>CM065720.1:69332347-69349847 GCA_033310375.1 Conus canariensis | reverse complement strand
CCAGGGACAAATGGAGAGACTGTGGATCTCAACATATGCATTTCCTTACGTCCAATCACTCCTTCTTTGGAAAGACTTGTATAGATACAATACTCACTCTTTAAGAAGAGAGAAGAAAAGGAGAGAGAGAGAGAGAGAGAGAGAGAGAGAGAGAGAGGAATGACAGTCCATTTTTTTCTGTTGTCTCTACACACATGGAATTATTTCCTGACGGCACGAACGTTTTGCTGATAGGGCAGGGGAAAGGAAGACGGGTGGGGGAGAGAGAGAGAGAGAGAGAGAGAGAGAGAGAGAGAGAGAGAGAGAGAGAGAGAGAGAGAGAGAGAGAGAGAGAGAGAGAGAGAGAGAGAGAGATTCTGGGACATGTGACGGGCGGAGGTGGGGAGTGAACAAGAAAAATGTCATAGCTTTGGACATCAATTTCTCGTTAGGAAGTGAGATCCACCCTTACCCCTTTACAATCCTTTCTTTCCATTTATCAACTTACAGTCAGTCTCCCTCTTCCCTTCCAATCATCATATTGCCCATCAAGCAATAACAATGTGCCGAAGGACGACAAACTGCAGAATAAGGAAGCGGAGAACTTTCTATAGAAAAAAAATAATGCTGATCTGTGAGAAATGACTAAGTTGGCTTGTTACATTTTACATTCAATAGTGAACCTCATCCTGCTTGGAAGGACAAAGGAAATGCACGCAACTTTTTGCTTACAGGAGCAAACGGAGCAGAGAGGCATTAAGTGTTGAGCTTGTTAGTGACGAATTACGAGTCAGGGAATGAAACACACACACACACACACACACACACACACACACACACACACCACACGCACGCACGCACGCACGCACGCACGCACGCACGCACGAACGCAGCGCGCGCGCGCGCGCGCGCACACACACACACACACACACACACACACACACACACACACACACACACACACACACACACACACACACACACACACACACACACACCATTCGATTTCTTAACGGTTCTCCGTGAGGATGGTCAAGAATGGCTATTGCCGCCTCTTTCACTTATTTATGGGATTCAGGTGACGGAGGGGACAGAAGAATGTACAAGCTTGCTGCTTGACAAACTGCTGATAAGAGAGGAACACGTCTTGGAGTATTTGACAGGAATACTGATCGTGGCAGAATATTTGTGTCTCTCTGGTTCCCGATGCCATGCATTGCAGTTAACCAGGAAGCGCAGCGTGTTGTATCTCCGGTCTGAACATCCATCGCTGCCATTATTCACTGCACCAGATCTCTGTCTGCTCTCCGGCAATCCTTCTCCACTCTTCTGTTGAGAGGGAGGTGGTGTCTGGGAGTAGGACGGGGGTTGGTGGTTGGGAGGGATCGGCATAACGGGGGTAATTTGGAGTTATTTTGACAACTTTTGGATGATCTCTCTCTATCGCGCTCTGTGTCTCTCTGTCTCTGTCTGTCGCTCTCTCTCTCTCTCTCTCTCTCTCTCTCTCTCTCTGATTCCTGAGGCGCTTTAAGAGGGAATGTTCGGCACACACACACGGAGACACACGGAGAGCTACAGGGCAAATACGGAAGTAGCGACAGGAGTGCTCTTTTGCTGCACCAGAGGTACGTATTACTATGGCGGGGGAGGGGGGGGGGAGGATTCCTCTTTTTTTGACACCATTGTTCCTCTGGCTGGCAGGCTCTTTACAGCTGCTGTTTTCGTCATGGTAGTATGAATAAACTGTGGGCCGCTGGGCAAGAAAGAAATGGAGAAAGGATAGTGTTTTTTTTTTCCCCAAAAGAAGAATCAGATGGAAAATCAACAGAAGGAAAAGTTGGGAAAAGGATGATTGAGAATGATGACGGAGAAGAAAAAAAAAACAGTTTGTTTGAGAAGAAGAAATAAAGAGGAAAGTGAAGGTTGAGGGAAAAAGGGACCGAAGAAAAACCACATACAGCGAGAAGGAGGAAGGTGGCGAGCTTAGGAAGTAGAAGAGGGTTTGATTAAAAACCCTTTCGCTGCCTAGGAATTAAGCTGAAAGTTAAATCCTATTTGCCAGGGTTTTTCCCCCAAAAAAGTATATATTTAAAAAAAAATTCTACTGACTTTCTCACTGATGAAAACGAGATTACCAGCTGTCAATAGAATCTGGATATTCACCTCTCTGAAATATCCTCTGTTTTGTAAGCAGTACATATATATATATATATATATATTATATATATATATATTATATATATATTATATATATTATATACGAGGAAAATTCCGGACTTCCCCATGACGAGTATACTCGACGGCCATGACAGCGAAGAGTACACGTTCTTGCCGTCGAGTTATCTTGTTTGTCAAGTTGGGCACCGAACGGGTTTTAAAGACACGCAAAGTTCCCTCAAAGGTAAAGCAAAATTATCCAGTGGACAACGGTGAAAAAAGAAAATGACAGTCGCAGGTAAAGAAGAGATACACAAAGAGAAAAGAGAAAATCATTTGCACAGAACTTCGAGGAGGAGATATATTAAGTGCATAAAAAGCCCAAGGAATACTCAGCAAAAGGAGGGGAGAGAAAGAAAGAAAGAAAGAAAACAGAAATAAAGACGGAAAGGAAAACAGAAATAGACGTAAAGAAAAAGAGGAAAATAAAGACAGACAGACAGACAGACAGACAGACAGACAGACAGACAGACACAGAGTTATACGGTGAGAGGCAAAGTGAGACAGAGAGAGGCAGCGACTTAGTTGAATATAATCAATGATATCCATCGTGCATTTATCAAAAATGGCCTTGAAGAAGCACCCGACATACGAAGCGATCTCTCTCTCCCTCTCTCTCTCTCTCTCTCTCTCTCTCTCTCTCTCTCTCTCTCTCTCTCTCTCGCTCTCTCTCACACACACACACACACACACTCACACAAGTGTGTGCATGTAACACACACACACACACACACCACACACACACACACACACACACACACACACACACACACACACACACACATTCTTTCTTTCTTTCGTATTTTTTCTTTCTTTCACCTGAGTCTCATCCTTTTTAATTGCAGCTCCATGGCAGTTTGACAGCTCTAAGATAACTGGAATGCTTCTTTCCTTCTTTCTGTCTTTCCTTCCCTCTTTCTTTCTTTTATTCCATCTTTCCTTCTTTCTCTCTTCTGTTTCCCCTTTTCACCTAAACTGTATCTTTTTTGTGTCTCGGTGGCAGCTTGGCAGTTCTAAAGTAATCGGGATGTATTTCATCAGGAGCTTGAACGGAATGACGCTAACCTTAGACAGATGTTATACAAAACAAAAACAGTCTCTGCAAAGATGAATGCTAAAAAAAATCACTAAACGAAAGAAAGGAAAAGGAAAGAGAGAAAGAAAATGTTGATCACCTAAGACCAGTGAACTCATCACACAACTGGGAGTGAGAAGTCTCGCCAGAAACAAAGAATCACAGCCAGAGGCTTCTAAGTCATTGCTAGATTTACACATGGTGGAGTGTACTTGTTTGTCAAGTTACGGATAAACAGTGGGAATTGAATTATGAGTCTTTCTTGCGCTCAGCTTCAGGACCATTGTTTTATTCGTGATATTTTTTTTGTTTTTGTTTTTTGTAAGAAACCGTGATGGTCATGTTTTCTTGTCACTGATATTCTTGTCTTTTGGAATATTGACGCAGTGAATCCTGATCACGGTTAAAAAAAAGTAATCATGACTCATGAAAATATTTGATTATATCTCATGAAAACGAGTAATCATGGCTTATGTTCAGGAACTCTATTATCATGAGTGTCATTATTGAGACTGTAAGCATTCAAAAGAGAGCCGTGATAAATCACGCTAACATTAACACTTTTAACCGCTCCCAGTTTACCTATGGTCATTAAATAATTTCTTTGCTCATTAACTGGTGTTCTAACAGCGTCAACCTTGCCTAAGAAAAGTCTTTTAATACCAAAGTTTACCGAAAAAGAACATTACTATTTCGCTTTACAGTTACTGTTTTCGCACAGTGACAATTACTGTGTTCACTCGCCACAGTGTTCGTTGTGATGATTCATTATAACGAAATAAAAAGAAACACAAAGTAATTAGGACAATTCGCAGCAAGTTACATCCAAACACAAACTCACTATTGAATCCAAAGGCAAGATGAATGTCAGACACGCTCTCACCTTTCGAAAGCCAAACCTGTGTTCACGGACACATTGAACATTGCTGACGTGACTCATAACAAGTGCATAGTCTGCTCTAACTGGTTGCTTCATGACGACCTCAGAGAAATTGCACCTTGCTGACAATTACAGCAGAAACAACACCAAACCAACAACAAAACCACACACACACACACACACACACACACACACTCACACACACACACACACACACACACACACACACACACACACACACACACACGCACACACACACACACGCACCCACGCGCGCGCGCGCACGCACGCACACACACACACATACACACACACACGCACGCACGCACGCACGCACGCACACGCACGCACGCACACATGTACACACACACACACAACACATGCACGCACACACACACTGAGTGGTGTTCGCCATCGCCTAACAGGCTCGAGGGAACCTCTCTATCATAGATGTGGAATTTGTGACTGTGTTGTGCGGTGATCGTGTGGATTATTAGTATTATTTTCTTCGTTATGGAACGCCCGTCATTTTGGTACCTTTATTGTCTCTCTCTGTTAAGGGACAGATGTGCTACCATTCATTTTTTCTTTCTGACATTTCTGTTTCTCTTCCTCCATTCCGGCTTGTTTGGCTACCGCCCATTCATCCGCGACTTCGCACGTGCAAATCAACTCACTGTTTCAGTCGCCACGCCGCCCGCTAGTATTCACTACAGTAGAGAAGACTTGCTCTCGCTCAAGGATGTTCTTTCTGAATTTCCCCCAACAGTTTGTGACACACTCTGCCATGTTGGATTAATGAACGCTGCACGGAGTCCCTCGTGGAAGAAGAAACGGCGACCATTTCGTGGTGGCCGCAGAAAACTGAAGAAAGGTGAGCCCATTCCAGTGTTAACTTCCACTCGCGCTTGTGTCACTCCTCCATCTGTTTTGACTGAGAAGCCACATAACAAACCCTCTTCTAGAAATCTTGTAAATCTGATTCGCATCAACACTCGCTCTGCTGAAAATCGTTTCTTGGACCGATCTGCTTCTTTCCGCCTATGTGTTTTCAATGCCCAAGCTCTGGGTACTGGAACTGAAAAACGGTCTGCCCTCTCCTACTTCATCCATGACAACAACGTTGATGTCTTCGCTGTGACCGAAACTTGGTTTCGTGCTGAAGGTGACGAAGCTAAGTGCCGTGACATCGCTCCACCCGGCCACCACACCATCTCCTTTCCCCGTCAGTCCCGCGGCGGCGGCATTGCATTTGTCGTCGCTGATTCACTCTCCCCTTTCCTCTCCACCAAGTCCTCCTTCCCCTTCACCCACACCTCCTTCGAACTGGCACAACTCACCCTCACCTTTCCCCACCAAACTTTCCACCTCCTGTGTCTGTATCGTCCCCCTCCAAACCCTAAGAACCGCTTGACTGACTCCACCTTTTTCGATGAACTCCCCGATCTGCTGTCCTACTGCAACTCTCTTCATGGCTCCTACATCATCGCTGGTGACTTCAACATTCATTTTGATCGCCCCTCTGACTCCACCACCTCCAAAGTCATCGACCTCTTGGACTGCTATGGACTGGTTCAGTGTGTCCACGCTCCCACTCACATTCGTGGACACACATTGGATAATATGATCCACAGGGTTGACCAGGCTGTGGTGAGTTCTGTCACTATCGACCACACCCTCCCGTCTGACCATGTCTGCCTCGTAGCTGATCTCCACCTTTTCCGCCCTCCACCTCGCAAAACGTACGTTCAAGCCAGAAACCTCTCCGCAGTCGACATGACTCTCTTCAACGCTGTCCTCCATTCTCACCTGTCTACTTCACCGCCGACCACTCCAGATGACCTCAACTCCCTTCTCCTTCGGCTCCTGGACCAGTACGCTCCTGCCTGTGGCCGTCTTGTCTCCAAGAGGCCACCATCACCTTGGTTCTCCTCCGTTGCGCCTCAGCTGCAAGAAGCCAAGCGTGAAAGACGCAGAGCCGAGAGACAGTGGCTCAAGTCCAGTCTGACAGTTCACAAGCAAATTTTCCAAACTGCCAACAAAATTGTTAACAGCCTTGTTCACGCTACAAAATCTGCCTATTACAATGCCAAAATTCTTGCATGCTCCACATCCAAACAGCTGTATAACATTACTAACACTCTTCTTGGTAAAACTGACTCCTCTCCTCTTCCTTCCAATCTCCCACCTTCTGACCTTCCACAGGCTTTCTCGGACTACTTTGTCAACAAGATCACTAATCTTAGGCTTTCACTGGACTCCCTGACTAATACTCATGCACCATTTCCCGATCCCCCTTTCTCGGGAACTTTCCTCACTTCCTTCCATCCTGTTTCTGAGGTCTTTGTAAAGAAAATCATCATGAAATCTGGCATTAAAACCTGTGAACTTGACCCACTACCAGCTTCTTTCCTCACCCATTGCCTTGACACTCTACTCCCTCATATTACCATCATCATCAACCACTCCCTCTCAACTGGCTTCTTTCCTTCTTCTTTCAAATCTGCAATTGTAAGACCTCTTTTGAAAAAGACTACTCTTGACCCTGACAATTTGAAAAACTACAGACCTGTGTCAAATCTTCCGTTTCTTTCAAAAATTTTAGAGAAAGTTGTTCTTGACCAACTGTTAGACCACCTTCATTCCAACAGCCTTGTCTATCCCCTTCAGTCTGCTTACCGCTCTGGACATAGTACTGAGACTGCTCTTCTCAAAATCTGTAACGACATTCTGACTGCCCTTGACTGTAACAATGTATCACTTTTGACTCTCTTGGACCTATCTGCTGCCTTTGACACTATTGACCACTCTATCCTCATTTCCCGCCTACATCACTCTTTTGGGCTTGATGACACAGTCTTGAGTTGGTTTCATTCCTACATCACTGATCGTCAACAAGTAGTTTCTGTCAACGGCCTTTCTTCAAATCCCTCTTGTCTGACCTACGGCGTGCCACAAGGATCTGTCTTGGGCCCTCTACTCTTCATTCTCTACTCTTATCCTGTCTCTTCTATCGTCCAAGAACACCTACTTCAGCATCATTCCTTCTCTGATGACAATCAGCTGTATGTCTCTGGGCCTCTCTCTGACCTTCCTCTCATGATCCAAAACACCCAGTCTTGTGTAGCCAACCTTAAGGACTGGATGACCCGAAACAAACTAAAACTGAATGAAGATAAGTCTGAACTGATCCTGATCACCCCACCAAAACTTCAAAACCACCCTTCTGTTCCGACTTCCATCAAACTTGTTGATTCACCTATCACTCTCTCTCATTCTGCCCGCAACCTCGGTGTAACTCTTGATCAAACCTTGTCCTTCCAACAGCATGTCAGCAATGTCTGTCGCACTTGCTTTCTTGAACTCCGCCGAATTGCTTCTATTCGCCATCTTCTCTCAGAAAACACAACAAAAGCTCTTGTCTGCGCATTTGTTCTATCCCGCCTGGATTACTGTAACGCTCTTTTGTCTGGCTCTCCTTCTCATCTCATCAACAAACTTCAAAGAGTTCAGAATCATGCTGCCCGTCTCATCTTCCGCACTTCTAAATATAACCATGTTACCCCATTGCTCCGCTCTCTCCACTGGCTCCCTGTTCAGCTAAGAATATCCTACAAGATTGCCTCTCTCTGCTTCAAATCTATCGCGTCTTCCTGTCCTGAGTATCTCACCCACCTATTACATCTTTACACCCCATCTCGAGCTTTACGTTCCTCATGTGACACTCGTATCTACAGTATCCCCACTGTTCGCACTAAAACCTATGGTCAACGTTCCTTTGCCTATCAAGCTCCAACTACCTGGAATCAATTGCCTCGCTCTCTCAGATACTCACCCTCACTGCCCACATTCAAGCGCCTTCTCAAAACTCATCTGTTTCCTAGGTAACTTCGTCTTCCCTGTGACCCGACGTTTGCAATGTGTGATGCGAGTGTCTGCTTTGTGTGCGTTCGTGTCTGTGTGAGTGTGTGTTTGCGTGTATGCATGCTTGTGAGTTTGTGTCCTTGCTTTGGATTTTGATGCCTTTTTCTCATGTATGATTGTTATATACTGTGTGATTTGATGTCTGTTGTGATATTGTAAACGCCTAGGGCATTCAATTGATTAGGCGTCATAAATGTTCATAATAATAATAATAATAATAATAACACACACACACACACACACACACACACACACACACACACACACACACACACACACACAAATAGAGAGAGAGAGGGAGAGAGAGAGAGAGAGGAAGAGAGAGGTGGTGAGGAAGGGGGTGTCTACACACACACACACACACACTCACACGCACGCACGCACGCACGCACGCACGCACGCACGCACGCACGCACGCACACACACACACACACACACACACACACACACACAGATGTTCATGCCCCGAGGAGACATGCAGAAAGCAGATGTGGAGAAATTCAGCACCTCGTCCTGAAGAAGGCTTTTCCGCAACACGAGTTGGGTGGCTCCATCTGCTGGTAAAGCTTTGCTCTGCAGACAGAATCTTGCTGCTTGTTGTGGGAAGGGTACAGTGGTGGCTCCTGGCAGTCTGCGGTCCCTTGCACTTTGTATCCAGTGGTGTCTTACAGAGTCTGGGGTCCCTTGCACTTTGTATCCAGTAGTACTTACTGACAGTCTGGGGTCCCTTGCACTTTGTATCCAGTGGTACTTACGGACAGTCTGAGGTCCCTTGCACATTGTATCCAGTGGTGTCTTACTGACAGTTTGGGGTCCCTTGCACTTTGTATCCAGTGGTACTTACTGACAGTCTGGGGTCCCTTGCACTTTGTATCCAGTGGTACTTACTGACAGTCTGAGGTCCCTTGTACATTGTATCCAGTGGTGTCTTACTGACAGTTTGGGGTCCCTTGCACTTTGTATCCAGTGGTGTCTTACTGACAGTCTGGGGTCCCTTGCACTTTGTATCCAGTGGTGTCTGACTGACAGTCTGGGGTCCCTTGCACTTTGTATCCAGTGGTACTTACTGAAAGTCTGGGGTCCCTTGCACGTTGTGTCCAGTGGTGTCTTACTGACAGTCTGGGGTCCCTGGCACTTTGTATCCAGTGGTGCTTACTGACAGTCTGGGGTCCCTTGCACTTTGTATCCAGTGGAGTCTTACTGACAGTCTGGGTCCCTTGCACGTTGTATCCAGTGGTGCTTACTGACAGTCTGGGGTCCCTTGCACTTTGTATCCAGTGGTGCTTACTGACAGTCTGGGGTCTCTTGCACTTTGTATCCAGTGGAGTCTTACTGACAGTCTGGGTCCCTTCCACGTTGTATCCAGTGGTGCTTACTGACAGTCTGGGGTCCCTTGCACTTTGTATCCAGTGGTGCTTACGAACAGTTTGGGGTCCCTTGCACTTTGTATCCAGTGGTGTCTTACTGACAGTTTGCGGCCCCTTGCACTTTGTATCCAGTGGTGTCTTACTGACAGTCTGAGGTCCCTTGCACTTTGTATCCAGTAGTGTCTTACAGACAGTCTGGGGCCCCTTGCACTTTGTATCCAGTGGTGCTTACTGACAGTCTGGGGTCCCTTGCACTTTGTATCCAGTGGTGTCTTACAGGTAGTCTGGGGTCCCTTCCACTTTGTATCCAGCTGTGTCTTACAGACAGTCTGGGGTCCCTTGCACTTTGTATGCAGTGGTGTCTTACAGACAGTCTGGGGTCCCTTGCATTTTGTATCCAGTGGTGTCTTACAGACAGTCAGGTGTCCCTTGCACTTTGTATCCAGTGGTGTCTTACAGACAGTCTGGGGTCCCTTGCACTTTGTATGCAGTGGTGTCTTGCGGACAGTCTGGGGTCCCTGGCACTTTGTATCCAGTGGTGTCTTACAGACAGTCAGGGGTCCCTTGCACTTTGTATCCAGTGGTGTCTTACTGACAGTCTGGGGTCCCTTCCACTCTGTATCCAGTGGTGTCTTACAGACAGTCTGGGGTCCCTTGCACTTTGTATCTAGTGGTGTATTACAGATATTCTGGGGTCCCTCGTACTTTGTATCCAGTGGTATACTAACAGTCTGGGGTCCCTTGCACTTTGTATCCAGTGGTGTCTTACAGACAGTCTGAGGTCCCTTGCACTTTGTATCCAGTGGTACTTACTGACAGTCTGGAGTCCCTTGCACTTTGTATCCAGTGGTGCTTACTAACAGTTTGGCGTCCCTTACACTTTGTTTCCAGTGGTGTCTTACAGACAGTCTGGGGTCCCTTGCACTTTGTATACAGTGGACTTGCTGACAGCCTGGGGTCCCTTGCACTTTGTATCCAGTGGGGCTTACGAACAGTTTGGGGTCCCTTGCACTTTGTATCCTGTGGTGTCTTACTGACAGTCTGGGGTCCCTTGCACTTTGTATGCAGTGGTGCTTACTGACAGTCTGGGGCCCCTTGCACTTTGTATGCAGTGGTGTTTACTGACAGTCTGGGGTCCCTTCCACTTTGTATGCAGTGGTGCTTACTGACAGTCTGGGGTCCCTTGCACTTTGTATGCAGTGGTGCTTACTGACAGTCTGGGGCCCCTTGCACTTTGTATGCAGTGGTGCTTACTGACAGTCTGGGGTTCCTTGCACTTTGTATCCAGTGGTGTCTTAGAGACAGTCTGGGGTCCCTTGCACTTTGTATCCAGCGGTACTTACTGACAGTCTGGTGTCCTTTGCACTTTGTATCCAGTGGTACTTACTGACAGTCTGGAGTCCCTTGCACTTTGTATCCAGTGGTGCTTACTGATTCTGTGGGGTCCCTTCAACTTTGTATCCAGTGGTACTTACTGACAGTCTGGGGTCCCTTGCACTTTGTATCCAATAGTTCTTACTGATAGTTTGGGGTCCCTTGCACATTGTATCCAGTGGTGCTTACTGACAGTCTGGGGTCCCTTGCACTTTGAGTCCAGTTGTGTATTACAGTCAGTCTGGGTCCCTTGCACTTTGTATCCAGTCTTACTTACTGACAGTCTGGGGTCCCTTCCACTTTGTATCCAGTGGTGTCTTACTGACAGTCTGGGGTCCCTTCCACTTTGTATCCAGTGGTGTCTCACTGACAGCCTGGGGTCCCTTGCACTTTGTATCCAGTGGTGTCTTACAGACAGTTTGGGATCCCTTGCGCTCTGTATCCAGTGGTACTTACTGACAGTCTGGGGTCCCTTGCACGTTGTATCCGGTGGTGCTTTCAGACAGTCTTGGGCCCCTTGCACTTTGTATCCAGTGGTGTCTTACAGACAGTCTGGGGTCCCTTCCAATTTTGTATCCAGTGGTGCTTACTGACCGTTCTGGTTGTCCCTTGACTTTGTGCCAGTGGTGTCCTTCATTACAGTCTGGGTTCCCTTGGCCACTTTGTATCCAGTGGTGCTTACTGACAGTCTGGGGTCCCTTGCACTTTGTATCCAGTGGAGTCTTACTGACAGTCTGGGTCCCTTGCACGTTGTATCCAGTGGTACTTACTGACAGTCTGGGGTCCCTTGCACTTTGTATCCAGTGGTACTTTCTGACAGTCTGGGGTCCCTTGCACTTTGTATCCAGTGGTGTCTTACAGACAGTCTGGGGTCCCTTGCACTTTTATCCAGTGGGCACTTGCTGATAGCCTGGGGTCCCTTGCACTTTGTATCCAGTGGTGCTTACGAACAGTTTGGGGTCCCTTGCACTTTGTATCCAGTGGTGTCTTACTGACAGTTTGGGGTCTCTTGCACTTTGTATCCAGTGGTGTCTTACTGACAGTCTGGGTCCCTTGCACTTTGTATCCAGTAGTGTCTTACAGACAGTCTGGGGCCCCTTGCTCTTTGTATCCAGTGGTGCTTACTGACAGTCTGGGGTCCCTTGCACTTTGTATCCAGTGGTGTCTTACAGACAGTCTGGGGTCCCTTCCACTTTGTATCCAGCGGTGTCTTACAGACAGTCTGGGGTCCCTTGCACTTTGTATGCAGTGGTGTCTTACTGACAGTCTGGGGTCCCTTGCATTTTGTATCCAGTGGTGTCTTACAGACAGTCAGGGGTCCCTTGCACTTTGTATCAAGTGGTGTCTTACAGACAGTCTGGGGTCCCTTGCACTTTGTATGCAGTGGTGTCTTACAGACAGTCTGGAGTCCCTTGCACTTTGTATCCAGTGGTGTCTTACAGACAGTCAGGGGTCCCTTCCACTTTGTATCCAGTGGTGTCTTACTGACAGTCTGGGGTTCCTTCCACTCTGTATCCAGTGGTGTCTTACAGACAGTCTGGGGTCCCTTGCACTTTGTATCCAGTGGTGTATTACAGATATTCTGGGGTCCCTGGCACTTTGTATCCAGTGGTACTTACTAACAGTCTGGGGTCCCTTGCACTTTGTATCCAGTGGTGTCTTACAGACGGTCTGCGGTCCCTTGCACTTTGTATCCAGTGGTACGTACTGACAGTCTGGAGTCCCTTGCACTTTGTATCCAGTGGTGCTTACTAACAGTTTGGCGTCCCTTGCACTTTGTATCCAGTGGTGTCTTACAGACTGTCTGGGGTCCCTTGCACTTTGTATCCAGTGGCACTTGCTGACAGCGTGGGGTCCTTTGCACTTTGTATCCAGTGGTGCTTACGAACAGTTTGGGGTCCCTTGCACTTTGTATCCAGTGGTGTCTTACTGACAGTCTGGGGTCCCTTGCACTTTGTATCCAGTGGTGTCTTACAGACAGTCTGGGGTTCCTTGCACTTTGTATCCAACGGTACTTACTGACAGTCTGGGGTCCCTTGCACTTTGTATCCAGTTGTACTTACTGACAGTCTGGAGTCCCTTGCACTTTGTATCCAGTGGTGCTTACTGATTCTGTGGGGTCCCTTCTACTTTGTATCCAGTGGTACTTACTTACAGTCTGGGGTCCCTTGCACTTTGTATCCAATAGTTCTTACTGACAGTTTGGGGTCCCTTGCACATTGTATCCAGTGGTGCTTACTGACAGTCTGGGGTCCCTTGCACTTTGTATCCAGTGGTGTCTTACAGACAGTTTGGGGTCCCTTGCGCTCTGTATCCAGTGGTACTTACTGACAGTCTGGGGTCCCTTGCACGTTGTATCCAGTGGTGCTTTCAGACAGTCTGGGGTTCCTTGCACTTTGTATCCAGTGGTGTCTTACAGACAGTCTGGGGTCCCTTGCACTTTGTATCCAGTGGTGTCTTACAGACAGTCTGAGGTCCTTACACTTTGTATCCAGTGGTGTCTTACAGACAGTCTGAGGTCCCTTGCACTTTGTATCCAGGGGTGTCTTACAGACAGTCTGAGGTCCCTTGCACTTTGTATCCAGTGGTACTTACTGACAGTCTGTGGTCCATTGCACTTTGTATTCAGTAGTACTTACTGACAGTTTGGGGTCCCTTGGACTCTGTATCCAGTGGTGTCTTAAAGACAGTTTGGGTTCCCTTGCGCTCTGTATCCAGTGGTACTTACTGACAGTCTGGGGTCCCTTGCACTTTGTATCCAGTGGAGTCTTACTGACAGTCTGGGTCCCTTGCACGTTGTATCCAGTGGTGCTTACTGACAGTCTGGGGTCCCTTGCATTTTGTATCCAGTGGTACTTACTGACAGTCTGGGGTCCCTTGAACTGTGTATCCAGTGGTGTCTTACAGACAGTCTGGGGTCCCTTGAACTTTGTATCCAGTCTTCTTCTTCTTCTTCTTCTTCTTCTTCTTCTTCTTCTTCTTCTTCTTCTTCTTCTTCTTCTTCTTCCTCCACCTCCTTCTTCTCCTCCCCCTCCTCCTCCCCCTCCTCCTTCTCCACCTCCACCTCTCCTCCTTTCCCCCCTCCGCTCAGTTTGGGGTCCCTTTCACTTTGTATCCAGTGGTGTCTTACAGACAGTCTAGGGTCCCTTGCACTTTGTATCCAGTGGTACTTACTGACAGTCTGGGGTCCCATGCACGTTGTATCCAGTTGTGCTTACTGACAGTCTGGGGTCCCTTGCACTTTGTATCCAGTAGTGTCTTACAGACAGTCTGAGGTCCCTTGCACTTTCTATCCAGTGGTGTCTTACAGACAGTCTGGGGTCCCTTGCACTTTGTATCCAGCGGTGTCTTACAGACAGTCTTGGGTCCCTTGCTCTTTGTATCCAGTGGTGTCTTGCGGACAGTCTGGGGTCTCTTGCACTTTGTATCCGGTGGTGTCTTACAGACAGTCTGGGGTCCCTTGCACTTTGTATGCAGTGATGTCTTACAGTCAGGGGTCCCTTGCACTTTGTGTCCAGTGGTGTCTTACAGACAGTCTGGGGTCCTTTGCACTTTGTATCCAGTGGTGTCTTACTGACAGTCTGGGGTCCCTTGCTCTTTGTATCCAATGGTGTCTTACAGACAGTCTGGGGTCCCTTGCACTTTGTATCCAGTGGTGTATTACAGATAGTCTGGGGTCCCTTGCACTTTGTATCTAGTGGTACTTACTGACAGTCTGGGGTCCCTTGCACTTTGTATCCAGTGGTGTCTTACAGACAATCTGGGGTCCCTTGCACTTTGTATCCAGTGGTGTCTTACTGACAGTCTGGGGTCCCTTGCACGTTGTATCCAGTGGTGTCTTACAGACAGTCTGAGGTCCCTTGCACTTTGTATCCAGTGGTGCTTACTAACAGTTTGGGGTCCCTTGCGCTTTGTATCCAGTGGTCCTTACTGACAGTCTGAGGTCCCTTGCACTTTGTATCGAGTGGTGTCTTACAGACAGTCTGGGGTCCCTTGAACTTTGTATCCAGTCTTCTTCTTCTTCTTCTTCTTCTTCTTCTTCTTCTTCTTCTTCTTCTTCTTCTTCTTCTTCTTCTCTTCCTCCACCTCCTTCTTCTCCTCCCCCTCCTCCTCCCCCTCCTCCTTCTCCACCTCCACCTCTCCTCCTTTCCCCCCTCCGCTCAGTTTGGCGTCCCTTTCACTTTGTATCCAGTGGTGTCTTACAGACAGTCTAGGGTCCCTTGCACTTTGTATCCAGTGGTACTTACTGACAGTCTGGGGTCCCATGCACGTTGTATCCAGTTGTGCTTACTGACAGTCTGGGGTCCCTTGCACTTTGTATCCAGTAGTGTCTTACAGACAGTCTGAGGTCCCTTGCACTTTCTATCCAGTGGTGTCTTACAGACAGTCTGGGGTCCCTTGCACTTTGTATCCAGCGGTGTCTTACAGACAGTCTTGGGTCCCTTGCTCTTTGTATCCAGTGGTGTCTTGCGGACAGTCTGGGGTCTCTTGCACTTTGTATCCGGTGGTGTCTTACAGACAGTCTGGGGTCCCTTGCACTTTGTATGCAGTGGTGTCTTACAGTCAGGGGTCCCTTGCACTTTGTGTCCAGTGGTGTCTTACAACAGTCTGGGGTCCTTTGCACTTTGTATCCAGTGGTGTCTTACTGACAGTCTGGGGTCCCTTGCTCTTTGTATCCAATGGTGTCTTACAGACAGTCTGGGGTCCCTTGCACTTTGTATCCAGTGGTGTATTACAGATAGTCTGGGGTCCCTTGCACTTTGTATCTAGTGGTACTTACTGACAGTCTGGGGTCCCTTGCACTTTGTATCCAGTGGTGTCTTACAGACAATCTGGGGTCCCTTGCACTTTGTATCCAGTGGTGTCTTACTGACAGTCTGGGGTCCCTTGCACGTTGTATCCAGTGGTGTCTTACAGACAGTCTGAGGTCCCTTGCACTTTGTATCCAGTGGTGCTTACTAACAGTTTGGGGTCCCTTGCGCTTTGTATCCAGTGGTACTTACTGACAGTCTGAGGTCCCTTGCACTTTGTATCCAATGGTACTTACTGACAGTCTGGGGTCCCTTGCACGTTGTATCCAGTGGTGTCTTACAGTCTGGGGTCCCTTGCACTCTGTATCCAGTGGTGTCTTACAGACAGTCTGGGGTCCCTTGCATTTTGTGTCCAGTGGTATCTTACAGATAGTCTGGGGTCCCTTGCACTTTGTATCCAGGGGTGTCTTAAGACAGTCTGAGTTCCCTTTCACTTTGTATCCAGTGGTACTTACTGACAGTCTGGGGTCCCTTGCACTTTGTATCCAGTGGTGTCTTACAGACAGTCTGGGGTTTCCTTGCACTTTGTGTATCCAGTGGTACTTACTGACAGTCGGGGTCCCTTGCACTTCGTATCCAGTCTTACTTACTGACAGTCTGGGGGCCCTTGCACTTTTTATCCAGTGGTGTCTTACTGACAGTCTGGGTCCCTTGCACCTTGTATCCAGTGGTGTCTTACTGACAGTCTGGGGTGCCTTGCACTTTGTATCCAGTGGTACTTACTGACAGTCTGAGGTCCCTTGCACTTTGTATCTAGAGGTACTTAGAGACAGTCTGGCATCCCTTGCTCTTTGTATCCAGTGATACTTACTGTCAGTCTGGGTCCCTTGCACTTTGTATCCAGTGGTGTCTTACTGACAGTTTGGGGTCCCTTGCACTTTGTATGCAGTGGTGTCTTACAGACAGTCTGGGGTCCCTTGCACTTTGTATTCGTGGCGTGTTACAGACAGTCTGGGGTCCCTTGCAACTTGTATCCAGTGGTACTTACTGACAGTCTGGGGTCCCTTGCACTTTGTATCCGGTGGTGCTTACTAACAGTTTGGGGTCCCTTGCACTTTGTATCCAGCGGTGTCTTACAGACAGTCTGGGGTCCCTTGCACTTTGTATCCAGTGGTGTCTTACTGACAGTCTGAGGTCCCTTGCACTTTGTATCCAGTGGTGTCTTACAGACAGTCTGGGGTCCCTTGCACTTTGAGTCCAGTTGTGTATTACAGTCAGTCTAGGGTCCCTTGCACTTTGTATCCAGTCTTACTTACTGACAGTCTGGGGTCCCTTCCACTTTGTATCCAGTGGTGTCTTACTGACAGTCTGGGGTCCCTTCCACTTTGTATCCAGTGGTGTCTCACTGACAGCCTGGGGTCCCTTGCACTTTGTATCCAGTGGTGTCTTACAGACAGTCTGGGGTCCCTTGCACTTTGTATCCAGTGGTGTCTTACTGACAGCCTGGGGTCCCTTGCACTTTGTATCCAGTGGTGTCTCACTGACAGTCTGGGGTCCCTTGCACTTTGTATCTGGAGGTTTTTGAGACTCTTCTGTGATTGTTGTTTCTCTGCACAAAACCTGCTTGTGTCTATAAACTTCGGATCATTGCTGTGTTGCACTATCTTCAAATCTCCACAGCCAGTTAGATACATTTAAACAGTTGAGCAGGTTCTTTAACTATTCTTACTCTGGTGGGGGACTGACTGGTGATATACTTTATGCTGTAGAGGTCCAGCAACCGGCCAGGTTTGGACTCTTTGAATGTCTGTCTGTCTGTCTGTCTGTCTGTCTGTCTGTCTGTCTGTCTGTCTGTCTCTCTCTCCTCTCTCTCTCTCTCTCTCTCTCTCTCTCTCTCTCTCTCTCTCTCTCTCCAGTGTCTGCCCACCTCGTA
>CM065720.1:69312347-69327347 GCA_033310375.1 Conus canariensis | reverse complement strand
CAAAAACCAAAGAAAAACAAACAAGCAAACAAAACGAAAATCGACAGCGAGCCTTTTCCTTCGCTGGACCCGTCACTTGGAATGAACTTCCTCATTTTGTTCACGCTGCGCCTATGTTGATTTCAGTGTAAAAAATATATATCCCTTTCTTAGACAGCGAATTCTACCCAGTAATCCTTAAATGGTGCCCTGTATCCTTGCGAAGTCCTCCCCTGTGTCTGAACAGTGCCTGTGTGTTTGTATACTTCCACACTGTCAACCCCCACCTCTGTCCTTATTATATATATATATATATATATATATTCTCTCTCTCTTGAACAATTAAGTAGTGGGGGAAAACAAGTGCAGGTTAACAATTCTTCCATCATTATAGTAATGACTTGGCAAAGATTTGAAATTAAACAAAAAATTTTAAGGGGGTGGGCGGGGGGGTTGAAAATGATAAAGTATATATATTATAAATATGAAAACCCTTCTCTAGCTGCATGAGGGAACCATCGCAATCCCTCTCAAAGGCAAATCTATTGCCTGCTTCTAGGCTTTTCGTCCGCTGGATCGGACTGATTAGTGAGACACGGCTGATTGTGTTTGTGCTCTTGGCGTCAAATAGAGACACACTACAGTTCGTAATTCTGTGGTGTTCTCACCACCAAAGGTTCAAAACGAATCCAACAGCACCCCCAAAGCAGCCAGCGGAAGGTAGTAAATAAAACAAAACGAAAGTGTGGAGAGGAAAAAAGTTGCTGAAAAACTAGAAACACTATGCAAACAGTATAAAATGTTGGGGACAATCTTTGAGCCTATGCTTGAGGATCCATTCAAGGATGCAAGGGAGATCAAAAGATACGGAACAGTCTGAGTGGTCAGCTCTGCTGTTCAATAACCCAAGCATTGTCAGTGGCTACGAATTGTGCAGAACAACCTTTACTTGGATCTTGAGTGGGATTCCACTGAGAGGACTCGAAAGACGAGTAGATAGACCGGATCAAAGAGTGAAAGTCGTATTACAACTGATGAGAGATACATGCTTGTAGCAAACGTAGGGCTCGCATCTTGCTTCCATTCTTCATCAGACTTTGTAGAATTTTGTGGCGATGGTCATAGCATGGACCTTATACGAATTTTGACTCGTCAATAGTCAAAACTCAAGGTCAAGGGCAGACGATGGTGTTGTAGAAATAGCTCGTAATTGTAATAGGCTTTGGGTTTTGCGTCTTGTCTTCATCGTGTTGAGAACAGTTGTTTATATTTTGCAAGAGCAACATTTGACGAACAGTCATGATCAGAGGTACAACGTGAGGCTTTTAACATGACATAACAGGAGAGCTTAGAAGCATATTCGGTCATACAGCTTGAATGCAATATTCATCAGTGTCTGCGTAACAACCGGTCAAAGCCAGTTCTTCAACCTCATCGGAAGTCACGGTCATAGCAGGAGGTCAAGGCCGAAATATGGCGCCATTCAAAAGTACGTCTTGTCGCAAAAGGGTGTCTCAACTGTATTTGTCTTACGAATTCTCTGTGATTGATTTTGTAGGTTCCACAGTGAGAGACAAATAGATACTTAGCGTTTGACGGAAAGAGAGACGGACTGATAAAACGATGAAGAAGACTTGAATGACAAAACGGTTGTTGCTGCAGAAACAAAATTCACCATGGGTACATGTTTCAAGGGGATGGGACCTTTTTGGCACATCCATTCTCATCACACCTGCACTCCTGAAAATGACAGTTTAAATCAATTACCAGCCTCTAGCCAAAGCATAAGAAAGCAATCGTTCGTTACCTTCCAAGGACGTGTAAGGAAAAAAAAAAGGATGACAGAAGAAGACAAAAAGACGAATAACACTGAGAAAGAGCAATGGAGGAGATGAAAAAGAAGAAAATAGTCATTATAGAATGACAAGGGATAGTAAGGGAATATTTTAACAAATTAAAGGGAAGAAAGACACGGGAGAAGGAAAGATATACAGATGTAGAAAAAAAAATAGGAAAGAAGAAAACACGGGTGGGCAGATGATGAAAGGGGAGGGCGGTGAGGGGGAGGGAGGGGGGGGCAATTTAAATGCATTAGAGCGAGACAGTAAAAAGAGTGAAGAAGAAGAAGAAGAAGAAGAAGAAGAAGAAGAAGAAGAAGGAGAAGAAGAAGAAGAAGAAGAAGAAGAAGAAAGAAGAAGAAGAAGAAGAAAGAAGAAGAAGGTCAAGGAGAAGATGGAATTGGAGACAAAAAAAAAGATGGAACAGAAAAAGTGAAAAAGACGGATCGGAAAAAAAGGCAGATGAAGACGAAGAAGTAAAAGGACATAGACAAACAGGAGAAGGAGATAAAAGAAAAAAAAAAGTCTCTCAGACTAGAGCCGAAAGAAAAAAAAATGGCAAGATAACGGATCAGTTCGTAAAAACATTGGTATGCATGATAAGTGCTTATCTGGCCAGTGCCTGATCTATGCCTCCGATTGGAAGAAATCCATATGTCTGGAGGAGGTTGGAGATTGCTCCGTCAGAGCCAAGTCTAAGGACTCTGCCAAAAGGAATGGGTGATTCCCAACGGTGCCGACTTCCATATATTTTGGTTGCTTGGCTGATTCCTTCGTCTTCTTTATTATAATGTGTGTGTGTGTGTGTGTGTGTGTGTGTGTGTGTGTGTGTGTGTGTGTGTGTGTGTGTGTGTGTGTGCGCGCGTGTGTTTGTGCGCGCGCGCGCGTGCGTGCGCCAATGAGAAACATTAACCTGAGTAATTTTTAGCAACCACGAGGCATATAAAACCAGATTTGTCTGGACAGTTAAAATTCGTAAGGTCTTTCTAGCTTCTAAGCTGTCATGATCATGAGTTTGATTCACATCAGGTACGTCATTTTGAATGTTTTTGTTCATGTCTGCATGCAGATCTCACATGTCATGTCGTGAGCCTCTCTAACATCAGCATCATCATCACCGTTATCATCATCATCATCATCATCATCATCATCATCATCATCGTCGTCGTCGTTGTCGTCGTCATCGTCATCGTCGTCGTCGTCGTCGTCGTCATCATCATCATCATCATCATCATCATCATCATCATCATCATCATCAATTATCATTGAGAAAAACGTCACACTTTGTAGCACTTCATGTCCTGCCGCAGTGGTGACGTCAGTCATTGTTAAAAGTAATATCAAAATTGTTAGTGTATCATGTTTATGGCACCGGCGTTGGAGACAAAGTGAAGGTACATAAATGTTAGCTTAAGGTGATTCCACTACAAAGCAATCATTCTTGTCAGTAAGCAAGTGCTGCTACTGAGTATGCTAGATCCAAACAATCGTCAGCAGATATTCGAGAAAGGACTCAGCTGCGGTTCAGTGCCTTCTCTGGTGGACTGTCCAATGTTGATCTGGCATTATTTGGTTCCTGCCAACCCCCAGTGATGAGGCTGCAACAGCTATGACTGTGTATGGCACTCCCGTGGACTGTATGCTGGGGATGCAGAAAGTTCAGAAGGGGAGAATGGGGGGAGATAGAATTATGAGTGACGTGGTAATTATACCACTGAGATGCATGGAAGATGAAGCAACAAAACGCATGAAAGAGGACACGTGCGTCTCAGAGAGCAGTTGTGAGTCACCGATCAAGGTGATGTCATGGCTAATGACTGAAACAAGATCAAGGTGATGTCATGGCTAATGACTGAAACAAGTCAAGGTGATGTCATGGCTAATGACTGAAACAAACTTGTAGGAACGATGGAGGTGGCGTCCTGCTTCCATTCTTCATCGGACTTTCCATGCTGGTTGACCATTGTTATGCAAGAAACGATACTGGAATTCAAGGCAGTGGTCAGAAGTCAAACGTCAACGTTAACAGCAGATCAGGGCGTGGTAGAAATAACTTCGAAGCATGACTGTCGTTGAGTCTTGGATGGAAACTTCACCAAATTCATGCAATGATTACTCATAGTAATAGAGACAATCTGAAAACACCTTTGAGATAGTGGAAACTTGATATAACAGAAGTGCATGATGGCGAGCCAGATCTCGGATCTTGAATGCAACCCCAGTCACGTTCAGTACAGTAACTGTGTATAGCAAATGTCTCACTCTGATTTCTACCTTTCTGAGGAACACTGTGTTGTTCATTTAGTGTCTATCACAGTCAAAGACTAATGGACAGGTGGAAAGAGAGACTGGAAAAGAGAGAGTGAAGAATAGACAGATATCAATGTAGTACACGCAGCTCCAAAGTTTCAAAGGTACAAGTTACAAAAAAAACTCTAGGTGCCTTCGATTCCGGCAATCTCATCCCAGCTGCTGTCTCAAGTACTGACAGTTTAGATAGAGTACCAGCTGCTAGCGGAGAATAATAGATAAACATACAACAGTGCTGGTTTAGCAAGTTGTGTAAGAACCAAAAGAGAGATCAATTTGGGGAATAGGGAGAGGGCAAACACTGGACGAACCAATGAAAGAAAGTACAATAAACAGCAGAAAAAAGTATGTTGTGAGGAAAAGAGAGAAATACGTTGAGAAACAAAAGAGAAAGTATCAATTAATATATGTATGAAAGAAAAACGCGCGCACGTGCGCGCGCATGGGGTGGTGTGTGTGTGTTGTGTGTGTTGTGTGTGTGTGTGTGGTGTGCGTGCGTGCGTGCGTGCATGCGTGCGTGCATGCGTGTATGTGTGTGTTTTTTTGTGTGTGCGCGCGCGCTCATACACACATGCGCACAAAAATCCATTCACACACATACCCACAGAGAGAGAGAGAGAGAGAGAGAGAGAGAGAGAGAGAGAGAGAGAGACAGAGACAGAGACAGAGACAGAGAGACAGAGAGAGACAAGAGAGAGAGTGAGTGAGAGAGTCATGGTATTCAAAACAGGTAGGTGTCTTATTTTGTGTTGTATTTCTCGAACAAAAGTACAATCAACGGGAAAACGGTACATCACGATAAGAAACAGACAGATTGAGAGTCGGACAGACAAAGAGTTGGTGAATAATAGAAGACAGAAAGGTCCCTGATGAAGCTGCAAAGTTCACCGAACGCACAGGATTCAAGGGGAAATTCCAAGTAATTGGATTCTTTCCGGAGGTCTCCCCACAGTTGCTGTCTTGAGAACGGTAATCAGATAGATCACTGACCGCTAGGTGAGACCAACGGATAAAATAATCAGTTGTGTTGACTTCACAGGGTAGATAACATGAAACAGAAAGATGAGGGAAACGAGAAACCAAGAAGTTTTAAAAAAATGAATGAAGGAAGAAAAAAATATGGCTAAAGGAAGAGGAACAAAAAGAGACAAACCAACAAGTAGAAAAGATATCGGAGGGAAGGACTACAAACAGAAACGGTTCTTTAAAATGACGGGGGAAAGTTGATGTGATTAAAACATACATCAGAACTACAGAGTACAGAAAAAAAAATCAGAAAACGAATTGAAGAAGACGTCATTGAAGAGAACAACCGTTGGAAACAAGAAAAAAGAGAGAAGGAGAAGGAGAGATGGAGGAGGAAGAGGAGGAGAGGAGGTGTATGAAGAAAAAGAGGTGGAAAAGGAGAAGTAGAAGAGGAGGGGGAGGAGGAGGAGTAAGAGAGTGAGGAGGAGGAGCAGGAGGAAGGGGAAGAGAACTACGAAGAGAAGGAGAAGGGAGGGGAGAAAGTGGGGAAAGGCCGGGTAAAAGAGGAGAAAGACAGAGGCAGGAGGAAGTAAAGAAACACAAGAGACAGGAACGACCAAATAAAGAACGAGAGAGTAAAAGCAGGGAAAAGGTGTAGAAATAAAAGAATAAAGAAGAGAAAGTGGAGACAGACTTCACGCACATGCACACAGGCGTGCGCGCGGTTAAAACACACACACACACACACACACACACCACACACACACACACACACACACACACACACACACACGCGCGCACACCACACACACACACACACACACACACACACACACACACACACACACACACAACACACACACACCACACACACACACACAACACGCACGCACGCGCGCGCGCACACACACACTGAAACGGGGAGAGAACTACGAAGAGTGGAGGAGGGAAAGTGGGGGCCTTGTTAAAGAGCAAAACAACAGAAAGTAAAGAAACACAAACAGACACCAATAAGAACGAGAGAGAAGCAGACAGGTGCTAAAGAATAAGAGAGAAAGCAGACTCACGCACATGACCCGGCTCCGCGTTACACCACTCACCACCACCACCACTCACACACACACACACACACACACACACACACACACACACACACACACACACACACACACACACACACACACAAGATGTGTGAAGTCAAGCACAGAAGGCATACTGTACATGTGATACTGTTGGTATGCACGACAAACAGCAGTTTCTCACTTTAACTGGTCAGTGCGGCCCACTGCAAGCTGTCCCTCTGTTTGAACTAGCCCGGAGATCGGTCCCTCAATTCCAAGCCACCGAAAGCTCCTAGGAGAAATAGGTATGCCTAACTGTGCAGACTTTCCCATAACCTAAATTTTGTCGGCTGATTTCTTCTTCTTCTTCTTCTTCTTCTTCTTCTTCTTCTTCTTCTTTCTTCTTTCTTCTTCTTCTTCTTCTTTCTCATTCTTCTTCGTCTTCTTCTTTTTCTTCTTCTTCTTCTTCTTCTTTCTTCTTCTTTCTTCTTTCTCTTCTTCTTCTTCTTCTTCTTCAAATCATGTGTAGTGTGGTCTCAAAACTTAGCGGATGTGGTGTAGCGTATATGGACCAGTCCGCACGCAGTGACGCCTCCTTGATGAAACTGAAACTTCTTCTTCTTCTTCTTCTTCTTCTTCTTCTTCTTCTTCTTCTTCGTGTGTGTGTGTGTGTGTGTGTGTGTGTGTGTGTGTGTGTGTGTGTGTGTGTGTGTGTGTGTGTGTGTGTGTGTGTGTGTCGTGTCTGTCTGTCTGTCTGTCTGTCTGTCTGTGTCTGTCTGTGTGTGTATGTGTGTCTGTGTTTCTGTGTTTCTGTGTGTGTGTCTGTGTCTGAGTGTGTCTATGTCTCTATGTATGTGAGTATGGCTGTGTGTATTTATTTGTGTGTACATGCATGGGCGTGCGTGTTTTTGTGTGTATGTGTGCGTTCATGTACGCGCGCGTGTGCGTGTGTGTGTGTATATTTTGTGTTGTGTGTGTGTGTGTGTGTGTGTGTGTGTGTGTGTGTGTGTGTGTGTGTGTGTGTGTGTTTGCGAAAGAGAGAGAGAGAGAGAGAGAGAGGAGAGAGAGAGAGAGAGAGAGAGAGAGGGTATGTGTGTGCATGTGTGTGTGTGCACACGTTTGTGTCTGTCTGTCTGCCTGCCTGTCTGTCTGAGTTCTGGTTAATCCTTGAGATCTTTATAAAAAAAAATTAAAAAGACTAGCTGACAAAAAAGGAAAAAACCGACACCCACCCAATATGTCTGATATGCCGCGAACAGTACGAATCATTAGGGGTTTTATTTCAATCAGATTGTGATGCATGATTGTATAAACGTGTGTGTATAACTATTTAAGCTATGCTGAAGGTGAACGACCACGTTTTAACCCAGGAGCCACAATTAGATGAAGCAGCATAGTTCTATTTTACAAACAGCACCTACATTTGTGCTGCAGCAAAAAGAAACCCAGGAGGCACGTATGTTTGTAAGCATTTCGACGTTAATCAGATTTGTTACTGATGCAACGCGAGTTTTACGGTTCTCAGGTAATGAAGAGCTTGGCATACAGGCAGAAACCAAGACCGGTTAACAATAGTTTCTGACATTCATACAAGTTTGAAGTTAATTTATTCTGGGTATATAAAAAAAGAAAATACCATTCGAAGAATCTCTCTATCTCTCTGTCTGTCTCTGTCTCTGTCTCTGTCTCTGTCTCTCTCTCTCTCTCTCTCTCTCTCTCTCTCTCTCTCACACAACACACACACACACACACACACACACACACACACACACGCACACACACACACACACACACACACACACACACAACACAACACAACACACACAACACACACACACACACACACACACACACACACTCACACACACACACTCACACACCGACAACAACATCACACACACACACACACACACACACACACACACACACACACACACACACACACACACACAAAGACACACGCGCGCGCGCGCGCCCGCACGCTCGCACGCACGCACGCACTCACGAACGAACGCACGCACACACACACACACACACACACACACACACACACACACACACACACACACACACACACACACACACACACACACACACACACAGGAAAAGAGACAGACAGACAGAGACAGGGACAATGACAGATAGAGAGAGAGACAGTGACATAAATTCAAGCATACATGCTCGTGCACACAAACAACACTCAGTCACACACACGCGCGCACGCGTGCGCACGCATGCAAGCACACACACTCACACACCCACACACACACACACACACACACACACACACACACACACACACACACACACACACTCTCTCTCTCTCTCTCTCTCCTCTCTCTCTCTCTGTCTGTCGTCTGTCGGTCTCTCTCTCTCTCTCTCTCTCTCTCTCTCTCTCTCTCTCTCTCTCTCTCTCTCTCTCTCTCTCCCTCTCTCTCTCTCTCTCCCTCTCTCACCAACTATTCACTGGACATAATATGCATGGCTGGGTACATCGGCGGCAGTCGAGGTTTGTTTGTTAGTCTCCTCCTAATTCTCCATGTTGTTGTCTTTCCATGCCAGAGGAAGGGAAGGTTGAATCCCTATTGTTGAGCCAAAGACCACTAATCAGAGACAGCCTCACCATCTTATCTCAACAACGTCACAGGTGCCTATATCCGCAGTAGAAGCGGCAGAATGTGGCAGGTCTGTAAAGCAAATTGGTTCGAAAAAAAGGTGATATTGAAAATAAAGGATTTTCACCGATGCAACATGATGTTCTAGTTGGTTCTAATGACAGGTTTAGCTATGTCGTCAGAAATGAGGAGCAGGTTGATCACAGTCTCTGATTCTTGTAGCTGCTTTGAAGTGTGTGCACTGAGGATAATGACAGGAATCTTCAAATGAAAATGGGTGCCACTGCAGGATATTGTATGAAGCCCGCATGCTATTCTCCATTTCATTACGTAACAAAGGAAGACGTAGGCTAAATAAATGAAGAACGGAAGAAATTTCTAATCTTTCCGACTTTATTATCTTTATTTTATTTTGTGTGTGTGTGTGTGTGTGTGTGTGTGTGTGTGTGTGTGTGCGTGTGTGTGTGTGTGTGTGTGTGTGTGTGTGTGTGTGTGTGTTTAAGAGAGAGAGGGAGAGAGAACAGAACAGAACAGAATTTTTTATGTATGTGCATATGTACCTCCCATAAATTCTCATATTATGCAGCAGTTGACGTTGAAGATGGAGTCAGCTCTCTCGAAGATGTTTTAATGGACAAAATATCATTATATAAAAATGTTGATATCCTTTTGTGTGGAGATTTGAATGGCAGAACAGCAGACATTTTCCCCTTCAGTGGTGATGAGTTTAGCAGGTTTAGTCTCAGTAATGAAAATGATGAAAATTATCTCATAAGAAATTCAAAAGATTTAGTGCTGAATGTGTATGGAAGAATGATTTTGAATTTTTGCATTGCTTTTAGGCTATTTATAATGAATGGGGTATGTAATGGTGACCATACTGGTCACTACACATACATGTCAGAAACAGGAAGCAGTGTAAATGACTATTTTATAGTTTCCGAAGACCTGTTTGATACAATAAGAAATTGTTGCCGTCTACACATCTCAGATATGATTGATTCTGACCATCAACCACTGGAATTTTATTTTGATGCAAAGAATGATATAAACTGTAACAGTGAATGCAGCAATATACCACCATTTATTGAAAAAATGGTTTGGAATGAGGATTTAGCACAACAGTTCCATGACTGCATGCGTTCCGGACAAACAAAAGAGAAATTGAACCACGCTAGTTGCTTGATGAATGTCGACATAAATCGGGCGCTAGATTTATTTAATGAATGTATACGAGAACAAGCAGGTTGTATGGAAAAGAAAATTTATACACATCAGAAAAGATCAGAGGAGTGGTATGATGATGAATGCAAAACTTTTAAGCGTAATGTCAGAAAACTTTTGAGAACTTGTAGAAAGTTGCCTAGAAAAGAAACGGAATTGTCCCAAACTGAGAAAGAGAACAATGCAGCCTTTTGCAAAGCAAGAAGAGAATACAAGAAATTGTTACAAAGAAAGAAAAAGGAATACAACAAAACTGTACTTGAGCAGTTGATCATGTCCATTGATGACCAGAGAGAATTTTGGCTTAAAATGAGCAGAGTTTCCAAAAAGAAGAAGTTTCAATCCAACAAAATCTCTGTTCATGAATGGTTTCAACATTTTAAAGGAGTTTTAGAAAAACATGATGCTGATAGTAATAGAAATAGTTTAACAGGTGCTATTGATATTTCAGGTAATCCATCTGATAGTAATAACGAAACCGACTACAATCAAGGGGTTAGAACTGATGAATATGAGAATGATGAAGATAGTGCTAACTTTTTGAACCGACCTATTGCAAAGGAAGAAGTCTTACTCTCGGTTAAGAGATTGAAAAATAAAAAAGCAGCAGGACCAGATGGCATTATTGGAGAGATATTTAAAAATGCAGGAAATGATGTCATTGATTTCTTAGTAAAATATTTCAATGTATTATTTGACACAGGTCAATACCCTGATCTGTGGAAAGAATCTATTATTGTCCCATTGTTTAAGGAAGGCAATATAAATGATCCAAACAACTACAGAGGAATTTTCTCTATCAGATATAAGTAGCAAAATGTACAGCTCTATAATAAATTCAAGGTTAACTGAATGGGTCGATCAGAACAATATTACAGGTGAATTTCAAGCAGGGTTCAAACAAAATTATTCTACAATCGATCACATGTTCACATTGTTAGCAATTATACAAAAACAGTTTTCCTGCAATAGAAAATTGTATGTTGCATTTATCGATTTCGAGAAAGCATTTGACACGGAATTAAAGGTAAAATTTACAGATGTATAAGAAGTATGTACGAACTTGTTAAAGCTCGAGTTCGTTGTGGTACACAGTTCACAGGCTACATACACTGTACTAAAGGTGTGAAATAAGTTGATGTCTGTAGTCCTCTTCTATTTTCTTTGTTTATAAATGAATTCGCACTCGAAATTATTGATAATGGTAGACATGGTGTTAGCCTGAATGTTGATTTCACTGAACTATTTATTCTTTTGTTTGCTGATGATATGATTTTATTGTCGGAAACTGTGGTTGGCTTACAAACCCAGTTGAATACTCTTTATAAAGCTGCATGCCAGTTACAGCTGAAAGTCAATCTGGAAAAATCTAACATAGTAATCTTCAGGAAAGGTGGGTATCTAGCAAGTACTGAGAGATGGTTTTACAGCAATATAAAAATGAACGTAGTAAATTCTTATCGATATTTGGGCATACTATTTTCTACCAAATTGAGTTTTAAGCATGCATGCCAAGATTTGGCATGTAAAGGGAAACGCGGCGCCATTAGCATTATTTGCAAGTTGTATCAACTAAATAATAACTCCTTAAGATTGTTCTTGAAACTTTTTGATTCTCAGATTCAACCCATTCTTCTTTATGGTGCTGAGATTTGGGGTTTAGAAGATGCTTCATCTGTTATTGAAAGTGTTCATTTGTTTGTATTAAAAAACATATCTAGGGGTTGGTATTAAAACACCAAACGACCTTGTGTATGGTGAACTAAATCGATTTCCATTAACAATTAATTCTAGTGTTTCTTGTGTCAGATATTGGTTAAAACTGACTCGAATGGATGAACATAGATTACCATCTCAAGCGTATAAAATGTTGCTGAGTTTGGCCAATAGAGGAAAAATCAATTGGGCTTCTAGAGTGCGCGATGTTTTAAATAGTTATGGCTTCTCCAATGCACGGGAATATCAAGGCGTAGGGTGCATAAATTCCTTTATAAAGATGTTTAAACAAAGACTAGTTGACTGCAGGTGGCAGACTTGGAATTATCATTTGTATAATAGCGATAGATTTATAGACTACAGGAAATTTAAGTCATCGCATGATCTTGAACCATACTTACTTCTAGGTTTGGACAGATTTGTTCGATATATTCTGACAAGATTTAGATTTGGAATGTCCGATTTGTCAGTGCATTGTTCAAGATATAAAAGAAATGATGAAAGTGGAACAAAATGTCCGTTGTGTAGATCTGCTACTGATGATGAGATTCATTTTGTTTTTTGTTGCCCTGTGTTTGGTGATTTGAGACACAGTTTAATCAATCCAAAATATTATATCAATCCCAGTGACTTCAGATTAACTCTACTTCTAGCGTCACGAAACGACCAGATCGTTAAAAACTTTGCTATATATCTTTATAAAGCCTTCAAGAGAAGAGAAATTATTCTGTCTTGAATTATTAAATTTGCTTGTCCCTTGAAGGCAATTTCAGTACATGATATCGTGCACAAACTAGTGTAATGTTGTTCTTTTGATTTTCTGTTTGTTTCATCTGTAAATTAGTGAAACGTAACCATGTAGTCTTTGATTTAGTTTTGAAGTAGATGATGAATTAACACTATCATGTAAATTTGTCTTGTTATATTGATCATTAATGTTCACACCCCTTCAAATGGGGCTTTGGCCTTACTGAATAAAATTCTGTTCTGAGAGAGAGAGAGAGAGAGAGAGAGAGAGAGAGAGAGAGAGAGAGAGAGAGAGAGAGAGAAGAGAGAGAGAGAGAGAGAGAGTGCACCGTGTGCTGTAGTGGTGGATCCGTACAGATCTGAACGATTATTGATTGATTTGTCTTTTATTTATTGGTTTGTTTGTATATAAATTAATTTATTTATTAATTCATTTATTCATTGTGTGCGTGTCTATCATTCATATGCATATGTGTTTACTTCTATCAGATGGAGGTTCTAGCTCGTTAAGTATACTGATAAATGCACATACGCTATATATGTTATCTCCAGGGGTAGGGAAAAAAATAATACTTTGAATGTATACACACACGTATATGCACACACACACACACCCCATCCCACAGACAGACAGACAGACAGAGTCATCCCCATGGTTATTTACACAAACCCTTGAACCTAAGCAAACTAGCCATCCACTGTAGCGCTAAGCGCTCACAATCACACAGTCCTCTCTCTCTCTCTCTCTCTCTCTCTCTCTCTCTCTCTCTCTCTCTCTCTCTCTCTCTTCTGTCTGTCTGTCTGTCTGTCTGTCCTCTCTCTCTCTCTCTCTCTCTCTCTCTCTCTCTCTCTCTCTCTCTCTCTCTCTCTCTCTCTCTCTGAAGCCTTGCCTGCTTTCATCTGTTGATGTTTCATCATATCAGCACATGTTATTGATTCAATATTATAACAGTCGACGTACACACATGTCTGCTCTGCTGGTCACAGGAAATGAAAACCGTTTTTATTTCTTTTTTTTTTTCTTTTCTGTCATGATGGATTGGCTGTGATATGGCCCATCGGTCAAGCCTGACACGTCCTTTGATGAAAAGCAGTTTCCTGATCAGATCTGTCTCACTTTAGGTTGGTTTCTCTGTCTTCCTTCTATCTGTCGGCCTGTCAACCCGTCCGTCTGTCTGTCTGTCTGTCTGTCTGTCTGTCTGTCTGTCTGTCTGTCTCTGTCTTTCTCTGTCTCTCTGTTTTTGTCTCTGTCTGTCTGACTGTCTGTCTGTCTCTCTGTCTCTGTCTGTACATATCTCTCTCTCTCTCTCTCTCTCTCTGTCTCTATCTGTCTGTCTGTCTGTCTCTGTCTGTCTGTCTGTCTCTGTCTGTCTGTCTGTCTGTCTGTCTCTCTCTCTCTCTCTCTCTCTCTCTCTCTCTCTCTCTCTCTCTCTTTTCTATAAAGCCGTTCCTACTTTCCTCTTTTATTGTTTCATATTGCACATTTGACTGACTGAATGAGATAATAGTCGAAGTAGGCACACGTCAGCTCTACTGGTCGCAAGAAATGAAAACCAGTTGTGTGTGTGTGTGTGTGTGTGTGTGTGTGTGTGTGTGTGTGTGTGTGTGTGTGTGTGACATGATGGATCAGCTGGTCCATTTCCCATAGATCAGCTCTGACACGTCCTTTGAGGTTATATGGAAAAGGAGTTTCCCAATCAGATCTGTCCCATTTTATGTTGCTTTTCTATTTTCGGCCTTTCGGTATATCTTTTCGTCCTCTCTGTCTGTAAGTCTGTTTGTCCCGTCTGTCTGTTGTCTGTCTGTCTGTCTGTCTGCCTGTCTGTCTCTCTATCCATCTCAGTCTGTTTGTCTGCCTATCTGTCTGTCTGCCTGTTTCTCTGTCTCTCTCTGTCTCTCTGTTCTCTCTCAGTCTCTCTCTCCTTAATTTCTGCGCATAACATTTTGTTAAATATATGCAAGGGAACAGAATAACAAAAACACTGTTAACTGTCATCAGACCTTAAACTAAACAAAGTAGTCAAGGTCTTTGTTTATCTTTGTCATTCCATTTTTCGTTACATCATATTTGCAATCCATGTTCCATCATATTTGGAACCCAAATTGTGGAGACTTCACATCATTTTTTTTTCATGTGTCCAAACTGTAAAATCCCAATGGACATAAATCTTTCTTTGCAAAAGACCACAATTATTCCTCGTGAATGTGAAACACAACCATGTCTGTACCATGTAATTTTACGTATGTGAAATCATGCACTGTCACAGCGAAAACGGAATTCGATAGCATCTTAAATTATCATAACGAATGAAGGTTTACGTGACGCTATGGTGAGGGCCTGATCTCCTTCTTATCTCAGTTCCAACGTCCCCTCCTGTCCGCATCGACGTCTGCAATGAATTGTGCCTGCACAATCAATTTAATCTAGTGGATGGGGATGAACGTGATGACGCACACTGGTGGAAATCGATCGCTCATTCTGGGTCTGCTACCAATAAACTTCCATCGTCAGTGAGGGATTTAGTCCACAGGGCATCACAGATA
>CM065720.1:69302347-69307347 GCA_033310375.1 Conus canariensis | reverse complement strand
CTTCTAAAAACCTACCCGAAATTTTGTTAAAAATTTTTCCACTATTAAATCTCAGATCCGATGAAAAATCTTAATCTCTTTCAAGAATTCAAAGATCGCATCAGGTGGAACATCTCTGAACCAGGTTTTCATGGAATCTGCTGTAAAGTGTTTGTGTTTCACATCATGCAAGTCCCAACACTCTAAAAGAATATGTTTAAAATCTTCATTAAACTGTTCGCGATAGTGACTTACTGCAAGAGCTACGTCCAAACAAGTCATGGTCAGTGGTTAAAGTTCAAGCTCTTAGAAAAATTTGATAGGAAACCACAGAGACATAGTTGGTCTTGGACCTTGAACGCAACTTACATTAAGGTTAGCACGTGAACCTCGTCCGAAGTCATGCTCAAAGTAAGACGTCAAGATACAAAAAAGTGATGCCATTCAACATTGTGTCCCAGTGAAATTAAGTGTCTCACTTTCTTTTTTCCTAACGAGATTTCTGCGGCTAATTGGAGGTATCACAGCGACGACAAGATCCAGAGAGACAAGATGACAGTGAAAAATGGATTGACAATGATGGCGATTGCGGCCACTCTGAAATTCAGCATGGGTACATTTAGGTTCGGAAAATTCCAGGTCACCTGACATTAATTTACCCGCTTCTTTTCTCAGCACAGGTGCTCGCTTGACAATGGTGGTTTAAACTGACTACCAGCCCAAGTAAACGAGAACAATCGTTTGTATTGTCTCCAAACATGTATAAGAAGAAGTCGACAGGAAAACAGACGACAACAAAATGAGAAAAGGACAAAAACTTCCAAAGAGAAGTAATCAACAAAAAAAAAAAAAGAAAAGAATGTCGTTGCTAACAAAACAAAATAAAAAAAATAAACAGTATAATAATCACAAGGAACATCCATTTTTCCCATCTCATTTTTGCTAGGCGATTCGGTGTCGTAAGCATTCCATTGGAGTTTGGAGCTGTTTCTGTATTTCATCATGGGAGCAAAAGTTGCCATACTTGTTCGTTATCTGCGGTTTAATGCTCCCTACCTCATTTAAGATTAATTTATGCCATTTGTTCGTTATTTACTATTTATTGTAACCTGCCGTATTAATTTTAAGGTGTCCTTTTTTACGAACCAAATCAACGTTGCATGTATTTTTCACAGTTCATCCGTGTACTTTTTTGACTATATTCAAAATCGAAAAGGCTCAGCCTGTCTTGAATAAATGTTAGTTTGTGTTTGTTTACTTCGCCAGTTCTTATTGTAGATGTATTGGGAACAGGGCAAATGAGCGAGTTTCAAACATCCTCTTTGTGGGATGTCTCCTTGTATGTTCTGTGAGCTCTGTGCTGTCATTTCTGCCAAGCAAATTAGTGTCTTAAGGAGCATTCGTCTGGAGTTATTGGCGTTTAATTATTTCATCAGGAGAGCAAAAGTTACCGTACTTGATCGTTATTTACTGTTTACTCTTTGCTGTCTTATTCAAGAATTGCTTTAAAAAAAGGAAGCAATTTAAGATGTGTGGGGGTGGGGGTGGGGGGAGGAGGAAGGATGGACACATAGCAGAAAAGAAAGGGCAGGGAAGCGAGAAGGAGACAAAACAAAATCCTCAACATCAGAAAAGTTGAAACCAGGCAAGGTTATAAGAAGAAAACATTGAAGGAAATGAATGGAAGAAGAAGCAGAAAAAGGAGAGGGATGATGATGATGAATGATGATGATGATGATGATGATGATGATGATGACTATGAAGAAGAAGAAGAAGAAGAAGAAGAAGAAGAAGAAGAACAAGAACAAGAACAAGAACAAGAAGAACAAGAAGAAGAAGACTAAAAGTAAGAGCCAGAAGAAGAAGAAGAAGAAGAAAAATAGAAGAAGAAAAGAAAAACAACAACAACAGCAAGGAAATCAAACGAAAACACAACAACGGAGATTTCAGGAAAGACACATCACGAAGAGGGCAAAGGACGACGAAAAAGAATGAGAGAGGGGAGGAAAGGGGGGGGGGACGGGGAGGGGAGCAGGGGGAGCAGGCAGAGTAGGAGAAGGAACTAAATGAAAGAAAAACCTGCCAGGTCAGTGACAGCAGAGAGATTTGGCAAGGGACCCGATCGTTCTGCGAAAACATTGGTATGCACGATGGGCACTTACCTCGCCAGTGGCTGGCCTGCGCCTCCCATAGAAGGCTGTCCATCTGTCTGAGTTCGACTGCAGATCGGCCCTATCACCTCTAGGACACAGCAGGCTGCTCACGGAAATAGACAGATCCAAGAGTGCAGATTTTCTGTTTTCTCATAAACTTTGGCTGCTTGGTCGATTTCTGCGGCTTAGTTTTTTTTTCTTTTCTATCTATCTATCTATCTATCTATCTATCTATCTATCTATCTAGTATCTACCTATCTATCTAGATCTACATATCTATCTATCTATCTATCTATCTATCTAACATACATACATACATACATACATACATACATACATACATACATACATACATATACTATACATACGTACATACATACATGCACAATCAATCAATCAATACAATAGCTCATTTGTATTCAACTAAGCGAGATCGTTTCATTGTTTATTCTTTTTATAGTCATTTGCATTCATTTGATCTTTAAGTTTTCTTTTCTTTTGCCCCAGGGCTGGGTGGGAAAAAAACATTTATACTGCTTATCTCATTACCCTGGTAAAATTAATTTCGTTCGTTCGCTCGCTCGTTCGTTCGTTCATTCTATCTGTCTGTCTGTCTGTCTGTCTATCTAAGTGTATGAATGTAAGTATGTGTGTGTGCGGATGGGGACTATAAGCGAGTCGGACCCGTGTGCCTTCCTGGCCCCCTGCACACGTTAAAGAACCCACGGCAGTTGAAAATCGAAAAGAGCAGGGGGGTTCCCCGCTGCCCTGGCAAAATTGATGTAGATTGAAGATAGCCGCCTGGTATTTCTTACCAAGCCACAAAAATTGTCACTTAGGGCCTACTGTTATCGTGTGCCATCGTGTACCGGTGGAAGTGGAGGACACGTATAAACATCGCATGCATCTTATGTGAGAAACTGGAGGAATAAATGAGATAAATGAAAATGAGTGACTGATATTTGAATGGTACGGGAAACGACTGAATGAGCGCCAGTAGGCTGCTCTTCGGCCGGCTCTACCTGGGTAGGCAGCCCGTTGAGTGAGTGAGGTAGTGTGTTTATTGTAAAGCGCTTAGAGCTTGGTCTGTGACCGAGGATAGGCGCTATATAAATACCCAATATAATAATAATATAATGTGTGTGTGTGTGTGTGTGTGTGTGTGTGTGTGTGTGTGTGTGTGTGTGTGTGTGTGCGTGTGTGCGTATGTGCATGTGCGTGTGTGTGTGTGTGTGTGTGTGTGTGTGTGTGTGTGTGTGTGTGTGTGCGTGTGTGTGTGTGTGTGTGTGTGTGTGTGTGTGTGTGTGTGTGTTGACCTGATGTCGGTTGATTTCCTTAGACTGCCATTGATGGGCCGCTGATAGTGCAGCAACGGATTCCAAGGCTGTGAAGAGTGTGTCAGAAAGTGCTGAGAGAACGTGCGAAAAGAAAAATGACGCTGCAGTAATATCACTCAACGAAGTTAAAGAAGAACAGTCAAACAAATATAAGATAATTCACGCGCTTTCAAAAGCTATTGCAAAGCATTGATTTCAGACACACCGTGGCTCATAACAAACACAAAACTGTGGGAACAATAGAGACGGCTCCCTACTTCCATTCTTTGTGTGAATTGCATGTTGGCCGGCGAATGTTATGGCACAAGCAATATGTGAATTTCAAGTCAGAGGTCAGTGTTAAAAAAAATCGAGGACAGGCAGAATACGGTGCAACGCCTAACAGATTGAAGCATGAGAAGCTATAGGTGTTATATACATCCTGCATCAAGCAGAAAACAGTAGTTATTCCTTGCAAGAGCTATTTCCAAACAAAAGTCATGGTCAGGGGTCATACACCAAGGTCACAGCATAACATGACATGACATGACATGACATGACATGACATGACATGGCACGACAGGAGCGCTTACCTGTGTATTCGGACTGTGATCTTGAAAGCCATCTTCATCAAAATCAGCACAATAATTGGCTATGTCCACTGCATGAAAAAAAACAAACAAACAAAAATCAAAATCATGGTAAGAACACAAGTTATCACACTGAGAGATAAACAGACAGATGCAGAGACAGACAGACGAAGATGTATGACGAAGAATAAAGTTTAAAAAAAAAAAAAGGACAGCATTGTCTCTGAAGCAGCTGCTACACTCTCCAGGACTGTATGGTAGCAGGATGGGGTTCATGATAATCGAACATGTTTTGCTTTCTCCCTGGAATCTCATCACAGCCGCTGTCATGGGAATGGCAGCTTTGTGGATTACTGGCCGTTAGGTGCGGGGAATAGACAATCATTTGTCATGGCAGCTTCGTGGACTACTGGCCGTTAGGCGAGGGGAATAGATAATCATTTGTCATGGCAGCTTCGTGGATTACTGGCCGTTAGGCGAGGGGAATAGACAATCATTTGTCATGGCAGCTTCGTGGATTACTGGCCGTTAGGCGACGGGAATAGACAATCATTTGTCATGGCAGCTTCGTGCATTACTGGCCGTTAGGCAAGGGGAATAGACAATCATTTGTGTTCCTGATACTTGCCGTTAGGCGAGGGGAATAGACAATCATTTGTAATGGCAGCTTCGTGGATTATTGGCCGTTAGGCGAGGGGAATAGACAATCATTTGTAATTGCACCTTCGTGGATTACTGGCCGTTAGGCGAGGGAATAGACAATCATTTGTCATGGTAGCTTCGTGGATTACTGGCCGTTATGCGACGGGAATAGACAATCATTTGTAATGGCAGCTTCGTGGATTACTGGCCTTTAGGCGAGGGGAATAGACAATCATTTGTGATGGCAGCTTCGTGGATTACTGGCCGTTAGGCGAGGGGAATAGACAATCATTTGGCATGGCAGCTTCGTGGATTACTGG
>CM065720.1:69252347-69262347 GCA_033310375.1 Conus canariensis | reverse complement strand
AACCAAGTGTTCAAAGAGATTGTACAAGTAGTCGGGGCTAGTACCAACACCACAAAAGGGAAAATCAGGAGTCCAAAAGCACCCGCAACATTCTTCACGGCAGGAGGCAGCAAATCATGGCCAAGAACAACAGTGCCACTCGAAACATGCAGGCAGAGACTGCTGGACGGGGCAGATGACTGGGAGTGCACTGCAGACCTCCCAGAATGGAAGAGTCACCCAGAGATCATCAGCAAGAGTGGCATGAGACCAGACATAGTAGTCCACTCTAAGTCAACCAAGCAGCTGATCATGATCGAGCTCACGTTGCCGTATGAGAACAGAATGGAGGCAGCTCAAATCTACAAGATTGAAAAGTATGCTGATCTGGCAAACAGCCTGAGGAGAGAAGACTTACTTGACTTAGTCCTGTTGTCTCCCAGTGGAGCATAGGGCCGCAACAACACCACGCCAACGGACTCTGTTTTGGGCTGTTCTCTTCAGCCGAGTCCATGTCATTCCGGCCTCCTTCACTTCGCTCTCGACGGATCTTCTCCACGACTGTTTTGGCCGACCCACTTTCCTTTTTCCTTGTGGGTTCCACTCTAGTGCTTGTCTTGTGACGTTGTCTGTGGGTTTGCGGAGCGTATGGCCTATCCAGCCCCATTTTCTTTTCTTGATGTCCTGGTCGATCGGATTCTGGCTGGTTCTTTTCCATAGGTCAGCGTTCGAGATCTTCTCCGGCCACCTGATGTTGAGGATGTGGCGCAGGCATTTGTTGACGAATGTCTGTATCTTCCTGGTGATGGTGTTGGTTACCCGCCATGTCTCGGTTCCATAGAGAAGGACTGCCTTGACGTTGGTGTTAAAGATGCGGACTTTGCTGCGCTGGGATAGGGCTTTGGAGTTCCAGATGGGTCGCAGGGTGTTGAACGCTACCCTTGCTTTGTTGATCCGGCTTTTAACGTCATCGTCTGCGCCGCCATCGGTATTGACCACGCTTCCTAAGTAGACGAAACGGTCTGTTTCCGTCAGGTCCTTTCCGTGTAGCTGCAGTGGTTGGTTGAGTCGGTTGTTCATCCGCATCACCTCTGTTTTCTTGGTGTTGATCTTTAGGCCGGTCTTTTCTGCCTCCTCTGCGAGTCTGATTAGCTTGGCCTGGGCGTGTTGTTGTTTGTGAGACAAAAGGCTGATGTCATCCGCAAAATCCAAGTCCTCTAGATGTTTGGTGAAGGTCCACTGGATGCCGGTGTTGCTGCCCTCTGTAGTTCTCCTCATGATCCAGTCTATGGCGATCAGGAAAATTGTCGGCGACAGTATACAGCCCTGCCTCACTCCTGTCTTCACTGCGAAGGGGTTGGTCAGCTTCCCGTTATGGATGATCTGGCAGGTTGAGTCCTCGTACAGCTTCTTGATGATGTTAATGAGCTTCTGTGGGATTCCGTAGTGCTGCATCAGCTTCCAGATAGTCTCCCTGTCGACGCTGTCGAATGCTTTCTCGAAGTCGATAAAGGTCATGTACAAGGGAGACTGCCACTCTGCGCATTGCTCAATGATGATACGCAGCGTTGCGATGTGGTCCGTGCATGACCGGTCCTGCCTGAAACCTGCCTGTTCTGCTCTCAGCTCCTTGTCTAATGCCTCCTTTATTCTTTCCAGGATGATTCTTGTGAGCACCTTGCTGGGGATGGACAGCAGCATGATTCCTCGCCAGTTGCCGCACTGGGAAAGGTCGCCTTTCTTGGGAAGCTTCACCAGATAACCAAGCTTCCAGTCGGCAGGCACTTGCTCTTGTTCCCATATCTTTGCTAGAAGAGGAAGTAACATTTCTGCTGTTGTTGCAGCATCGGTCTTTAGAGCTTCAGGGGGGATGCCGTCCGGACCCGCTGCCTTGCCGTTCTTCAAGGACTTGATGGCTTTGATGATCTCAGCCTTGGCTGGTGGGTTGGTGTTAATGCTGAGGGGCTCTGTTGCTGGTGTTATGTCGGACACTGCTTGCGGTGGTGGTCGGTTGAGGACTGAGGAGAGAAGGCTATCAGGTAAAAGTCCTCACTGCAGAAATTGGAGCTAGGGGGTTTGTAGGAACGTCTGCATACAGCCTCATGAAACAGCTCTCAGTTGCAGGGAGGGAAAAAACCAGAGCCCTGAAAGCAATGGCAGAAGCGGCAGAGAGGTGTTCAAGCTGGATCTGGTCAAGGAGGAACAAAAGTGAACTTCATAAGGCTTAACTTCCCTACAAATATCAGGTGTCCCTGTGGCTCAGTGGTTAAAGCGCGAGTCATTAAGTGGAAAAGAGCATGTCCAGAGAGTCATGGGTTCGAATCCCAGCCATGGCTCGTCCCAAGATGGGGAAAAAAAAAAAGAAAAAAAAGGGGCAGCAGAGGGACATCCGGAGTCATGAACCGGGTGTGGCCCAAACCCCCCCCCCCCGCCCCCCCCCCCCCCCCCCCCCCCCCCCCTCCCCGAGTGTCAGGAGATAAGGGCCGAAACACTTGCTTGAAGGGGGCTTCTCTTCTGAGGACTCTCTGCTGCCACGCTCTCCACGAGTTTCTTTCTACAACACTATACAGTACAATACATTGCGAAACGATATTATACGATGGATATACAATACGATATGATATTATACAATGCAATACGATGCCATACGATACAATACAATTCCAAACGATACGATATGATACGATAGATACAATACAATACGACGTTATACAATACGATACGATACAATACAATACGGAATAATACGATATGATACGATAGATACAGCACAATACACAATATAGAAGATAATACGATACCATACAATACGATACATGATACAATACGATAGATACGATGCGGCACAATACGATGCAAAACAATACAATACAACACAAGACAAGACAAGACAGGACAATACAATACATTGTAATGTAACGCATTTTAAATTAGTCGAGCTACTGAAAAAAATTCCCAAGCCAACAACAAACCGGACATTCACTGATACAGTCTGAACTCCTTTCCGAGATACATATCTGTGCTATTAATTACATAGCGTTACATAGTCCTGTTGCACAGTATGTTATGATCATCTCAGAGTGTGTTTGCGTGTGCACACGTGAATCGGTGTGTGTGTTCCTATGCGTGTTTGCGTGCGTGAGTGCGAGCGATTCAGGGCTATCTGTGTTTGGTGTGGCATTGAAGTGGTTTGAAACTCTTCCAGCGCCGGTTATTCCCCAGATGCAATCAGTTTAAAAACCAGCTGTTCAACAGAGCCACTGGCACCAGATCTGCAAGGCAGTGTCACACCCAGTGGTCATTCCACAATGGCATCAGCCAGGGAGCAGTTATATCCCTTGATGTCTTAATGGAATGCCTTTCGCATGCCTGCACCCTATGTGAACACAGCGCAGGCTTGCAAGGGTGGTGCAGGATTGCTGACAGCTGGTTTGTTCGGCAGTTGAGGACAGTACTTCTCTGGGTCCCACCCACACCATCGGGTTTTTTTTTTTTTCATTCTTACAAGGCTGCAACTTTTAAACCAGCCCACAAATTGCTATCATTCATACTTCTGTTTAACCTTTTCGCAACACGCAGCGAGAATAATCGCGGCACCCGACTTACCACTCGGCGACGTGGGGCGAAAATACTCGCGGCAAGCGATCTGTCGCTCAGGAGAAGTCGCGAGAATGATAGCGACGGTCTTCTAAAAATAAATATGACAGAGTTTCCTGAAGAATGTTTAACCAGTGGTGTCAGCGTACAAATACAGTCCTTCCTACGTCATATGATATCAGTTAGCAGGCTACTAACAGTCGATTTCATTGGTTAATTTGAAGAGAAAGCAACCAACCCGTTGGCGTCTTCAAGCACTGAATCAGTGCTCCTTGTTCGAAGTATGTCATTTTCAACTCAATCAAACACTAAGAAAACAATTATTTTTACTTTTCAAAAACATTTATCATCAATAAGATGAACGATAGCTCTATTTTACTGTACAAAAATAAAGTCACTGTCGGATTTAGGCTTTTAAGGAAAATTGATTAAAAATGGTCAAAGTCAGGTGTCCTGAGGGAATTTCAGTGCTGTGACTGCAGTGTTAAGTGGGCACATAGAGCCGAAGGAGGGTCTGTGTTGATAGTGTTAAAATTGATGCAGGGTGCATGCATTCCATATATTCTAAAAGTATGAGAGGAAACCTCACAAGAATATGCACACACACAAACGAAAACGGAATCTGCACAGCATGCTCGCGATGCCAAGCAGCTACTACTGTGGCCTTTTGGCCGAAAGAAGCCATTGGGCTACTGTAGCGATAAAAGAAACCAGTCCGGGCGTGTGATTGTTCATTGTCCGGCTGACCACAAGAGTGGATCAGTGTTATTCATTGTCATGCTACTTCGTTTGCTTGTTTATCAATTTTTTTTTGTGAGTGTTGCTTCTGGTTTCCTTTTTCTTTTTCATTTGCAACATGTGGCTTTACCCCATAGGTCAATCCTGATGTGAATGGTATTTATCGTGAGTGGTGTAAACATATATCTGAAGCATCAAAGGAGCAGACAAACTAACGTATGGATAGCTACTGGAACCAAGTGCACGGTCAGGTGTGGGGTGCCCGTTGCCTTTAGTACAATAGCAGTGCCACCAGCTGTTTCGGAAATTGAGCTCTCACCATTTCGTCTCCCCACCCACGCCCCTACCCCCCCCCACCCTCACTTTCTCTCTCTCTCTCTCTCTCTCTCTCTCTCTCTCTCTCTCTCTCTCTCTCTATCTCTCAGATCCAGATCCAAGAGATGGCTTTGGCTTTTCCATTACTCCTACAACCTACTGAACAAGAACACCAGCTGTTTCGGAGTTCAGCTACTTTTGCCTGTGTGTCTGTCTGCCTGTTTGTCTGCATACTTCTGTCACTCTGTCCTCTGTCTGTCTGACCAGGTTCGTCCGATCTAGGTAATTTCAATACATAATGACAGATTTCATTCGTGAATTAATGTATACTGGGTATCTGCCTAATTTTCCACGAAAACCGCAACTGCCAAAGAAAACCATCGTTTTGCAATTGATAATAATAAGAGAATGAGTACTTATATAGCGCCTGTTCTCGGCTAGAGACCAGGCTCTAAGCGCTTTACAATCGACACTCGTTTACACAACGGGTTACCTACCTGGGTAGTGCCGACTGAAGAACTGCCAGCTGGCGCTTCATTCAGTCGTTTCCTGTGTCATCCACTCAATGTCGTTCAATATCGTTCACTCCGTTTCCTTATTTCCTTTATTCTTTCCATTTCTCACACAGGGTGCATGCTATGTGTAACGTGTCATCCATACCAACGGCCAAATTGGCCTTCTCTTCCAAAAGTTGGTGATGGGATTTTACGTGTGTGCAAGATGTTACGCGTGCGTTCACACACGGAACCTCGGTTTATAGTCTCATTCGAAGGACTGTATGGGAAATGGAGTCAGAACCGATGTTAATTCCGAGGGAAAAATCCCCCTGTACCGAAACGGCCCGGCGGAGATTCGAACCCGCAACCCCAGGATCACGAGTCCGGCGCTCTACCAACTGAGCTATTCCGGCTCCCACATAAACATGTATGTTTAACAGTAATATCTTAACACATACCCCCCAATTTTTATTCGACATCACACCACCGCGTGCGAAGATTTTACAGAGGTTAGACTTCAGACGAAATCTTATCATTGGCTTCAAATTCTCGAAGATATTACATATCCATGGGGTTGGGTATGTATGGGGATTAGTTTGTGCAATGTTTTAAACTGCACTTGAATGTTATCCGCAAAAAAGAACAATCGATTTCATAGAAGTAATGTAAGCTGTACAGCCGTTTATAGGACACAAAACTGCAAGCGAAAGAAGTTGAATGATATTCTGCAGTGTCTTGTGTATTGTGAATACGATATTTCAAACACAGCGTTGTATAAGGACAGATGTATACAATGTAGAAGCAAATCCATTGCTTTAATTATGCAAGACAAAGTGGACGATAAGATAATGTTATATCGTAATGTTCTCATCCCCAGCTGATGCATTTGTACCATAGTGTTCAAGCACTTCGGCTGTTTGGATGATCCCTGGAGTCTTTTAGCCAGGGTACAACAAAAACAACAACAACAACAACATATGGACCAGGTTTGCTAGCACTGCATAAACATTTCATTCTACCTCGGCTTTTGCTACAGTAAACTTTACTTACTGTTTTCATGAACAGATAATGGAAATCTGGACAACAGTTTCTTGTTAATATACAGTTAATAGACCAAAGTAAAAAAAAAAAGACATTTTACCGAGTTATGAAGATACAAATTAGCCACGGTAACACTGTGACAGACAGTTCCGTCCTGATCGGTCTGTGTAATACGGGTCTCTTTCATAATGAGCCAGCAGACCAAGCAGGGAGTACTTGGGAGAGACCAGCCGCCACCGCCACGCAGAATAGAGAAAAAAATTCCTATGTACAAGAATGGAATATAGTACAACCACGAACATCCTTCACCACTTGACCATCGGCTGATAAGGTCAGTGTCAGACACTGTAGCATCCTCGTGACAGGATACGGAAGACACATCTGCAGATTGTGTAACTATCCTTGTTTCACTTTCACAAGACACACTGTCGCTCGACTCCAGTGAAGCGACCACCATTTAAAGTCGGCATCCCCGAGATGGCGCAAGAGAATCAAAGCTGAACAACTACACGTACGAATTGATGAAAGAGCAGCACACAACAGCAGCTACAGCGTTTCGACAATGGAAGTTTCGACGCCGAAGGTCTTTAACAGGTAAGATGCATGTTGCTTTGATATCAGCTCAGAATCTACCTGCATGAAGGAGAAGAAACTAGTTTTGCTGCTTGGGAAAGTGATAGTAAGCACTGACAGAATTATTTCCCTACTTTGTTTTGCATAATAGTAAGTGGAAAATACAAAATGTCCACTTTCTATTCTAATATTTCCAAGATTGTTATCAGTTCGTAGCAACAAACTTCCCAGCGTTTCTTTTCATGGAAAAATCTGTAGTACTCCCGCTGACAGGATCCTCAATCTGTCACTTTATCCGGATCTACATTTCAGATCCACATTAAAATTTCACGGCTTTGTCTTTTTTGACTACCTTTTTTCTTTCCATAATATTAGGTGCATATAGGTTACGTAGCTCTTTGTTTCATTTTGCTGACCAAAAAGAAAAGAAAAACACGCGCGAATACAGACACACGCGCGCGCGTGTGCGTGCTGGTACACACACACACACACACACACACACACACACACACACACACCACGCACGCACGCACACACACACACACACACACACCCACGCACGCACGCACGCACACACACACACACACACACACACACACACACACACACACACACACACACACACGCGCGCGCGCGCGCGCGCGCGCGGACGCAAGTGAAAACAAACCTCCATGGCAAACAAAGAAATTGGATACACTACATTCCATCCGATAAATTTTTCGCCTCATCCTTCGCTCTCGTGCGTAATTAGGGGATTACCTTCACGCGGATCCAGAAATCCCCAATGTAACGTTCTCCCGCCATTGGTTACTCTCGGTTCACGCAAAGATTGTTTCTGATGGAAAAAAGAAAGAAAGAAAGAACTGAAGGTCGGACAATTTTTTTTCAAGCCAAGAAACTCTGACAGAAGTTTCAGTTGTCTACCGAAACCACAAAAAATGTTTTATTCATCGAATGGTTTCATACTGTAGATTTTGTCTGATTCGGAGCGAAACTATACAAACCTGTGGGAATGATGACATAGTGGATGAAGCATGACTAGGGGAAACGGGACTGGAAGACACACAATCGAGCGAAATTTGATGCAGTGACAAAAAATAGAAAGTTACCAGCCGCCGTGGCGAAGTGGTTAGCGTCGCGGACTCCCGGCTGGGAGGTCGTAGGTTCGAATCCTATCAGAGTCATGTGGGTTTTTCTGCCCCGACCGGCTCCTACCCAGAGTTGAGTTAGCTGCGGACTCAGTTGGGAAGACTGGGACCACACAGTCGAGTTTCATCCACTTAATGGATGCGTTTCTGAGAGTGTTACTCAAATTTCCTGACCAACACTTCAGGTACCTGTATCTCTCGGGCCTGGTTGACGCCGGGATATATTATGAAAGGAAGCGTAGAGTACAGCCCTGTCAAGTAGTCTCAGACCGAAATGGAAATCCGTAGCATCATCTTAATCATCCTCATTCTCATCGATCAGCATTAAAAAAAAAAAAAAAGCCTCAAATTCTGTGGCCCTTCATGCCCTGCTCTCATGGTGACCTCAATTTCGATGTCCTCTCCACGTCTGTGGCCTTGGTTTGGTTCCGTCGGGGTCACCGGTATCGGCGAGTCCATGGGGGCTGTCGTTGGACGGACGTGGTGGCGCCCTCCGGAGGGAGAGCTCACTCACGCCGGCTCTGCGACTAAGCAATTACTGTCGTCAGTAGGGGGCTTAGTAGGTGGTGTCCTGCGTATCAGAACAGGCGACACTGAACATCATCGAAGTGACTCGGCAGCAGTGCAGTGTCTCCTCCGGTGGGTTGCCTCTTGACGACTTGACATTGACTGCTCCTTGTGGATTGCCGGTGCCGGGGCTACGGCGGGGCCGACCGGGCTGTGGCTGTGGACGGGATGTCGGAACGAGCGGCGTGGGTACACTGCCTCTGAGGTGGCGTAGAGGTTGAGACAGCAAAAAAAAAAAAAAAAAAGTCTCTCTCTCTCTCTCTCTCTCTCTCTCTCTCTCTCTCTCTCTCTCTCTCTCTCTCATTATCATTGTTGTTGTTATTGTTATGATTAAAATGACAATGAAGTCAACAAATGATTCGTCCGAAGGCCAGATTGCATTTTTCTACCAAGTTATGTTAACATCGGCTCGTTAGCAACCATAGTGGTGTGGTGGTTAGCGTCGCGGATTACCGGCTGGTGAGTCGTGTGTTCGATTCCCATCAGCGCCATTTGTACTAGTGAATTTTTGGCCTATGACCGACTCCTACCCCAATGCTGAGTTTGCTATAGGCTCAGTTGGGAAGAATGGAACCACACAGTCGCGTTTCGTCCATTTGATGGCCGCGTCTCTGTGAGAGTGTTGCTCAAATTTCCTGATCAGCAGTGCAGGTGTGTGTATCTCACGGGCCTGGCTCACACCAGAATTTGTTGTAAAAGGAAGCGTAGAGTGCACCCCTGTCATGCAGTCTCAGATTGGAATGGAACTCCCGTAGCAGTATTTTCATCCTCCTCACACTTCATCGATCGGCATAACTTGTAGCCCTTCATGCCCTGATCACATGAGGACCTCAGTTTCGATGTCCTCTTTACGTCTATGCCCTCGGTAAGTTCATGTTTAGGTCCTCGGAATCGGCAAGTTCATGGAGATCTGTCGCCGGTCGGACCTGGCTGTGCCTTTCGGATGGGAGACGCTCCCTAGCGCTGGCTCTGTGAGTAACCAATGACTGACGTCGGTATGAGGCCCAGGAGGTGGCGTCCTGCTTACGCTGGATCAGAACAGGCATTACTGAACTACACTTTTCGTGACTCAGCAGCAGTGCAGTGTCTCCTCGGGTGGGCTGGCTCATGACGACATTTACTCTTCTTGTGGATTGCCGGTGCTGATGCTTCAGCGGGTTGAAAGTCCGTGTGTGTCACTGTGGACGGAGGGCATGTACGAGGATCGAGGGGGGGGGGGGTGATGGTGTGGGGGGGGTAATTCAACTGTTATTCCAAAGAAGACAATAGAGAAAAGAAAAGCAAAAAAGAAAGAAACGAAAAGAAAAAGGAAACGAAAAGGAAATCAGCTCGTTCGTTTTTCAGTGATCACGTGCACAGAGGAAAAACAGTATAGCAGTAGTAGCAGTGGTAGTTGTAGTAGTAGTAGTAGTAGTAGTAGTAGTAGTAGTAGTAGTAGCAGTAGTGGTAATAGTAGTAGTAAAAGCACTGGTAGCAGCAGCAGTGGCAGCAGTCGTGTTAGTAGTAGCAAGGGTAGTAGTGGTACAAGAAGAAGAAGGGCGCTAC
>CM065720.1:69232347-69234847 GCA_033310375.1 Conus canariensis | reverse complement strand
GACATTTGAGTCTTCTTCTGTGAGTGAAGTCCTTAAACTTTTTTCCAGAGGCGAGATTTCTTCTGTCTGGTACTGATTCGACGAGAAATAGGAAGCAGCTCTTGTCAGAGACTCGACTCCAGTTAGCGTTCTGTTTCACAAAAGTGTTTTCCAAGAAAGGAAATTTGATTCCTCACCACAACACAATGACTAGACTGGGTTGTGTAAAGTTCGCTTTCTTTTTTTTTTTTTTTTAATCTCTGGTCTCTTTTCTGTAAGTACGGACTTAAAGAAAAGTTCAGAACCAGTTGTTGTTTATTTTTATAATCAGGTGCGTATTTATTTTTTCCTCCAAAATTTATGTATTTTTTTTTTATTCTTGCTTGTGTTACTCGTTTAGCATTGGTGAGTGGTCAGCAATCTCACGTGATGACAGGTGTGTGAGTTGCACGTGCGTCACAAGACGAACACCAGACAGCTTCAGAAATGCCACCAATGACGTACATTTCACTCTTTTGGTCCTTAACGTATGTTGGAAAGTCAATTATCCATGCCTTTTCAAAGCTTGACCAATCCTGGAACTGCCCATGGTTTTTCATTTTTGTTTTCGGAATTCTGTCCGTGTCCGCCGATTCCAGAATGCCCGGGAGCATTTTAGGAACGCCCGGTATTCAGGAGCGGACTGGTACTGGATGTTCGGGGGGAAAAAACTAAAGAAAATTGCCATGAAATCACGAAAGGCGAAGCTCAGTCATCAAAATGTATGAGGGGCATAACAGAACCCGGCTGTAAATCATTTTGCCCCTGGCCTCTCGCGTCAGGCTTGTTTCTGTATTTTTTCCCCTTCCAAAATGAATCGCTAACAAAAAATCTCTCTCTCTCTCTCTCTCTCTCTCTCTCTCTCTCTCTCTCTCTCTCTCTCTCTCTCTCTCTCTCCGGAGGGAGGTAGTTCTAATGGCAGAGAAAATGTGGACAAGAGGGAACCTGTGTGTAAAAGGTATACCACAGGACATCGCTCGTTCGTTCGTTCGTTCGTGTGTGTGTGTGTGTGTGTGTGTGGTGTGCGTGTGTGTGTGTGTGTGTGTGCTGTGTGCGTGCGTGCGTGCGTGTGTGTGTGTGTGTGTGTGTGTGTGTGTGTGTGTGTGTGTGTGTGTGTGTGATAGAAAACGAGTAGGCAAGAAAAAAATCAGGAGAGGGAATAATGCAGTATGGGTTCATTCCCGACGAACTGTTAGCAGGAATTCCTCCGTTTTAAGAGCTACATGTTGTTTTGCTCGCTGTGGTCAGCCACGCTGTCCATCCGCCCATAATCAATAAAACATTAATGATAAATCATCCACCATGATCCCTAGCTGCCCGCACGCATCAAAGGCCCCGTGCATGCATGGTATATTAATCTGTTTTTATTGTTTTGTTTTGTTTTGTTTTTAACTACCGTGTGCATTAATGCTGTGTACTGCTTGCTTTTAATTAGCTCCCGAAGACAGGGTGATTCGGACCCAGCATGTCCATTCGATGTGTGTGTGTGTGTGTGTCGTGTGCGTGCGTGCGTGCGTGCGTGCGTGCGTGCGTGCGTGCGTGCGTACGTGCGTGCGTGCGTGCGTGTGTGTGTGTGTGTGCGTGTGCGTGTGTGTGTGTGTGTTTAACCTTTTTTATTTTCTTTTTTTTAAGTCGGTATTATATTCCAAGTCTCTTCTCACAATGGATGTCAGTCTACAGGAAGATATTTTCAATCTCAGGTCGACATGAGGCAGCCACCCGCAGGTGACACTGCATTTGTTGCTAGGTCACTTTGCTGGTGTTCAGTGATGACTGTTCTGATCCAATATGATTATGCAGTATACCACCTGCTACGTCTGTCCTACTATCCACAATAATTGCTGTGGAGCCAGCGTTGAGAGTCCCTTACTGTAGGGCAACACCCACGTCTATAGGCCCACGCAGATTTATTGGTTCTTCAGGATAAGGCAAGGTGGCTTGAGCGGGTATATGTCGAGCATCTTTTCTTAGTCTGTATGACTGTACTATTGGTTGATATTTTGGTTTGCTTGGTTTTATTTTCCGTCAGGTTCATTTAATCAATTTATTGATTTACATATTGATATTCTTCATTGAATTATTTATTCGTAAATATCTGTTTGTTTACTATTTATTCATCTATCTGTTTGTTTACTTATGTACTTATCTATTTTTAAGTTTTGAAAATTGGTAATCAAATTTGAATTCATCGCTAAGCATTCTTTCGCATGGTTACAGGTTGCTGAGTTCTGTTGACGTATGGTAACTCCATTTTGTTTTTAATTGGGAGCGTGTTTTGATCTCTGTTACGCATTTCTACGGTTGAAGAACCACAAGGTCGTAACGTGTTCTTACATTTTTATATACTTTTCCTTAATAACACGCTGTTCTTTTATAGCGTAGAAGAATTACGATTTTTTTTCAATTACTGTCTGTACTTGGTAATTTCAGTCAAATTTATTGGTCCAGTTAAACTTACAGAACCAAAAGAGATTACCGATAT
>CM065720.1:69219847-69227347 GCA_033310375.1 Conus canariensis | reverse complement strand
CGACACTCCGTGTTAGGGTACAATGCTTCATGGTAAATATGAACAGTGACTTTTATTCTCACTGTAAGAGAAATAGTTCTGCACAGATGAATAAAACTAAACCCATTCATGCTTGAGGTGTCCATATGCTATGTACACACGCAGACATCCAGCAAAGAAGAAAAAAAAATTCTCCTGAAAAAATGATCTTTCAAACATCGCTTAATCTCGACCAGGCCTGTGCACACAGCTGCGACTGCAGAAGAAATAAAGCAACTCAGACTACTGTTTGTTCTAGGTTATTGGTCTTGAACCTTTTTTGCATTCTTTAGGCCTTTATTTCCCCCTGTAAAGTCCAGTAAGAAGTAACTCAATAGCAAAGCAGGCTTCTTTTCCCCTGATATTGCTCATTGCAGTTACCACAACAACAGCGACAACTACTACTGCTACTTCTGACTCTACCGCTGCTGCTGCTGCTGCTCTGCTACCGATAATAATAATAACAATAATATAAAAAAATAATCATAATAATAATTATAATAATAGTAATAATGAATAATAATAATAATAAATATTCAGAAAATGTTCGCCTCATTTTGAATGAGTCTCATTACACGCATTTGTTAACACAAGAGCTTCATTAAGGCTTCTTCCCCATTCTTTCAAATAGAAGCAACAGACTTTTTAGAAGCATAGATTTGCCGCGTGCCTCAGAATATCGGAATCTCGACACAGAAGGTGGACAAACTACTATCCACCGCCCTAAATTCATTGCAGATTGACAGCTAGGTTCAATTAACTCTAAACGGTTGTACGATTTTAATCGGCAGCTACAGACAGGTTCACATTTCAACTATTTTATAGAGTGATTTCCAGTTCGGGTACTTCTATCTTTCATCACGAAAATGAAGCCAAACGTTTTGATGTGATTCAGAGCTAGTCCTGACACTAACCATGAAATCTTGTTTTCCTCAAAATAGCCAGATACGATGGGTCATCCACACAACATGAAGCATGTGTCAGAGACACATGAGTACGCTATTTAGTCATTAACACATCTAAATGATAAATAAATGTAAAAAAAATCATGTACATGATCATATAAACAAATAAATAGGATACCTAGAAGGAAAAAATAATGGAAAAGCAGTATGCATATTTCACAACAAGTACACATGACAAGCGAAGACCAGAACCTCGATTTCTTCGAGTCGCAAAGATAACTATAGGACAAAGAAACATACAGAGAGAGAGGAGAGAGAGACAGAGAGAGACAGAGAGAGACAGAGACAGAGACAGACAGAAAGCAGACCAGTACATATGACCCACTAAAGAAACGGGTATCAAGTGCCTACGTTAAGATACATGAAAGCCGCACAATCACGCTGCACACAGGCGCCTGAAGATAAGAAAACTCTATAAATGTTTTGAGACAGTAACCCAATCGGAGGATGAATTCCCCACAAGACCAAAAAAAAGGTATTCTCATACCACGCTCGGGTTCTGTGGTATCCAAGCCAAAGTAAGCCGATTGCAACTCTCTCTCTCTCTCTCTCTCTCTCTCTCTCTCTCTCTCTCATTTTATTATCCTGCACTTGGGCACATTCCATTGAGCAGGAAATTGTCTGGGGTCTTCTGCAGGTTATTCAGTGCGGGTTTCTTTCTTCGTCTCTCTGACTTTCTGTCCCACGTTACTGTAACATCACTGGAGCGAATTAGGACGAATCACCATCCAGTCTTACAAGACAGTTTGCAGGGTCGGTATGTTGGGTCGGTTTGCAGGGTCGGTTTGTAGCGTGGATATTTAGGGTCGGTTTGCAGGGTCGGAAGAATTGTTAGCCTGAACTTGTTTTCCTCTGCTACTAAATTGTTCAGCATGATATATATTATATATATATATATATATATATATATAATATTTGTTTAAAATATTTTTTAAAATGAAGTATTAAAATTTTTTTAAATGAAGTATTAAAAAAAAATTTAAAAAATTTTTTTAACAGATGTTGCTCCCCAAGGGGTTGAGCACCTTCAGATTTTTTAAGGACACTTTTATATTGTTCATATATATATATATATATATATATATATATAATAGAGAGAGAGAGAGAGAGAGAGAGAGAGAGAGAGGGTTAAAGTCCCCTGAGGAAGACCAAAGAGGTCCAAGTATTGGGAAAAATTCAATGTGGTTGTTGTTTAGTTCTTTGTTTGGATGTTTATATACAATATATAATATATATATATACATGTGTGTGTGTGTGTGTGTGTGTGTGTGTGTGTGTGTGTGTGATGTATCCTGCTTTGAATCCAAAATCAGGAGAGAAAACGGAAGAATTCAAAAGAAGGGATAGCTAAAGGGAAAAGGGAGATGGGTGCTTGGGCTAAGGTCTATAGGAATGGGGCTGGGTGTGGGGCCAGCGAGACATAAAAAACAGCAAAATCAAAACTTTGGTGTAGTGTTGGTCCTGATGCACGTGCGGTACAAAGTCACTGGGTCTATTCCAACTTCACTGCTCTCAACAACCTGAGGCGTCTGCACCGGAACTGACCCAGTGCTTTGATCTGAAGTGGGAGACGCGCTTTTACCCTGAGCCCTTCTCCTTCCCGCAGAATCAGTCGACTAATGACGTTTCCCGAAAGGTTGACAGATGTGCCCCCATATGGAGCCGGTCCCAATGAGCTATCGCCCTCAGGCGTGTCAATCACGTTTCAGGCACGTCTCTGGCGATCGATGGAAACTCATGATGAGACAGTCATCTGTACAGAGGCGCGCAGCTCATTATCGTTTCGTTTGGGGCTGAGACTTGAGCTGCTTGCTGGTCAAACCGTTTGAGCTGTTTGGTTGGGGAGGGTCATTTGAACCGCATGTTATGATGGGATCTGTCTGTGTGAAGTTCGCTATCGGCAAGAAATAGGTTTGAAAGTTTAAACAAAAAATGTTCTGCAGAGTCAAATATATAATGTACACTTGCAATTATCACTTAGCTAGAGTTAGCTGTCAAAACTGATAGCTGGGCAGAATTGCATACTTCAGTATAGCAGCTGTCTTTCTTTGATGGCAGCTAAGTCTGTTCAGAGCATGGCAGAAAAATTTGGGTTACGGTATAATAAAAATAAATGTATGCAGCAATGACTCCTCTCTCTCTCTCTCTCTCTCCTCTCCACACACACACACACACACACACACACACACACACACACACACACACACACACACACAAGCGCCCATGACAAGAATTTTTTTTTGCAAATGTAAAGTCCATACGTTTTAGTAAATGAATCTCAATACATGCCTCAGTCAATCAATACACAGACAAAATGAAAAGACCAGAACGTCATTATTTGAACTAATGGACTAGAAAAAAGATAACTTTTTTGTTAGGGGTGGGATGTTCTATTCATTTTTTACAGCTATATTTTCATTCGTAGTTAACTGACGAACAATTGTTCTAAGAACGAATGTTTTTGAGTTTTAACACTTCCTTTTTTTGGGGTTGAAAAAAAATGACATGTAAGGATCCTGTGCTTCGTGCATGTTGTTTCAATTCACTTTTCATATGCAAATTACACCTGGTATCAATTGAAACGAGCATCAAGCGCCTGTTACATCCAAAAAGTCTCCTAAAAGCCTCACGTTTAACGTGGCGCAGGCGCATGAAAACAGAACACCCAAACATCTATACATTTCTGGAGCCAATGATCCCGAGTCTCCTGAAAGTCCCATTTTTATACGTGGCATAGGCGCATGAAGACAGAGCAGAAAAAGTCTATAAATATCTGGAGCAAATAACCATTCTAAAGATGATTCTCCAACACTAGTGTCTACTCTCTGTGTCCAAAATCCACCCACTGAGTCGATTAAGGGTTTTGTCTGTGTGTATGTCTGTCTGTCTGTCTATCTCTGTCCTGTCTTTGTCAGTTTGTAAATCAGTTTGGATCTGGAGCTTTGCAGACACATGCATAACCACAACTATCTTTGATCTTGAATAAAGAGAAATATACTGAATCATTTTTTGTACCGTTCTTTTTTCTAATTTAGAAAACAAACAAACAAACAAACAAAAAAAGAAATAAGAAGGAGAAAACGTAACAACAAAAGAAGTCATCATATTTGTTGGTTAATTCCTAATTAACGCATGCTGTAACTGATTTTGTACAGTATTTTATGCGCATCCGCGGCACTATTTTTCTTTGAGGAAAAGTGCTTCAGCTTCACACTGAAGCACCGCAGCTGGCCACCGGCATGATTCCAGAAGAGAAAGGCAATAAAGCACGCAGAGTTTGCTTTCCACCCACGGACACTGTTTTTCTTTACTTGTCTTTTTTTTTTTTTAATTCTGTCCCCTTTCTTTGTTTTCTTTCCTTCCTTATTTGGACTTCCTATTCATTGAGTACCTACATGTTTGAATGCCTGTTGACATATACTACCGCTTTCAATTTTGTTAGCTATCATTCCAAAACACACAACAAAACGATTTTCTTTCGTGTTTTCTAGATTTAAAGGGACAGCAACTTCAAAATGCAAAATAAAGGGTGTGTGAAGAGGGTGATGATGTATATCAAACCAAAAAAAAAAGAAAGAAGAAAACAAATCCCGTTGCACTGGTTTGTCTTCCTTTCTAAACATGTCCAGTCTCATGCAAGTGTAGGAATTAAAAACAACAACAGTAGCAACAACAATATCACAACAAACAACAACAACACCAACAGCAGCAACACCAACAAAGAAGAAGAAGAAGAAAACTGGTAAACAAAAACACACGGCAATGGTTTATCTTCTTGTTTTATCTTTCTGCTATCTTATGGAAGCGTAAGAATCAGAAGAACAACAGCAACAACAACACCAACACACACACACACACACACACACACACACACACACACACACACACACACACAACTGGTTTACCACTTTGTTTTCCTGTTTCATGTGTAGTCGACTAAGCTCACTACATTAGTTCACGCATATAGCTCCTACGCTTATTTCCCTTGGTATCAACCAACAGTGTTTTGAACAGCGTGTCCGACGCCTGCAACCAGAACTGACTCGCTGCCGTGATTACAGGAGGGAGGCACCGCCCTTTTGCTGTCCGCCAACGGGATCAGTCTCCTAATTGCGTTTCCCCAAAGGGTTGACAGATGTGCGTGCGCCGAGCTGCTTCTATTGAGGTAGTGCCAGAGGCGTGTCAATTAGTTTTAGGCACGCTCATTGCATTCGACCGAAACTCGGGATAACAGGAATCTGTATGTATGGGAACATGCATGCTGCAAAAGGCCTTAATTTCTGCGTACACGTAAATAGAAAAAACAACAAACAAACCTTTGTAATAATGAGGGGATTACAGAAACGGAATATTATGAGAAATGACTGTTTTTATTTTTAGTTTGTTTTTTTCTTTTAACATGTGAAAACAGGTAGTTATTATGGTAAAATATTTATTTTGATGGGAGAAAGAACGGCAGTTTATTACAGGAAAACGGTTATTCGCTAAAAAAAAAAAAAAAAAAAGAAAAAAAAAAACACAGAAATTGACGTGACAGCTGAATTGTTCAGAAAAAGCAATTATTTCGACGTAAAAAATAGTGAATTATTACTGGGGGAAAAGTAGTGTGATGTCAATACAACTCATCACAAGTTTGTTTTATTTTTCAAATTGATTTGCCTTGTTTTTATAATTATGTGAGTGTGTGTGAGGGGGGGGGGGGGGGGGGGGTAGGGGGTTGGGTTAGGGAAGATGCGGCTAAAAGGAGAAGGGTTTTTAATATCTCATCTTTCAAGCTTTGGTGTCAGGTCGCGCGATTCGTCATAGTTCTTATGACTGGTTCTAATCAACAGATGCGGAGACTAAGGCAAGCTACAGTGCTATTGAAAACCACAGTACGCTGTACAGGGCGCAAAACAATACTTATTTGACACTGAATACAACATAGACAAATCTGTTTTCGACAGTTGTGTCTTCTTCAGACGTCCCACTTTAATTGACAAAGAGACAGACAGACAAAGAGACAGACAGACAGGGAATGCATAGATCTTGTTTTACGGTGCCGTGTTCATGCAAAAAAAAAAAAAAAAGAAAAAGAAAAAAAAAATTAATCGATAAAAACGTGTTGAATTTGTCTTTCTGTTTTGCGGCGCACCTAACCAAAGATTGTTATTTTGTGCAATTTTGTATATCATCAACACGTCAGAATTAGATGTATTTGTCAAAAAGTCGTTTGTCTGTTTCGTCTTGTTCATACAGAAAACGTTAATATGCATATTATTTTGTGTCATTATCTTTTTAGCTCTAGAGAGGATTCTCGGGTTGTCCTGCCACTAGAAAGTAACGATCTATGGACAGCAGTGACACCGTGACCTTTATTAACTCATTGTGTTGTGTGAGGGTGGATGGTGCGATCGGTATCAATTGATGCGTGCGAGTCACGAGGTTTCTCAATTAAATATTACACGTAGGTTGTATGTGTGCGCGCGCGAGAGTAAGTGGTGTGTGTGTGTTGTGTGTGTGTGTGTGTGTGTGTGTGTGTGTGTGTGTGTGTGTGTGTGTGAAAATGTGTTTTGTGTGTGTGTATGTATATATATATATATATGTGTGTGTGTGTGTGTGTGTGTGTGTGTGTGTGTGTGTGTGTGTGTGTGTGTGTGTAAACGTGTGTGTGCGCGTGTGTGCGCAAGCGTACGTGCGTATATGTGTGTGTGCGTATGTGTATGTGCGTACGCGCGCGCGCGTGTGTTTGTATGTGTGTGTGTGTGTGTGTGTGTGTGTGTGTGTGTGTGTGTGTGTGTGTGTTTGAGAGAGAGAGAGATAGAGAGACAGACAGAGAGAGAGAGAGGGAGTGAGGGAGGGAGGGAGACATGATGTGTTTTTGTATGTGCGTATGCGTGTGTGCGTGTTTTCATTGCTGTGTTGTGTGTGTGTGTGTGTGTGTGTGTGTGTGTGTGTGTGTGTGTGTGTGTGTGTGTGTGTGTGTGTAGTGTTATAGTCACATAAATAAGACGATCATACCGGTGAAAACCACTAGAGTTGTGCAAAAAAAGAAAATGGTAAGGAACATTTTCCTGCCCTAAGCTTTTCAGAAGAAAAAAAAAGTCCATCGCAAAACCCAAAACCATGTATACGAGATTCAACATCGCCAGCTATACTGTCCGCATACACACAGTCGCGGTCTTTGAGCGAGGCGCTTTGAGCGAGGCCAGTTGCAAGGCCTTTTCCTTCTCTCCTCCATCTTTCGTACCAGTTCAGAGGCATATCCCCCACGGAGCTCATTCCGGCTCCCACCCTTATCCTTATCCTGGCCTGTCTCGTAGCAGCCCCGGCACCGGCAATCCGCAGGGAGCAAGTAGTCAATGTTAAGTCGTGACGATGCTACCTACCAGAGGAGACCCCGCTGTACTACTGAGGTACTTTGGTGGTGTTTAGTGATGCGTGTTCTGATCCAATACACGCAGACCGCCACCTACTTAACCAACAATATTTGCGGAGTCGCAGTTATTGGCTTTTTGGCAACAGACAGCGCCACGTC
>CM065720.1:69207347-69209847 GCA_033310375.1 Conus canariensis | reverse complement strand
CAGAGAGTGGAAAATTTGGCGGGAAGGCCGGGCGCTCCCAGTATGACTTGGGTTTGTGTGCCTTAATAAGGATGTTACTTTGTTTAGTTATCGCGTCGTACATTTTTGTTTTTATCTGTTTGTTTGTTTGTTTGTTTGTTTGTTTTTTCAGAGCGCAGCGTTTTTCAGGATGTAATGTTCTTTTTTTTTTTTACGGATGTGATCTAGTCTTCTGTATGTGTTTGGCTGCCATGAAAATATCCTGGGTGGTCCGCCGGGCTACAAAAGTAAACAGAAGAAGAGGAAGAAGAGAGTGAAGAAGATCTGTTTTGCCTTCCTCCAGATGGCTGTGTGGGGGCAAAACTGCTTACTGTTGTAATCTAATTCGCTTTTTTTTTTTCCCTTTAGCCTAGTTGGAGAGATAAAGCCGCGGTAAAAACGGTCTTCTATTTCTCTCTCGTTACCCCATTCAGTCCCATACCATTCCGCCATTCCACCATTCCGCGTCTCCTCCCCACCCTGGCCCCGTCCTCCCATCCCGTCTACCCCATCTACCTGCTCCCCCGAGACAGTCCCCGAACGCGCACATACTCAATCTTGTACATACACTTACAGAAGAAGAAGAAGGAGGAGGAGGAGGAGGAGGAGGAGGGAGGGAGAGAGAGAGAGAGAGAGAGAGAGAGAGAGAGAGAGAGAGAGAGAGAGAGAGAGAGAGAGAACTCAGAACTCAGAAAACTTTTATTCGATCAAGTATTAAGATTTTAGGCAGAGCCTGGTCTTCCAATCTGTCCTTGGAAGAGAGAGAGAGAGAGAGAGAGAGAGAGAGAGAGACAGAGACAGAGACAGAGACAGAGACAGAGAGCGACAGACAGACAGATAGACGGACAGACAGACAGACACCCATCAAAAACCATCAAAAGAAGTGTGAACACATCTGGAAAACACAAATTCATTGAAGACAGAGATTGAGATTATCGTGCACAATTGTCATAATACAGAAATATGCAGTCTCGAACGGTAGCAAGCTCAACATGCGCTTGTCCTTCAAATGTTTCCTTGTGTTCGAGTTCCTAAACTTACTGTTTTCTTGTTATTGTTGTAGTTATTGTTGTTGTTGTTGTTGCTGCTGCTGCTGCTGCTGCTGCTGCTGCTGCTGCTGCTGCTGCTGCTGCCGCCGCCGCTGCCGCTGCTGCTATTGTTATTTTTGTCGTTGTTGCTGCTGCTGCTTCTACTGCTGCTGCTGGTGTTGTTCCTGTTTAATCTTTAGTAAACTTTAGAGATATGATATTGGCTCATTAGAAAATGTTCTCTCGTCTGATGGACAAAGAATATAGGAATTTCAAGTCGAAAATGATAATAACCTGCTGACCAAAACAATCGTTTTTATTTTTTTTAATGCCCCCCCCCCCTCTCTCTCTCTCTCTCTCTCTCTCTCTCTCTCTCTCTCTCTCTCCGCCCCCCCCTCTCTCTCTCTCTCTCTCTCTCTCTCTCTCTCTCTCCCCCCAACTTCAAAGGATATGATATTGGTTCATTGAAACGTGTTCTCTCGACCGAGGGGAGAAAATAGAAGTTTCAAACACAAACTGATCAAAACCAGCTGACCGAAATAAATTAATGCAATTGTTTATTGTTATGCTGTCTGTCTGTTTATTGTGCATGCCAAGCCGTGACCTGCAGCCCATATATATCAATCAACTTTATCCTTACATAGAGATTATGGCAGCACTCATGATATCTGGTTGTCGTAGTTGTTGGCCCTTTGCCGACCTCTCCTCCATCTTTAACGCCTGAGAAACCGTTCGTTCAAACCACTCCTCTCTCTCTCTCTCTCTCTCTCTCCTGCATCTTCCCTCCTACTCCTCTCCCCTTACACGCATGCGCACACTGTCATAATTGAGCAAGCACGGTGCGTTATTAATTTAATGATCGATATTTTGAGAGAGACAAATTACAGGGGCTGCAATCATCTTGCTGCAAAAGTATCGAGAGATATAAAAATTCTTTGAGAAAGAAAGCAACACGGCAAATTTTGAGTCTGACAGATGTTAAGATATAATGAATATTTCTCTTTGGTGACGATGCTGTATAAGTAAGTAAAATGTATGGATTGATTTCCTTTGTAGACTGTATGATATCAACCATTATGAAGATCACTAATGAAGAGGGATGTTTTTAGATCAGTTATACTGGTATATATTATCGTTTTTTGTTGGTTAATTTTTTTTTATACCAACGAGACTCACATACATGGTGGGACATTCCAAAATCAATTACATTAATGCATATTTTTCCCCGGTGTTCTATTTCCATTACACTAATGGCGTCAACACACGTGGAGGACAGTTTGTAGTCAATTATTTTTGTCTAAACCGTGTTCCTTTTTTGTGTTGTTTTTCCCTTTTATGTATTACTGATATACACGTTTAGTTTATTTTCGTTTGGGCAGTACTTTACATTAGTTAATCAAAACGTTATATATATATATATATTCCTTAATGTGCTATAATATGATATGCCATGA
>CM065720.1:69184847-69187347 GCA_033310375.1 Conus canariensis | reverse complement strand
TCTCTCTCCTGACCAACCAGCCTGCACGCCAGTTAAGCAGTCATTTAGCTGGCTAGACTGGTTGCCCTTTCAGGTCGTATTCAGTTCAGCGTCCTGCAGGTTTCTGTGTCCAGTGTGGACAGACTGCTGACCACATTCCGCCTTCCCACAGACCCAGCACCACTGCCTGCTGTTAGTCCGTGGAACGGTAGAAACAAGTGGCATGTCTGCCATTCCTGCAGAAACTCGGAATATTTGGAATGGGGTAGGAAACGGGAAAGAGGAGAGAGAGAGAGAGAGAGAGAGAGAGAGAGAGAGAGAGAGAGAGAGAGAGAGAGAGAGAGATTGAGAGAGAGAGAGAGAGAGAGGGGGGGTGGGTGGGGAGACTTAAAAAGAAGAAGAAGGAAAAACGAAGGAAAGAAGAAGGAAGAAGGAATGAAAAGAAGAAGAAGAAAGGAAAGAGGAAGAAGAAGAGAAGAAGAAGAAGAAGAAGAAGAAGAAGAGAGAGAGAGAGAGAGAGAGAGAGAGAGAGAGAGAGAGAGAGAGAATAGGAGGAAGGTACTAAAAGAGATGAAGAGAAAAGAGTCTGAGAGACAGCCGTATGTACTGACAGACAAAACCACACACCTGATAACCGATGTTTTTGTACAGGAGTGTCAAAGAAAGGAAATAAACCATAAAAACAAAATTGCATTTAGGGAAAAAAAAAAAAAAAAAGAGCATGCGTAAATGCAAATGGCAAAAATGCTTATCTGGAGATGTAGATTTCTTCGCGCTGAATCGACAAAAAATAAAACCAATATTTGTTATTACGCGTTCATTCCTAGCATACAAATTAAACAGAGCTGGTTTGAATTTCATTATGACAGTTACGATTACACTAAGCTGTTAGAAAATGATAAATAAGATGATTAAGGGTCGGTACACAAAACGCCAAGTCAATTTCAGTTTTCGTAGCATTTCTAAGCGGTGGGTGTGTTCTCAATCTTATGTTATCGTTTTCAAATCTAAAACTACCTACCGGTGTGCATGCAATAGCAAATCGAAATTTTGTCAGTGACTAACTATCTTAACGTATTTGTCAAAAAAATGTAACATTAGGTCTGATGCTACATCATGAAACTGTGTAGGGAAAATTCGTAGCTATTCTCCTACTGTGAGCTATCTGGGCAGTATCGTTTTTGTGCAGTTTTGTTTCTGTTTGCTCTTCGTGACGTATGAAGATTTGTCGGAAATTCACTTGTCTGTTATTGTGGGAAGTCGTTGTTTTGCACCTTGCTTTATGTATCTGTGTTTTTTTGTAATCTCTTGCCATGCTGTATATATGAAAATTCAAGTTCGGCCAATCCTAATCAATAAGCAGACAGACAAACAGACAGACAGACAGACAGACAAACACTTACAATGTGCAGAGACACAAACTGAGAGAAACGTGAGCTTGCATGTGACACGTTAGTCATCCGTTAAATTAATGTTGTTACTGTTGTTGTTGCTGCTGCTGTTGCTACTCTGGCTGATTCTTCTTCTTCTTCTTCTTCTTTTTTATTAGATTTTTTGTCACTTGTTTATTCTTTAAAAAAAAAAAAAAACGTACACATAAACTGCTTTCAGTAAATCTTCCCCTCAAGTATTCCTGCTGTTTGACGTCTCGTTTGTCCATTACATTGTATTTGCCAGATTTGTAGTGAGTAGAATAACACACCACGAGAGAGAGAGAGAGAGAGAGAGAGAGAGAGAGAGAGAGAGAGAGAGAGAGAGAGAGAGAGAGAGAGAGATGGGAGCTAATGGATAGAAGAAGACACAGACAGCGACTGGCAGATGAAACAAACGGGCAGCTGAATGGGGCGGTAGTAAGCGCCGAGCACCCTGGTTCTGTCTCGGAAATATTCAAACAGACCACCGCCTAACGCGTGTAACACACACAGATCTGATATGCAGGCAATAGACCTATCCCTCAAGGAACCCACAGATTTCGTAAGCCGCGCAGGGACTTGAAGGGGGTAGGGTGAAAACCGGAGGCAAGGAAGTATGGATGGGAGAGTTAGAGAAGAAGAAAAAAGAAGAAGAAGAAGAAGAGGAGGAGGAGGAGGAGGAGGAGGAGGAACAGGAGGAAGAAGAAGAAGAAGAAGAAGAAGAAAAAGAAGAAGAAAGAAAGAAAAGAAAAGAGAGAGAGAGAGAGAGAGGAGGAAGAGAGAGAGAGACAGACAGACAAACAAACAGACAGACAGACAGAGACAAAGGCAGGGAGACAGACAGGCAGACAGACAGACGCAGAGACAGAGAAACAGAGATAGGGGAGAGGAGGGGGAGAGAGAGGAGAGAGACTAAAATCTCAAAAGACTCAAAATGTTTATTCAGATACAGGCCTAGATCTAGGTCCCTTGAGAGAGAGAGAGAGAGAGAGAGAGAGAAGAGAGAAGAGAGAGAGAGAGAGAGAGAGAGAGAGAGAGAGAGAGAGAAAAGAGAGAGAGAGAGAGAGAGAGAGAGAGAGAGAGAGACAGCAAAGTAGAAGAAGACACAT
>CM065720.1:69177347-69179847 GCA_033310375.1 Conus canariensis | reverse complement strand
TGGAGAGGAAATATTGGACTGATAGCAGGAAGGGAGATAAACGTGAATGTGTGTGTGTGTGTGTGTGTGTGTGTGTGTGTGTGTTGTGTGCTCGTGAGCGTGAGCGTACAAGTGCGTGAATGTGCGTGTGTGCGTGCGTTCGTGTCTCTGTGTGTGCGCGTGCGTTTGTGTGAGTGAGAGAGAGAGAGAGTTGGTGGAGGTGTGTGTGTGTGTGTTGTGTGTGTGTGTGTGTGTGTGTGTGTGTCTGCGCGCGCGCGCGCGTGTGTGTGTGTGTGTGTGTGCGTGTGTGTGTGGTGTGTGTGTGTGTATCTGTGTGTGTGTGTGTGTGTGCGTGCGTGTGTGTGTCTGTGTGTGTGTGTGTCTGTGTGTCTGTGAGAGAGGGAGAGAGAGAGAGAGAGAGAGAGAGCTCGCGCGTGCGCGTATTTTTATGTCAATATCTATATGTTAGTTCCAGAATCCGAGAACAACACTTTGTCTGAAGCACGAACACGTGTAAACCATTTGGAAAGAGATCCTGTGTCAGCCATACTCAAAATTCAATAGAAGAATCGTGACAGGGGGATTTATTTTTAGATGTAGTTTGCCGGTAGTTCCGCGATTTCTTGCATATTTGCACTATCGGTTCTCCCAGGCTGTCTCTCTGGTTTTGACTCCGCCTATCTGTCTGTCCGTTTGTTGGTCTATTTGTCTTTTTGTCTGTCTGCTCGTCTGTCTGTCTTTCTCTGTCTCTGTCTGTCTGTCAGTCTGTCTCTGTCAATCTGTCTGTGTCAGTCTGTCTGTGTCAGTCTGTCTCTCTCTCTCTCTTTCTCTGTCGCTCTCTCTCTCTCTCTCTCTCTCTCTCTCTCTCTCTCTCTCTCTCTCATAATCTTTTACAGTTAAACACAGCTGAAAGACTCAACAGGCCCCTGGTACACATTCATCATCAGATGATGAAGTTAATTATACAGTCTGCTGCAAAAATCATTAGGAATGCATAGAGCATTAGAAGGAAAAGGAATGATGTTGTTTACATGCAAAGGAAACAGTGATGAAGGCAGTATTGATTTCGCATGTTTCAGAAGTTTGAATTGTTCTGGCCTAAGTTTTCGTTTTTCTTGATTTTTTTTTTCTTTCTCAGAAATGAAGGTGCGTTACAAAAAATGTATCAGATTTCTTAGATTTCTTTTAATTTTTTTTAAAAAACAATATCCACATTCAATACTTTGGTGGTGATGAATATGTATGACTGAAAATGTTTTGTTTTGTTGATCACATCGATGACTGGTTAAAGGTCGCTCACATTTTCTGGCTTTTTTTTTTATCTCAATAATATTCTTTATCACTTGACCAGTGAACCAGTTTGGCGATGACGAATTGTAACCTCCTCCCTCCCTCTCTCCCTCCTCTCTCTTCTCTCTCTCTCTCTCTCTCTCTCTCTCTCTCTCTCCCTCTGTCTCCTCCCTCTGTCTCTCTGTCTCGTCTCTGTCTCTGTCTGTCTCTCTCTCTCTCTCTCTCTCTCTCTCTCTCTCTCTCTCTCTCTCTCTGCGAGACAACATCGCCCATCAGAATCAGGGCAATGGAAAGACTGGCGTTATTACTATTTTGTTTGTTGTTAATTCACGACGGTATTTCCGGAACGAATGTCGCAGACATATAAAAGGTTATGATCATAAAAGCAGGATAATGACAGCTTCCACAGAACGCAAATGACCCAGTAAATGTAAAGATGTTTATCTCACAGGGGAAGAGTATTGAAAGTACTGAGGAACAGTTGTTTAAGGAGAAAAGAAAAACAGATGAAGCAAACTGTTAGTGTTAGCTTCTCATAAATTTGCAGAGATCAAACGGCTGCCTTGCCATCAGTGAAATAGGAAGATGGTTTATCTCTAAACACAGATAATAGAACGAAGTTCTCCTACCATATATATATATTATATTACAATAAAATGAAACAGAGAGAGAGAGAGAGAGAGAGAGAGAGAGAGAGAGAGAGAGAGAGAGAGGAAAATCGTTATCACCCGACAAATAAATCATGACTCTTGGAATTTTTGTTTGTTTATTTGCTTTTTTGTCTTGAGAGAGAGAGAGAGAGAGAGAGAGAGAGAGAGAGAGAGAGAGGAGAGAGAGAGAGAGAATGGCATAACAACTTCAATTACCATTAAGAAAAATGTCGACCCCAGTGGATTACGCAACAAAGAAAAGATGGATTTGATAACAATTTTCATGGCAATAATTAAACGTGCCAATACGGAAAAAGAAATCCCGGTTCAACTCATCCTGCCATCTCTCCCCCCCCCCCTCCCTCCCTGAGAGAGAGAGAGACAGAGAGAGAAGAGAGAGAGACAGAAGAGAAGGAGCGAGAGAGAGACAGAGACAGACAGACAGACAGACAGAAAAAACGAACGCAAGCGCACGCTCGCACACACACACACACACACACACACACACACACACACACACACACACACAACACACACAACACACACACACACACACACACACACACACACACACACACACA
>CM065720.1:69169847-69172347 GCA_033310375.1 Conus canariensis | reverse complement strand
ATATCTTAAATGCAGATAACTCACAACCAAGATGCTGTGAGAAATGGAACAATGAAATAGGTAAAGAATTGAACTGGAAAAATATATTTCTTCGCACACACACAATAAAAGAAATTAAACTGAAATGGTTTCAGATGAGATTAATTCACAGGATCCTGGCTACAAATATTGTTCTAGAAAAAATGAACATCGTTGAAAATAACAAATGTACTTTTTGTAAGTCTGAAAAGGAAACTATAGATCACCTAGTTTTCACATGCGACGTGACAACACATTTTTGGACTGACTTTCAGAATTCTTTAAAAGACAATTGCTCTAGTGTACCTGAAATTGTATTATCAAAGGAACTTGTTTTGTTTGGCACTGACTCTCGGATAAAAACTGATATCGTACTCGATTAGTAGAAAGAAACTCGTGGAGAGCGTGGCAGCAGAGAGTCCTCAGAAGAGAAGTCCCCTTCAAGCAAGTGTTTCGGCCCTTATCTCCTGACACTCTAGGGGGGTTGGGCCACACCCGGTTCATGACTCCGGATGTCCCTCTGCTGCCCCTTTTTTTTCCCATCTTGGGACGAGCCATGGCTGGGATTCGAACCCATGACCCTCTGGACATGCTCATTTTCTACTTAATGACTCGCGCTTTAACCACTGAGCCACAGGGACACCTGATATTTGTAGGGAAATTAAGCCTTATGAAGTTCACTTTTGTTCCTCCTTGACCAGATCCAGCTTGAACACCTCTCTGCCGCTTCTGCCATTGCTTTCAGGGCTCTGGTTTTTTCCTTCCCTGCAACTGAGAGCTGTTTCATGAGGCTGTATGCAGACGTTCCTACAAACCCCCTAGCTCCAATTTCTGCAGTGAGGACTTTGACCTGATAGCCTTCTCTCCTCAGGCTGTTTGCCAGATCAGCATACTTTTCAGACTTGTAGATTTGAGCTGCCTCCATTCTGTTCTCATATGGCACCGTGAGCTCGATCATGATCAGCTGCTTGGTTGACTTAGAGTGGACTACTATGTCTGGTCTCATGCCACTCTTGCTGATGATCTCTGGGTGACTCTTCCATTCTGGGAGGTCTGCAGTGCACTCCCAGTCATCTGCCCCGTCCAGCAGACTCTGCCTGCATGTTTCGAGTGGCACTGTTGTTCTTGGCCATGATTTGCTGCCTCCTGCCGTGAAGAATGTTGCGGGTGCTTTTGGAGTCCTGATTTTCCCTTTTGTGGTGTTGGTACTAGCCCAGACTACTTGTACAATTTCTTTGAGCACTTGGTTGTGCCTCCATGTGTACCTTCCTTGAGCCAGGGCTACTTTACATGAGCTTAGGACATGCTCCACTGTTTGTTTTTCATGGCAGAGGGGGCATGCAGGATCGTCTGTTTTCCCCCACTTCACCAGGTTTGCATTTGAGGGCAGAAGGTCATATGCAGATCTGAGAATGAAGCTGATCCTGAGAGGGGCCATGTGCCAAATGTCATTCCAAGTCAGACTTCTTTGGAGTGCATTCTCCCACGTTGTCCATTGCCCTTGCTGGCTCTGCTGGACTGCTTTTTGGAGTCTTTTTTGGTCTTCTTCTTTTCTCATCTCCTGAATCATCATGTCTCTTTTGGCTTTTCCTTTGGCCTTTGACCACCATTCAGTTTTGGTCACCCCCAGTCCTTGTCTGTTGGTCTGTGTGTGTCCTGTTATTTCTCTGATCTTGAGACTTTCTTTTGCAGAATCCATCGCCTCTTGAACTTTCCATTTTCTGCCTGTCTTCAGCTGGGGCTTGATTGCTTCTACCACCTTGTCTCCTGAGTCCTCCAGCATGCTTTGAAGTCTGATCTTCCCTGCTTTGTATTCCTCCAGGATGGATTTCAGGGGTAGTTTCAGCTTTGCTTGGCGACAGTAGAGCGCTATGTCAGTCAGACAGGGTGGGACACCAAGCCATTTCCTTGTGAACTTGTTGATTTTGGCTTCCATTGCCTCCACTATGCTGGTGCAGATGTCGTATATCATCAGAGGCCATAGCAGCTTTGGTATCAGCATGAACTGCAGACACCAGACCTTGTATTTGCCAGGGAGCCCACACTGGTCAATGGTCTCCAAGCCCTCCTCCGCCATCTGCTTGGTTTCTTTTGCTCTTTGTGTGTCTTTCAGCGTATCATCATACCATCTTCCAAGGCTCTTGACTGGTTCTTCTGTGACTGTTGGAATGGCCTGGTTGGCAACACTGAAGACCACAGATCCGGCCACTTTTCCTTTCCTCAGTGAGAGACTCCGTGATTTCTTTGGCTTGAACTTCATTCTGGATGAGGCAACTATGTCGTCCAGCCTCTCCAGCACATGACGTGTCTCGTCTTCTCTGGATGAAATCACTGTAGTGTCATCCATGAAGGCCTTGAGAGGAGGCATCTTGTATCCATCGCCAAGGTCTGTTTGTCTCGCGTTGTTTGTTGCTGCTTTCAAGATGAGTTCCATTGCCAGCACGAACAGTATTGGGGAAATTGCACAGCCCATTGCAATACC
>CM065720.1:69157347-69164847 GCA_033310375.1 Conus canariensis | reverse complement strand
CCTTCTTGAAATCTACAAATGCAATGTAGAGCTTCGACTTACAGAGTAGATGTTTTTGAAACAAAGAATATAGTGTAAATATATGGTCTATGGTGCTGTAACTGGTTCTAAAACCCGCTTGTTCTTCCAATATTTTTTCTTCACTTTCAGCCCATTTAGTTAATCTTGTATTTAGTATGTGAGTGTAGATTTTACTTAAAATGCTGGTAAGTGATACTCCACGATAGTTGTCGGGATTGTTCACGTCTCCTTTTTTATGAATTGGTACAATAATTGATTTAGCCCACTCTGATGGAAAGATACCATTATCAAAAAGTTGGGCAAATAAATGAACAAGGAAAACGATTACAGTTGTGTTTGCATTCTTCAACATTTCTGCTACGATTCTATCTGGTCCTGCACTCTTTCCTAATTTTAAATGTTTAATACCAGCAACGACTTCTTCACTGGAAATAGGTTGATTAAATAATGGCTCAATTTCATTCTCTAATTTCATTCTCTTCTTCCATACTTTTATTATCAAAACTATGAAAAACGCCCCCAAAATGGTCATGCCACTGTTGAACTGAGATTTCGTTATACACAAAACTCTTTTTATTTACAGATCTTATCACTGACCAGAACATTTTAGAATCACTGACTGAATTTTTTACTTTCTTTAACCTACTTTCTTTAAACTCCAGTTCCTTTGTTTTCCTTAGCGTAACATACTCTTTACGTGATACAGCGTATTCTTCTCTTTTCTCACTTTTATCCTTGGCTGTTTTGCATCTCTGAAATCTTTTTAATAACCTTTTAACTTCCTGTTTCTTTCGTTCGCACTCATTATCAAACCAGTCATTGTATGTTCTGCTGCCTCTACAAATAACTCGAACCATACAAGCTGCGGCTCCGCACAAAGCACTGACAAATTTATCTAGACTCTCATTCACATTAATTTGTAACAATTGACGCGCTTTCTGCATGCTGTCTAGAAATTCATCACATTCAAGTTCATTTCTGAATATACCAGCATATTCATCAGCCCAGACAAAATTTTCTTCACATTGTTCTGGGGAATATCTCTTCTCTAATTCACAACAATTACTTCTCCATATAGCTTCAGTTGGTAAGTGCCATGAATAAATGCAATCACCAATGTGTAAATCAAAGTTTGACAACAAGCCATTGTGAACCAGTACGTAATCGATCACACTACATCCGTTTGGAGACACAAAGGTATACTCACCCTCACTATCACCATCACAAAAACCATTTAAAATGCTCAAGTCGAACATGATACAGAAATCCAACAATGTTTTGCCAAAATTGTTGATAACTGAGTCTTTAGAGCAACGTATGCAAGATAGAGAGAGAGACAAGACAAGACAAGACAAGACAAAGTCTTTTATTCGTACAGGCCATAGCCCCTTAGAAGGGGGATGTACACAGAGCAACTTTACACGACACATTTCTAGTAGATGATGTAAACAACTTTAAGCTAACATAGAGTTACGCTGTTTAAAACCTCTGTACAAATAAACAGCAAACTGTTGAGAGAGAGAGGAGAGAGAGAGAGAGAGAGAGAGAGAGACAGACAGACAGACAGACAGAGACAGACAGACAGACAGAGAAATTTAGTGATTTTTGCCCGAGACGAATGGGGCTGCCGACATGATAGGTTAAAAATGGTCGCACACGCTTAAGTTTCATCAGTGTTCAAGAAGAAGAAGAAGAAGAAGAAGAAGAAGAAGAGAAGGAGGAGGAGCAGGAGGAGGAGGAGCTGGTGCAGCAGCAGGAGCAGACTGCAGGGAGGAGGAAGAGGAAGATAAGTAGGAAGAGCAACAGCAAGAAGAAGAAAACAAGAACAAAAAATAAAACTAAGAAAAAAAATGCGACCGTGAAAAGAAAGAGAGAAACACACACACACACACACACACACACACACACACACACACACACACACACACACACACACACACACACACACACATATGTTCGAGCTCACGCGCGCGCGAGTACACAAACAAGAGAGAGAGAGAGAGAGAGAGAGAGAGAGAGAGAGAGAGAGAGAGAGAGAGAGAGAGAGAGAGAGAGAGAGGTGTTTTCGGTTGTTATCACCAAAGACAAAACATGCTTCCTAAATGGTGGTGTGGAAAAAAAAAGGTTACACACGCTAAAGTCTCATCAACCGTGAGTTCTTAACACGAACAAAGAAGAAAAAGAACAACAAGAACAATAAGAACAAGAACAAGAACAAGAAGAATAAGAAGAAGAACAACAACAAGAATAACAACAGCAGCAACAATAACAACACCAATAACAACAAAAACAACAAGGTGAAGAACAAGAGAACAAAACGAGAAAAAGAAGAAGCCAGAAATGAAAGAATAGAAGAAAGAACCCGAAACTTTTCCATGTGCAATTCCTTCGGACCATGTTTGTGTAAATATGGCTGAGATTATATTCATAGGCAGTTTTCCAGCAGATGTTCGACAGACATGCTAAGTCTGTATTCCAGCAACAGTAGCAGTAGAAAACAGCTCATCATCATCATCATCATCATCTCATCATCATCATCATCATCATCATCATCATCATCATCATCATCACCACCACCACCACCATCATCATCATTATCACCATCATCACCACTCATCATCATCATCATCATCATCATCATCATCATCATCATCATCATCATCATCAACGTCAACATAACTATCCTCATCATCCTCATCCTCATCATCAACATCATCATCATAATCGTCATCACCATCATCGTCATCTTCATCATCGTCATCATCATTATCACCATCATCGTCATCATCATCATCGTCATCACCATCATTACCATCATCATCATCATCATCATCATCATCATCACCATCACCTCATCGTCATCATCATCATCATCATCGTCATCATCATAATCATCATCATCATCGTCATCATCATCATCATCATCATCATCATCATCATCATCGTCATCATCATCGTCATCATCATCGTCATTAAAATCATCACCATCATCGTCGTCATCATCACAGCAGCAGCAGCAGCAGCAGCATCATCATCATCATCATCATCATCATCATCATCATCATCATCATCATCATCATCATCACATCATCATCATCATCATCATCACTATCATCACCATCATCATCATCATCATCAACAACATCCTCCTCCTCCTCATGAAAATAATGATGCTGTTGATGATGACATCCTACATTTACAGGTCACCCTGTCTGTCCCTCCGTCCCTCCTCTCTCTCTCTCTCTCTCTCTCTCCTCTCTCTCTCTCTCTCTCTCTCTCTCTGTGCTAAGACACCTACCTGCAACAGATCCGAGCCATTCTCACATTCCCGCTGTCGTAAACATCTTTTTTTCTTTTATCTTAAAGAGAGATTCTCCAATATATGTAATTAGTGTCCTTCCTTTAAGGCGTTACTCTACGGCTTAAAAAGCAATCATCCAATTCATATACATCGGGTTTTTTTTCTTTTTTTAATCCACACGAGAGTTCGTTCATGCTCTTCATACAAATATCCTTGTCTCCCCTTTGGGACGATTCGATCAGATTGCTTTACGCTTGCTGCGAAATTCGGGCAATCTAATCAGATATTACATTGTCTGGACTTGTCTTTTGATGTAGATTGCCGGCGATATTGCTTTGTGTGTTTTTACCTTTTTGTGATGATGAAATTGAAATTTTGGCATGCTAGAGAGAGAGAGAGAGAGAGAGAGAGAGAGAGAGAGAGAGAGACAGAGAGACAGAGAGAGAGACAGACAGACAGACAGACAGACAGTGAGTGAGGGAGGGAAGAAGACAGAGAGACACATAGGCAGGCAGGCAGACCAACAGATGAACATGAAAATGGGTGAAACTGGAGAGAGAGAGAGAGAGAGAGAGAGAGAGAGAGAGAGAGAGAGAGAGAGAGAGAGAGAGAGAGAGAGAGGTTTGCACAGTACAAGTACTCTTTACACTAAAGACAAAGCGTAAACATATGATTGAAGAAATGTAATTTCATCAGTATATGAAGACATAATGACATCCTTGCCGCAAAGACAAAGGCAAATAATCTTTAGAAAAAAAACGGTAAAGGCAAATAATCTGAGAAAGAAAGAAAAAGAACATGAGCAAATAGATAACTGGTTTTGAAAATGTAGCTGCGCTGCTGTCACCAGTTGTTTAGTTTTTGACAGCTGTCATTAAGTGATTCACTACATTGTTGGTAGGTCAGCGATGTGAATTGATAATCACATATGCATGTACGTGTACATGCAAAACTATTTGATTTTTTTAAATTATTATTTTGCATTTTGTCGCCAGATGGAATGCTGCAATTTCTGTATGTTTGTTTTTCCTTGGCAATTGGGCCTATGTAGCTATTGGCAATTTAATTCATTGTCTTGTCATTGTCGTTGTCATTCTCTGATCTCTCTCTCTCTCCCTCCCTCCCTCCCTCTCCCTCTCCTCTCTCTCTCTCTCTCTCTCTCTCTCTCTCTCTCTCTCTCTCTCTCTCTTCTCTCTCATAGCGGCAGATTTCCATTTTTTGTTTTCACTAATCTTTAAGAATAAAAAACATATATCTATTTATCTACAAATCTATCTGTCTATCTGTCTATCCGTCTGCCTACCTATCTATCTATCAATCTATCTATCTATCCATCTCTCTCTCTCTCTCTCTCTCTCTCTCTCTCTTATATATATATATATATATATATATATATATATATATCCCCCACCCCTTTCTTTTTTTCATTTAATCACATTTCTTCGACAACCTTTGACACACCAAGGGTAGAAGCCCTCCGTTGCCTATCTCTTTTACTTTACCAGAAGCAAACAGTCTTATCTTGCGCTTCTTCAAGTGTCGTATTTGCTTCAGGGAGGATTCGTTCCATTGTCTTCTTCTGTTTCCAGTGACCCACAATAATCTGCACCGGCTTGACATTTGTCTGCATGGAAATCGATGGTGGTCGTGTGACAGTTGGCTCGTGTTAGCATACAGTTGCCCATTTCTCTTGAAATTGGAAGTTGTTGGGAGAGAGAGAGAGAGAGAGAGAGAGAGAGAGAGAGAGAGAGGGGAGAGAGGGGGGAAGGGGGGAGGAAGGAGGGAAAGAGGAGTGGACTGAGAGTTACATTGACCTTATTGCTGCAGTGTCCAGTCATGCACAGAGAGAGAGATGAATGGGGAAGGGGGGGGGGAGCATATTAATTTTTTTTGCGTCATGTACTAAGAGAGAGAGAGAGAGAGAGAGAGAGAGCTGCAGAGAGGGAGAGAGAAATTCAATTCATATTCAGATAATCATTTAAGGCCAGTGCCCCATACTAAAGGGCGATAACAATATTACAAGAAAATTATTATAAAGGCAGCAGTATCACGAGTCCTTACTATTACAAGAGAGAGAGACAGGACAGACAGACACAGACAGACAGACAGACAGACAGACAGAGACAGAGACAAAATACATAGAAAGTAACAGAAAGACAGAAACAATGCAGCTGAGGTGAGTGAAGCAATGTCTGAACACACAGTGAACATATCATCAGTCTGTATTTCTATCATCAACTATACATGATCGTGGTAGCTGATTTTATCCATGTTCCAGTCAGTGAATTCACATTACCTTGGGGCCACAAAACATGACTTCAGCAAAAACAAAACTGTTAGTAAAATGATGATGACCGTAAAAAAAACCGAAAATCATTTTATTTGTTAGGTACATAAAGCGTAGAAGCGTGGAATTCCCTGTCCTAGAACGCTAGTAGGATTTGCTCTCGATGTATAAGAAATCATTACAATGTTATGATTGCATAATATTATGACACTACGAGGCAATGAAAAAATATATTAGAGAAGAAAATTATTCAGGTCAATTGCCGTATGCAGACATTTTGACATTGTTCAAATATTGATTGAACGATCATTATCAACACACTGGAACCACCGAGGCAATGCTGTTTCACCTCACTTCTGTAATTCCAACAACATACTGGGGATGTGTTTTATATTATAATAGAGTTTCTCAAATATTTTGAAGGCCATTTAAGAATGTTTCATCAGAATTGTCAGAGTCCGAGATCTGTGTTTACGTTTTGTTTTTCTTTTCCATATCAGTTTTCTGCAAAGAAATTAGTAACTGTTAAAAAAAGCAAGTTTTTCAAGACGTGGTATAAATGAGATACGACCAGATGGTTTGAAGAGATTAATATACTTGTTTTACGATTGATCGTGTAGATGTTATTTTCGATCAAATTCAGTCATTTACGCTATTGTGTGAAACACTTGAAGGACAAGCAAGGATTACACGTTGATTTCGTAAACTCTTTTACTTTGGTGTTGGTGTATGTCGTTGTCGCTTGACAAATTTCATTGACATGTCCCATCTTTTCAAACACCTAATGGAGACCTTTTTGAATTGCAAACACACACGTCCCTACACACCCCTTGAAACAACTCTAGGATGGCCTAGTACCTCCTTCACACCCACATCAGGCCCTATTCTCTTTTTAGTATCACGTTTGCCCACAGCATGATTCGTTAGACATTCGTCTGGTTCTGTCAGGGCGTAATTAAGCTTGGTCATGAGATAAGAATTTGCGCGCGTGCGTGCGCACTCACACACACACACACACACACACACACACACACACACACACACACACACACACACACAACAGACAGACAGACAACAGACAGACAGACAGACAGACAGACAGACAAACAGACAGACAGAATCCCCACTCTCTTTGAGGGAACATAAAACCCTTTTTTTTCAAAGCCACTTAACCGTTTTTGCTCTGACAGCACTGCTATGTTAGATGCCTTCTGTTGCGTACTCGATTACGCTCACAAGCACACTTGGTTTCCTGTGCTTCCTCAAGTGGTGTGTTTGCCTCAAGGATGAATCGTGGGGTTTCCATTTGACGGTTTCCAATGACCCACACAAAATCGCCTCTTGCTTCATATTGACATTTGGAACTGTCCCAAGTCTTGTGATGGTTATAGGGAATCGCGCTTTGTCATGAGATGATATGTTGTGTGTGGTGTGTGTGTGTGTGTGTGTGTGTGTGTGTGTGTGTCTGTTCATGAGCAGGTGGAAAGGTTGGTATGTGGGTGTATGGGTTTAGGTGAGTGTTTGAACTTCAAAGCTCTCTCTCTCTCTCTCTCTCTCTCCTCTCTCTCTCTCTCTCTCTCTCTCTTCTCTCTCTCTCTTAATAATTTCATTCTTAAGCATCCGGCCGTCTGTCTGTCTGTCTGTCAGTTGGTCTCTCTCTGTTTTCTCTCTCTCTCTCTCTCTCTCTCTCTCTTCTCCTCTCTCTCTCTCTCTCTCTCTCTCTCTCTCTCTTTCTCTCTATTTCTCTCTGGCTGTTCCAGCAACGTACAGCAAGCTTTGCTAGCTTGACATTTGCCTCCCTGGAAATTGTTTGTAGTCGTGTGACAGTTTGCTCCTGTCAGCACACAAATCGTCCATTCTCATGAGAGAGAGAGAGAGAGAGAGAGAGAGA
>CM065720.1:69129847-69132347 GCA_033310375.1 Conus canariensis | reverse complement strand
GCAAGGGAGCGACTGGGAAGATGTAGAGAGAGGGGATTCCCTGTGCGAGTGTCTCGGCCGTGGCCGCTAGATTGCTAATCTGAACTGGCAAAGGCCAACAGGCTGAGAAACACCAACCTGTCTAACAACACACCAAGTGGCTTTTCTCTTCTCGTCGTGAGCATTATCAAAAAGATTTCATGGAGAGAGAGAGAGAGAGAGAGAGAGAGAGAGAGAGAGAGAGAGAGAGAGAGAGAGAGAGCATTATCAAAAAGATTTCATGGCGGGAGAGGGAGAGTGAGCATTATCAAAAAGATATGGCGAGAGAGAGAGAGAGAGAGAGAGAGAGAGAGAGAGAGAGAGAGAGAGAGAGAGAGTGATCATTATCAAAAAGATTTCATGGCGGGAGAGAGACAGACAGACAGACAGACAGATAGACAGACAGACAGACAGACAGACAAACAGAAGAACAAGAAACAAATATGACCAGACAGTTGATTCTTACAACTTTGTCCGGGTTTTCCCTTTCCTCTTTTTTTTTTTATATGTTTTTAAACTAGGCAACTACCTGCTATAGGAGTGGTGCGTGTATTTTGTGTTCTGGCGTTTACAAGTGTGTGTGTGTGCGTGCGTGCGTGCGTGCGTGCGCTGCCTGCCTGCCTGCCTGCTGTTGTGGTGTGTGTGTGTGTGTGTGTGTGTGTGTGTGTGTGTGTGTGTGTGTGTGTGTGTGAAACCAGTTTCATCGAACACTCTACCAGTGTTGTTTATGTAAGCCTCTCTAGTCATTTTTCATCATCTTAAAGTTAGTATGATGACATTCGATATTTTGACTCAGTTTTCTCCTATCGTTTTGTCGCCCGCATCCTTTCTATCTGCTTTCGGAAGCGGGCAGTAAGAGTTATACATTTTTTTTGCCATCATTTAACTAGCAACACTAAACAATTCTCGATTTAAATAACATGGCTCAGGGCTGTTATTCCGGGCAGCGGGTCAAGGCCTCTGTTATTTGATTTTGCCCTCCCGTCTCTGATCAACACCCCCCCCTCCCTCACCCACCAAGTATACCCCTATGACCATTCCAATCCCCCCCCCCTCTCCCCTCCTCAAGGTTTTTTCCACCTTTCTTCACCTCCTTCCCCCCCTCCCCCCCCCTCTTTCCCCATCGTCTTTTCTCCCTTGCCCACCATTTTCATCTCTTCTTACAGATTGATATTCTCTCTCTCTCTCTCTCTCTCTCTCTCTCTCTCTCTTCTCTCTCTCTCTCTCTTCTCTCTCTCTCTTTCTCTGTGCTGTCTGTCTGTCTTTCTGTCTATCTGTCTGTTGTCTGTCTGTCTGTCTGTCTGTCTGTCTGTCTCTCTCTCTCTCTCTTCTCTCTTCTCTCTCTCTCTCTTCTCTCTGCTGTTTGTCTGTCTGTCTCTCTCTGCTGTCTGTCTGTCTGTGTCTGTCTGTGTCTGTCTGTCTCTCTCTGTCTTTGTCTCTGTCTCTGTCTCTGTCTCTGTCTCTCTCTCTCTCTCTCTCTCTCTCTCTCTCAGTGCCAATCTCTTTTCCATGTCGCCAGTCTCGCCCTCATCAATCACCAGTGGCTATAAAAACAGAGGAAAGAAAGAGAGAAAGACAGGGAAGGCTGTGGAAATCAGGAGACGAGCCCTGCAGCTATTCCACCTCAAATGGATGGGCCACATCTCCAATAGTCCACGTGAAATGGAACGGGTGGGGGGAGGACAGGGGAGATGGGAACAGTGGGCTGGGTGTGGGGTGTGGGGGTGGACTGGTGGATGGGGGATGGCTGCTAGTAAAGTCACTTGATTTTTACAGGGCGAGTATTTCGTGCATAGAAATGACGGCCTTGAGCCTCACCTGAGTGGTCTTTGTCCGGGACACAGTCTCAGTCATTGCTATTGGGGGTCTGAGGTTCCTGGCTTTTTGGTTGTCCAGTTTTGGCGTGTTGCTTTATTCTTCGTGGGGATAGAAGCTGGGTGGTGGGAATTTGAACTCTGTGGTTCCATTTAAAGTGTTATTTGTTGCTACTATGCATATTCGTCGTTTGACCAACCACTTTTGGAGGGACACTTTGTGGTGGGTTGTCCACATGCTTTTCAGTTGCTCAAGTCTTTACTGTTCTGCTTTGTGCTTTTTTTTTAATCACGCTTTTCTTTAACCCAAACCTTTTGAACTCAAAGTGCTCAGTTAATACAATAGTAAAAAACAAAATGTCATGTCAGTGATGAAATTACACAACACAAAGGACAAAAAAAGAGGAATTGATAATCCCCTTGGGAGCGAGCCATTTGTCAATGATAACGAGCACATGCACAGTATCATCTGTTCCTTCTGAAATATCGATTCTGTAAGCCTGATGTAGTTCGCTTGGCAGTTCAATTTGAATTGTGATTTGCTGCTTTGCGGGGGAGGGGGGGGGGAGGGGAATGGGGGGGTGGGTAAGAGTGAAGGAGGGGGTGGAGGGGGAAAGGGAAGAAACTGAGAAAGGAACGGGGTTGACCTCGTTTGCATTTCACGTGGC
>CM065720.1:69109847-69114847 GCA_033310375.1 Conus canariensis | reverse complement strand
TGTCTGTCTGTCTGTCTGTCTCTCACTCGCTCACACACACACACACACACACACACACACACACACACACACACACACACACACACACACACACACACACACACACACCACACACAATTATTAGCATGATCGGATCCCTACAAACATGAACCAGGGATAGAAACCACGGCTGTGGCATAAGAAAACAAGACGTGAAAACGAGAACATTACCTTACCAGCATCTTATATCACAGAGATTCTACCGGGGATGACTGCTGAGACGACATGCTTGCCTGTATGTGGGAACTGCGTTAACCTTTTTCACACAGACAGGAAATCAATGGTGCCTGCACTCACTGTGTCACGCTCATGGGTCTGCTGAATTACCCCCGGGATTGGGTTCTTTGCCCCGTCATGACAGAAGACTGGGTTTGGGTCTCTGTGATTTATTTCCTCTGTCGTGTATTGGTCACAAGCTTCTCCTTTAACCTGTGTGTCCTTTCGTCTTCTATCTTTCATCTGTAATTTCTCTTCCGTTTTCAGATTCATGCTTTTGTGTTCGACAATCATTCTCTGGACAGAACGGAGTTTGCAGCTTTTCCCTAAGAGGTTCATAAAAAGCTGAAGCGGTTTATTTCATATAATTGTGATAATTGACCTTGGGTAGTGTGCTCATGTTTCATTCTTCCCCATCCCATGTCAGCATTCATCCACCTGCACACAGCTGGCTCTGATCTTGCGGCGATTTCCAGAGGCCGCAGTCACGATCGATCATCTAGCGGGATAGTGAGAGGAATTGGGTGTCCCTGGTTCATCTTACAGGAGCGACCTTTGTGATGGATTGCAGGGCGGAGGGATTCACACGAGGATATTGAAAAAGATGGCAGTTCTGCTGTAGGGGAGGAGAGAGAGAGAGAGAGAGAGAGAAGAGAGAGAGAGGAGAGAGAGAGAGAGAGGGAGGGAGAGAGAGAGAGACCAGTAGAAAGAGGCAAAGTGCAATATAGTGTGGCTTGCTATCCTTCTGTTGAATCTTTTAAAATCATTATAATTATTAATTTCTGTTTCTGTCCATGGTTTTGTTCATCTAAGACTGTAGGCTTTTATCTCTGCCTTTCATCATATACATGAGTACGTTGTGTGTGTGTGTGTGTGTGTGTGTGTGTGTGTGTGTGTGTGTGTGTGTGTGTGTGTGTGTGTGTGTGTTGTGTGAAAATGTTTGAGTTTCTCTCTCTCTCTCTCTCTCTCTCTCTCTCTCTCTCTCTCTCTCTCTCTCTCTCTCTCTCTCTCTCTCTCTCTCTTACACGCTGGAAAATCATATCATTGTCCTTTTCGTGGTGTCATAGTAGGCAAATGTCATTTTGTATAAGTGTGCCCAATATATATCAGAGCAACGAGGGGAAAAGATATATAACAAAATTTAGGAGCCTTGATGAACATACCTGTTTATGACTATCATCGCAGAAAGAAAGCAGACTCATCACTCACTTCGTAGCAATGTTTGTTCTAAATGCAGTAAAATAGAAAGAAGAAGAAACGTTATGTTTAATTCTGATTTCGTTATATTGTGTTGTTTTTTTCTGAAAAGTAAACAATGGATAACTGTTAAGTGAATACCGTAAAGATATATCCTTCTTGATGGTCATCTTATGTAACAACGATTGATTTTGTTGTTGTTGTTGTTGTTGTTTTATGAAGGTTCTTAAATTTTTCTTGAGTGCCGGTTCTTAACTCATTTATCAAGGAGGTATTTTGATCTTTATATATATATACCCCCCTTTTATACAGTTAGGTTAGGATTGCTCTGTCCGCAGTCTAGGGGTCATACTTGACCAATCCCTCTCCTTTGAGAAAACAGGTTTCAAATATTTGCAAGATTGCCTATTTAGAACTAAGGAGAATCAGCTCTGCACGTCACCTTCTCTCTACAGATGCTACAAAAACTCTCATTTGTGCATTTGTCTTATCTAGAATAGATTACTGCAACTCACTTTTGGCCGGCCTTCCAAAATACCTGATAGAAAGATTACAGCGAATCCAAAATCATGCAGCCCGAGTCGTCTGTAGAGCAAGAAAACATGCTCACATTTCGCCTCTCCTCCACTCTCTTCACTGGCTATCTGTCTCAAACCGTATCTCGTACAAAATCTCAACTCTCACTTTCTCTGCTCTCTTTGAAAATGGACCTTCTTATCTCTCAGATCTCCTTAAAATCTACACCCCCTCTCGACAACTACGCTCCTGTGCTGACGACCGCCTTCTGCGAATGACTCGCTTCAGGACTACTACTGGTGAAAGATCTTTCTCTTTTCAAGCTCCAGCGACGTGGAACAGACTGCCAGACTGTCTCAGACATTCAGATTCTATCTCTTCTTTCAAGTCTAAACTTAAAACCCATCTATTTTCTCATAATTAGTCAATGCTGTGGGGAGGGGGGGGGGGGGTACAACCTAACTCATAGCCGTCTGGGCCTTTTCAAATGTAGCGTATGTGTATGTTCTCTATTATATGTATTTGTTGTATGATTGAACGTTATAGGATTAAGTTTTTGTAGTGATATTTGAAGAATAAGTGAATGTCACATTGGTAGGATTAGGATTTGTTAGTTATTGTAGTAATAGTATTTGTAGTTGGGTGTAAGGTGTATTATTGTATATGAGAAGGGTGAATGTAGTATGACTTTGTAAAGCGCTTAGAGAAATTCGTTTGATTAAGCGCTATATAAGAAATCATTATTATTATTATTATTGCTGAAAATTATTTCCGAGTTCTCTCTCTCTCTCTCTCTCTCTCTCTCTCTCTCTCTCTCTCTCTCTCTCTCTCTCTCCCTCTCTCTCTCTCGCTCTCTCTGTAGCACTCTCTCTCTCTCTCTCTCTCTCTCTCTCTCGCACTCTCTCGCTGTCTTCTTTATTCTTCATACACACATTCCACAAATACATACGTGCACACATGTTATTAAATTGCCTCGCACATGGGACGAAAACAGAAACGTTGATTGTTGTTTGAAATAAGAGGGAGAGAGACAGACAGAGACAGACAGACAGACAGACAGACAGATAGAGACTCAACTAGCATCACGTTATGATCTGAAAATCAAAGATGTTTCTTATCAAACAACATCGCTGCCTATTAGCCTTTTTCACAGTCATAGCAAATCAATGATGCCATCACTGATTGTGTCACGACCACAGCTCTGCTATAATTCCTGGACAAAAAGGCATTCGCAGCTTTATCTAGCCTCTTGTGAAGCAGGATCTAGTGGGGTAGCTCAAGCACTTAATGTTTCTTTTTGTACTCCCAGTTCTTATAGAACAGGGAGTACTTTACAATGGGAACGAAGAAATGCTCTGTGTGTGTGTGTGTGTGTGTGTGTGTGTGTGTGTGTGTGTGTGTGTGTGTGTGTGTTGTTGTGTGTGTGTGTGGTGTGTGTGTGTGGGGGTGCTGTTGTGTGTGTGATGTGTGTGTCTGTTGCAAAATTTGTTCCACTCGTCTCGAAAAACTTCTGAGCGATCTTCTGAAATGTGGTATGTTCATTTTGGGTCAAGGATGATGCCCGATGTTTTATTTTGCCAGAATGGCCTTTACTAATGGCTATGAATGATAATTTTAAAAAATCAAGTCCGATAAGGTAAACAGCCACCGCGCTTTCGAGATTTTTTCTTCCACTAACTGGAAATTGTCTCCCTTCTTGCAATAACGGTGATAATTTCATGTGTAACAAAGCTTTGTAAGTTCCTCGGTAGTATAGTGGTTAGTATCATCGCCTGTCACGCGGGAGACCGGAGTTCAATTCCCCGCCGGGGAGAGCAACACTTTTTTTTCTTTTCTCTTACATACAAAATTTTTACCACCAAACTGGGAGTACGTTTATAAGCTTTGCATCTTGTTTGTTCTTTATATGGCAGCGGTTGCAGACGTATTTTCTCTTTTTTTTTTTACTCATCTTTTGTCTGCTTCCATCTATAGGCACAGAGTTGGCTCAGACCACAGTCGATCATCTAGCTGGCTCTTCGGCGGTAATTAGCTGTTCCTGATTCTCTATTCAGAGGCGACCTTTGTGGTAGCGGAGCTGTGGGACTGGGAATAAGGATGGATGGTGATGGGTCGGGGAGGCGAGAGGTTCCACTCAAGATGAGTGAAGCTGACAGCAATTCTGCTTTGAGGGACGGACAGAGAAGTAGAAAGAGACAACGTGCGATGTTCACAGTTCATTATCTTTTAATGATTATGTTCAATGACGCGCTTCCGTGACAATACGGTCTGTTTTTCAGTTTTTGATCCTGGAGTATATAAACACACACATACACACACACACACACGCGCGCGCGCGCATGCACGCACGCACGCACGCACGCGCGCACGCACGCTCGCACGCACGCACACACAAACACACACACACACACACACACACACACACACACACACACACACACACTAACTAACTAACTAACTAACTAACTAACTAACTAACTAACAAACTAACTAACTATTGAATCCCATTAATAATCAACCAAAAATAGAAACCACGACTATGGCATAAGAAAAGCGAAACATAGGAAAATGTGTAAATAGCCCTTTCAGCATTTGGCATCAAAGAAATTCTACCAAGGTGACTGCTGAAACGACTTGCTTGCCTGCATGTGGGAACTGCGTTAACCTGTTTCACACAGACAGGAAATCAATGGTGCCTGGACTCACTGTGTCACGCTCATGGGTCTGCTGAATTACCCTCGACTTGGGTTCTTTATCCCGTCATGACAGAAGACTGGGTTTGGGTCTCTGTCATTTATTTCCTCTGTCGTGTATTTGTCATAAACTTTTCCTCTGATTTGTGTATCTTTTCGTCTTCTGTTTCATCATTACTGATTTCTCATCGGCTTTAAGATTCTATGTTCTACAATAATTATCCGGACAGAGAGGAGTATGCAGCTTTTCCCTAAGAGGTTTATAAAGACCTAAAGCAGGGCAATTCTTATCATTGTTATCACTGACTGTAGTAGCAAACTCATTTGCCATTGTTTCTC
>CM065720.1:69092347-69094847 GCA_033310375.1 Conus canariensis | reverse complement strand
ACAACGTCTTTATCGTTCTTGCTAGTGTATTAATGGCGAGGCGCAGTGGTTAGCGTCTCGAAATGCGAGCTGAAAGGTCGTGGGTTCCAGTTCCATCAGAGCCATTTATTTGTGGAATTTGTCTGTCTTGACCTACTCCTTCCCAGATATGGGTCAGTTTCGTAGACTGTAACCGCACAGTCGAGTTTCAGCCACGCAATGGATGCATCTCTAAAGTATTGCTGCAATGTCTTGACCAACACTGCAGGTAGTGTATCTCTTGTGCCTGGTTTACACCAGGATAGGTTATGAAAGTAACAGTAGAGTACTGCCCAATCGTGCAAAATTTCAGACCGGAATGAAACGTTATGACGTCATCTCCATATCCTCATCCTAATCGAGCACCATTTTTTTTGTTTTGAAAAAACAATGTCTCAAATTCCGTGATCCTTCATACCCTGCACTCAAGATGACCTCAATTTTGATTTCCTCTTGGTGTCTATGCCCATGGTGAGTTCTTGTCATGGTCTTGACATGGTGAAGGTCGTGGGGACTGTCGTTGGACGGACGCTGTGGTTACCCTTCAGGACGCTCACTCACGCTGGTTCCGCGATTGAGCAACACCTGTCGTCAGTAGTAGGCTTAGGACAGGTTCTCCTGAGTATGCTGAACCAGAACAGACCGACACAACTGAACACAACCAAAGTGATTCAGCGGCAGTGCAGTGTCTGCTCTTTTAGGTTGCTTCATAACGACTTCATACTAACTGCTCCATGTAGATTGCCGGTGCAGAAGCTGCAGTTGAACAAGCCCCGAGTGTGGCTGTGGACGGGGAGCCGAAATGAGCTGCGCGGGGTGGGTGGGGGGGGGTAATGCCACTGAAATTGCGCGGAAGATAAAACAGAAAAATAAACAAACAAACAAACAACAAAATAGCATTACAGAGTTAATAATGTTGATGAATGTGTCAAGTAAATCATCGAAGAAGAGAGTGCGAAAGTGAAAACGAACTGTTTATTACACACATGGGCCTTAGGCATCTTTGCAGTGGAGGTCGTAGGAAAGGGAGGGAATGTTAACGGAAAATGAACACTGAGAAGGAGGAGATTGAGAAGAGAGAGAGAGAGAGAGAGAGAGAGAGAGAGAGAGAGAGAAAAGAGAGAGAGAGAGAGAGAGAGAGAGAGAGAGAGTATTTCTGCATAAATATTTGGTGGACAATAACGTATGCGCTATTATCTCACTGGCATTCGATCTAACGTGGTTGTGTCTGTCTGTCTGTCTGTCTGTCTGTCTGTCTCTCTCTCTCTCTCTCTCTCTCTCTCTCTCTCTCTCTCTGTGCGTGTGTATGTGTGTGTGCGCTCATGGATGCGCGCACGCGTGTGGTGTGTTGTGTGTGTGTGTGTGTGTGTGTGTGTGTGTGTGTGTGTGTGTGTTGCGCGCGCGCGCGCGCGCGCGCGCGCGCGTTTGTGTGTGTGTTTGTGTGTATGTATGCGCACGCACGCATGTGTAAGTGTGAGCGTGCATGCTCATTATGTATAAGACAGAGAGAAAGAGAGACAGAGGCAGAGAGAGAGGGGGAGAGAGAGAGAGAGAGAGAGAGAGAGAGAGAGAGAGAGAGAGAAGAGAGAGAGGGAAAGAAGAGAGAGAAGAGAGAGAGAGAAAGAGAACAGAGGCGAGAGAGAGAGAGAGAGAGAGACAGCGGCACAGAGAGAGACAGAGGCAGAGAGAGATAGCAAAAAAGAGAGAGAGAGAGAGAGAGAGAGAGAGAGAGAGAAGAGAGAACAGAGGCAGATTGAGAGAGAGAGACAGAGGCAGAGAGAGAGAGAGAGACAGAAGCAGAGAGAGAAAGACAGACAGACAGAGGCAGAGAGAGAGAGAGAGAGAGAGAGAGAATACAGACAGACAGACAACAGACAGACAGAGCAGAAGAGAGAGGCAGCAGACAGACAGACAGACAGACAGACAGACAGACAGAGCAGACAGACAGACAGACAGAGAGAATGGAGGGGTGGACGAAGGAACGGAATGAGGGACGAAAGAAGAACACCAAAGTTCTACCACCACTCCAACCTTTATTTTTGAGAAACAACATCGTGCATGCACATCCCATTCTCATCCAGCGTATTGGCATTGTACGAGAAAGAGACGTCTACCCATCTGACAGACACGCCGAACCCACAGAGCACTAAACGTCTTAGATGCTTCGTCTTCAAACTGCATGCAACACCATGTCCCCTGACAGCCCCACTGTTTTCTGTCACAACGTGCCAAAGGCGCTGTCTGTTGTGGACTGTCGGAAGGCAGTGTCTGTGTTGCCCTGCACATTCTTTGCACTACACCTGGTTCTGAACGTTCACAATCTCAGCTGACAACTTTATGTGTGGGTCATGATGATGATGATAAAGCTTCCACGTTCACTTTGACACTGGAGGGAGAGAACATGGCTCGATACGAAGCAGCGTTTTTCTGTCTGTCTGTCTGTATATTACTCTCTCTCTCTCTCTCTCTCTCTCTCTCTCTC
>CM065720.1:69087347-69089847 GCA_033310375.1 Conus canariensis | reverse complement strand
GGTTTTAGCTGTGTGTATGATGGGAGAGTCTCTCGTGTGTTTTCCTTTTCTGTCTGTTTTTTCCCCTTAAACTTTCTTTCTTTTGTTCTTGTCATTGTCTTCTTGCGCATTTTTTTCTTTGAACCCTTTTCTTGATATTTTCGTTTATTAGACTGTCTTTCCCATCCGTAGACTAATTTAAGATCTGACTTTGACTTTTATGTAATTGGTTACGATCCAAATATTTCTGGAAAAATCAAGTGTGTATGCCATGGTGATGTTGTTGTTGTTTTTTTCTCCAAAACTAGCTTTCTTTTGTTCTTGTCATTGTCTTCTTGTACATTTTTTTCTTTCTATCCTTTTCTTCATATTTTCCTTTAGCAGATTTTTTTTCAACCCGTAGAATAATTTAACGCCTGACTTTGACTTTTGTGTAATTAGTTACGAGCCAGATATTTCTGAGAAAAAAAATCAAGTGTGTATGCCATGGTGATGGCACTGTCCAGCATGTTATTTTTGACTGTGAGTTATTGAGGCCTTCCTCACAAGACAGTGTGTCATCTACAGATGGCAGGAATGTTGATACATTTGAATTTTTTGGATTCGTCACCTGTGTATTCGCTTGTAAAATTAACGTCTAACGTTTTGCAAAGTCCATTAAGTAATACTCTTTAGTTGTAGTTTAGATCATTTCAGAAGTTCATCTTTGAGCCGCCCCCCCCCCCCCCCCCCCCCCCCAATTATCTATCATTCACCCACCTCTCATGCCTGTCCGCCTCTTTCCTCACTTTAATTAGCTGTCCTCTTTTATGATCACATACTGATATTGTGAAAAATGCTCTAATTACAATTACATATAATTATATGTGATGGGATATCAAACACAAATCACTCCTCTTTTTCTTTTTGTCTTTGTTCGTTCTCTTTTCTGTGTGGTCCTACTTTATCTCTTTTTTTTGTTTGTTGTTGTTGTTGTTTGTTTTTTTTCATGTCTTCTTTTCGTCTGTCTTTTATCCTTATGTCTGTTTTTTTCTTTCTGTATGCCTGCCTCCCTTTTTATCTTTTACTTGATTTATGCTTTAGAATTCATGTCTGTCTGTTTGTTGTCCTCTCTCTCTTTCTCTGTCCTTCTCTCTTAGTTTTCGTTTTCGTTTCTAATACATTTTTTTTGTCTTTCCTTCCCTGTCTTTTGGTTGATTTCTTTCGTCCGTATTCATTCATTTATTGTTTTCAACGTTTTTCCCTTCTTACTAACTTTCTTTCTATGTTACATTCTTTCTCTCTTTTTTCTTCTTTTCTTTTTTCTTTTCTTTTTTCACTTTTGTCTGCCTCTTCCAGCATTGATAATGGCATAAACGTGCCTTTCTTCCTTTCTTTTTTTTTCATTTTTTCCCTATTTCTTTTCGGAGAAAACCATTCTCTTTCAGCATAGTCTGTTGGAAGTCTGGTCAGTCACCTGTGGCTTATTTGTTGCAGCCCTTTGCCTTACCCAGCTAGCCAGCCTTCCAAGGAAGTTTCCTCTTCTTTTTGTTTCACCTACTCACGATTATTCAGAAATAATCAGTCCAGCAGACTTACCAGCTGTATCTTCTTTGTTCTCTTCAATTTGTTGTCGTTGTGTTTTCAGTGTTTCTTTTTTCTCCGTCTTTTCTTACTTTTTTCTTCATTCTTTCTGTTGTTTTTTTTTACTTTTTGTATCCCCCCCCCCCCTTCTTTCATTCTTTCTGATTTTTTTTTAATTTTCTGTACCCCCCCCCCCCCCCCCCCCCAGCTTTTCTTAGGTGTTGCTGTTGTTTAAGCATAACCTAGCTTATGCATGTCTAGAATCGGCTAGCACGCAAAGGTAAATATCTCAGTCTCAACCAACCAGTCATCCAATCAAATTTCTTTTGCCCCCTGTCTTTCCTTGCTAGTGCACCATTGTCACTCTGCTGAAGTTTATTCAAAATTAATCAGTACAGCAGAATTCCCAGCTCTGTCTTCTTTGTTCTTTTTCATTTGTTTTGTTGTGTTTTCAGTGTGTCTTTTTTTTCTCTGTCTTTGCTTCCTTCTCTCTTTCATTGTATCTTTCTTATTCATTTCTATATCTCCCCTTTCTTACGTGTTGCTGTTGTTTAACCATGAACATGCTTATACATGTTCAGAATCAGCTCGCACGCAAAGGTAAATGTTTCAGCCTCAGATGGGTAGACTGGCATCAACACAAGTCGGGGTCAGTCTCCCTGAATGGTTGCGTCAAGTTTCCTAACTAACACAGCAGGCGTCTAGTCTGTATACCCTACACCAAAAATGTAATATGAAAGGCAGAACAGACTGCTACAGTCCTGCCATACAGTCTGAGACCAGAATGAGACTGTGGCAACGGCATCATTCTCTTCAGCCATACTGTGCCTTGCTTAAAAAGGAAATTTACATCAGCGGCACGTCTTGTGAGCAGACTCTTAAGTCACAACCGTTCATCTGAAGATCTCGTCTCTGACAGGCACGCAACGGTTTCTTGAAATATCAGTGCTACACTGCC
>CM065720.1:69064847-69074847 GCA_033310375.1 Conus canariensis | reverse complement strand
GGGGTGTGAATTAGGGATTCAGCAATTTGTAGTAAAACCTTTGTGTCATATAATAAATCTTGTATGTTTTCTTCCGAAATATTCCTTGCTGTGACTGAATCAGGTAGAAAACCTCGGAGACTTTTACAATGAAACAAAATGTGATTAACTGTGATTTGTGCACCACACAGGCAATATACATTTTTGGAGAATTTTGTTTTTAAAGCGTTAATTTTTAGGCGGAAAAAAAGGGAAGTGACAAGTCTAGAATAATATAACGGTGCATTTGACAACTTTCTTGATACAATTTCCAACGGAACTGCAGCTGTATTTTGTGTTAGAGTCTTTTCATCAGAACGTCTGCTAAATTTTTTCCATGCTGTTGTTTTCTAGCAGCCTGTAATTTTCATGTAGTGACAAAGGAAGTGTCATGCCTACAGCCTTCTCTAAACCTTTTGCGCCTCTTTTAGCAGCTCTGTCGGCCATTTCGTTTCCATTTATGTTACAGTGTGAAGGCACCCAACAAAACTCAATGACTGTGCCTTTAATCGACAAGCAATGTAATAAATAATGAATTTTGTACACAAGGTCAGGCCGTGTATCGGTACTGAAGGAGTTCAGTGAACATAAAACCGATTTAGAATCCACCAGTATCACAGTTTTAAATACTGTCATTGGAAAGTTCACCAAGAATTCTAAAGCTAGCATGATGGCTGTCAATTCGGCTGTAAAAATTGACAGTTTTTTGCCGATGTAGAAACATTTTTCAATTTTCAGTGCCGGTATGACAAAGGCCGCACCAACATTATCATTGTCAAGTACAGAGCCGTCTGTAAAAACCTGAAGATGATTTTGATATTTTTCATAGATACGTGTTTTTGCAATTGAATTCATAACATTTATATTTTCTTCTTTTCTCAATTTAGAATAGCTGATATCATATGACGGTTTTAATGTTTCCCATGGTGGTATAGGCGCGAATGATGGTCTTACTGACATGTCTTTGATGCTTATTCCTGAACTTTCAATTAAATTAGAGGTATATGTTGCTATTGTCATTAGCGACGATATATTGTTTGCCCTTTTAGGAAAATCACACTCAGTTCTTAGTTTCAATTCTTCCCCAATGAAATTGTCACTTGTACTTGCTCTCAACACAAATTTTGAAGTAGCAAGTTCACGATAATTATCAAGCGGTAAGATTCCAGCTGCTCTGTATGTTTCTTTGTTTGACGCATGACTCGGAAGGCCAAGAGCTAGTTTATAGGCTTTACAGTCAATACTTTGTAATTTTTGTAATAGGTATTTTGGAGCACTGAAATAAATTTCTTGTCCATAAGAAAGTTTGGACCTAACAAGTGCTGTAGAAAGATGAATTAAGGTTTCAGGGTCCATTCCCCAAGGTAATCTACTAATGGTCTTTAAAAGATTTAGGCTATGTCTTGCCTTTGTTAGAATATACTCAAAATACATATTCCATGTCAGCTTTGATGTAAGAATTAATCCCAAGAACTTGACGTTTTGTTTATATTCTAAAGGTTCACCAAGCAGTTTTAAGATCGGTAATTTTGCTGGATTACTACCAGAGTTAAATAGTATCATATTAGTTTTTTCAGGGGATAAAGATAATCCATTTTGAAACATGTATTTTTCAATGTTATCAAGGTCAAACTGGTACAATCTTCTTATGTAATTTTGGGCTCTTTGTGGTGTCGACTTTTTTAAGGTTACGTCCATCCACATACATATATCATCTGCATATTGGACGAGAGTTACTTTGCTTGATACCGCCTTTGGCAGGTCATGTATCATGATGTTGAAAAGTATAGGTGCAATCACTGAGCCTTGAGGGATACCCATGTCTAGACTCCTAGGGGCAGAGTATGTTGTTCCCACTCTGGCCACCATTGACCTGTTTGTTAGAAAATTGTTGATATATCTGTAGATATTTCCAGATAGTCCAATTGTTTTCAGTTTGTACATGAGACGACTGTGCCAAACCTGATCGTATGCTTTTTTGACATCAAAAAAGGTTGCCAATACGCTCTTTCTACGAGCAAATTGTCGCTTTATTTCTGTAGATAGTTTAACTAAATGTTCAACGCCAGATCTTCCTTTCCTAAAACCAGTTTGATTTACAGGTATAATTTCATTCTTTTCACAGTAATGTAATAGCCGATTTATTATAATTTTCTCAAACAGCTTGCCCGAATGTGAAGTAAGTGCTATGAGGCGATAGCTATTTTTGTCACTGTTAGGTTTTCCAGCCTTGAGAATAGGTATGACAATAGTATCTTTCCATAGCTGTGGAATGACACCATTGTCCCAGCATTTTTGAAAAATTTTATGTAGAAAAGCAATACCATTTTCAGGAATGTGTTTTAACATTTCATTGCTGACTACATCCAGACCAACTGAACATTTTTTGTTGTTTAATGAGCTTATTGCAGTTTTAACCTCGGTCAGTGTTATAGGTGAGTTAATATAGTGATCCTTTTGTGGAACTGGATCTGCATACAATGAATCTAATTTAGCTTTTTCTCTATGAGCTCTACAGTGAGATGATAGTCCTTCTACACTGCTATTATTTGAAAACATACTAACAAAGGTTTCTGCTTTTTCCATATCTGACGGAACCTTGTCATTGTCGCCCATTTTTATTGGATAACTTGGAAATCTAATTCCATTTTTCATGTCCGTAATTTTTTTCCAGACCTTTTTTGAATCTCTATGCCCAGTAACTTGTTTAGTGCAAAAAGATTGCCAGTATTCTCTTTTGGCACAATTAACAACTCTGTTACAATGATTTTTTGCAGTCTTCATCGCAGCATGATTTTCTTCAGTTTTATATTTTACGTAGAGTTTATATTTTTCTTTTTTATTATTTACTGCCTTCTCACAATCATCATTCCACCAAACGTTGCCAGTGTGATTAGTAAATCTAAAAGTTCTTAGTTTAGGTATAGACGAGTCAGCTGCTAACAGAACTGCTTTTTTGAATGTTAAAAATAATTCGTCAACATTTTCATCATCATTATTAAGGAAGTCTTGTGTAGCAATAATATTACAAAATTTATTCCAGTCTGCTCCCTTATAATTATATCTTGGTATGATATCATCCACACCATCATTTGACTGTATGTGCTCTCTCGAGAGAGTTATAACAATAGGAAGATGGTCACTGCCTAATGAATCTTTATGTGTTTCCCAGGAGCATGAAGGTACTAACTCCGGAGAAATAAGAGAAAGGTCTATGGCTGTTGCTCTGTGTTTCGAGTTGTCTGGAATTCTTGTGACGCTGCCGTCGTTTAACAGATGAAATGGACTGTCTACAATATTTTCTACAAGGCGGTTACTTGTTACTGTGCGACATTCACTTTCCCAAAACGGTGAGTGGGCGTTAAAATCACCGCCAATGAGCCATTTACCACTCTGCTGGTCCCGGATTGTACGGAGCCATTCAGTGTTATGTTCGTTGGGACCTTTTGGCAGGTACACTGACATAACATTTAGTGTCAGAGACTTATTGAATTTTATTGTTGCTGAGCATGAGTGAAATTCTGAAGTTGACTTCGATATTGGTAATACGCAAAAACTGTATTCTAAGCCTTTACGAATATACATTGCTGTCTGTACCTTTTCATCTATATCCTCTACTTCGTGTATTGGAGGATAATAGTTCGGCAGATTAGGCAGTTTGGGGTGTGTGACGTTGTGTGTGTGTGTGTGTGTGTGTGTGTATGTGTGTGTGTGTGTGTGTGTGTGTGTGTGTGTGTGTGTGTGTGTGTGTGTGTGTGTGTGTGTGTGTTCGTTTGCGTGTGTTTGTGTATGCATGTGTAAACGTCTCTTCTTTTGTTTTGTTTTGAAACTGTCTTCTTCTAATTTCTCGGTTAGATGGTTGGTTAAGTAGTTGCTTGCTTGCTCGGCTGGTTGGTTGGTTGGTTGGTTGGTTGGCTAATTTGCTGGTAATGTTGGCGGAAGGAAAGTGGCAGTGTTTAGAGATCGATCGTGATTAGCAGCGAAAGGACAGGAAATGAGAGGTGAGGGGTGAGGGGCGGATGGGTTGAGAGGACAAGCTATTGAGACAAATGGTCATGTCTTTCAAGTCCCATGCTGTGACCGAAACGAGCTGAGCAACTGGATGGTCAGATGGGTTTCACCCTATGGCCGCTATCGGAGACTGAAACGAAGTGGAGAGACTGAGTCATCTTCTCCATCTGTGTGTGTGTGTGTGTGTGTGTGTGTGTGTGTGTGTGTGTGTGTGTGTGTGTGTGTGTGTGTGAGGGAGTCTCTGTGTCCAAGTGTCTGTTTGTGTGTGTAAATGAGGATTTGGAGAGAGAGAGAGAGAGAGAGAGAGAGAGAGAGAGAAGAGAGAGACAGAGGAGAGAGAGAGCAGTATGTAGATAATGCACGAACGAACGAACAAAATGTTAATTCAGGGAAAGAAATAAGCACCAAATCAATGTTGTCGTTTTTTTCATTCAGTTCTCAAAGAAAGAGGAAAATCTCTACAAAGGTATGACAAGAAAACATCCCACAAAACTGCACATAACACACCTACGACAATGAATACATAACAATTTGCAGCAAAAATAAATATATCCTTAGAGGGGGAGATTGGGGGGGGGGTAGAACGGGATGGAAGAGAGAGAGAGAGAGAGAGAGAGAGAGAGAGAGAGAGAGAGAGAGAGAGAATGACAATGACAATGTTTTAATGTTAGGCCTCCAGCCTGTAAACATAGGTACACGTAAACAATGTAGTGGCTATCCAAACAGATGGATGATAGGAATCAACTTAAATTTGTAGCAGTAATATGTTCTTCCCTGTGCCTCAGTGCATAAAAAATATACATAGCTACATCACGAATGACTCTGATTTCCTCACTACAGAATAAATGTCGGCTCTTTACCTCGGTTGACCAGTTAACCTTTAAATGCTTTGATATATATTTATCTCTAAGTAATGCGTAAGCTTTGCATCGAAAGAAAAAATGTAGCTCATCTTCACTATCTTACAAAATGGGCACTGCATATCCTCAGAATCATTTTTCCTGTAGCGTCTATTTATCTTTAAATCATTTATGCCTAATCGGAATCCGGTGAGTGACGATCTAAATTTTTAATGGTTATTATTGATAAGTATTGTTCACGGTGTGGAAGTAATTTGAAAGAGCAATAGAATTTAAATCTGTCGCTATCCTTAATCTGGGACTCCCATGTCTGTTGAAAACAGTCTATCATAGAGAAAGAGAGAGAGAGAGAGAGATGAGCAAACACGAACAAAACATTGATGCAAAGAGTCTCGTTGGTATAAAAACCATTTCATTCTTCTCTGTCTGTCTGGTTGCCTACCTGCATGTTCTATGCATTCTTGTCAAGGAATATGGAGTCTGTGTTTCGTTTTGTTTTCTTTTTTTTCTGTTATTTTTAAAAAGGTGTACACGTATAAACATTTTAGCAATTTACTAAATAAGAAATGAAGACCGTTTTTGCCCAATCTAGGAGCAGCTTACACATATCCAACCCAATTCGGAGTCTGCTGATCTGAAAATTGGGACACACATACAGACAAACAGCAATACAAGACAAAAATCAAGAAAGACGGACATACGGACAAGAAAAGATGAACATACACACAGAGAGACAACATATTGACACAAAGAAAGACGAATTGAAAGGGGTGGTTACAGCAATCCTCACAGCGCGTCGACCTATTCGTTAGCCTAACATAGTTCACAATGGTGCTGTCAATGTGGATGTACCGCCAACTCCCACTCTGGCTCTTAAGTCCTGTCCACAAAAGGTCAGCTGGCTCTCTCTACCCGGACTCAGAGCAGACAACAAACCCTCTCTCGATACACATAATACTGTCTCAAAGGCCCACCCCCACCCCCTCCCCCACAAACTTTTATCCCGCCGTACGCTAAGGCGATGAAACCATGCCTCTGACATTTCAGTTAGAATGCCAGGGGAGTTGGGTCTGTCGTTCTGTTAAAAGTTCCAGCCAAATGGAGGAGGAACTCCCTTCCGATTTAACTTCCGAGTTTTCCAACTCGACTGATGGATGGAAATGCCATGTGTGCTGTATTACAACGGAATAACCAGTAATGATGTGAAACATACAACAGAAACTTTTGTAACGTGGAATTGGGGTGACGATGTGCTAGATAAACAAAGGCTTACGCAAGTCTTGACTAAATGTTCATTTGTGTTGGTGCATTTTTCTTCTGCTGTCATTGCATGCGTGTGCCCGCATGAGATATTTGAACAAGCTCAGAACTTTTTGCGTTAGGTAGTGTGTGTGTGTGTGTGTGTGTGTGTGTGTGTGTGTGTGTGTGTGTGTGTGTGTGCGTGCGCGTGCGTGCGTGCGTGCGTGCGTGTGTGCGTGTGTGTGTGCGTGTGTGTGTGTGTGTGTGTGTGTGTGTGTGTGTGTGTGTGTGTGTGTGTGTGTGTTCGTTCCTTCTTTAATTTAACGTCTATCCACCTGACAGTGATCTGAGACAGTATGTAAGTGTTATGTGTGTGTGTGCATGTGGTGTTTTTTGGTGTATGCATGCGAACGGTTGGTGTTGATTTTGGGCGTGTGTGTGTGTGTGTGTGTGTGTGTGGTGTGTGTGTGTGTGTGTGTGTGTGTGTGTGTGTGTGTGTTGTTGTTGGTTGTTGTTGTTGTTGTTGGTGGTGGTGGTGGTGGTGGTGGTGGTGATGGTGGTGGTAGTGTGTGTGTGTGTGTGTGTGTGTGTGTGTGTGTGTGTGTGTGTGTGTGTGTGCGTGTGTGTGTGTCTGTGTCTCTGTGTGTATGAATTTTCTATGCATTTTTCCCCCCATCAACTCCACCTTTCTAAAAGTGCCAAGTAAACAAGAATATCGATGGCAGCCATTTCCAGACACCAAACAGAAAGTCCTCGAAGCGAAATGAAATGTGAGAGCTGTATGAACTGTCATGTCCCACACTGCGACGTCAGCAACCACGTAAAGAGTCGGCTTCTCAAGGGAAGCCAAACGTTGGCCTCGCTTAACTACACGCGTACACGTGTGCGCGCACATATGCATGTGCATACCAGCACAGCCGCTTTTTTTTTTTTGTACAGAAAAGCTGGTTAAAAGACGAATTACTGTGTCGCTTGACGAAAGAACAAGCAAATTACAAAACAAACACTGAGCGTTTGGAACTTTTTGTCTTCTTCGGGTAAGACAAACAACATTTAAGACAAAGAAAACGAAGGCCGAACGGACAATCACTTATTTCCTCAGGGTAGGCGCAAAATGAATGTAGAATGGAAAGGAGGCTGTTGCGAGGGGAGACAATACTGGTTAGCTAGTATTCAAAAGACTTCATCCTCACTAAAAGCTGGTATTCAAAAGACTTCAGCCTCATTATAGGCTGGTATTCAAAAGACTTCAGCCTCATTGTATGCTGGTATTCAAAAGACTTCAGCCTTACTATATGCTGGTATTCAAAGACGTCAGCCTCATTATAGGCTGGTGTTCAAAAGACTTCAGCCTCACTGTATGCTGGTATTGGAAAGATTTCAGCCTCACTGTATGCTGGTATTCAAAAGATTTCAGCCTCACTGTATGCTGGTATTCAAAAGATTTCAGCCTTAACTCACAAAGATGTCGTCTGCGTCTGATGATAAAGGGTATAAACAATTCGACAAACGTTCATGACTCTAATCTGTGTGGCGGTATTAAAATTAGCCTATCGCGGTCACCATGCATGAAAGCCTCGTCCGATTATTAAGCCAGAGCCACTTATCTAACGTTTAATCTCGATAGAAACTGAATCAGAGGGTGACCAATCACTCTTGCTTCAAGAATTATATACGTTTACCAACACGTTTTTCCTTACACTGAATGTATACAGCCATGCACAAAGACATTTGTTGAGCCACACATCTGGGTTACATTTAGTACGTCGTTTTAATTTAAACGAGGCGTCAATATGAAATGTCACTGACGTAATCAAATCAGTTACTGGTGAAGGCGACGTCGCACGGTTTCACGAAACAGTATTTCATGTCCAAACAAACTTGCAACATGGCGTTTACAGTGTTTCCCGTGTGATACGTGTCGAAATGGTTTGGGATGTCATTGTGCGCGTTTCTTTCTGTCGTGGCGAGATCTGGTTAGCTGAAATACGTTGGATGGATTGTACGTCATGGACCTGAAATTGGTGCCGCGAATTGACATGGGTTAAAAGGCTCTTAAGATTGTCTGCAGATCGAACACCACGCGGGGGCGTTACTATTCAGGGTGCATGAGGACAATGAAGTGGTTGAACAAAATCAAAATGAAATGTCCTTCTTTTGCTTTTGCCATTAAAGACAACTTTCAGTTCGTTAATGTCGAATGTAAAGTGACATAGACTTAAACGAGGAAACCTTGTTATTAAAAATATCATCCAGTGAAAATGACCAACAACAAGACCTAAAGGAGTAAATCATGCTGATTTGAAATAGTCTTATGATATAAAAGAAATAAGCCATCCTTACTGTGATGATGGAAAACAGCCAACCATGAAGAAAGAAAGAAACAAACAAACCAAGCAAAACACGGATTTTGACATATGTCGATAGCCCCACTGTGGGTGTTTTCCCAGATCAACCCAAACACCAATAGCACGCACACGCGCGCACACACATACACACACACACACACACACACACACACACACACACACACACACACACACATACACACACGTACGCACGCATGCGCACACACACACACACACACACACACACACACACACACACACACACACACACACACACCACAACCACACGAGAATCATCGGCGCTTTTGGGGTCGCTTTGCAGGCCTTATATTTTAAGGAAACAATGTAAGGAGCGATATCAACAAATGCTAGCCCTACCGATCGATTACCATAGATAACCTCCTACACAGCGCGCGCCACACACACACACACACACACACACACACACACACACACACACACACACACACACACACACAACACACACACACACACACACACACACACACACACACACACACACACACACACACACACACACACACACACACTCACTCGCACGCACAGAGAGAGAGAGAGAGAGAGAGAGAGAGAGAGAGAGAGAGAGAGAGAGAGAGAGAGAGAGAGACGTACGATCACTCTTAGTTTCGCTTTCCTTCACCTTTAAAAGAATATGTAAACCAATACAAATATACAAGAGAAAACTAAAGTAAAGGCTGTTTGTACTGGAACGAACGTTGGGTTTGCGAATCTAGATCGCGAACCACAGTTTTTCATGTAACTTATTAGGCTCACGACCCACGATCTAACTCGAAGAGTTGCGACCAACCAAAAGCTGATTCTTAATTGAAGTTTGAACGATCTTTTCTCAAGGGAGTAAACTCAGCCTGCTCGCTAGTGTTCGACTCTGATAATTATGATTACGCCTACTGAATTCGAGAATATTATGAACTGGCTGTGAAGTCGATGTTAGCAGTCTCTTTGAACCAAATTTAACTCTATTCCCACAGCATTGAGAAGTCGGCATTTCGGTCATACCGAACGATATGTCTACTGAACAAATCCAGAATAGAAATTTCAGGACAACCAGCCACAAATTACTTTCAGTCACTGAAGAGTTGACGCACATGGATTTCCATGTTAGGGGAGCTTTTGTATGGTTACTTCCCTTTGCGCGAACCTAAACTAATTGCAGAACGTGTTGAGTGATCCTTTTAATCACCGCGAGGTTAGGCTATGAGAGGCTGGCGAATATTACCACTCTTGGATCGCCAACCAAAGATCGGGCAATTAGTGACAAAGACAAGTTAGCCGGAGTCGTGAACTACAAGAACTAATTTCGCGATCTAATAGTTGTTAATTTTCGGGCGTTCAGTCTTTGCCATCGAAATACACAGCACTCTCCACAAAAGAGTCATGAACTGTGAATTGGATTGCTGCCGAAGAGCTCATATGGCCTTAATGACGTAATTTGTCACCCATCAATAGCAGCAGATATAACTCTCTCTCTCTCTCTCTCTCTCT
>CM065720.1:69047347-69054847 GCA_033310375.1 Conus canariensis | reverse complement strand
GCTTGCTGTCGCTGTGGGCCAGGTGTGGTGGCAAGTCCCCCAGAGGCAGACCAACACTCTGGTGCGCTCGATGTACCGCAGGTGCACAGCTGTGATCAATGCTCGAGGTGGTCACACCAGATACTGACATTCTACTGTTAACACAGGGTCAAGGTCAAGTTCATGTGACCTTATTTTCTACCAGAATGAACTTTGAAAGGACACTTTTGCGGTGTTTGATTGCTTTTTCTCACTTTCTATTACCAGTTCAAAGGAATCGTTGGCCAAATTACATTAAAATTTCTATACAGTTTGTTTTCGCGTTTTTTATGCCTCTGAGTATATATAGGCTGTGTTTGTAATTCATGATTCTGTAATAAGTGGTTTATTGTGATGAGAATATTATTTGATGAATGGTCTTTTTCTCCATTTTCTAGTTATTAGTATTGTTCAACTGTTTTCTCTGTGTGCGCTTCTCTTTCACTCGCGTTTCTATTGTTGGCAGAGTTTGGCAACACTACGTGGAAATTGCGTATGCACTCCCTTGGCATAAGGGTTGTTTAACTATTGTCAATAAAGCATTGTCATTGTCATTGCCATTCTTCTCTCTCTCTCTCTCTCTCTCTCTCTCTCTCTCTCTCTCTCTCCTCTCTCCATGTGTACAAAGTGACAGAGAGACAAATATAATGGTAACACAAGGACAGAAGTGGCTTGGAGACAGAAAGTCGGATGAGGACACGTTTACGTGTGGCTGTTAAATGGTTCACAGACAACCATGGAGTCCTCTCTTGGGATCAGAATCACTTCTTAATCCAATCCACACTCGGCTTTCGTCTCTCGTGCGAAACTCATAATGGGAACCAGCTCAGTTGTGTTTCTCCATCAGTGGTACCTAAAGTGCCATACATTTAAGGTAGTGGTTACCTACACGCCGCCACGGGGAGAGAACTCACGATAGAACAATCTCCCAGTGTCGCCATTCAAGTGGTCTCCCAAGAGCAGCATGCATACATGCATTCTCTCTCTCTCTCTCTCTCTCTCTCTCTCTCTCTCTCTCTCTCTCTCTCTCTCTCTCTCTCTCTCTCTCTGTCAGAGACAGAGACGGTTTTTAACACTTTGACATTTCACTGTCATTAGCTTGAAACCCCTGATGACAGTGGTAAACACGAGGAACATGGATCTGAATTTAGTTACAAAAGCAGAAAACAGCATATATCACACACGCACACACACAAGTGCGCGCGCAAACACACACACACACACACACACACACACACACACACACACACACACACACACACACACACACAAGCGCGCAAACACACACACACACACACACACTACAACATTTGACAGAGAGAGAGAGAGAGAGAGAGAGAGAGAGAGAGAGAGAGAGAGAGAGAGAGAGAGAGCGGAAATGTCTAGATACATACATGGTACTGCAGATTTCTTTTAACTGAGGAAGCTTGGGGAAGGAACAGAGAGAGAGAGGTGGGGGAGGAGGGAGAAGAGAGAGAGAGAGAGAGAGAGAGAGAGAGAGAGAGAGAGAGAGAGAGAGAAAGCCTGAGGCACGGTGTGTAGGGTACAAACTCCCATCTGACCACGCAGTCTACATAACCCACTGTCTTGCCGAAATCTGACTACCATCCAACAGACGAAGGGCTCCCTGAAAATCACAGGAGGGTCCTTCACGAGGGTGGAACTGTTTGTCAGCAAGTTGCTGACAGAAACACAACCTCTGAGACCGAATCTGCCCCTCTCCCCACCCCCACCCGTCCTCCCCCCCCCCCATCCCCCACCTTCCCTTCCTTTCCCATTTTTTTTCTTTCAACCCTCAGACACCTACCCTCCCTCCTCCAACCCCCCTTCTCCACTCCCCCTTACCACCATCTATCTACCCCCCCCCCACCCCCACCCCTCGCTCCCAGCTTTCAGTCGTCCTGAGGTCCCATGGGGAATAACAGAGGAAGAGTTGGTGTGTAGAAATGGCCTCCTTGTCCGGGTTTTGATAAGTGGATTGGGGAAGTAGGAGATAAGCGTGTCTGAGAGTGTGTGTGTGCGTGTGCGTGTGTGTGTTGGAGGGGGGTGGGGTGGAGGGGTGGGGGTGGTATGTGTACATGTGCGTGCGGTGTGTGTGTGTGTGGAGAGAGAGAGAGAGAGAGAGAGAGAGAGAGAGAGAGTACGTGGCTGGCTGCCTATGTGGGTCTGTGTTAGTTCCAATATGTTAATTATTGTAATATGTTACGAGCCATTCAGGATGATGCTCATTATTAATGAAACATCATCATCATCATCATCATCATCATCATCATCATCACAATCATCATCGTTCATCATCATCATCGTTCATCGTTCATCATCGTCTTCATCACCATCATTATAGTTCATCATCGTTCATCATTATCATAATCGTCATCATCTTCATCATCGTCATCATCATCATCATCATCATCATCATCATCATCATCATCATCATCTTTGTCATCGTTGTTGTTGTTGTCGTTGTTATCGTTGTTACCATCGTCATTATCCTCTTCATTATTTTGACTGTTCTTCCTACATATCATTAATACGCATCGGAGAGTGCCCGCACGTGCGGCGACAGTAACCTCACAATACACGGCAGTCCTTGACAGCATTGTGCATATCATCAGACACACAGGGGACGCTGAAAGAGGTCAGCGGTGGAGGAGCGGGGGGTGGGGGTGGGGGGTAGGGGGGAGGCTGAATAATCACGGGACGGCAGGGGAGGGGAGGGGGTGGGGTTACGAGGGGCTCTGAAACAAGGAGGAATTCTCTCCAGGGGTGTGACTGATTGTCAGTAAAAAAAATGTTAATTTTTTTTTTTAAACCGCGCTCTGACACAATCTGTAAGGTTGTGTATCTGTCCTCTTCCTCCCCCCCCCCCACCTCCTTCCTCCGGCCTCCCCCTCTCCCCAACCCTCCCATCCCCCCCTCCCCCCCCCCCTCACATCTCTGCCTACTTTCCCCAAGGGAGTTGAGGAGGAATAGGTCTTACAGACTCAATCCGGTTGTCCTGGTTCTGCTATAATGGATTGGGGAAAAAAGGTTTATGTGGGCGTGCGGACGCATGAGACTGTGCATACGTGTGTGTGTGTGTGTGTGTGTGTGTGTGTGTGTGTGTGTGTGTGTGTGTGTGTGTATGTGTGTGTGGTGTGTGCGTGCGAGCGCGCGAGATGTGTGTATACTTGTATATGCATTCTATGTCTGTTTGTTTGTAAGTGTGTGTGTGTGTGTGCGTGCGTGTGTGTGTGTGTGTGTGCGTGTGTGTGTGTGTGTGTGTGTGTGTGTGTGTGTGTGTGTGTGTGTGTGTGTGTGTATGTGTACTTGCATGTGCATGCTATGTTTGTAAGTCTGTGTGTGTGTGTGCGCGCGCATGCGTGCGTGTGTGTGTGTGTGCGCGCGCGTGCGTGCGTGCGTGCGTGCATGCGTGCGCGCGCGCGCGCGTGTGTGTGCCTGTGTGCGTGTGTGTGTGTGTGTGTGTGTGTGTGTGTGTGTGTGTGTGTGTGGTTACCACAACAGCAGTGTCAACTTTGGATCTTTGCATCCAGTGATGGATGAAATACAGTTTTGTCAATGGTGGCAGATGGTTTCATGGGAGAATGTGTAATAACGGTCCAACTTGCAGATCTTGCTGGACACACAAGGCCTGTTATAGGGAAGCAACCATACGGGAAAGGGGGGGGGGGAAGGAGGAACGGAAAGAGGGGGGGAGAGGGAGGGAAGGGTGAACACCATCACATAGCACTGTATCTTTCTGCGATGAGCTGCATACGTAGTTAGTCTTCAAACGATATCTATATGATCGATGGAGCGAAGTGTTTATCGACATCGGGTGTTGTGTTTTGTTTGTTTTCGTGTTGTTGTTACTGTCGTTGTTGTTGTTCTTGTTGTTGTTGTTCTTGTTGTTGTTAATATCGTTTTCTTTTTTTTTTCCTAGTTTGTTTGCACATTAAAGGATCAACACTGTAAAGATTAACTAGAAGGTAAAACAAGGCTACAATATGTGTGTGTGTGTGTGTGTGTGTGTGTGTGTGTGTGTGTGTGTGTGTGTGTGTGTGTGTGTGTGTGTGTGTGTGTGTGTGTGAGTGAGTGTCTTGTGTGTGTGTGTGTGTTGTGTGTGTGTGTGTGTGTGTGTGTGTGTGTGTGTGTTTGTGCGTGCGCGTGCATACGTGTTCGTGTGTGTGTGTGTGTGTGTGTGTGTTGTGTGTGTGTGTGTGTGTGTGTGTGTGTGTGTACGAATGTGTGTGTGCGTGTTTGTGTGAGTGAGTGTGTGTGTGTGTGTGTGTGTGTGTGTGTGTGTGTGTGTGTGTGTGTGTGTTGTCTGTCTGTCTGTCTGTTGTCTTCTGTGTTATGTGTGTGTGTGTGAGTGGGGTGTGTATGAACGCGCGTACGCCCGCGCGAGCGCTAAAACGAGATTAAATCGATTTCCCTTCGGAGGAGGTTGCTTCATCAGAGACTGTCCAAGCATTCAGTGAGGTTGCCTGTCATGTCGCTTAATGTGCATGCAACGTGTGTTGACTCCCGAGAGTGGGATCCAAATATTCCTCACGCTTTAGTCAACAGAAACAGGATAGGGTTAAACCTGGGCGGACTGGAACCACACAGTCGAATTCCATCCCCGTAATGGATGCGTCTCTGAGAGAGCTGCTCCAATTTCCGGACCAGCACAGCGTTTGTCTGTGTCTCTCGATCACACTCGCAGAGGAAACGCTCGTATAAACTGTGAACAAAGCATTGAAAGACCGTATTGAAAAGTAGTCTACCTGCTGCGATTGTGCAGCGTTTAACGACGTAGGATTACAGGCTGGGAGGTCGTAAGTTCAAATCCCTTAACGGGCATTTTCTATCATTCATTTTTTTTTGCAGGCTATCATTCAGAATTAAGTGTTTTATAGGCTCAAATGGGAAGGCTAAAACCACACAGTCGAGTTTCATGCGCTTGGTGGATATTCTCTCAGATTTCTCGATCAAGTCGACAGGTGTCTGTATCTCTCGGACCTGGTTAGTGCGGAATATTTTTTTAAAGGTGAAGCATGGAGTAAAATCCTGTCACGCAGCCTTGGCCAAGTGCTGAGGTTTGATTTATTGTCTTCGTCATCTGATCATCTCTTAGCTTTTTTTGTTTTGTTTTGTTTTCGTTTTGTTGTTGTTGTTGTTGTTGTTGTTTTCTTGTGGGGTTTTTTTTCTTAACAAATCCTGTTGTGAGTTTGTGTTATGTCATCGAATTTTGCAAGTTATTGGAAAGTGTCATTGGTTGTCTTCGTTCATTCTAGATGCAGTAGCATTTTGCAATGTAGCTGCCCCCTCCCCCCCCCACCCCCACCCACCACCCCCGCTCTTCCCCACCCCATCTTTCCACTGCATTGCCCTTCGTACTCCCCAACTCCCCTCACCCTTCCCTTAACTCTCCAGTCTCTTTAGTCCACCTGTCCCGCCTCCTCTCTCACTCACTCTCTCTCTCTCTCTCTCCTCTCTCTCTCTCTCTCTCTCTCTCTCTCTCTCTCTCTCTCTCTCTCTCTCTCTCGCCCATTCCATTCATCAGACCAGCGCAGTCGTATAATTAATCATCAACAGACCAGGAGACGCAGACAGCGGCTATCTTTTGGAACCGCACATCAACACTCTCGGAGTCAGCCATGGTGTTACTACATAAACCAAGGGTCATGAATTTTGGCCAATAGAATCACCCAGACCGGCCTGAGACTGGTGTACTGTGTGGTCATGTCCTGTGTTTTGTTGGGCGCCTTGGACTGGCTGGACAGCGGTCAGTCATGCGCATGATGTGGACTGACTGGACTGGATGGGGGTGTGAGGTACGTCTGGGTGCTTCAATGGTACGGCACCAAGTTCGGAGTGAGATGTTAGGATCAAAGTAAGGCGACTGCAGGCGGAAATTAAAACAGATTTCAAGAATGATTCTCTCAGTGAGTCTGCCGAAAAACAAGGACAAACAAAAGTCGACGCGTTTCGACCTCGTAGGTCTTACTTCAAGCAAGATAAACAACGTTCAGGACAATGAATACGAAGAACGTTCTTCGTTTCTGAAGAAGACCTAAGAGGTCGAAACGCGTCGTGTTTTGTCTTGTTTCTTGTTTGTACTTTTTTTTTTTTTTTTTTTTTGGCACTAAGAATTATTCGTGAAAAACGAATGGAAGGGGTATTATTAAGGTCGAGGGCTAGATGGATAGCTGATGGGGAGAAAGTTAGTAATTATTTTTGCAACCTAGAAAAGCGACACTATGTTAGTAAAAACATGACTAGACTCATAGACCAGCAAGATAAAATTTTAACAGACCAGAAAGAGATCATCCAAGAAGTGCAAAGATTTTATGAATCATTATATGCAGAATCTGTAGTAGATGATTGTGAGATAAGAAACTTAGAGAATGATATCCCTTGCATAAACGAAACAGACGCAGAAAGATTAGAGGGAGAAATAACGTTAGAAGAAGCTACGTATGCTCTGAGTAAAATGAAAAATAATAAAAGTCCAGGCACAGACGGCTTTAGTGCAGAATTCTTCAAAGTATTTTGGAAGAAATTAGGGGGATTTGTTGTAAGAGCACTTAATACGAGTTTCAGAAAAGGAGAGCTATCTTGTGTACAAAGAGAAGGAATTATAACTTCTAACCCTAAAGGTGATAAACCAAGGCAATACATAAAAAACTGGAGACCTATCTCACTTTTAAATGTAATGTATAAAATAGGATCATCCTGTATAGCAAATCGGTTAAAGCAAGTTCTACCAAATGTAATTGATGATGATCAAACAGGGTTTATCAGAAATAGATATATTGGAGATAATTTAAGGTTAATATATGATATCATAGCTTATCTAGACAAACATAATCTACCTGGATTGCTTTTGAATATAGATTTTGAAAAGGCTTTCGATTCGATAAATTGGAACTTTATGTTTAAAGTACTGAAAGCATTTGGTTTTCAAGAAGATATATGCAGATGGATAGGTACGTTCTATAAAAATATCAAATCATGTGTAATTGTAAATGGTCAGGTTTCGGACTGGTTTAAAATTAAAAGAGGCTGCAGACAAGGAGACCCTCTATCTCCTTATATATTTGTGTTATGCGTAGAAATATTGGCTGTTATGGTCAGACAGAATTCTAATATCCATGGGATCTCAGTGAATAATGTTGAACACAAGATTTCTCAGTACGCTGATGACACAGAATTCTTACTTGCAGGAGATAGGAGTTCTTTTGAAAACTGCATAAATGTTCTTGATAAGTTTGGTTCTGTGTCAGGCCTTCATATAAATGTAGGAAAAACTAATGCCGTTTGGCTGGAAGTGAGAAAAATTCTGAAGTCCGTTATATGGAACATTTAAGTATGGAATGGAATCCATCTAAATTCCGAATATTAGGAGTGTGGTTTACTAACGATCTGAAAGAATGTGTAGATATAAATTACTCGGAAAGACTAGCAGATGTCAAACACTTATTCAAAATATGGGTAAAACGACAGTTAACACCTCTT
>CM065720.1:69022347-69034847 GCA_033310375.1 Conus canariensis | reverse complement strand
CTTTATACAAGTGATAAATCTAGTATGTACTACTGAGAATATCTAATTCATGACACTTACATGTAGTTTTTAACCGCTCAAAATGAACAATCGAACATGCAAAGAAATGCTTTACCTCGTTTGTCCAAGTCACTAGAAGATGAGTGATTCTGTTTAAAGTCTATACCCCGAAAACGCAACATGCTGGTATTGACTTTAGCATCTATGGGAAACATCCTTGCTCATGAAGGACCACACGATAAAATATTTTCAAACAACGAAACTGTAACCTATTGCTGGACAAAAGTTGTTTAAAGGTAGTCTATTGCAAGACCAACACCAAGAATTATTTTCAAACAACGAAACTGTAACCTATTCCAGGACACAAGGTTGTTTAAAGGTAGTCTGTTGCAGGACCCGCACCAAGAATTATTTTTCAAAAGACGAAACTGTAACCTATTGCAGGATAAATGTTGCTTAAAGGCCCACATACAATCTCCTTATTATAACACTAGGTGACCACAATGCTCAAAATGTTCAATCTAGACATTGAAAAAAAAACAAACAAACAAACCATACACATATTCAATTCATTCACAGTCGTGTCTTTTTCTTACTCTTCTTTTCAGGCAGAAAGGGGTCCCGAACGCAGAGAACCCCAATACTCGCTCATAATCCATCCCTTGCATTGCAAGATAACACAGCTGACTAACAATATTATACATAGTTATTCCCCACACGGAAAGCGGAAAGGATGGGTCGGATATCGACTCAGCGGGCTGCCTCGCCTACCAATATTGTTCAAGGACTCGATTCACGTGCAGTCGACCTAATTTCGCTGCGCACAAATCTAATACACGGAACAGTGGAGTCCAGCTCGTGGGGTTTATTTCACATTCTGTGATGTACCTTTTATGGTGAGGTACGAGACTACTGTCTGGCCTTCTACCCTCTAGGAAATAACAAGAAGACAGCTGAACTCTCCAGGCGCATGCAGTATGAGACGAGCACGCGCCAGTGGGCGAAGTAAAGGAGATAGGCAAGACAGACAGGCAGGCATACACACACACACACACACACACACACACACACACACACACACACACACACACACACACACATGTTCCATAAGCCAGAACTTTTTTTTTTATTCTTTCGCGAAATTCCGCTCTCTTATTATTGGGTGTGTGTTTTTTTTATTATGGTTTTCGTTCCCTCTTTTATCATCCCCAATGAAAGGAAAAACTGTTGTTATTATTAAGCTAGGATTATTGTTGCCAAATACTCTGGGTCATTGTTGAAGAGGATATTGGACATTTGTTTTTCTTTCGGTTTTCTTTTGTTTTAGATTCTTTCTTGTTCCTTGTGTGTGTGTACATGTGTGTACATTTATGTACTACATACAAACATGCATAGATAAAGATAGACAGATGGACAGATAGACAGATAGATAGATAGAGAGATGTATGTTTCTAGATAGACAGACATGTGTTTAGATAGATAGATACATATATACATACATACATTCATACATGCATACATATATACATGCATACATATATATGTCCAGGACGGGGGAAATCGTGATGGTATTGCTTAAGTGCACTAAGTTGATGTATTATTGGTCAGGCTTAACACACCAAGGTTACCTTTGCACTCTTACACGCATATGCACACTCATGCGCCCACCAAACATTCACCTCTCTCTGGGAATGGGATGTCACGCATTCGTTTCTCTCCTAACACGATTGAGTCAAGAAATACAATTTCTGTGCTACTATAATCAAACATGAAAAATCCAATTACACAAAATGAACAAATCAACACATAAAAGATCAATACTTCCTAATCCCGGGTTATAATAAAAATGACTTCTTACCTGGCCAGGTTTTCACACAACAACCACGCTTTCACACCACACCACAGTTCTTGAAAAAAGTCTCTTCACGTCTTCTTCAGTACTGCTTGATGGTGATGCCCTTGGTTGACTGGCTCCAGGTTTCAGGACTGGGTCTTCGTGGTCGTCTCTGGGATCTCGACGTAGAACTCTTCTTCTTCGTCTCCTTCACCCACCTCTGGGTTCAGTTTCAGTTTGTCCGTCTTCACCCACCTCTGGGCTTCAAACTTAGTTTTCTTCTCTTCCAGCTTGTCTTTCCCTAAGACTTTGCTGTCTCTTCTATCTCCCAGACCACGTTTCTCTCGACCCGTTCTCTGTCCTGCCCACCCTTCTCTCTTCTCTCTCTCTCCTCTGCCTTCTCTCTCTCTCTCTCTTGTGGTGTTCTTCTCTTCACGTTGTTCTCCCTCAGTTTATATAGGGATGGAAACAAAGGATTCCCCTTCGGGCCATGCCTTTGTCCATGCTGCTTCTCAAACCCCTAGTTCACAAGTACCCTGAATTCCCCATTCGCTACGTTTTTCCACACATCAGCATTTACACACATCCCTACCTAATTGATTAGCAAACAAATACTTGGCACCAGATGGACATCGAAAATTCCCGCCGACTTCGGAGGCCACTTTAACACAGTAATTATCTTAAAGAGGGCTACGATAACAACATCCACGCGCGTTCAACCAGCCTGACAATAGAACCAACACAGTGACCCACGGCAATACCATCCGAACGAGTCCAAGACTCCTGCTCTTCACTGACTGTTTACAAAAGAACCTCAGCTAATTGAGTATTTAGCGCTCACTTGGTGCACCGAGGTCCTAGTGGTTACATTCCTCTCCCCTTTCGCTGTCGGGCAGGTCCGAACTCCTCACTACCTTAGGTGCCATCTGTCACCTGACCGCTTCGTCCTCCTTGACACGGTTCGACCGTGTGCGATGGGTAAGGCATACTTGTTAATGGTTCTATTACCTATTTGTATACTACGTACAACGTCCCTTTTGCCTCTAAGCGTTTAATGCCTTTTGTGAGAGGTTTCACGCACTTGACAAATTCCCCCCACTTCAAGACAATGCCCTGCATTGGCTAAAACACCTTCAAATAGCTGAAACTCTCACAATTCTCTCATTTAAACCAACTCTAATCTAGGCCTCTCATAAGCCTCCTTACACCAGAGAACGCACGCAAGATTTATTTTGCAACAAAATTAGAGAAAAATCAATACATACACACTAAAAACCAAGCAAATATCAACACCAGTCTGAAACTTCCACCAGCTCTAAGTAGTGTGGCCATATATAGATCAACATTATGTTTCTACGGAAATTCTCTCCCTTTCTCTTCATACACGTGGCCCGCAACCAACTACGTCACGCATACACGACACTGCAAAAGACACACGCACCCACAACCCGACTTTTCGCCCGACTATTTTAATTTGGCCTACGGTCCCGTCGCTCTTTCTTCACTCTCTAACCCACGTTGTCGTACCCCGCGACATGTGTTGCAATGTGAGCAGAAGCGCCTGATATTGCCTAGGATACCGGGCCGGTAGTACTTCTTCGCCACTGCCTTTTGCGAGGCCTTCTTACCGAGATGGCCCGAGGCTGACGTCACATGATTTTCGGACATCACCGCCTTTCTGCGTTTCGTAGGCACAACGATCTGTCTTTTTGTCTTCCCCGAACTCAAGTGAGTGAAAGTTCGGTACAATACCCCATCCTTCATCTCAAAACCGATGGTACCCTCCTTAACACGCTTCTTCTGCCTTGTGTGAGCAAAACCAAACAGTTTTCTGAGCGAGTAGTCGCCCTTTTGTTCTGCTCGCAAGTGAGTGGGGTTGGTCTGACCGGACACGCTCCATTGCGTTCTGAAGTGTGTGACCGCCTGGGGCCTTTCTCTACCGTCCTTTCTTTTCGCCGATTCAACACAGAAATCACGGTCTGGGTCTCCGTACCCACGTGCTCCTGGAATGTTTCCGATTACTAGATCATACGGCGGCTTTGGGACGGCCAAAACCTGTACAGTCCCACTATAAAATGGTGTATCAATAAATACCTGGGCCGTTTTGAATTCTGCTACTGTTCCATCTATTTGTCTACACCTCTGTGTTTTACCTGTGAATTGTCCCTCCTTAACCAGGGATTCCTTCACCATTACGCCAGTGCACCCAGAGTCTTTAATGACATTAACCACATTGTCCCCTACTCTGCCTTTGTGCACATCCATGTTATCACCTGAATCTGTGAACACACAGCACAATCCAGACAAAATAACACTGTCATCTTGTTCATCTTTATCTGTCTGCCTCTCTCTTGGCCTGACCCTCATTGCTGCTGCTTTCTGAGGTCTAAATCGGCAATCTCTAGCCAAGTGTCCTGTCTTATCGCACAAGAAGCAGGTACGTCTATCTACGGCCTTATCCACGTGGGCCTTCACCCTTGTTTGCTCACGTGACGCCGTGGGCCTACGGGCGTGCAATACTGACTCATCGTGTGAGTCATGTGCTAGCCTGCTATCCTCTGAATATGCTTCCGGGCTTTCCTCTTGTTCAGGCAAATCACGCCTCGCTTCCCGGTAAGTCTCTGCCGTCTGAAGCACCTCAGCTATTGTGGTTGCACCTTTTTCCTTAATGTGGATTGTGAGGCCCGTCCCACAACCATCAAGTATCTGTTCCTTCATCACCAGTGTCTTGAGGCCTTCGAAATCACAGTCCACTCCACTAAGTTCTACCCACTTGTTGAAATAGTGATCCAGTCTAACTCCGAACTGTGTGTATGTCTCACCCTGTTCGATTCTCGCCTCGCGAAACTTACGCCTAAAACCTTCTTCAGTCAAATCATATGCCTTTAGTACTGCTTGTTTCACCTTGTCAAAATCCCTTTGATCACCTTTGGGTAAGGTGGAAACAGTGTGTAACGCACGACCTGTCAACAAGGCAGACAGGTTTATTGCCCAGTCATCTTCGGGCCAGCCCTCGTGCTCAGCAACCAATTCAAACCGACTGATATAGGCATCGATCGAATCAGTTTCTTCTCTGAACAGTGGGAGTTTAAGTCTAGGTGCGCAACTTAGTCTGCGGCCTACTGACTCAGAACTGGTGTCTATTTCACTACGATTTTCAGATTTTATTCTTTCCAACTCAATTTGTTTGGCTAAAATCTCTGATTCCGCTTCTGCTCTCGCTCTGGCAGCTAAACACTCTGCATCCGCTCTAGCCTTCGACGCAGCAGTTTCAAGTCTAAGTCTCTCGGCCTCAGCATCTGCTTTAGCCTTCGACGCAGCAGTTTCAAGTCTAAGTCTCTCGGCCTCAGCATCTGCTTTAGCCTTCGACGCAGCAGTTTCAAGTCTAAGTCTCTCGGCCTCAGCATCTGAGTTTCTTTTGACAGCGTCGAGCTGTTCCTTTTCAAACTTCCTTCTTTCAGCCCTTTCATCTCTCTCAGTCTTCTGCTGAGTTTCAATGAATTTACGCAGTTCATCTCCTGTATATCCCATTTCTTTCCCCAAACTAACTAGTTTCTCTATGGGGGTAAAACTTTCTTCAGCCATTTTTTTTCTGATATGTTTTAGCACCACTAAAACAGTTACGCTTATAGACCCGGAAAAAGTCAGTAAACAGTTTATCTACTAAACGTTACGAGTACACCAACCAGTGGTAATGTTCCTAACACAAAGGAGCCTTAGTCTTAAACCACAGCTTCTGTGAGAGTTAAGACTAGAACCTCGTTCTTCGTTTCTCTGAACGACCTTTGATTAATACAACCACCCTACACACAAGTCAATACTCAACACTCAAAGAACTAAAGGAAATAATTAGAAGAGCTAATTAAAAATTGCCTTTAGTGGACGCTTCGCCCCAGCACTACTCTAGCACTCACTTTGTTTCCCGCCTGAGACTAATTTGGGCCATGCAATCCTGGCAGGCTCGCCACTTTGTCCAGGATGGGGGAAATCGTGATGGTATTGCTTAAGTGCACTAAGTTGATGTATTATTGGTCAGGCTTAACACACCAAGGTTACCTTTGCACTCTTACACGCATATGCACACTCATGCGCCCACCAAACATTCACCTCTCTCTGGGAATGGGATGTCACGCATTCGTTTCTCTCCTAACACGATTGAGTCAAGAAATACAATTTCTATGCTACTATAATCAAACATGAAAAATCCAATTACACAAAATGAACAAATCAACACATAAAAGATCAATACTTCCTAATCCCGGGTTATAATAAAAATGACTTCTTACCTGGCCAGGTTTTCACACACACAACCACGCTTTCACACCACACCACAGTTCTTGAAAAAAGTCTCTTCACGTCTTCTTCAGTACTGCTTGATGGTGATGCCCTTGGTTGACTGGCTCCAGGTTTCAGGACTGGGTCTTCGTGGTCGTCCTGGGATCTCGACGTAGAACTCTTCTTCTTCGTCTCCTTCACCCACCTCTGGGTTCAGTTTCAGTTTGTCCGTCTTCACCCACCTCTGGGCTTCAAACTTAGTTTTCTTCTCTTCCAGCTTGTCTTTCCCTAAGACTTTGCTGTCTCTTCTATCTCCCAGACCACGTTTCTCTCGACCCGTTCTCTGTCCTGCCCACCATTCTCTCTTCTCTCTCTCTCCTCTGCCTTCTCTCTCTCTCTCTCTCTCTCTTGTGGTGTTCTTCTCTTCACGTTGTTCTCCCTCAGTTTATATAGGGATGGAAACAAAGGATTCCCCTTTGGGCCATGCCTTTGTCCATGCTGCTTCTCAAACCCCTAGTTCACAAGTACCCTGAATTCCCCATTCGCTACGTTTTTCCACACATCAGCATTTACACACATCCCTACCTAATTGATTAGCAAACAAATACTTGGCACCAGATGGACATCGAAAATTCCCGCCGACTTCGGAGGCCACTTTAACACAGTAATTATCTTAAAGAGGGCTACGATAACAACATCCACGCGCGTTCAACCAGCCTGACAATAGAACCAACACAGTGACCCACGGCAATACCATCCGAACGAGTCCAAGACTCCTGCTCTTCACTGACTGTTTACAAAAGAACCTCAGCTAATTGAGTATTTAGCGCTCACTTGGTGCACCGAGGTCCTAGTGGTTACATTCCTCTCCCTTTCGCTGTCGGGCAGGTCCGAACTCCTCACTACCTTAGGTGCCATCTGTCACCTGACCGCTTCGTCCTCCTTGACACGGTTCGACCGTGTGCGATGGGTAAGGCATACTTGTTAATGGTTCTATTACCTATTTGTATACTACGTACAACGTCCCTTTTGCCTCTAAGCGTTTAATGCCTTTTGTGAGAGGTTTCACGCACTTGACCATATACATACATGCATACATACATACGTATGTGTTTAGATAGATAGATAGATAGATAGATAGATAGATAGATAGATACTGCTGAACAATTTAGTAGTGGGGGAAAACAAGTGCAGGCTAACAATTCTTCCGTCATTATATAAATGACTTGGCAAAGATTTCAATAAAAGAAAACAAAAGAAAAAAAATAAATAGATAGATAGATAGACAGACAGACAGACAGACAGATAGATAGATAGACAGACAAACAGACAGACAGACAGACAGATTCTAATACGTCAGTGGTGTAAACCCCAACTGGATGAACGCTAACAGAACATGTGTACAGTGAAGGTCACTTCCTGTGTGCCCACAACACTCTTATATATCGGCCATGATAAAGCATCTCTTCCTTGTTTGCAAATTTGACTGGCTGCAAGATCACTCCACCATCCCTTCACCCCCACCCCCCACCCCCACCCCCCTCCCTCCTCGCTCCACGCTGTTGTTGACAATGTGATGCAGCTCATGGCTTAATCTCTGTATGAACTGGGAATGGGGGGTTGGGGGGGGGGGGGGTTGAGGAAGTGTGAGGCAGGAGACAGGGGTTAGTGCAGTCACTAGACTTTTTTCAGAAGTTCGTTCATGATGTCTGAAGAGACAGTCTTGGAGGAAGACGAAGGGGAGTGAATAAACTGAGAGAACCAAACCGACAGGCTCGCGGACGTGGAAAGAGAGAGAGAGAGAGAGAGAGAGAGAGAGAGAGAGAGAGAGAGAGAGAGAGAGAGAGAGAGAGAGAGAGAGAGAGAGACAGAGAGAGAGAGAGAGGTTGAATAAGCCAGAAACTCTTTATTCTTTCGCGAAATTCCGTCGTTTTATTATTGTTTTTTTGTTTGTTTGTTTGTTTTTCTCTTTTTCGTTTCCCTGTTTTATCATCCCGAATGAAAGGGAAAAACATGTCATTATTTGCTTAGGATCATTGTTGAAGAGGGTATTGGACTTTTTTTTCTTCTTATTGTTTTCCTCTGTTTGTAGAATCTCTCTTGTTCCTTGTGTGTGTAAACCATTTACGGAGAGAAAGAGAGAGAGAGAGAGAGAGAGAGAGAGAGAGAGAGAGAGAGAGAGGAGAGAGAGAGAGAGAGAGAGAGGGAGAGAACGGACGGGCCGACGGAGAGAGGGAGGGAAAGAGGGAGGGAGGTAGTGAGGGAGCAGCTTCATCCGGAAAGAGCAAAAAGAGAGACTTTGGAGACATGGAGATGTGGGGGAGGGATGGGGGTGGGGTGGGGTGGGGGTGGGGCTTTATGGCGTATTATCGAGATATAAACAAAAAAAGAAGAACAAACACAAACAAAACAAACAAGTAAACAAACAAACGAAAAAAAGCTAAGACGTGTAATTTTGTACGCATTTATTTATTAATTTCTCACTCATCATTTCTTTTACTGATTATTTCACTATCCATATATCCATATATTCATACCTTAAATTTACGTGCACCTGTACGCACCAGACCCTTTCAACCAGCAATTGACCGAACAGCTTAAATCTGGGGGAGGTACTGACCACGGTAATGTGATGGGCAGTGCAGGGGTAGTGGTACTATCGGTTAAAACCAGCTGTCCAGGAGTTGGTCCAGTCGCTATCGATCAACGCATACCGCTAGTTGAACCGTTGACCGTTTCCTTCGGACATTGATCACACGCCCTGGGCGGATGAGATGGGGCAAAAGTAAGGTTACCGACCGGCACCAAAAGGCAGAATTTATAAGTTTATTAGTTAGCTAGTGGATAGTCTGCCAGTTGTGTTAGTTAGTTAGTTAGTTAGTTAGTTAGTTAGTTAGTTAGTTAGTTAGTTAGTTAGTTAGTTAGTTAGTCAGCTAGTTAGTTAGTCAGCTAGTTAGTTAGTCAGCTAGTTAGTTAGTCAGCTAGTTAGCTAGTTGGTTAGTTGGTTAACTAGCTAGCCAGGTAGCTGGTTTATTCGTTATTCTGCTGGTTAAGACATTTTTAAAGTTTTCCCTAAAATGCTTGTTTAAACCAGTTCTTCTTCTTAATTCTTCTTCTTCACACATAAACACATGTATAAATGCATCACATTTTCATAGGCGTAAAACTCATACGAGTACTATGTAACTGCATATATACCTACATGTACAGCAAAATATGTATGAAAGGGTAATCAAAACAAGTACACAAACACATAATGAAAAACGGAACACACACACACACACGCACGCACGCACGCACGCACGCACGCACGCACGCACGCACGCACGCACACACACACACACACACACACACACATTGACATTAAAAAAAATAAACAAAGCGGAAAAAAAAAGCCTTTTCTGTTTTCATTCTTTTATTTACGCCCTGGTTATTAATTATTGATCACGCATTGAAAACCTCCTTAATATTATCATTGTTACGGAACTCCCGCTGAAAAATAACATGTATCTATTTATCTGTTAACTGTCTATTTAACTGTCTATCTATCTATCAATCTATCTATTTATTTGTCTATCTGTCTACTTGCCTCACTATTTATTTGTCTATCTATCTATCTGCCTATCTATCTGTATATCTATCTGTCTGTCTGTCTGTTTGTCTGGTCTGTCTATCAGTCTGTCTGTCTATCTGTCTGTCTGTCTTATCTATCTGTATATCACATTGCCAAAATGAATGAAGACTTGTTTCCTTTTCAATTTTGACAAAAGAAAATAATGCATTTTACATGGGTGCATTTTCTAATATTATTTAGCATTGTGTTCGTTCGTATTACTTCTGTGATGTATTCTAATCTGGAACAATCGATGATGAAGAGCTGCTCAATGATACCACTGAAATGAACGCACAGATTTCACGAACATGATGTTACGGAGATTTGTTGTCTTTACTGCTGGCGTAAGTAGTACCTGGTAAAGATGATACCGACACAAAGACAAGGCAATACACGAGCAAAGGGTAACACAGACAAGGGAAGGCCAAGGCAGTGGAGCCAGATCCAGAACCCTGAAGGCAATGACAGAGGCGGCTGAACAGTGACTGCTAGGCCTGGATGAAAAGCAAGAAAAATGAACGTCATAAAGTTTAAGATTCCCAACTTAGAACAAGTGTCCAGGAATAATGTGGGTAAGGCGAACAGGTGTCCCATAGCAATGTCGGTAAGATGTCAGAGGGTTAAAAGAAGGCACGTCCTGATATGCTTACCCTGTCCAAAAGTTCGGGCTCGAAATCCGGGACCGAAAAAAGAAAGAAAGAAAGAAAACGCTGCAGAAGAGTATATGTCAGTCGTGGTCTGCATGCGTCCTGGTCCCCTTTAGAGTGTAAGAAGTTCAGGGTTGAAAAAATTGTCTGAGAGAGAGAGAGAGAGAGAGAGAGAGAGAGAGAGAGAGAGAGAGAGAGAGAGGAGGGGTGGGTGTCTCCTCTGAAGACTGTCTGCTCTCAAGATCTCCCAGGAATGTCTACCTACGCAGGAAAATAAAGCACTGGCACGCATCGCTGTCTGAACACAGCAGTGGTGTTAACAACAGAATTGTGGAGGTGACAGGCGGATCCTTTTCTCCAGGAGGGGGGGAGAAAAAAATAGAAGCAAGGAGAGGAGAGAGAAGGGGATTAAGGGGGGGGGGGGGAGAGATGAGCAAAGGCCAGAGAAGTGTTAGCGGGAGATGGGGTGAAGAAGGAGAAGGAGGAGATGTTAAATGGTCGTATGTTGCAGCAGTAAACTTCACTCACTCTAATTAAGCAAAAAAGCTATACTGATCGAAAAGTTTAACAAACAAATAGTAAGCGAAAATAATTGCACCGTCGTTAAGACAAAGACTTGACAAAGATATACAGGGGAAACAAATGACAGCGAATGTGAGAAAAGGATGCGGGAGGGAAGGGGAAGGGACGGACATGACAAAGACGGCATCAGACTGAAAATGTTAAACCCTTCTCGTGCCGCGTATAATAATAATAATGATGATGATGATGATGATGATGATGATGATGGGGACAATTTCTATAGCGCACATACGAATACCGTATGCTACAGGGCGCTTTACAAATTTTAATAATTCAACATCTAAGAAATATAAGTAGAACACACACACCACACACACACACACACACACACACACACACACACACACACACACACACACACACACACACACACACACACACACACAATTCTGCGTTCACGAGTCGTAAACATACACACACACGCACGCACGCACACACACAGCACACTCGCGCGCGCGCACGCACACACACACACGCGCGCGCGCGCGCACACACACGCACACGCACACGCACACACTGGAACATAATGTTGCATACATAAACGCACTATATGACACGGTGAACAGCTCATTTGTACACGAGCAAAGTGTGCAAGTGACATGTAGTAATTTAGTGTACAGAGACAATCGAAGTTTCGTCTTGAAAACAGAAACAATTGTATCGCCTGTCCGATTCCACTTTTGTCCCCTGAGCAGAACTGGAAACAAGTTGAACCGTAAAGTGAAGACCGCAGGAAACTGCAGAAGGGAAGCTTGGGGTGGGGGTGAGGAGGTGGCTGTCATCTTCCATGACCCCTCAGTGGCAGCTTCCTCCATGTCGCTCATTCTAGCCACCCTCCCCGCCCCGCCCCCCCCCCCCCCTCACCTCCCTCCCCCCCTCCCCGTCTATGACAGCCACGGCCATGTTCGTCTTGTGGCAGCCCTGGCACCAGAAAGCCACTGGAAGCAATCATTGTGGAGGTCGTCGTGAAGCAGTCTTCCAGAGGCAGTTTGTAGTCTCAGGAGGAGGACCCCTTTGATGGTCAAATAGACAGACAATTGTGTGTTAGATTGCTCAGTTCGGACACCATTCTCAACTATCTGAACAGATTTCCTGATGTTGTAGAATAACAAAGAGGGGCGGGGAGGGGAAAGAGGGAGGTGGATATGAAAATAGTGTGTGTGTGTGTGGTGTGGTGTGTGTGTGTGTGTGTGTGTGTGTGTGTGTGCGTGCGCGCGCGCGCGCGCGCGCGTGCGTGGGGTGTGTGTGTGTGTGTGTGTGTGTGTGTGTGTGTGTGTGTGTGTGTGTGTGTTTGTTGTATGTTCGTATGTGTGTATGTGTGTGTGAGTGAATGTATTAAGGGAGAGGGGGAGGAGGCAGAGGGAAAGAGAGAGGGGGTGGGGGAGACACACAGATAGGCAGACATACATACATACGGACAGACAGACAAAGGCAGAGACAGAAAGAGACAAACGGACAGACACACACACACACACGCACACACACACACGCACACACACACACACACACACACACACACACACACACACACACACACACACACACACAC
>CM065720.1:69020509-69022247 GCA_033310375.1 Conus canariensis | reverse complement strand
ATGGATAGATAAGGTAAAAGCAGATAAAATTAGATGGATAGAAAAAGCAGATAGTTGGGCCCAGGACTCCCCCCCCCCCCCCCCCCCCCCCCCCCCCGTGGATGGGTTAGATCAGTAGGTCCCAGGGTTTGATGGGTTTAGGCGGGTTTTGGGGAGGAAATAGACGTGTTTTTTAATAAAAAAGGTGAATAAGTGAATGAAGTTAAGTGATTGCTCGTTCATTTTCGTTTCCTGAGTGTTTTGTTATCTTCCCCTGAAGAAAACCTAAAAAGGTGGGAAAACCGCGTTTTTGTTTTTTTTGTTTGTGATTTATTTGTCTACGTTTTCTTGGCGGTTCGTGTTAATTCCTTTAAAATTTGATTAGATCTCCCCCTTGCAGTCCCCTTTCCACTTTGCACCTTAAAAGAAACGTTTAGTTGTTTGCCCCCCCGGTAAAAAAAAACAACAAAATTACCGAGGTGGCTACTATCATTCCCCTTTAAACCAAAACAGGGGGCCTCCCCCATGGCCATGCCATGCCCGGGCTTTTATGTTGAATTTTAATGGAAACGTTGGATCAAAAACAGGGTGCATTCCACCCTCACTTCCTCTAGAACCTGTGTCCCAAGGTTCCAGTCACAGTATTAAAATCGTACTCCCAAAGCGAGGGAATGGGTTTGTGGCGTTGGCTTTGCAAAATTCCGGGAGGGTTTTATTCCAGAACAAGGAAAGTATTCTTGAGGGATTTTTTGAAATGTCACTAAAACCCAAACCTTCAAAAAAACCTTTTTTTAAAAGGGAAGATGTAAGGATTTTCCTGGACATGAAAGTGCCCCAATCAAAAAAAGAGGGGGTTTGCATTACTTGGGTTTGGTTTTTGGGGCTTAGCTGCCCCTTTTGCCTGCCACTCCTTTCACCCTTTTAAAAAGGCCCCTCCCCTTTTTCGTAGGGGTTTGGCCCGTCTGGGGTTTGTACGTTAGTGAGGGCCCTTTTTGGGGGCCCTCAGAATCGTTGTCCCAGAGCTTGCCCGTTAAAATTTGCCCGCAGAAAATTGGAAAAAAAGCGGTAAAAAGGCCCAGAAATGATTTGAGGACTTGACCGTTCCCTCACCCCAACAGGTGGACGTGGGGCGAAATTGCTTGTCCATGCAGTTTACCTTTCTTTTTTTTCCCGAAGTTTGCCCCATCATTGTTTACAAACGGGGAACCCTTTTTGTACTTCAGGGTTTGAGGGCTGGCCCTTTTTTTTTGAAACGTATATATAAAAAAAACCCGATGAAATTGGGGAATTTATTAAAAAACAGAGAATTCAACTGTCGTAATACACGGGTGACCAAAGACCTGATTCAACTTCGAAAATGTGAGAAAGGAGAGCGCCCGTTTTCTTTTGTGTACGCGCTCAAAACAAATTGTCTTCTTTTTTATACAAAAAGTCAAAAAGTATGTTTTCTGTTCCCCCGGGAAAATTTTTTTTTTTGGGGGGGGGTTTTTTTTTTTTTGGTTGGTTTGTTTTTTAAAATTCCCCTTTTCCCCGGGGGGGGGGGTTTTTTTTTTTTTTTAGGAAAAATTTTAAAAATTTTTTTTAAAACCCAAAAAATTTTAAAACCCCCCCAAAAACCCCCCCCCCCCCCCCCCCCCTTTTTTCCAATTTCAAAACCCCCCCCCCCCCCCCCCCCCTTTTTTTTTTCTTCCCAATTAAAACCCCCCCAAAAAAAACCCCCCCCCCAAACCCCCCCCCCCCCCAAAAAAAAAAAAACCCC
>CM065720.1:69013009-69018009 GCA_033310375.1 Conus canariensis | reverse complement strand
ATTTTTTTTTTTTTTTTTTTTTTTTTTTCTCCCAAACTGTTTACTGTTGGCTTGCATTTGGAGGATGGAATGAAGTTACAAAGGATTACATGGTCTTCTGCAAGATGTTGAGAATGTTCGTTAATATCAGGAATATACAACTTGATGATTACTTATCCCTCTATATAAGACTTGTGAAAGCTGTTCCCCACTATCTGGAAAAGAATTTAATGCTGATGGGAATGCGCGCGCCGCGCGCACGCGCACCGACAGTCATTGGTCTCTATTGATGTCTTTGTACTTCTTTTGTGTTTTCTTACTTCTTTTGTATTTATATTACTTACTCCTACCATTATTATTATTATCATTATTGCCAGTGTTTGTGTGCGTGTGTGTGCGCGCGCGCTACTTAGTTATTTACTTATACTATTTAAGTATTCGATTGTCAGTAGATTTTCTTTTTTCTTTGGTCCCGTTTCCTAAGCCGACGACAGTTTCCATATTGATAACCAGAAGGGAAAGGAGAGGAAAAGATTATTCTAGTCGGCAAAATGTGTATAAGCATTGTGAAAAAGTCTAGATCAGCGTCCCCGCTGTTTCTGCTCTATGAACAACAGATATCATGTTGCTTTAGGTGTGGGATTGGGAGATGGGGGTGGGCTCATGTCGGTTTGGCGGGATCGCCCGCGTGCGCTTGTGCGCGCGCGCGCGGGGCGCCCCCCCCCCTGCCCCCCCCCCCCCCCCCCCCCCCCCCCGCGCCCTTCATCCTCCGCGGTGCTACTTCCGCCACTGCTACTACTGCTTGTTGTCTCCCCTCTGAACTTTCCTCGGGCTTTCCTTGTGGGCTTCTTTCGCTGTGAGGATGGTGTTATTGGGGGAATGGGTCATTTCATGAGACAAAATGCAACCAGGTGTTTTTTTTTTTTTTTTTTTTTTTTTTTTTTTTTTTTTTCGTCCGCTACTTGTGTCATTCTTGAATCCTTTTTTTGACCTTTCATTTCGGGGATGGCCCTGGGGGGCATGCGGACCTGTGTGAGGGAGGGGGGGGGGGATTGGGGGGGGGGGGAAGGAAGAATCTGAAACAAAGCAAAAATGTAGTCTACATTGTTAGACACTGTTTCTGAGATGTCGATGTTGCTGTTCTCTCTCTCTCTCTCTCTCTCTCTCTCTCTCTCTCTCTCTCTCTCTCTCTCTCTCTTACGCGCACACAGACACATAGATATGCAGACGATGGGCGCATGCGCGCTCAAGTACACACACGCACGTTCACCTAAACGTGCGAGTGCACACACACACACACACACACACACACACACACGCACACACACACACACGCACACACACACACACACAACACACACACCACGCACGCACGCACGCACACACCACACATACACACACACGCGCGCGCGGGCGTGTGGGCAGGCACCTTTTGTTGTTGAAGTTGATGCGTTGTGGGGGCTTGTTGTGCGTGACACAAGTATTCGGAACCTATCATTGAACAAAAACAAACTCAGACATCCAAATGCGGCTCACGCTGAACTGCGCCCCCCCCCCCTCCCCCTCCTCCCCCGCCCCCATAAATCATGTATGAGTGTTGACACCATCGCTCACCTCTCGGTCAGTGATGCACGTGGACACCCGTCATCGTAGTGGAATTTTGTGATGGTGGATGGAATCGTTGGGGTGGGTGGGTGGAGGGGGTGAGAGGTGTTCAAAAACAAAACCAATCAGATGGGAAACCAAGCCAGCCGTTTAGTGGTGGTGGTGGGGGGGGGGGGGGGCTGTGTGTGTGTGGGGGAGGGGGGCGGGGGGGGGTAGTATTTCACATGATTTAAAAACCATTAGTTTGATCGGTGTGTCATAGTTTTTGCCGATGTTAAAAACTTGATAATGCTTTGTGACTCTTTGGATCCAAGTTTGTTTGTTTGTTTTTAAGTTAAGCTATATTAATCGTTAAAACGAATCTGATTGTGTGAAAGATTATCTTTGTATTCCCTCAAAGATGCTGTTGCGTCATTATCCGCTTGCAATGGTCAAGGAGCTTTTGATTTTCTTTTATATATTTATCATACTTCTGATGTGTATAATCCATACAACTCGTATATATTTTTCAATCTTTATGTTTGTCATTGTTTGTTTTTGCGTATCACACCAGGGGATGCGGTACATTAATGTATTGTATGAGAATCATTGTTATATAAGCTGTGCTTTTTGGAAGAGCTGGGTTCCATTCTTATTTCTGATCATTTTGGCCTACTTTGCTTTAAGTTCTGTATGTATGAAACAATTATTCACTGAATCGTCATGGATAGCATAACAATTGCTTCATTAAATTGTCAAGGGCTCGGTGATTTACATAAACGTAGGGATGTATTTCACTATTTAAAACAGAAAAAATACTCAATATACTGTTTACAGGATACCCATTTTACTAATAAACTAGAGAAGTATGTAACTGCAGAATGGGGATATAAATGCTTATTTGCCTCGTTTCGTTCAAATTCCAGAGGTGTAGCTGTATTGTTTTCGAATAATTTTGAATTCAAAATTACAGATGTACAACGAGATGAAAACGGAAACTTCATAATTGTAGCATTTAGCTCATTTGAAAAACAGTTTCTCCTGGTTAATGTGTACGGGCCTAATAAAGATAATCCCATTTTTTATAATTCACTTAAAGAAACTATAAAGAGCTACAGTACTAATAATATTATTGCTGTGGGTGATTGGAACATCACAATGGATCCACATCTAGACTGCTATAATTATGTACAAGATAATAATCCAAAGGCAAGAGAAGAACTCATAAACATGATGGAGGAAATAGGATTGGCAGATATATGGAGGGAAGACAATCCGGACTGTAGGAGATATACCTGGCGAAAACGAACTCCACTGAAACAAAGCCGACTAGACTTCTTTCTATTGTCTGATTATCTTTATATTTATCATGAAAAATCTGACATTGAACCAGGTTATCGATCTGACCATTCGATGGTTACATTATGCTTAAAATTTGGTAAAAGTGAAAAATTCAAAGGATTCTGGAAATTTAATGTATCTCTATTAAAGGATAAGCAATATGTAGACGAAATTAATAAGTTAATTCTGGATGTTATAAAAGAATACGCAGTTGATCAATCAGCGATACAAGATCAGTCAGTATTGTCTGAGTTAATAAAATCTGGACTCAGATTCAAGATTTCAGATAAAATTTTTTTGGATTTTCTGTTGATGAAAATTCGAGGGAAATCAATAGCTTACGCCACAATGAAAAAGAAAACAGCAACAGAAAAAGAGAACAAGATTTTAAAACGCATTGAAAGTCTTGAAAATCTTGAGAATAAAACAGAAATTGAAATAAGAATAATTGAAGAAAAAAACCAAGAACTAAGAGCAATCAGGGAACAAAAAATGGAAGGTGTATTATTAAGATCAAAAGCGAGATGGATTGCAGATGGTGAAAAAATATCAAAATACTTTTGCAACCTTGAAAAGAGAAACTATATTAGTAAACAAATGACTAAACTAGTGACTAAAGATGATGAAATAATAAACGAACAAAAAGATATTTTGAAGGAGGTTAAAACATTTTACGAAAATTTATACAAGAAAAAGATAACTGAAAAGTGTGAAATAAGAAAACTTGTTAAAAATATCCCACAGTTATCTGAAGATGAGAAAAAAATATTGGAAGGAGAAATCACTATAGAGGAAGCAAGCGAAGCTTTAAAAAATATGAAGCATGGTAAAAGCCCAGGTACAGACGGCTTCGGCGCCGAATTCTTTAAATTCTTTTGGAAAACACTGGGCCCACTGGTTGTAAGATCTGTAAATGAATCATACAAAGACGGAGAATTTTCAACAACACAGAAGCAGGGACTAATTATTTGCATACCAAAAGGTGATAAACCCAAAGAATATATAAAAAATTGGCGTCCTATTTCCCTCCTAAATGTAATATACAAAATAGCTTCCTCATGTATTTCAAAAAGAATAAGAAATGTTTTACCATCTCTCATCAGTGAGGATCAAACAGGTTTCATGGCTAATAGATTTATGGGCGACAACATTAGATTAATTTATGATTTGATTAATTATTTAAATGCGAAAAACCTTCCTGGACTGTTGCTCTGTATAGACTTTGAAAAAGCCTTCGACTCACTCGATTGGGATTTTATGTTGAACGTTCTAAGGGCTTTCGGGTTTGGTGAAAGTATATGTCACTGGATAGAAACATTCTATAAGGATATCAAATCAGCTGTTATTGTAAATGGCCAGGCTGCTCAGTGGTTTAAAGTAGAAAGAGGATGCAGACAGGGAGACCCTATATCTCCTTACTTATTCATTATATGCGCAGAAATTTTAGCCATAATGATAAAGGAAGAAAAGAAGATAAAAGGTATAAAAATAAACGATGTAGAACACAAAATATCCCAGTTTGCTGATGACACTCAATTAGTAAACAGTGGTGACAAAAGTTCTTTTGAACAGTATATTGATATCCTTACCACGTTTGGAAGAGTTTCAGGACTCCTCATGAACAGCGAAAAAAACGCAAGCAATATGGCTAGGATGTCATAAAAACTCCAAGAAAAAATATTGTCCTCATCTAAAAATCATATGGAACCCTTCTCAATTCAAAATACTCGGTGTTTGGTTTACTCAAGACTTGAAAGAATGTGATAACATGAATTATGAAGATAAATTTTCGGAAGTTAAAATATTATTCAAAATTTGGTCTCAAAGAAGTATAACACCAGTCGGAAGAGTTGCTGTTCTCAAGTCACTCATTCTGTCTAAGCTCATACACCTCTGGATTTTGTTACCCAACCCACCTGACCACTTAATTCAAAAACTTCAAAAGATGTGTTTTAACTTTGTGTGGAATAGTAAACAAGATAGAATAAGCAGGAAAACAACAATTAAAACTATAAAACAAGGTGGCTTAAATATACCTGACATCAAAAAATATATTAATGCTTTGAAACTTTTATGGATAAAAAAACTTAAAATCA
>CM065720.1:68995509-69000509 GCA_033310375.1 Conus canariensis | reverse complement strand
ATTTATACATTGCAGTCACAGCATTGATAAATTTTCCATGTATTCCATTCTGCCTTAAAATACCAAGCAGACACTGGCGTTGAACAGAATCAAAGGCTTTCCGTAGGTCAACAAAACAAGCGTACAGTTTACCACCTTTCTTGGACAGACATTTTTCTGCAATAGCATTCAATGTAAAAATATGGTCTACAGTGGAATATCCGTGTCTGAAGCCAGCTTGCGATTCTGACAGTTTACTTTTTCCTTCAACCCATTTAACAAGCCTCTTGTGCAAAACTGACGTATAACATTTGCCAACCAAACTAGGAAGAGATACACCCCTATAATTATCTGGCAAACTTTTATCGCCTTTCTTGAAAATGGGAACTATGATTGCTTTAATCCATTGCTCTGGATATAAACCTTTGTCGAACAGTATATTAAATAAACGAGTTAAAAAGTTGACAGCTACGACATAGCAGACTTTAACATTTCAGCCAAAATATGGTCTGGCCCAAAGGCTTTCCCCCTTTTTAATTTTCGAATAGCATCATAAACCTCCTCTTCAGAAATGACCAGATTAAGTTCAGAACAATCTTCTGTATGTCCTTGGCTTTTGCTTCCTTCGTTTATACTTCTGACTTCGATGTCATTAAATAAACCCTTAAAATGTTGAAACCATTGACCTGGTGATATTTCTTTACTTATCCCTTCTTTCCGTTTCCCTATAATTTGTTTGGCTTGTTTCCAAAACTGTTTACTGTCGTTGCCCATAGAGGCTAACTGCCTTGCTTTTTCACGATTGTAACCTTCTCGCTTACATTTCAACACACCATTATATGCTTTTCGAGCGATAACATAGGGCACTCGATCTTCAGCTTTTTTAGTTTGCCTAAATTTTGACAACAATTGTCTAGCTTTAATCTTTGCATCACCACAGTCAGCATCAAACCACACAGCTCCTCTGGGTACATCCCTAGTGGTAGAAACCTGTTTTTTTTTCATGCATTCACTCGCACTCAGCAAAGCATTTGCAAATCTTTCTAGCGCTTGTTCCACATCACAGTGCAAAAGAGACAATGCATCAATACACATATCTTGAATTTCGTCAGAGTAAAGGCAAGCAATAAAACATGCTTCTTTAGCATTATCCCAAACAATTTTTTCACACTTTTCTACAGTGTCCTTTTTATCACTAATTAGTTTATGTGTACAAAGTGTCATTGACACAGGAAAATGAGGCGAATCGATAAAAGCCAAAACTTTCATTGAACGAACAAGGTGATTGACACACAGATCTCTAGACATGACAACATAATCAATTGTACTACCACCTGTAGTACATACAAAAGTCAGAGACTGATCGAACTGAAACCGACACAGACCATTTATGATAACACAATCAATTAGCGAACATAAATCAAGCAGATTTTTACCAAAGTGATTAATCTCCTCATCATCCGACTTTCTTTCAAACAAAATAATATCGTCCTCTCTTTCATCTCCAAAATCCCAGACATCTTTCACCTGCACGCTCAAAGAAACAGCATTTTTACTACCCGTCCGTGCATTCATGTCCCCATAATAATCAATGAGAAATCTTGGAAAAGCTCGTGCAAATCAACAACACTCTGTTCTAAAATCTCTAAGCCATAGCCATGTTCTGCCACATTCCAATATCTACTGTCATATGGGTGGATGTACACACATCTTAGAAAAACATTTTTTTGTACGTTAAACAATGACCGATCTAATTCCAAAATCACCATATTTTCGTAACTCATATTTATCCTTTTCACTAAGTTTGACAAAACCTTCCGCACAAACACAAGTACTCCGCATGATTTTCTAGCACTTGATGATAATCTAACTGCTTTAGACACATGTACATCAAAGTCACTAAAAGCACTGTATCTATAGTTTTCCGAATCAATAAATGTTTCGTTCAATGAAAAAATATCAAAAGTTAAACAATGTTTGAATCACATCTTTGATTTCAAGTTTTTGTAGCCACCCATTGCAGTTCCAAGTGCAAATTCTTATTTCTTTGGGACTTTGGCCACCCCCCTATTTCGATGTACTTGTGTTCCTCCCTCCCCTCCTCTTGAAGGGCCACCCCTCTTCCTCCTCTCTGCCCCTGCCCGGCCCCCTGGTTGTTTCCTGTTTTAACCCACTGCTGTAGTGTGTGTGACTGTGTGTTGTGTTCTGTACGCCCAAGCGACGAAGTGAAGCGCGTGTTGTGTCGTTTGGTGACAGGGCTTTTTGCCTCCGAAACACTAGAAACCGTGCTGTTTCGCTTTGCTCGTGCTCCACGTTCACCGCTCTGTGCCGCATCTGGGGCAGGTTGGAGTACTACACACTCTTCGTCACACTCGCGTTCTTTTGATTTGGATGCTTGCAAGGTTGGGTACTCCGACAGCGACAGTAAGTTGAGATGTGAAGGAGAGTCGACACCCGAGTGTTGTCCATCCAGACCACGGGAACTCTGCAGTGGCCAGTCGTCCTTCACGTCGTTGGTTGCTTGTTGGTCATGATCGTCATGAGACGTTAAGTTAGAGTTTGGCTTCTCTGTTAAATTAGGCCCCTGGGATCGATTCACATTTCCTGGTTGAGTTCCTCTGCTCCTGTTTCCCGAGGGGGTACTCCTGAAGGTTTTGATTTCTTTTTGCTCTAGGTCGAAAGTGAAGACTCTCTCGCTGGTAATAAGCTTGTCAAAACGCAACCTGGGCTTCTCACCTGCCTTGAACAGTTCTTGGGCTTTCTCTCTGAGTCCTTGACGCTTCTGTCGAACCAATGCAGAAAGATCTTCTCTGACGAACACGTCACAAAATTTCTCCGACTTTCTTAGGTTTGGGGCATTCCTCAGTATCAATGACTTTTGCTTATATGAGAGAAAGTTAACCACAATTGCATTGTTCTTTGGGGTCCTGTGCGCTCGTTCAATCATGACCTCTTCCTTGATCCCCATGCCCTCACTGATCACTGTCCTGACCTGGCTCTCACAATCACCCCAGCTTTCGTTGTCCTGGCATCTCTGCAGCCCGAAGAACAGCAGATTACTACGTCTGCTGTGATTTTCTAGAGAGTCACACTTTTCGGTGACAAACTTCAACTGCTCACGCAGACAGTCATTTTCGTCTTGAAGTTTGACACACTGGTACTTTAGGTCACTGACGTCTTCTTGCAGCTGTTGATGCTTGTCGTCTATGCTGGCGATCTGTTCCGACAGAGAGGACTTCAGGTCATTCACAGCTTTACTCATGTCATCAGCTTGTTTGTCTTGCTTCTCTTCAATTCTTCTCATGTAAGCCTGCATGTCCTTCATCCCTGATAGGAAGCTCTGTAGATCCAAGGCTGTTTGCTGTTTGTACAGATCGTTGCTTCTCTCCTCCTCTGTGACCGCCTCGTCTGTCATGGACAGATCGTTCTCGTTACTCTCACCTCGTCCTGAGGATGCAGGGAATGTTGGGCCTGGATGTGGCTCTATGTCACCGCAAGCTAGTAAGAAGCACGACATGAAGACCAGCATCACAGCAGTGGGCACTCCAAACCTTGCAGCTTTGTACACCGGACCCGAATGCTGGTATGTTGCAGTTGAGTTTGAGAACACTGCACAGTCTATGAACAAGCACACAAAGTGTCTTTCCACTGAGCCACCGCACCCCTTTAGCATGAACAACACACCCAGGGGTCTTTTGACAGTGGATTTACGGCATAATATGGCAATAAGGGTGACATGAAACTTGCCTGTCACTTGCCGGTGATGTTCTCCACTCGCTGGCATAATGTCAAAACAATATTTGAAGTTTATCTCCTAGAAATTGGCTTAAACGACCAACCCTCATAGGAGAGAATCAAAACACGTCGCCATATTGACACGGCCGACCTTGACCTCAGAGAGAGAGAGAGAGAGAGAACATCATAGATGGCATTAATGATCTATATCAGCAGCTCTCCCTGGCATCTATTTCCAGTCGGGTCACTGTGAAATGTTGTTAATTCAAACATGTGAGACAGTACCCAAGAAAGATTACGCTTTTGTGTTATATCACACGTCCCTGTTACCCTTTGCCCGCAAAATGCGAATAAGGAATGAACTGAATACATCTGCAAACCACTTTTCTGAAAGACAGACAGACAGACAGACACAGAGAGACAGAAAGGCTAGCAGACATAAAGACAGAGAGAAAGAGAGACAGACAAACAGGCAGAGAGACTACGTGGGCGCGTGTGGGAGAAGAGAGACAGACAGACAGACAGACAGACAGACAGAGAAGCGCGGGGTGAGGAGAGGGAGAAATGGATGGCGGAGGGAGAGAAAACAACAGGACAGAAAGAGACAGACAGACGGACAGGCAGGCAGGCCGACAGACAGAGACACACAAGCAGACAGACAAGTGGACAGAGTGTTCGAAACTAGAAAGACTTACATGGACAAATTGACAGACAGACAAAGAGACAAATAGACAGACAGACAGACAGACAAAGATGGCTGCTTGACCAAAACAGCAATATCAGTAACTATAAGTTGGCGGCGATGGTAACTGTCTGAACGGTGAACTTACCATGGCAGCATGATCTAACGGGATGTGTTTCTGTAACAGCAGACTCGGTAGATGATTCTTTGCTTTCCCGCTCAGATGAAATCTGTCTCACAATAACCAGGAAGCCTTGCTGTTGTCCGAAGCAGATGTCTTTAGCCCGTGGAAATGAGGGGTAAATAATTCATACGGACGTCGTCTCGCTGTACTTCTTTGTTTGTTTGTTTGCTTTGTTGTTGTTTGTTTGTTTGTTTGTTTTCTGGTATTTATGTTCTAAAAAAAGACCGGTCTGGTCAAAAAATATTGCAAGCAAATTGCAGGGTTAGAGAAACAGAGACAGACAGAGACACACAGAGAGACAGAGACAGACAGACAGACAGACAGACAGACAGACAGACAGACGGACGGACGGACCGACGGAAGAGCAGACAGACAGATAGAAACAGAGACAAAGAAAACTCAGAGACAGACAACAAAAAG
>CM065720.1:68990509-68993009 GCA_033310375.1 Conus canariensis | reverse complement strand
CACACACACACACACACACACACACACACACACACACAACTTCTACAGTCTTGGCGCCGACCACGGTGGCTGGACACTCCAAGCTTGACCAGCATACTGGGTTAATCCGCAGTTCCAGCATGTGATATGTCTCCTCTCTCATCCCCCCCCCCCCTCCTGGCACTATCCATTATTCATTTATCAGTTTGCATATTCAGAGGTAACACCTTCACCTTCTAACCTCTTGACTTAGCAGCTGTGGTGTAGCACTCTAGGGACTATTCTTCTCGCGGTGATTCCCCCGTTCTTGAATATGAAATCATTTCTGGTTATTTAAGATGAGGATGCAACTCGCTGGAATCATTCGTGTAGGGAAACAGTACGTGACTGTTGTCCGTTGTGTTATCTACCCATCAAGGATCAAAGTGATTTTGATTAGAAAAACTTCACTGTTCTATGTGGACTCCTAATGAACACACAAATTGACATATTTATTGTTTAATGAAACTTTCCCATTTAAATCCCTTTTAGATAACTTCCCTTGATTGTGATTTTAGCCTGGTTGTGTTTACAGCGTGTTATAGGAACTCTACAGAGCGCAGACCTGTGCCACGTTCGTACGAATTTCTTTAATTGTCTGTTGAGTCAGTTCACCCTTGAAAACCGCTTTTTTTTTCTTCTTCTTCTTCTTGTTTTCATTTGTTTTTGTTGTTTGTTGTGTGTTTTTTTTTATTTGTTTTTTGTACCAATGCAAGGAACTATCGCTACGGTCTGAAAGAGTTATTCTTCGTGAAAGTTTTTTTTCACATTTTCAATTTCAACAGTAAGACACAGAATATCGAAAGTTCATAGCATTAGAAAGTTGCAAAATACGATGGTGATGTGTCATATTTAGACAGTTATCAATTCCGAACAGTAACTTGACACTGTTCATGTTCAGTGGAATGTTTGGTAATAATTTTAGCAATATCATCAACCGACATTTTGGATCCACATTCTATCGCCAGAGGAGGTAATGATTTCTATGGAGTAAAGTAGTTACTCCCCGTGTTATTATCAATCTTGCCGACCGATCCTGGATCAGCTCCGTAATTCAGACAGACAGACAGAAAGACAGACAGACATATGTGCATACATATCAAATACATACATTCATGCATACGTACATACATACATACATACATACATAGAAAAGGACCTCGGGATATACGTTGCTTTTAGGTGGCCTGCTTGTCACGAGATTCGGAAGGGGGGGGGGGGAAGAGGAAGAGAAACACAAAGACTGGCAGTCACAGAGATGGAAGAGAGAGCAATATAATATGATGTCTATGACGGAAGTAATAGACCCTGGCTGAAGACTAATAAGACAAACCGGAAAAACAAATCACCTTTCAGACAATAACATTACTCACCCAGACAGTCATGAGATAAGAAGAAAAAAAAAAAAGAATCCTTCTAACAGACACGAGCCTATAGGGATGATCCATCGTATTCATGTGCGAAGGCGCGTGCTCGCACAGACAGACAGACACACACACACACGCACGCACGCACGCACGCACGCACGCACGCACGCACGCACGCACGCACCACACACACACACACACACACACACACCACTCCACACCTTCCGCAGAGAGAGAGAGAGAGAGAGAGAGAGAGAGAGAGAGAGAATAAAAATAGAAAAAAGTAAGAAACGGTGGGAAATGGAATCTAAAGAAAAAGAAAGGGAATGATAAATCAGTCAACAAGAGAGAGAGAGCGAGACCGACAGAGAGAGAGAGAGAGAGAGAAGAGAGAGAGAGAGAGGCAGTGAAATAAAGAAAGAAACCGTGAGAACTGAAAAAAAGAAAAAGCAACGCAACCATAAAACAATCAGTTGAAAATGAAGTAAGTCGATAAATTCATACGTGCTCTCTCTCTCTCTCTCTCTCTCTCTCTCTCTCTCTCTCTCTCTCTTACACTGCTGCTTACTCGTTTATCCAGTCAGTCATGTACTTTCTTACTGGTTTTCTCACTCGTTAACCTTTGCATTTACTCATTCAACTCAGGTATTCATTAATTTTTATATGCCTTGATACTTGCAGCCCCTCTCTCTCTCTCTCTCTCTCTCTCTCTCTCTCTCTCAAAAGATAAATAAATAAAATAACAAATAACATACTCATGTAAAAATACGCCATAGTCTTTGCTTGCCGACTCTTTGTTGCTCCATACTTTTTGTCTGCCTGACTCTTTGCCACTCCATAGCCTTTGTCTGCCTTACTCCCGTCCCCACCCGTTCACATTTCTCTCTCTCTCTCTCTCTCTCTCTCTCTCTCTCTCTCTCTCTCTCTCTCTCTCTCTCTCTCTCTCTCTCTTCATAGACACGTAGATACACACATAAATGACAGATAAAAAAAAAGCTGCTGACGCTAATAAATGCTTTCTCCGAGAGGCGTGCTTGTTAGGGCTGCTGATCAGGAAAAAGACAAACCGGACAAAGAGACAGAGAAATAGACAGAGGAGGCAATGAGATATGATG
>CM065720.1:68980509-68983009 GCA_033310375.1 Conus canariensis | reverse complement strand
GTGTTCATTTTTGGTGATCCATTCACCACAAAGGATTTTAAATTTTGAAAACATGGTATTCTGGCATCAAACAAACCAGACACAAAAGACACTCAATCTCTCATAGTTGCCACCAGCAACATAAAAGCGAAATAAATATGGTAAGCAGAGAGGGGTAGAAACAACTCCAGACGGAATTCTGCTTCTTACCAGCGACCAGGAGGAGAGGAATGGGTCAGTGGGAGAAGGGGGGAGGGGAGGGCGGAAGAGGGGGGAGGGCAGGAAAGGGGCACATAATTTGTGATCACACCAACACGAGCGGCGACCATTTAATCCTAAGAGGACTGCTGGCTGGCCCTGAGGCTCTAGCGCACTCTAAAGTAAAAAAAATCTTTACCATTAAATGAACGCTTGAAAGGAGTCATTAAAGCACTTAGAGTTCAGTGCTGTCTGTGCCGTCTGGTGCTAGAGGCGATTGCAAGAGAGCTACATGCCATCTGTGTCTGTCTGATGCTGATCTGCGGGGCCCGCCTGCGAAGTCAGTGATCTTAGTTCTCTCTCTCTCTCTCTCTCTCTCTCTCTCTCTCTTCTCTCTCTCTCTCTCTCTCTCTCTCTCTCTCTCTCTCTTCGTCACCGGCAAGTGTTTTGTGTAATACGAATTGGCAATGGTCAAAATGTCAAAAAAAAAAACAAAAAAACTAAACAGATCTCAATGAAATGTTGATTTGTGCAATTGTAAATTATTTCGGAAAGTTTCCTTCTTTGTCGCGCGGAAGTCTCATTTACACGTACCACACGTACTATGTGAGTAGGTAACGCAAGGTTTTTTGGCTTGGAATCTTGAATCTAACAGTTTTCACACTGGCTGCTAAAATTTCTTGTACTTCGTTTTTTAGTAGTCACTGTTTAACTAAACAGGTCTTCAATAAAATTTTGATTTATGTAATTGTGACTTATACCGGTAAGTTTCCATCTATGTAGCGTGGAACTCGCGTGGAACCTTTCTAATTTCAGATATCCTTTCCAAGTTGAAGTTGCAACTTCTTTTTCTTTCCTATTCCACTGAATTTTTTTTCTTTTTCTTCTTTTTTTCCCCTGATCAGTTTTGAGCTGAGTGTGGAGTTGAGACGACTGAGCAAACTGGAGAACGAGTTCAAGACAGACTACGAGAAGCTGGCCACCAAGTGTCAGGATCTGGCCGTGGATCTCCTGGAGCAGATCCGCGGATCTCGGGAGCTGAGCATCATCCTGAACCACGACACGTCCAGCTCTGGCGTGGATGAAGGCGGCTCTGAAAAGATGATGCTGAGTCGTTTGAAACTGGCCGTCAAGTACAAACAGAAGAAGGTGAGTTGGTGGCGCTATGATGGGGATGGAAGTGGTAGTGGTTGTGGTGTCGAATGGTGTAGTGCGCATGCTTTGAGAGGTGTGTGTGTGTGTGTGTGTGTGTGTGTGTGTGTGTGTGTGTGTGTGTGTGTGTGTGTGTGTGTGTTTTAAGGTGTGTGCGTGTGTTTCGTGTGCGCGTGAGCTTGTTTGTCTGTCTGTCTGTATCTGTGTGCCCATCGCCAACTGCACTGAGGACAAACTGTAGTTGCACAGGTGGGTATATGTGCATGTGTGATTGTATGTCTGATTGTGTGTGTGTGAGAGTGTACATCTGTGGCTGTGTGTGCGTGTGTGTGTGCGCTCGCGCGCGCGCGCGCGCGAGTGTGTGTGTGTGTGTGTGTGTGTGTGTGTGTGTGTGTGTGTGTGTGTGTGTGTGTGTGTGTGTGTGTGTCTTTCTGCTCTCTCTGCTCCTCATACTCCTCCTCCTCCTTCTTCTTCATTATCGTCTTCGTCGTCGTCATCATCATCATCATCATCATCATCATCATCATCATCATCATCATCATCATCGTCGTCGTCGTTGTCGTCGTCGTCGTCGTCGTCGTCGTCATCATCATCATTATCATCATTGGCTATTCCTCCTCCTCCTGCTTCTCTTTTCCTTCGTCTACCTGCATTTCAGCTGACCTCTTCTTCGTCTTCTTCTTCTTCTTCTTCTTCTTCTTCTTCTTCTTCGTTCCAAAGGCCACAATCAAACTTAAAGGTTGCTTCCATGGATAAGTCTGAACCCCGCTTCCTGAAGCGCCTCTTATTCCAACAGTGTGTTGCTCACGCCCACATTCTCTGAGTATGTTTGAAGTCTCAGACCAGTGCTTTGACTGAATTGCTGGCAGGCACACTCGTTCATGAAATTTGACTGAACCACTCATTAAGACGAGACGGAACCCCTACGATGTTTTATTCAAAATGCTAGGCGTGAGTGATATTAACGTATTTTTAATGCTGATCGATAAAGGTGAGTATGATGAAAATTATGCTACATAGTTCCATTTCGGTCTTACCACATGACAGGGCTATACTCTACGTTCATTTTCATAATATGTATCGGTGTCAACCAGGCTCGAGAGAAACAGTCACCTGCAGTGTTGATCAGGAAATTTGAGCAACACTCAGAGACACATCTGCTGAATGGATG
>CM065720.1:68938009-68943009 GCA_033310375.1 Conus canariensis | reverse complement strand
TCTTCTTCTTTTATCTTCTATTCTATTTTGTACTATTCTGTTCTGTTCTATTCCATGTGCTGACACATCCAACCAGTAAAATCCTCCTGATCCATACAGGTGCTTCTCTCTCTCTCTCTCTCTCTCTCTCTCTCTCTCTCTCTCTCTCTCTCTCTCTCTCTCTCTCTCTCTCTCTCTCTTCTCCCTACCTCTCCTCTCTCCTCCTGTTTCTCTTTTAAATAAGATTCTCTGTCGTCCTGCTCGCTCACGTGAAAAACACCGGGTGTTGCTATTTTTCATTCATTATGTAATCAACCCAGTATTTCCTTTTCTTTCCTGTATCAGAGAATGTTATCAGAGAAAGTCGATGGATTTCGACTTTGTCAATGAGCCTCGTAATGAAATCTCTTGAGACTTAATATCAGCGCTGTCTTGATTTTGGAGAAGAAAAAAAACAAATGGAAGCAGGCAGAGAAACGAACAACGATTGGTTTTATGTAATGAAATAGAGAAAACTCATAGATCATGGCGGTTTTTTTTTTTTACAAATCGTGTCTTTTCTGTGTGTGTGTGTGTTGTGGTGTGTGTGTGTGTGTGTGTGTGTGTGTGTGTGTGTGTGTGTGTGTGTGTGTGTGCACGCGCGCGCGCGTGAGTGTGTTTCTATGTGTGTCTGTGACTGCGTGATTGCCTGTTTGTGTGTGTGTATTTCGGAGTTATATATGTGAACTTATTGCTAGGATGAATACATACGTGAGTGGACATGCGCCCCTGTGCATTGTGTGTAGTGTGTGTGTGTGGTGGTGTGTGTGTGTGTGTGTGTGTGTGTGTGTGTGTGTGTGTGTGTGTTGTGTGTGTGTGTGTGTGTGTGTGTGTGTGTGTTGTGTGTGTGTGTGTGTGTGTGTGATCGGAGTTATATGTGTGTGTTTGGTGCAAACATTTGTACATGCATGCGTGGACGCGCGCTCCTGTGCCTGTAAGTGTGTATGTGTGTGTGTGGGGGGGGGGGGGGGCGCGTGCGTGGGTGTGTGTGTGTGTGTGTGCGTACGTGCGTGTGTGTGCGTTTGTGTGTGTGTGTGTTTTGTGTGGTGTGTGTGTGGTTGTGTGTGTGTGTGTGTGGTGTGTGTGATGTGTGTGTGTGGTGTGGGTGCGTGTCTTTGTGTGTTGATTATTTCCTTTTCTTTGAATGAAAAATGTTGACATTCTTTTCATAATGTTTTCTTAAATGTCAGTACAACCATGTGTTATTCTGACAATAATTGGTTTCAGTCAGTCAGTGTGTGTGGTGTGTGTGTGTGTGTGTGTGTGCTGTGCGCGGGGCGTGGTCGTGTGTGTGTGTGTGTGTGTGTGTGTGTAGTGTGGGCGGCATGTGTGTGTGTGTTGTGTGTGTGTGTGTGGTGTGTGGGGTGGTCGTGCGCGCGTGTGAGCATGGACTTACTTGTCCATTTATTCTTGATAACGTCGCATTGTGTGAAAATACATGCTCAGTAAATTTAATTACCCATATGGAAGGTTTGACTCATATTCTGTGACATTATATTCAATGGACTGAATCTTTGGTTAAAAGACGTTGACTTCATACTCTTGACACATGGTCTTCCCGCTTTCAGCTTAAGAAAAAATTTTGTTGACATCAAGCATGACTGTGAGCAAATGATTTTCTCCTTAACAGACTGCTGGTGGGTAGTCACGGTGGTTGCTTAACTTTAGCAAGAATGATAATGTCGTCTTTGCTTTGTTTCCTTGCTGGACTAGGTTCATTCCACAGGTCTGGGGCGACGGTGTACCTTTAAACACCGACCCTGTAAACCCATACGGTAAAGTAGCAATAAACAAATGGACAGTGCAAACACACACAGGTACGGTAGGGCTTACTAAGCAGACAGGAACTATCATCACAACAAAACAGCGTGTTGCTAAATCAATCGTCCACGACACGTTCTATAATGGATGACAAGAAGCGCATGCCCGGGGAGAAATGAAAATCTCTGTCGAGCTGCACATTAAATTTACATGTGTGTAGTAGAGTCGATGTCATTCACACACACACACACACACACACACACACACACACACACACACACACACACACACACACACACACACGCACGCGCACGCACGCACGCAAGCACACACCGCATCCCACACCACACACACACACACACAACACACACACACACACACACACACACACACACACACAGAGAGATTGACAAACAAGAAAAAAACAGACAGACAGACAGAAACACACAAAGAAAAAGATACACAAACAGATAGTCAGACAGAGATGGAGGGAGAGAATCGGAGGAGAGAGAGTGAGAGGGAGTGAGTGAGAGAAGGAGGAGGTGGGGTGTTATATTATACAATTATGCAAGCTAGCGCGCGACAGCGTGTGTGTGCATCAGCGTTCAGGGGATTCAAAGGCCATAGATCAAAGAAGTTATGGATGAGGGCCGCCATTACAATAGAAGCTTGGTGAAATATAACCGCCATCTTGACAGGTTCGTGGCCCTAACATCTTTACTCTCTCTCTCTCTCTCTCTCTCTCTCTCTCTCTCTCTCTCTCAAACCATTGGTGTCATTGCCCTTCATGAAGGGACGAAACTGAGCAATCTTTCCGCATAAAGAAAAAAGGAGTAACTGATCTTATTGCACACCTTTAACTCCGAATGCTATTTCGTCATGGTGGTTCATCATGGGACCATGAGTTAAAATTCTTGTTTGTTATTCACAATTTGTTATTCTCTGCCTCAGTGAAGATAAGTGATCGCTCGTTCATTTTCGTTGTGCTGAGTGTTGTGTATCTTGCCTGAAGAGGACCGAAGAGGTCAAAACGCGTCGTGTTTTTGTCTTGTGATTCGTTTGTCTACGATTAGGGGCGGAGCCTTACATATTATTTTTCAAATTTGTTAAGATTTCCAATCATTCTGCAACATTGTGAGGAACATACTAACGAGTTTTTTCACAAACATACCGCAAAACACCCCAGCTTGAAAGTTTTGTAGAAATAAATCGACAGGCTTCTGCGCTAACTTTTAGTGTTTCATTCTACAATACGAATAGAAATGATCCATGAGAGAGAGAAAAAAAAACACGGGAAATAAAACAAGATCTTAACAACTAGCAGATATGGACGATTGACGGCACTAATATGCATAACACCTTCCATTGCAAAAGCAAATGACAAATACACTGGAAAAGATGTCTTAATACGAAAGAGCCAATGAATAGATAATGAATACATAACGTATAGCTGCAGTGCATTCTCGCATTTGTTTGCTCACATCTACAGTCCAAAATAACATACACACATCTGCAGCCCAAAATAGCATATGCACGCATTTGTATGTATACGCTCATATACTACAGGCGTGATTTGCTCATGACAAGCGGATAATAATCAAGCAGATGGGCAAATCATATTTTTTCGTTAATCTGTTTTTTAAAAGCATGCAATATTCATTAAAAACTGCTGTTTGATTACATCAAATATAAAATGTGATATATTCCAGGAATTTTCTAATATTACGAGGTGAAGAGCTGGATTTTGTGTGTGTGTGTGTGTGTGTGGTGTGTGTGTGTGTGTGTGTGTGTGTGTGTGTGTGTGTGTGTGTGTGTGTTTCAGAAACGAAATCGCATCGGAAACAGACAGAAACGGAGAAGTGAACCTCAAATGATTGGTTTTGCTTTAAGCTTCCGAGACAATCAGAAATTCGGAATAAAAGAGGGTTTCTGGAATGAAATAGGGATGATGAAGTGGGAACAGACGAAACTGAAATAATCATTTAAAATAAACCTGATACCCTGAAAAACCGTCAAATTTTTCGCGATTTAAAACCCGCAAGGCGCCATTTAATAACAAAATATCTGACAATCCTTACGCCACGGTCTCTGCTGAGCGTATCACAGATCTTTGTAACCCAACGCTTGTCGTCTATTCTTCAGCCTACTCTGTGATATAAGTAACACAAACTTTAGAGAATGTCATGCAAGACTTTTACGTTATTTTCCAATGGAGTCAGAAGTCAAGTTGAAGAGCACACAGAGAGCGCCGACCTCCGCCAAGGTCAAACTGATCCGGAATTGTTTTGCCAAGGGAAGTAATTAAGTACAGAGTGAAAAAGAGCTAATTCCCATGCATTTAGTGTTGTTGTTGCTGTGTGTATGTTTGGTGTGGGGTTTTTTTTTTTCATAACAAAATGAACAGATTACAAAAATGTTCTCATTAACATCATTAGAAAAATTTTAATCTTCTATTAAAACTATAATTACTTCATAGATAGTTATCTACTCTGAATCAGGGATTTCCTAATGCTCATTTTCAGTGGAAAATATTCAAGACTACCGCGAAACAATGATTTGTTCCTGAATGCTATTACTGTGAGGACGTATTACTCGCCCTTATTATTTGATTGCGATTCTGTATCGCCGATTATTTCAGATACGCTAAAAGTCTCAATGCATTCGTTCCCCAACTAAATTCTTTCTCTTCACCGACATTACACATAGCTAAATGCACAGCGTAGTTTCTAAAATTCAAAACAGCATTATTCAGTATGTAAAACATAACTCCATAAAGATCGAACGATGGCGCGTTAGTTTTATTTTTCATCAGAAAACATCTGTTTTCAGTGATTATCATTAGTTCTCAGAGAAAGAGAGAGAGGGAGAGAAAGAATTAAATATACCCATGGAGTTGAAATTGTTGATAGATGAAGGCAGCACTATAACTGCTAAATATAACCCGAAAAATTTCCTTTGGCCCCTGGCCCATAAAGGCAACACTTATCTCGTTTCCATCGAAGATTAGGGGGGCTTTTAAACAGAAGGAGGTTGAAATTTAAATCGGTTGTTTTTCGTTTTTTACTTCGATCTCTTTTGTTTATGAATATTTACATCTGTCGGCCTATGTGATTCGCTGAACTCTGTAAACTTACTTGTGATTGATACAGGAAGATCCATCGCAATGTATTTTGCTAATAGAGTGAGACTTAGCTGCATTTGAAGAGATTCTCTTTTGCTGG
>CM065720.1:68923009-68928009 GCA_033310375.1 Conus canariensis | reverse complement strand
TTTTGTTTTTTGTCATGAGCGAAAATGATATGAGGTATGAAGCAAAAGAGTTACTTCCCATTTGCTTACTAGAATATGGAAAATACAAAATATCAACGTTTAAATCTCTGTAAAATTTTCATGTCCCATAAAAATCGCCATAACTTTCATATTCTCTGTTTCAGCACATGCATTTTACGTCAAATTAATCCTAAATACATGTGTATGGCAAAATTAACAAAATCCGAGTCAAGACTGGTTTTGTGGTGGAGGGTCACATATTTATTAGTTCGTGGTGGAGGGTCACATATTTATTAGTTCGTGGTGGAGGGTCACATATTTATTAGTTTGTGAACGGCAGCTTCACAACACACTCATGTTCAACAGAAAATTGATAACAATGTAACTGAGCAGATCTCAAATCCATTGTTTGCTCAGGATATGCACAGAGATCCGCATTGGAATTGAAGTGGTTTACCCTTCAGCCACATCCCATTATTCCAGCAAGTTTTGTTAAACTCACTCCTGTCAGTTCTGCGATGTCTGACTGCCAGACAGATAAAGAAACGAACCAACGAAGGTGCATGAAAACATGACCTCTTCTAGGGAGGAAATGACGTTGAAGGAAATGGAAAGAGACTTTTTCACAGCAGCCTGCTCCTGAGGGGGAGGGGGTTCAGAACAGCGTACTGCGATACCCAGTTTCTTTGGGAACCATTTCAGCGAGGGATCAGACAACCGTACTGTCTTCCGCCGCCCAATCTGTGGTAGACTTAAGAAGTCATTTCCATTTCTGTGTCCACTTGAGCTCCGATAACCACAATGAGATGAGAGCGTAGTGTTGTGTTAGTGGCCACGCTGCTATCAGGTTGCTCGCTGGACCGTCCACTTCAGTATTGTCAGAGAAGGAGATGCTGGGCTGAGTAAGAGAGCAAACACCGTAATCCTAGACGGCCACGATCCTCCTTTCCCCGACAATCTCCGGCTCAGATCTTTGTGTTGTTCTTTCATTTAAGTGGATTTGGTCTGAGCATAGCTTTCATTGATGTTGTTCAGCCCACTGGAAAGCAGAGAGCTTCTTGGAAGAGGATTAGCGTTTTCAATGTAACGGGTAATGTTGATTATATGTAGCTGTATGTGGTTGTTTGTGATGATGGCGATGGCAGTGGTGGTGATGGTGGTGGAAGTAACGACAGCGTGTGTGTGTGTGTGTGTGTGTGTGTGTGTGTGTGTGTGTGTGTGTGTGTGTGTGTGTGTGTGTCTGTGTGTGTGTGTGTGTCTGTCTGTCTGTCTGTCTGTCTGTCTGTGTGTGTGTGTGTGTGTGTGTGTGTGTGTGTGTGTGTGTGTGTGTGCAAATGTTGGCTTCTCTTGTTTCCTTACTTTCTTTGTTTTGTTTTGTTTGCTTGTCAGATTTTTCTTTAAACTGATATGCATGCACATCTATTATTATTCACTGTCAGGTCTCCATTTCCTGGACATCTGTCAGTTTGTGAAAGATTGAAAACAGAGTATTCAGCATCCTGTATGATATGTTGCCTGTCTGTGCGTCTGTTGAACTCTGTGTGTGTGTGTGTGTGTGTGTGTGTGTGTGTGTGTGTGTGTGTGTGTGGTTTGTGGTGTGTGTGTGTGTGTGGTGTGTGTGTGTGTGTGTGTGTGTGTGTGTGTGTGTGTGTGTGTGTGTGTGTGTGTGTGTGTGTGTGGTGTGTGTGTGTGTGTGTGTGTGTGTGTGTGTGTGTGTGTGTGTGTGTGTGTGATTTTTCAGGACATAGCTTTGTATTTCCTTGTATGGTAAAAACCCTTAAAGAGCTCAGTGTGGACAATCAGCTGGGCTGTTATTTTGAAGCTAAAAACTAAAAATGAACGACTGATAAATGGACAAACTGGCAAGTGAATGCACGTAGAAAAATTACACACACGAACACTTTTAGAATTAAAGGAGCAGCCAAATTGAAAAAAAAAATTAAAACATGGATAAAACTGCAGTTAACTTTTTGAAACATTCAAAAGCTAGATTAGCATGTATCCAATCCCATTTTCACCCTAAGATACCACAACTGACTCTGTTCCAAATCCTATCCTATTTTCACCCTAAGATACCACAACTGACTCTGTTCCAAATCCTATCCTATTTTCACCCTAAGATACCACAACTGACTCTGTTCCAAATCCTATCCTATTTTCACCCAAAGATACCACAACTGACTCTGTTCCAAATCCTATCCTATTTTCACCCAAGATACCACAACTGACTCTGTTCCAAATCCTATCCTATTTTCACCCAAAATACCTCAACTGACTCTGTTCCAAAATGAGTCAATTCAATCAATGCATTAAAGTAGCAGTTCGGTCTCCTATCTCGTCTCTAGTTTCTTCCCATATTCGCTAGACCCTCGAACACTCTCTAGTCATATCACCAGTCGAATCGCTGGTATCCATAGCAAAAAAAATACTTAATGAACTGGTGGTAGATACTTTATATGAATATTTTGTAGACGTTTGCTGATACCACACTGTCATTAGCGTCGATCTCAGTACATTGTTTTGATTGCTTCATGTCATGAGACAGATTTTTTTCTAACATGAAATGAAGTAGAGCAGATGTCTTTTTTTTATCTTGGGCAGGTAGGGGAAGGAGGGAGGGAAGGGAGGGAGGTTCCAACACCTATTTAGAGATCCATAGGTTGTTGAGTGAGGGAAGAGAAAAATGAGAGTGGTGATGATGGGTGGTGTGTAAGTGTGTATGTGTGTGTGTGTGTGTGTGTGTGTGTGTGTGTGTGTGTGTGTGTGTGTGTGTGTGTGTCTGTGTGTCTGTAGTTGTGTGCTGTGTGTGTGCTGTAAGTGTGTGTGTGTGTGTGTGTGTGTGTGTGTGTGTGTGGTGGTGTGTGCTGTATGTGTGTGTGTGTGTGTGTGTGGTGTGGGTGTTGTGTGGTGTGGGTTTGCTGTAAGTGGGAGGAAAGAATGGGATATCGAGATAGCAAACTGGTCTCCATAGTTACTGTTGTTCTTGCGTGTGTTTGCTCAGCAAATTAAATATTCCTAACAAAACATTGTTGAGCTAAACGGCAAAAGAGGAGAGGGTGTGAGAATTGGGGATGGAGGAAGGTAGTTGCAGAAATTCTTATTCAGTCAGTGAAATACAATCACACAAAACGTTTTACGGCAGTGGAGGTTAGAAGAAGGGGGTGGATGTATTACCTACCATTGTCTACCATGTTTGTTGATGACACAATATGTAATTACATCACCAATGAGGAAATGTCCTGATAAATTACTATTATAGAACACACCCTAGTTTGAATGAGCTTCATAAATTGTTTGGTACCAAGATAAGGAATTTACTTACATTACAAAGTCGTACGTCTCTTGCATGTCATAGTGAACAATATGTCAGACCTACCGAGCTAGACCTGTTGCCAGAAACATCAACTGAAAGTGAGAGTGGATTACTGCCACCCCAGCCATGTACAGTGTGTAAAATTGCATGTGTGCTGGGACTCAGACGATTTGTATTGTATTGTAAAAATCCATGTAACCCAATCAGGGTTTTTCCTATTTTGGTCTTTTGTCTTAGACACAGAGAAGGGGGGGGGGATGGGGGATGGAGAGAGAAGGCTTTGCTGGCAGAACTTGAAAAAGTCATCGGTGTTTGAAATTGTGTAAATACATTTGTCGCGGCTGTAGGGTTCATTTTTTTCCCAAAGAGGAAATGTTTTTGACTGAAAACATTTCTTCAGTAATTTTACAGATTCAGGAAGAGTTAGGAGACAAGAATCGTAAATGATCAGGAAAACGCGCGCACGCGCCACACACACACACACAGCATCACGCACACACACACACACACACACACACACACACACAACACACACACACACACACACACACACACATCAAAACACAACACAACAAAACTCCACACAGACACATCACACACACAATACACACACAATATCACATACACTACACCCACAAGTGTTTTCATCGTTGTCAGAATCGTGTGCAGAAAATGTCGATAGAAGTGCTCCATCATGGACAATGAATGGTCAAAGGGCAAGTATCTGTACACGGATATATCCATTTAATCTTTGACCCCTCAGCATTGCTTGCCCTTTCACCACTACCACGTCATCCCGACTAATGCCCTGACCTCCGGTACGACTGCTACATCCTGGACTTGGATGGATTGTCCTGGTCTGCTCCCACTGTGATTTTATCAGTTTGGAGGATGCTGTTTCTCCTCGCACTTTCCCCCCCCCCCCCACATGCCAGCCCCAACGTTGACTCCGTTCCCCCCCTTCCTTTGTATTAGTCTCTGCCTTGCAAGATACAGTCATAATAACTCGACCCACTTGCTCTGCCATCATCTTAGCTTCTCAGGTTCGCTCCTCATAGAAGTTGCTGTCTCAGCCGGCGTTAGTTTTCGGATGGCTGATTTCCTTTGTTATTATTGTATTCTTGTTGTGATGTGCGATATTGTCAATGCCTCTGTATTGTCAGACGATTCATGCGCAATATTTTGACATATATCGACCATTAGCTTTCACCCTCTTAGAGAATTTGTCTCCTGTATCACAGCTGAAGGTCCATCATGTAGTCATACCAGGAAAGTTCCTGCTGTCGTTGTTTATAAATATGTTGGCTGCAGCTGCTTTTCTTGATGGTGGTGGTGTTTGTACTGCGGTTCTGCATTTGATGTTGTTATCATTGAAGCTTGTGTTGTTGCTTCAATAGCTGTTGCTGTTGTTCATGTTCTGGTCGTTGCCATTCTTGTTGATACTGCTGCCAAAGTGTGTCGTTGCAGCTGATGTTGATGTTTTTGCCTTTAGTATGGTAGTTGCTGAGTTTTTGTTCTTGTTGCTGTTGTCGTGTTAGTGTGAAATTTCTTTTTTTTTCTATTAGTGTTATCACTTTTTTTGGAGTAGATGGAGTTTTTTCTTATATATATATGCTTTGGTATCAATCAAAGTTTACCTTAGACAAAGCGAAGAAACAAACACAGTGAACTCTGAAACTCACAAGAG
>CM065720.1:68908009-68910509 GCA_033310375.1 Conus canariensis | reverse complement strand
GTGTGTGTGTGTGTGTGTGTGTGTGTGTGAGTGAGTATGTGTGTGTGCGTGCGTGCGTGCGTGTGTGTGTGTGTGTGTGTGTGTGTGTGTGTGTGTGTGTGTGTGTGTGTGTGTGGTGTGTGTGTGTGTGTGTGTGTGAAGTCGATTTTCCTTATCATTGTTGTTGTTTTGGTGGCTTTTTAACGTATAGGCAGAGGAACTGGGTGGTACTAGCCTTTTCTGTCAACGGCCAAAGATCATATATTACCTTCACTCGATGCTTCCGACTGAAAGAATGAGGCAATGATTTTTTGTATCTCCATCCGATCAAGGCATGATTAGAGAGAAACAGCGGTAGTTTGGCACGAGAGAGAGAGAGAGAGAGAGAGAGAGAGAGAGAGAGAAGGCAGACAGACGAACAGACAGACAGAGAGAAAGGCACGAAGAGTAGCAAAGAGGAGGGAGGGGGGACAGAGAGCGCGCACTGACACATACACGTGCATGTGGAGACAAGAAGAAAGCGACAGACAGTCAGAGAAAGAGAGAGGTGGGGTGGACAAATCGAGAGACAGACAGACATGCAGTCAGACAAACAGAGAGAGTGGGAGAGAGGAAGGGGGGGGGGAGGTGCGACATACAGAGTATAAGACAGACCCGTCCATCCCATCTAAGCCCCACTAGCCCCCACCCCCACCTATCCCACCCACCTCTCCTCCAATCCGGCAAGCAGTCTTTAGTCAATCTTTTTTTCGTGATCTTGATGAGAGAGAGAGAGACAGACAGACAGACAGACAGGCAGACAGACAGACAGACAGAGACAGAGAGACACAGACAGAGACAGACAGACAGACAGACGGACAGACAGACAGACAGACAGAGACAGAGAGACACAGACAGAGACAGGCAGACAGACAGACGGACAGACAGACAAACAGACAGACAGACAGAGACAGAGAGAGACAGACAGAGAGAGTTTTCGAATACTTCATTACATGCAGACCATAGACGTCTTTGCATCGGAGTACTGTCAAAAAGACGGGAAGGGGTGGGAGAGCGGGGGGGGGGGGGTAGAAATAAGGGCGGGTCAAAGGGTTAGGGTGGGGATGAGTAGGATTTGATAAAGGGGCTTAAGATAGAGAAAAAAAGGAGGTAAAGAGGAGAGTGGGGGTGGAAGTGCAACAAACGACCCGTAACAAGCCACCCACTCGGAGATTCTCTCGTCAATCTCATCCTGGTTATCTTGTCTTCCTGTTCAGCTTCTGCTGCTCTGTGCTTGAAAAAAAAAAACAGAGAAGAACGGGGAAAGGTTCTTTTGATCAATAGCGGGAATCCCCGAAAGGGGCACGTTTGTTTTGTTCCAGTCGATTGATCCTGACAGCCCAATTCTGACGAATGACAAGAGACAAAACATTTCTTGTTGTGAGCGGCAGGGTGGGGGCTTGGCAAAACGCTTCCCATTAGCCGCGAGGTCAGTGTTCAGGAAAACGATTTAGGAAAGGGGATGGATCATGGAGGGAAGCTGACAGACTGGGTGGGAGGAGGGGACAGGGGTATGGGGTGGGGGTGGGGTTGGGGTGGGAAGTGGGCGTGAAGAGATTAAGGGGGGGGGGGGGGGTTGGATGAGGGGGGAGGTTTGGGTGAGATGCGCTTTAGAGAAACTCTCTGTCTCTCTCTGTCTCTCTGTCTGTCTCTGTTTCTGTCTCTCTCTTCTCTCTCTCTCTCTCTCTCTCTCTCTCTCCTCTCTCTCTCTTCTCTCTCTCTCTCTGTCTCTGTCTCTGTCTGTGTCCTTTTCTCTTGCTCTCTGTCTCTCCCTCTCTCTCTCTCTCTCTCTCTCTCTCTCTCTCTCTCTCTCTCTCGCTCCTCTCTCTCTCTCTCTCACACACACACACACACACACACACACACACACACACACACATTCATTGTTATCTCCTTTCTTCTCTGTTGTAGTTGTTGGCCGGAAATGTCACACTGCTTATTCCTGTCAGATATCCACCACCAACAGATCAGCAGCCGATTGATCCCCAGACAAGATCATGTTAAACACACTGAACACAAAAGTTCCTCATGCCGTTACATGTATCTGCGAAGGAGTTACTTCCATGCGTCACTTTTTCTTTTTATAGGATTCTTCAATATTATTAACAAAATATCAACAAAGAGTTATAGGGAGAAAGGTCTTCGCAGTACTTAACATCTGTCAGAATATCAGGAAAAAATATCGTATGATTGTCACTCAACGGTCTCTACATCAGCACTCGCATGCAACGACTATCATGCGCCCCGCACGCAACCACACATCTGACTCCCTTTCTTTCAATGAACACCAATCAAAATACCAGTTAAAAGTTCTTCAACGGAAAAAAAAAAATTTCTTTCTTTCTGCGCTTGACCTCTTTTTTTGCGCGCGGGGATTTTAATTTTTTTTTTTCTTTGGCCAATATATATATATATATTCACTCCACAATATTTCATTAAGCAAGAAAATTCACGTCAAGTATTGTCACTTTCCTTTCTTTTT
>CM065720.1:68888009-68898009 GCA_033310375.1 Conus canariensis | reverse complement strand
TGTGTGTGTGTGTGTGTGTGTGTGTGTGTGTGTGTGTGTGTGCTGTCGCGCGCGCGCGCGTGCGTGCGTGCTTCCGTGCATAAACACTTTAGATCCGTGTGGAAAATTGTCTGTCGTTGATACTACGCATTTATATAGGTATCCCTATATTTCACCTCAATGGTGCCTTTTCGTGACTGTGTGAAAAATCCTCATTCCGTGATACGACCGACCATCCATCCATTCATGTGTTGTCCTGTATGTTTTGCCTTGATAGTGTTTTCGCGTGTTGGGACTCAGCAGTGTCTATTTGTTGGTTTGATCTTTCTTTACGGCACCCTTAGTTTGTTTCATCCATGGTTTTAAACTGTTAGCAATAAACGAAAATTATGGATGGCGTTCCCAGCATGGACTTATCTTGTGTTTTGTTATGATACCAATTATCAGCTATTCTGTCATGAACTGATGAGATAATCATGTGTATTTTATGCTATTGTGTGTGTGTGGTTTGTTTCTTTGTTGTTTTTGTTGTTTTGTTTTATTTGTTTTGTTTTGTATTTGTTTTTTGTTTTGTGGAGGGGGGGGGTTGATGGGTTTCGTTTTTCTTTTAAACGACAGGATTTTATGTTTTAAGTGTTCACATACCCTGAAAGGGCCCCATGAAATTGAACGGCTGTTCGAAAAGAACTGAAATTGATACTGAAACACTGATATGGACAGTAGATTCCATGTGCTATGTTCTTTTTTGTTTGTGATTTTAAACCCACCCGAATTTCTCGTCACTGAAAACATGATAAATGCATATTTGTATTTGAATTTGTACGTCGAAGATGAGAATAACGAGCGATGATCTGTGTTTGTGTGGAACAGGTTTAATATGGGCGGAAATCAAGCAGCTATGGGACGAAGGAGCCTTGGAGTATATATACGACATGTGGAATATCGCTGATTTCACCACCAATTCTCTCTATATTGCCACCTTCACCTTGCGCCTTATAGCATACTTACAGGTAAGAAGCGTTTGTGTTGTTTGTTTTGTGTGTGTGTGTGTGTGTGTGTGTGTGTGTGTGTGTGTGTGTGTGTGTCTGTCTGTCTGTCTGTCTGTCTGTGTCTGTGTGTGTATGTGTGTGTATGTGTGTGTATGTGTGTGAGTCTGTGAGTCTGTGAGTGTGTGTGTGTGGGCGTGTGTGTATGTGTGCATGCGTGTGTGTGTGTGTGTGTGTGTGTGTGTGTGTGTGTGTGTGTGTGTGTGTGTGTGTGTGAGTGTGTGTGTGCACGCGCCAGCGCGCGCGCGCTTTGACTATATTCGTGTACTCATGTATCAGGTATCTCTCTTTTCCACACTATTTCACGAATGACGAAACTTCTCCCTCCATTGATCATTTATCTGTCAAACGAAACGAAGGAAAAGCACATGCAGAAACGCCCCGGCCGCAGCTGTACGCTTGTTTACAAAGCTCTTTGCCACCTTGCCAATATATTGACTGTGCCACTCACCTCAAATGTTTCTGATATGATTCACATGTTTTCTCTCTGTTTTCTTTCCCGGAAGTTTTGGCGGAGTGCGGAGCTATAATGGCCGATAGCGTTTATGAAGAACTATTCGCGTTAACTTTTTGTGTGTGTGGTGTGTGTGTGTGTGTGTGTGTGTGTGTGTGTGGTGTGTTGTGTGTGTGTGTGTGTGTGTGTGCGTGCGTGCGTGCGTGTGTGTGTGTGTGTGTGTGTGTGTGTGTGTGTGTGTGTGTGTGTGTGTGTGTGTGAAAAGTATATTTTCATCTCTGTCGAGAATATTTTCATCTCCATCGAGAAGATCATGTTTTCACCTGTTTCTGATCATTTGTTTGTTTGTCTGTCTGTCTGTCTGTCTGTCTGTCTGTCTGTCTGTCTGTCTGTCGGTCTGCAAGATCATGCTAAAAAAAAAAAAAGAACCCTCTAAACCCACTTTAATCTTTTGGTAAACGATTCATGGCTACGTTGCTGTAACACTGTTTTTACTGGTTGTCCTGGCTCTATACTCTTCGTTCACTGCAACAGGTCCCAAGTTCTGCTGCTCGCCTTATCTTCAAGGCTCACTGATGTCAACACTGTCCTCCTTGACTGATGAAATTTTCAAGGGCTCCCTGTTTCTGCAAGAACTGACTACAAGATAGCCAACACCTGCACAGTGTGGTCACTGCCACTGCTCTGCTTATCTTTCTAGTTTCTTGTGTATACATAACCTCTCACTCTCTCCATACTTCTGATCCATGATTTCTTCAGGAAAACCACTTCAACCTTAAATCACACTGCTCCTGTTCCTTCTCTGTCTGTGGTCATCAGCTCTGGAACTCTCTTCCATTCAGTATAGACATTTCACTTGTGTCGCACGTGCCAAGCCCAATCGTTAAACTGCTTTTTTTTTTCAAACAGATTTTCCAGGTCCAGAATATTTCAGATCTTTTTCAATTGTTTCTGTTTTCCATTTGTATTGTACTGACCACAGATTGTGGGGAGAGAAAAAATTGCATCTACAAAAAGACTCTTACAGCCCATAAGAAATTTTACCTATCCTGGCGAACATTTTTTTCATTCATCACTGGCTCAAAGAGTGGAGCTAGGACTGTTGGATTATGTCAGGGGCTCGCGCTTTCCCATCTTCCCGCTTAGTTCTGAATGCTAAACGGTAATATGTAGAAGGGCACTTATAAGATTGTGTTATATGGTATTGTGTTGTCTTGTGTTGACCTTTCTCTATTGTATTGCAGTGTATAGCAGTATATTGAAATGTCTTGTATTCTATGCTGTATTGAACGGATAGTATTGTATCTTATTGTATTGCCCGTTGCTTTGTTCTGTGTTGCATTAACATATCAATATATTGCAGTTTCTTTTGGTGCATTGTATTGCATTACTTTGAATGGTATTCCATGAATTTAGCTTTTCCCCCTCTATTTTAAACTAGGCTTTTATTCAGTTGTTTGGATTGCGCTCTCTCTCTCTCTCTCTCTCTCTCTCTCTCTCTCTCTCTCTCTGTCTCTCCTCTCTCTCTCTCTCTCTCTCTCTCACCACACACACACAACACCACGCACGCACGCACGCACAAAACCCCCACCACACACGACACACACACACACACAACACACACACACACACACACACCACACCACGCACGCACGCACACGCACACACACACACACACACACACACACACGCACGACAGCACACACACAGCACCACACACCCACCACAGCACAGAACTTTACGTCATGTCATCACAATCACATGATCATGTGCATGCACTCTCTTATGTCTGTAGGTAATTCTTTGTGTGTGTGTGCGTTGTATTGTGTATATGTGTTGATGATCTGTGTTGCTTGCTGCTGTGTGTGTGGTGTGTGTGTGTGTGTGTGTGTGTGTGTGTGTGTGTGTGTGTGTGTGTGTTGTAGTGCTTCTTGTGTGTGTGGCGCGTGCTGTGTCGTTGCTTAAGTGTGTATAAAAGTGCTATGCTGTCAGTCGTGTTTGTGTGCTTGTGTAGTGGTGTGTGTGTGTGTGTGAATGTGTTGTGTGTGTGTTGTTGTGTTTGTGTGCTTGCTGTGTGGTGTGTGTGCATGTGCCACAAGCACCCAACCCTGCATTGATCATTCGTTTGCACGATCAAGTGCGGGAATCGGAAACGATCGTTCCAACACTGATATCTGTTCGTTTAACTCTTGCTCGTCATATCTGTATCAGTTAACCCTCTCTCCGACATGTTTCTGACTACTGACAACTCTCCCCTCCTCATTGATCATTGAACTGTCAAACATAACGAAGAAAAAGCAGAAGCGGAAACGATCCGGCCGCAGCTGTGTGCTTGTTTACAAAGCTCTTCGGCCACGTTGCCATAATATTGACTGTGCCACTCACCTCCAATGTTTCTGATATGATTCACATGTTTTCTCTCCGTCTTCTTCGCCGGAAGTTTCCGCTGAGTGCGCGCGATAATGGCTGATAGCGTTTATGGTGAACTGTTTTCGTCAAAACCTTTTTTTGATGTGAAAAACTGTATTTTTATCTCCGTCGAGGAGGCTATGTCTTCGCTCGTGTTCATTGCTTGTTTGTTTTGTCAATCTGCAATGTTCATGCAATGAAGAAAAACCAACCCACTTTAATCAAACTTGGTGAAGGAATGGAATGTGTTTGAAGGTCGAACCTGTTCAATTTTGGAGAGGATCCCTGGTATAGATCCAGATCATACAGTCGATCCATAATTGGTCCAGCTAGATAATACAGACACTATTGAACTTGTTTTGAACAAATTCGGTGAAAAGATGGGAGGTGGCACAAAGACGACATCCATGTAATTTTGCTAAGTTCCTTGATGCAAATGCATATCCTGGATGCAGACCTGGTTCAAATGAGGATCCAGATTACAGCAAAACAGCAATATTCTAATAAACATGAACACAATGGTCTTAATGATACGATTCGATAACCATCTTAGAAGTCACGTATTTTCATCGAACGAATGCTCTTTAGGGCTGTTTGTTTGCTCTGCGCGCCTTGAGTCTACATTTGCGCTAGACGATTTGATGCCGTAACAATCATTTGTTTTGAATTACGGACATCGGATAGTGTCATTACGAAAGAAATAGCTTTTTATTTTTTGTTGTTTACGACTCCTTTAAGATTTCTTTTAATATCGGTTTCCTGTGTATCTTCATGTTCTGTTTGGTGCTCTGTTTCACAGAGAGTTCAAGATCAAAAAGCGCAGTTTTGAATAAAACTTTGATTTGTAGGTCTTTTTGTTAATTGTCTCAGTTGTTGCTGTCTACATGTGTCAAGCTCGGGGTATACAGGCACACTTGTTTGTTCTGTATCCTTTGTGTCAGCATTTGGGCTACAGGAATCAGTGCAGTGACCACCATTCGTTGGGAGTTACGGCAATGGAATTCTCTCACCATGGAAACTAAAGTTATCGTTTTTGTTTATGACTTATTATCTGCGAATCAGTATATTTTCACTAAATATTAAAACTTTCTAAAGATGCAAACGTTGACATTTAGTATTTCTCAAGCATAGAAAGAAAGTCTTTCAGTCCGCACCAGTGATTACTTCCCCTGGCAGAAAACTAAATGTTGTTACGCATGAAATTACTCTAAGGGCAGATCCAGTAAACCATTCGACCTTGGAGGATGTCTTAGTTCTCCCGATGTCCTTCCAGTTATAAATGAAAACATTCGGAAGACTGTGTTGTGTTGAGTCATACTGCACTGCAATTGCTTGTTATGTATTGCATTACATTGTGTTGTATTGTTTTGGAAAAAGTAACTCAGAGAGCGCCGCAGTCTTCTTTTTCTGTCCCATATCTGTGCCACATCAGTGGCATAGCACCCACGCCGCTCATTCCCAGCCCCCCGTCCACAGCCACTGCCTGGCCCTGTCCCGCCGCAGCCCTGGCACCGGCATCCACACCGCACTCTTTATTCTGTCGATCCCGAGGTTGAGGGGTCGAATCTCCGCCCGGTTGTTTCGGTACAGGGGAATTTATGCCATGGAGTTGACATCAGTTCTGATTCCAATTCCCGAAACATCTTGCACGCATATGAAAGCCGTTTGCGAATTGATGGCAAGTATACACATGGCATGCATCGTCTGTGGATCAAAATGAAAGACTGACAGAAAATTCGGTGTCTGATAGTAGACAGAATACACGGGAAACGACCGAACGAAGCGCCAGCGGGCAGCTCGTCGTCAGCTCTACCCAAGTAGGCAGCCCGTTGTGCAAACAAAGCGTGGATGTGAGGCGCTTAGTGCTTTGGACTGTACCCGGGATAGGCGTTATACAAATACTCTAAGAATGATATAAATACTCTTACAATTATTGTATTACAGTGTGATGCATCAATCTATTAATTTCATATCTTCTCTTATCTAAACTTAATTCACACACACACACACACACACACACACACACACACACACACACACACACACACACACACACACACACAACACACACACACATCATCATTGTGATTCAGTTAGCTTGATATTTCCAAAAAATATTTGCTACATTGGCAAGAATTTCAATTAACTTTCTACAACTTTAATGGATGACTGTGGTTACCTACAAAAAAAAAAGAATTTCTGAGTCAGGAGAGAGCAACAACTTAGGTTAGCAGGCCGCCAGAAAAGCATGTATAGATAGATAGATAGAGGGAGATATAGATAAATAGATATAGACATATAGAGATCTATCTCGATGGATAATAAATAGATAGATAGATAGATGGTATGGATAGTATAGATAGATAGATAGATTTTTATGTTATAGTTATAGATACGTACATATATATATATATATATATATGTATGTATGACTAGTGGAATATCAGAAAAGGTACAAGAGAAAAGTGGTGTTGGGCTAACTGTAAAAGAAATGAGAACCTGTACTCAGCAAAGAGAGAGAGAGAAGAAGAAGAAGAAGAAGAAGAAGAAGAAGAAAAAAAAACAACAACAACAACAACAACAACAACAACAAGAGGAAGAACAAGAAAAGAACAAGAACAAGAAAGGAAACATGAAATAAAAGAGTGAATAAATGAATTAGTAAACGGATCAGTCAAACAAAAAACGAAACAATAAAAGAATTCTGTGTGTAAAAAAAAAAAACAGGAGAATTTTCACATTTGTTTATTGTCGTCTCTTTACCAGTTCTTCGCTTTCTTTCTAAACAAATGTGAAATAGAAATGCGATTATTTCATTTCAGTAGTAAAAAAGAAAAAATCTCTCTCTCTCTCTCCTCTCTCTCTCTCTCTCTCTCTCTCACCATCTCCACTCACCCACTCCATACACACACACACACCCACACACACACACACACACACACACACACACACACACACACACACACACTGAAAGAGCTCGGAGAGAGAGAGAGAGAGAGAGAGAGAGAGAGAGAGAGAGAGAGAGAGAGAAAGTGACTGAAAGAGCTCAGAGAGAGACAGAGAGGGTAACATGTCGGCGAGTCTTTCCTCGTCCTGATGAATAGCAAAATTCTTCGCCATCAACACTGACTGCCAAGAAAAATTGAGACAAAACGTGCATGAAAAACCGACGGCCCGGCCCTGCGCTTGTTTACAGACTCGATAGACACGTTGAGACAATATTTACTGTTCTACTTACACACAAATGGTTCTGACAAGACTAATCTCTCTCTCTCTCTCTCTCTCTCTCTCTCTCTCTCTCTCTCTTCTCTCTCTCTCTCTCTCTCTCTCTCTCTTAAAGACCTGTAAGACTTTACTGACACAAAAAGACAGACAGACAGACAGACAGACAGCGAGAAAGGATGGGGAGGGAGAGTGGGGGGGGGGAGGAAGGAGGAAGAGACTCTACCACCTCTCTTCAACCTCCTGATGAATTGCAAAACTCTTCGCCATCAATCCTTCATGCGACTCTCTCTCTCTCTCTCTCTCTCTCTCTCTCTCTCTCTCTCTCTCTCTCTCTCTCTCTCTCTCTCTCTCTCTCTCTCTTATTCGCGCACGCGCACACACACTCACTCTCACACACACTCACGCACACACACGCGCGAGCGCGCGCGGCACGCACACATACACACACAAGTCTGGAGAGCGAGAGGGAGGGAGAAAGACAGACAGGCAGAAAGACAGACAGACAGACAGACAGACAGGCAGACAGGCAGACAGAGACAGAAAAAAACAAACAGAGATATTGATCTGTTTGTTTCCATGTCTGCGTACTTGTGTGTATGGCACTGTGAGTGTTTGTACGTGTGTGTGTGTGTGTGTGTGTGTGTGTGTGTGTGTGTGTGTGTGTGTGTGTGTGTGTGTGTGTGTGTGTGCGTGCGTGCGTGCTTGCGTGCGCGCGCGCGCCCGTGTGTGTGTGTGTATCTGTCTCTATATATGTGTCCATATATCTGTGTGTCTGTTTACGTTTATTTGTGTGTGTCTGCATGAGTGCGTCTGCGTGGCGAGTCGGTCGGGGTTGGGTTTAAGTGCACGCAAACAATTCTTCTGTCAGCATATGCATTAATGACTTCACAAAAGATGTGTTTAGAAAAAAAAAGAAAAGAGAATAAAAAAGGGGGGGGGGGGATGGCATCTTGTGGCGAAGGGATGAAGAAGGAAGCCGCAAACGAATAACAATTACACTCCTTGCTGACAGCATTATTTAGGGCCCATTGAATTCGGTTTTGTGAACAGAATCATTTGTTTCTGCCTGTCTGCCGCCGCCTTTCGTGTTAGAGTAAGTCTCGTCAGCAGTCGTGGCTCTGGATGTATATAGTAGACTGCCCGTGGTGTCTATCAGAGATATTCCCCCCTCAGAATCAGTCTTTCTTACTGTTGTCGGCTGGGTTGTTTGCCTCTATCGTCCATTCATCTAGTTCTGCTCTAATAAGTCGTTATTTTTTTTTTTTTTAATCTTTTGTATGCTGATTTTAGTCCGTAAACTAGCTACTAAGAATTGAGAATGTAATAATCGGATTAGACACTAGTTTGTTCTGCTGTGTTTGACGCCGATGTGTCGTGGTGTGTGTGTGTGTGTGTGTGTGTGTGTGTGTGTGTGGTGTGTGTGTGTGTGTGTGTGTGTGTGTGTGTGTGTGTGTGCTTCAGTGAAGTATTTGTAATGCAGTTTTTTTTTAAACAAGATTTTTTGCGTGATAAAAGAGTAGACCGGTTCGCGCGCTCAGCAGAGGTTCGTTTATCCTCCTTAGTATACCAATAGTTTTATTACTTATAATTAGATGCACTTTTGTACTAGTGCAAAGCATCATTATGCTCCGTAGGACAGCAATATTTTTATTACTTATATTGCAATTTTGTATTTGTGCAAAGCATTAGGACCACAATATTTTTTATTACTTATTATTAGATGCACTTTGTACTTGTGCAACGCTTAGTTTATTTTCCTTCAGACAGCAATATTTTTGTTACTTATTATTGGATTCACTTTGTACTTGAGCAATGCTTCGTTTATGCTCCTTAGAACAGCAATACTTTTATGACTAATAATTAGATGCACTTTTGTACTTGTCATTTGTCTTTCATTTCCTAAAATATAAGTGAGTTCTCTTTGTTTGTGTGTCTGTCTGTCTGTCCGTCTGTGTGTCTGTCGCTCTGTCTCTATCTATCCGTTCTCTCTCTCTCTCTCTCTCTCTCTCTCTCTCTCTCTCTCTCTCTCTTCTCTCTCTCTCTCTCTCTCTCTCCCCCTCAAAGGCCTGTGAGAGCTCAGTGAAACAGAAAGACACAGAAAAACAGAGAGAAAGAGAGAGAGAAAAAAAGAGAGAGCCAGGGAAGGGGTGGGAAAGAGAGGGGAGGAGGAAGGGAGAGACTCTACCATTTTTCTCCGTCATCCTCCTGATGAATTGCAAAACCCCTTCGCCACCAATCTTTCCTGCCAAGAAAAATGGAGAAGAACGCGCATGCCCAAAACAACGGCGCGGCTGTGGGCATGTTTACAGAATGGGTAGCAAAGTTGAGAAAATATTTACTGTTCCACTTGCACGAAATGGTTTTGACAGGAATCATCTCTCTCTCTCTCTCTCTCTCTCTCTCTCTCTCTCTCTCTCTCTCTCTCTCTCTCTCTCTCTCTCGCCGCGTATGCACATGCATTTTTCTGTCTGTATTTAGAGAGAGAGAGCCAGCCAGCCAGCCAGCCACCCAGACAGACAGACAGACTGAAAGACAGACAGACAGATAGACAGACTGAGAGACAGAGAGACAGAAATAGAGACAGAGACAGACAGACAAACCAGACAGAGATATGTATGTGTCCATTGCGTGTGTAGTATACGTGTGTGTGCGTGTGTGTGTGTGTGCGTGTGTGTGTGTGTGTGTGTTGTGTGTGTGTGTGTGTGTTTTGTGCGTGCGTGCGTGCGTGCATGCGTTCGTGCGTGCGTGCGGCGCGCCGCGCGCGTGTGTGTGTGTGTGTGTGGTGTGTGTGTGTGTGTGTGGTGTGCGAGCGTGTGTGCGTGCGTGTGTGCGTGCGCTTGTGTGTGTGTATGTGTGTGTGTGTGTGTGTGTGTGTGTGTGTGTGTGT
>CM065720.1:68878009-68880509 GCA_033310375.1 Conus canariensis | reverse complement strand
TTGCATTGTCTCGCTAACATGCAAACGAATTAACAGACTCGACCGAAGACACGCCGTCCATGGCGGAGATATCAAAGGCATTGTTTCTTTCTTTCTGTCTTTCTCTCTGTCTTTCTTTTCTTACTCCAGAGGCCCAACGACCTTTCCCAAGAAATGACAGAACAAACACACCACACACACAAATTAATTCATTTTGATAGAAAGAAATGCCACGTATCTTTCATTCAACATTGTACCACTTTTCTTCTTTCTTGTAGAAAAATAAAAAGATATATGTTAAGGTGACGAAGAGAGTACTCTCTCTCTCTCTCTCTCTCTCTCTCTCTCTCTCTCTCTCTCTCTCTCTCTCTCCTCTCTCTCTCTCTCCTTCAATTCCGAAAGCTTCTCTGCCATAAATCATGGCCTATACAGCATTTCTACCATATCTATTGCTCTCAAACATTACCGACAAGCAACAGGGACATATGGCCACAACAAAGCAGCTTCGTGCTTGTTTCCAATGTTATTTGCGTTGCCCTGTTGCCCTGTTGCCCTGTTGCAGAACCTTAGTATCGATCCATAGCACACAACACCACAACACACACACACACACACACACACACACCACACACACACACACACACACACAACACAGAGAGAGAGAGAGAGAGAGAGAGAGAGAGAGAGAGAGAGAGAAAAGACAGACAGACACAGAGACAGACAGACAGACACAGAGACAGACAGACAGACAGAGAGATCTTTGTGACCTGATTATTACGTTTGCCTCCCCTCGTGATTGCGAGTTTCCCTGGTAACGCGAATGATAACGGCTCACCGCACTGGGGAAGTAAAATTATCGTTTGCTGTTGGCTTGTTATCGTCTGGATGGTTTGAAAGATGGATGTTCGCTCTCTAAAATTGAAGAGATTCGCGTGTGTTTTGAAAGCACGGTCATTTCAAATTTGGGGGGGGGGGGGGGGGGGGGGGAGGGGGGTTGTTTTCTTTATTTATAGGGTTAATCTGTCATGTTGGGACTTGCATGATGTGAGACATAAGCATTTGTGTTCAGAGTTGTTCCACCTGATATGATCTTTGATTTCCTGAAAAAAAAAAAAAATTAACATTTTCATCTGATCTGAGATTTTGCAGTAGAAAGGTTTTTAACAAAATTTCCGATGTGTTTTTAGAAGGTGTATTGTAAAGAGTTATGTGAATAAAATGACTTGTGAGTTGATTTCAACATGGTGACAGCCCTGATATGGCCGTTCGCGGTCGGCTGGGCTGTAAGCAACATTACCTTGCCTTACTTTAATCTGATTTGAAATATTGGATTTCTTTTAAAGTTTTCCTGAATTTTGTTGCTTTTTATATTGTTTTTATTTGCAGACCATTTTAGAATATTTTGATAGGTTTGATAGAATAGTTAGGAGTCGTCTTTTCTAGATGATTGATATTTTTCTAGCAGGGACGTCACTTAATCCTCCACAAATTGGCTCCATAGCCGCGGGTTTCATTGCAACTGTATCTATAGAAACATGTACTTTGGGGGAGGGGAGGGGGTCTTCTTTTGTTGTTCATTTGGAAAACTCTGGGATCTCTGTATCAGGATAACTCAGTGCTCACGGAGAGTTAAAAGTATTCTTCAGTTTATGCAGTAGAACCTGTCGTTGACCACCTCCAGGATTAAGGCAAATGAAGAACTCACCGACATTTATCTTTCAGAATGATAAGTTTTTGAAGTAAGGGCATTTAACTGGGATGTAATCACACATCAGTGAGTAAGAAGATGTCTATAAACAGCTAAGCGTTCGAATAGAGATAATCTTAACATCAATGACAGGAAGGACAGGGGTTGGGGTGGGTGAATCTTGAACACAGAAAGAGGAAAGAATTGTAGAATAACAAATTCTCTTAATGATTTAAAAGGAAAATAAATATCATTCCGCCGGAAAAAGGACAAAAAATTACAATAGAATCATTATTATTATCATTATTATTATTATCATTATTATTATTATCATTATTATTATTATCATTATTATTATTATCATTATTATTATTATCATTATTATTATTCCGCCTGATAAAAGAGACAAACAAATTATGATTTTTCATTTGTTTGTCCCTTTTGTTCGGCAGAATGATAATTATTCATCTTTTTAATTTATTTCAGTTCCCGCCTGCACTCACCTCACTCTGAAACTACGTTCTTTCAAGAAGGCAGTCTTTAAAAGAGAGGTAACTCTAGAACAGATGCAAGTTCCAGACTCCAGTTCCAAGCTCCAAAGTTCCAGACCAATATAACGTTAGTTTCAAAACGAAGTGACTGAGGGCGGGAAATGAAGCAAAACTTAGAAAGAGAAGGGGTTAGTTACCGCCAAGGACACAGAGAAACTAGAGAATAGGACAAAACACCATGCATTTCGACCTCTTGGGTCTTCTTCAGGCAAAAACAAATAACATTTCGGACAGTGAAAACGAAGAACGAGAAACCACTTACCTTCTCATATTCGGCACAAAA
>CM065720.1:68860509-68863009 GCA_033310375.1 Conus canariensis | reverse complement strand
CTTATTCTGACATCCCAAGCGGCAGAAACAAAAATGCCCCGAACAATGCTCCCCTGGTAGCAGTCAGCAAGAGAGAAGGGTGTGATGTTTTCCCCTTAACGCCACTTTCGTTTATGCTTTTTTCTTTTTTTTTTAATTCTTCCTCGCCCTTCCTCCAACTTTTTTTCCCTAGATACCCTTGTCAGACGGAGATATTGTTAGTCTGCACTGTTTTCTCCCACGCTTGTATTGTTTAGCATTAGATGAAAGAAAGGAGAGAAAGAAAAGGAATAAGTAAATGAATGAAAGCCCTAAACAGTTCCAAACCAGCCACTAATGCCATCCCCTCCCCCTCCACTCCCCCATGTCAACCCCTATCATCTCTCCTACCCAGCTCTCCCCACTCTCTCTCTCCCTCTCTCTCCTCTCCTCCCTCTCTCTCTCTCGCCTCTCTCTCTCTCTCTCTCACCTCTCTCTCTCTCCTCCTCCTCTCCCACCTCTCTCTCTCTCCTCTCTCTCTCTCTCGCCTCTCTCTCCCCTCTCTCTCTCCCACTCTCTCTCCCTCTCTCTCACCTCTCTCTCTCCATCTCTCTCTCTCTCTCACCTCTCTCTCACCTCTCTCTCTCCCACTCTCTCTCTCCCTCGCCTCTCTCTCTCTCTCTCTCACTCTACTCTCTCTCTCCTCCTCTCTCTCCCACCTCTCTCTCTCTCTCACCTCTCTCTCTCTCCTCTCTCTCTCCACCTCTCTCTCTCACCTCTCTCTCTCTCTCACCTCTCTCTCTCTCCTCCTCTCTCTCCCACCTCTCTCCTCCTCTCTCTCTCGCCCTCTCTCTCTCTCTCTCTCTCTCTCCCACCTCTCTCTCTTCCTCTCTCTCTCTCTCCTCTCCTCTCCTCTCTCTCTCTCTCACCTCTCTCTCTCTCTCCTCTCTCTCCCACCTCTCTCTCCTCCTCTCTCTCTCCCCTCTCCTCCTCTCTCTCTCTCCTCACCTCTCTCTCTCTCTCCTCCTCTCTCTCTCACCTCTCTCTCTCTCACCTCTCTCTCCCACCTCTCTCTCTCTCCTCCTCTCTCTCTCACCTCCTCTCTCTCTCACCTCTCTCTCTCTCTCTCTCACCTCTCTCTCTCTCCTCCTCTCTCTCCCACTCTCTCTCTCTCTCCTCTCTCTCACCTCTCTCTCTCTCCCCTCTCTCTCCCCTCTCTCTCCCCTCTCTCTCTCACCTCTCTCTCTCACCTCTCCTCTCTCTCTCACCTCTCTCTCTCACTCTCTCTCTCTCTCCTCTCTCTCTCTCCACCTCTCTCTCTCTCTCCCACTCTCTCTCTCTCACCTCTCTCTCCATCCTCCTCTCTCTCCACCTCTCTCTCTCACCTCTCTCTCTCCTCCTCTCTCTCCACCTCTCCTCTCACCTCTCTCTCTCTCTCACCTCTCTCTCTCTCACCTCTCTCTCTCCTCCTCTCTCTCCCACCCTCTCTCTCTCACTCTCTCTCTCTCTCTCTCTCTCTCCTCTCTCTCCCACCTCTCTCTCTCTCTCACCTCTCTCTCACCTCTCTCTCTCTCCTCCTCTCTCTCCCACCTCTCTCTCTCCTCCTCTCTCTCCCACCTCTCTCTCTCACCTCTCTCTCTCTCCTCTCACCTCTCTCTCCTCACCTCTCTCTCTCTCCTCTCTCTACCACCTCTCTCTCTCTCTCTCTCCTCCTCTCTCTCCCACCTCTCTCTCTCTCTCTCTCTCTCTCGCCCTCTCTCTCTCTCCTCCTCTCTCTCCCACCTCTCTCTTCCCTCTCTCTCTCTCTCCCCCTCTCTCTCTCTCTCACCTCTCTCTCTCTCTCCTCTCTCTCTCCCACCTCTCTCTCTCTCTCTCTCTCACCTCTCTCTCTCTCCTCCTCTCTCTCCCACCCTCTCTCTCTCTCTCTCTCCTTCTCTCTCTCCTCCTCTCTCTCTCCCACCTCCTCTCTCTCTCTCTCTCTCTCTCTCTCTCTCTCTCTCTCTCTCTCTCTTATACTTCTGACAACGAACATTCCATGTCTGTGAAAAAGACAACCGGCCATCAAACAGTGCACCAAGAGAGTAACAGACAAAACACTGTATTTCATGACATAATGACATGCTTAGCAAATAATACAAAAATGCTGGACAGTATCAGGAGTAGTTTTAAGACAGAAGACCACCCCCACAACCAAGCTGGTGAGGACGGAAATTCTGATCTGGACATAACCTGATTGCAACTGGACGATAAGTATCTGTCCTCACAGTGATTGTATAACCCTTACTGTGATATTCATACACTGCATTGTTGTACTTCCTTGATGTGGCTTCCTTGTCATAACGAACTTCGATAGCTATTTCGTTTACTTTGATGTTCATTCCAGTCAATTATTACAGTTAACTCCCCTTTCCCCAACGCCTTGTTGTGAATGGGCACAAAAGCTGGAAAAAAAATGAATTCGCTCTCTCTCTCTCTCTCTCCTCTCTCTCTCTCTCTCTCTCTCTCTCTCTCTCTCTCTCTCTCTCTCTCTCTTCTCTGTTTT
>CM065720.1:68830509-68845509 GCA_033310375.1 Conus canariensis | reverse complement strand
GTGTGTGTGTGTGTGTGCGTACGTATGTGTGCGTATGTGTGTGTGTGCGCGCGCGCGCGCGTGTGTGTGTATGCCTCTGTGTGTGCGTGTGTTTGTGTGCGTGCGTGCGTATGTGTGTGTGTGTTTGTAAGACAGAGACAGAGAGAGCACTCTCGCGCGTGAGTTTTCACATAATGTGTACCTGCTTGTGTTACCATATATAGGGTGTGTGCGTGCGTGCGTGCTTTTGTGTGTGTGTGTGTGTGTGTGTTGTGTGTGCGCGCGCGCGCGCGCGCGCGCGCGCGCGTGCGTGTGTGAATTTGTGTGTGTATGTGTGTGTTTCTGTACTCTCTCTCTCTCTCTCTCTCTCTCTCTCTCTCTCTCTCTCTCTCTCTCTCTCTCTCTCTCTCTCTCTTTGTGAGTGTGTATTTTGTTTCGTAAATTAACAAAATATTGTGATTTTGTATGGCACGTGCATAATGCACAGTGATTATGTTGTGTTTACATCCACGCATGACCGTGCATATCAGTGCATCTTCCTCGTATTTTGGCACAAGTGTGATGCTAATATTAGAATTTGTACCCCTCAATCCAACCCCTTCAGCCTTGGTTCCAGATGTTCTATGAATAGAAGAACAGAAGAGTATGGAATTTTACTGGAATTAAAAGATCTGCTGTATGATTTTCGTTACGAACATAAGAAAGTTGATCTTACAAAGAGTATTTATACATCTTCAAAGCATCATTTCCTTTATCATTATAACGTTAATGTGTGGCGTTGTGTTGTATTTAGTATTTGGGGGGGGGGGGGTGCATTGTGTTGGATTGCATTGTCACATCCTTTGCATTACATTTTATTGCTTTTTACTGTAATGAATTTCATTGCATTGCATTGCATTGAATGGTATTTCATTGTACTGCATTGCATTGTTTTGCATTGCATTGTTGTGAAGCATTATTGTATTGCATTGTACCATTGTGTTATATATTGCATTACATTGTGTTGTAGTATAGTTACTGTATTGTGTTTTACAATATTCGTTGCATTGCATCGTATTTTTGTATTGTAAGGTGTTGTGTTGCAGAGTTTTGCACTGCATTACTTTGCGTTTACTGTGTTGTGTTGTATGTGTTGTGTTGTGTTGTGTTGTATGTGTTGTGTTGTGCTGTGCTGTGTTGTGCTGTGTTGTGCTGTACTGTGCTGTTCTGTGCTGCGCTGCGCTGTTTGTGTTGTGTTGTTTGGTGTGTGTGTTGGTGTGGTGTGGTGTGGTGTGGTGTGGTGTGGTGTGGTGTGTGGTGTGGTGTGGTGTGGTGTGGTGTGGTGTGGTGTCGCATGTGACGTAGCGTTGTAGTTTACTGTATAGCTCCATCATCATAGCATCTTTCCCGGTGAAATTCGGGTTGCTCTCTCAATTGAAAACATATCAACATCCCTCAGAATTTGACCAGGGGCATGGTTTATCATATCACCCGAAAGACTAGCGCACAGACTGCTGCTTGGGGTGGAGTAAAAGGGGGAGAGAGAAAAGACCCCACACACAAAAGATGCTCCGTACGAAACTTGAACCTCGAATCCGGAATTCGCTCTTTTCCTAGGCATGTGTTAAACGCTGGGCCAATCTCCCACCATGTAGTGATGCAGGAAAATTTTCACGTCAAAATTGATGATAAAAGCTGCTTTTGACGCTACTAGGCCGGTGGACAGTCCGTAAAAACAAAAAAAAAACATGATTATAATTATATGTGTTTGCCACTCTATCCATGACACCAACGATCATAGCAATTATTTCCTCCCGGCAATCAGAGTCAGTGTTCCACGTAAGGTTTTATTGCGTGTGTGCATCAGTCATATTTGCTAGTTTTATACCTCAACGGCGTGAAGGTAGCGAAGAAAAGATAAGCAGTGATTAACATTAAGCGAGATGACATTCTAAAGGGCTGACAACCACACTGCTGTATCTTGTCAGTTATCACGATGAAAAGAAAACAACCTAGGACTCCATACGGGAGAGAGCAAACATCAGCCATGTCGAACTGATCCTGGATTCGTCCTTTGACCCGAATCCGCACTAAAAATGTACTTGTCCCTGACCAACGTTCCTTCTTTCAACGAAGTATCTGTAAAATTGGAACTGGAGGCAAAATTCATGCAAAACCACAAAACGAGGTGCAAAGTGACGCTTATTCAATACACTATACAAAACAGACAAGTGAATACTCGACAAATATTCTTTTCTACACACGTCACAGGGAACTCACATAAAATGTACAAACCCGCACTTCCCGGGTGGTTATCAACAGTACATTCAGTTGAGTAGTTTTATGCGTGATCTTACTGAATGACAAAGAAACCGAGACATGAATAACAACCTCCTAGGCGGAAGTACAAATGTTGAATTCACAGTCACGATGTACACGGTATGAAAACACAAAATGACAGTTGGACGTGGGAGGTTCTATGACAGATGCTGGAGCATTTAGCGATCTCCGCAGGCCATTATCATCAGTCGTGCGCGACAGGATAGAGTAACTACTACAAGCAGTCCTTTAAGTTGTTCTTGGAAAGCGTCTTGGGTCTGTCTGTGGGACGTCCATTCTCCACGATAACCTTGAAGAACGGTCTTGAACAGGACTTCGCGGGGAAATCCATGCCCTTGCCGGGCTGTCGGTGCTGGACAAGAATCTTGTCTGCCAGGGTGTGCGTAGACGAGCTGCACGACACATGCTATTGGTCTTATGGTCCTCATCGAGATGCGGAGAATCCATCTGAATCATGTATTCTGGAACGTCAGGATGTTGCCATGAAGATTTGCTGTCAATACCCGAGCTCTGCCATCTACAAGGATGGGTGGATATCACCAGCAATTTATAGAATGTCATCTTCACGAACAAGTTGACAGACCTAGTGTTCCAGAAAAACGCGAAGTTTGATCATGACAGACATAGTCAGGATGAGCGTCGTCTTCCCTTCTTTTGTTGAATGCGAACCAACCACTGTGCATAACTCAGAACAGCAACACTGGTTCAACTCACGACTTTTATATTTCCCAGACGCTTTCTTTATTTCGGGTACCAGTACCCTTGATATAAACTTTCTCAAAGCCATTTCTTCTTAAGGTAGACCTTACTGACCCTCAGCCTTTCAAGTGGTAGGATGATATCACACGAAGACCGTATTTGTGGCGTATACCTACCCTGTTCTTTGGGGAGGAATTGTATCACTTTCTCTGAGAAATTTGCGCAGACTATTGAACTATTAATTTCCCATACAATGCAGTCATGGTTCCTTCTATATGTAAGCCCCCCCCCCCCCCCCCCCCCCCCCCCCCCCCCCCCCCCCCCCCCCCCCCCCCCCCCCTTCCCCGCCTCTTCCATTCCACCCCGAGTGTAAATGTATCCTGTTCGTGGTATAAGAAATATGTCAACTCCACAGAAAAAAAAAGTGCGCAGCCTATCAGAACTAGTTATTTCCCATAAAACGCAGTTCTGGTTCACTTCTTCGTATCTAATTTTCCACCCCACACTCGCCCCGAGAAGACATTTTGACCTGTGTCCGTTGGCCTCTTGGTTTGTTTGCATATCAGCAAGATAAAGTTATAGCGCTAACATTATTGAACATTATACCGGATTCTAATAATTATATATAAGGCTCCGCCGAAAAACGAAGACAAACGACTCACAAGACAAAACACGACGCGTTTCGACCTCTTAGGTCTTCTTCAGGCAAATACATAACACTCAGGACAACGAAAATGAGCGAGCAATCACTTATCTTCATCGAATTAGGCTCAAGATGGGCGTTGAATTATACCGGAATTCAGCGAAAAGAGGGAACGTGACTCTTAAGGGGAACCCGTTAAATTTTGGTGATGGTTCAGCAATATCACAAAGCTTCTACTGAACTTGAACACAGTGCAGTTGCTGTTACCAATGACATTGACGAACCTCCGAAGGAATAAAGTTCCACAGAATGTGTGTGTGTGTGTGTGTGTGTGTGTGTGTGTGTGTGTGTGTGTGTGTGTGTGTGTGTGTGTGTGTGTGTGTGTGTGTGTGTGGCCAAACCATGCCATCTTCCGTCGTTTGACGGTTGCCAGAAGTGGTTCGTGGGGCCCAACTAGGTTGGTGACCAGGTTCCGCACATAATCATTGGTTTGGCCACGTCATTCGTCACAACACCCTCTCCAAAACCATCCTTCAAGGTACCGTTGAAGGAGGGCGCAGACGAGGACGGCAGAGAAAGAGTTGGTCGGATAATATAAAACACTGGACCAAAATGACCATGCCAGATCTCCTCACGACAGCTACAAACAGAAGAGCCGGAGAGAAACGGCGGCTGCCTCATCACGTCCCCCCAACGACCCCAGCGGTCAGGGAAATGACTGAATGACTGACTTGTGTGTGTGTGTGTAGTGTGGTGGTGTGTGGTGTGGTGTGTGTGTGTGTGTGTGTGTGTGGTGCGTGCGTGGTGCGTGCGTGGTGGCTGTGTGTGTGTGTGTGTGTGTGTGTGTGTGTGTGTGTGTGTGTAAACGATTTTTTTTTTTTTTTTTTTTTTTGTAATTTTCTTTTTTTCTAAATTGTTATAGTACAAGGGAAGTAACGCTTTCAGTCTGTACCCACAAATTACTTCCCCTGTTTTGTTGGCACCGGTGAACTGATTCAAAGGAAGGGTCTAGGTGGACGTCTGCGCTCTCCCGATTCCTCTTAAGTTCTGTTCTTTTTTTATATGCTGCACAGAGCCAGGCAGACGAAGAGTGGAAGTTCGCCCGGTCGAAGCTTTGGATCAGTTACTTCGATGACAGCGGAACGCTTCCTACCCCCTTCAATTTCATCCCCAGTCCAAAAACGGTCTACTACATTCTGCGCTGGTTCAAGAACAAACTGTGCTACTGCTCCAGCAAGCAGAAACATAACCGGTGGCAGAGTATTAAGGTGGGTGGACCGTGTATGTGGGCGCTCCATGCCAGTGTCGCAATCTGTCTCCTTTTTGTTTAATGATTCTCTCTCTCTCTCTCTCTCTCTCTCTCTCTGTCTCTCTCTCTGTCTGTCTCTCTGTCTCTGTCTCTGTCTCCCTCTGTCTCTGTCTCTCTCTCTCTCTGTCTCTCTCTCCCACTCTCTCTCTGTCTCTCTCTCTCTCTCTCTCTCTCTCTCTCTCTCTCTCTCTCTCTCTGTGTGTGTGTGTGTGTGTGTGTGTGTACCTGTCTGTTTCTGTCTGTCTGTCTGTCTGTCTGTCTGTCTCTCTCTCTCTCTCTCTCTCTCTCTCTCTCTCTCTGTCACACCACACACACACACACACGCACACACACAACACACACACACACACACACACACACACACACACACACACACACACCACACACACACATTCACCTTTCCGCCCCATAACCACACCATAGTTGTGCTTCGACTGAAACCAGCAAGCCCAACTGTTCAGTCAAATTTCAATGACACTGTTGTTTAACGGAGAAATGTCCATCACAAGTATCCAGGGGCAGGAGAAGAACCAGACACACAGAGAACAGAAAGTAACTTCATCTGTATCCCTCTTTCTCTCCCAACCCCTCCAAGCCTTAAAAAAGAATTGTCAGTGAGCGCGCCCAACAACAGGGACAAACACAGAAATTACCGCCAAGGGTGTTTTCTTTTTTCTTGCGATTTGTTTGTCCTTGTTGTTTGGCGGACTCACTAATACTTCGTTTTCAAACTTTGCTTCAATACCCGTCTGCAGTCACCTCACTTTGAAGCCTAACCCTTTCCAAGTTGATTTTTGCAGTGGGCAAGATATTACGGCGCTAGATACATTCGGAGAAACAACGAATTTCTCTGCTGGTGAATGTACGCAAAGTGAAACCGCAGCCCCAGTATTTTACACAAGCATACAGACAGTGGTAACACTCCATGGTTCTGAAAATGCAGAGATGTCCGAACACGTTGACGAGCCTGTAGATGTAGACGACGTGTGCTGTGGTATGCCAGTAAACACGACACAATCAACACACACAGAATGTGACGAAAAGATACAGCGGACAGAAGACAGCGTAACTCATGGAGCAGACAGGCCAATGTTGCAGGAAGATCATGGACATGATATTGGCTGGCAAATAATGATGTGTCTGAAAAAAAATGAGATAAAATGAAAAAAAAAAAAAAAGCAAAAACTATAGATTCCATTCTCGGGAGTTTCCGTGAGTACAAAGAAGACACTCTGCGTTTAAGTGCCGGTGAGGAAGGAAATACTTGTCTGGAGAGGTCGTAGAAACTGTTAGTTTGGTTTTTTTTTTAAACAAGGCTATAACTCATTTATAATAACTGTTATCTATTTCATGTTAAGCCTCTCTTTACCAAGATGTGGCTTCCATGCTGGGTGGAGTTTTGTTTATTTACTAATGGTTATGATATTTTCAGTCGATTTTTATTTCCACCCTGCCCCCTCCCACCTCCCAGTATCACATGGGCTATATGTTTTAAACACAATAAATCGTTTGTCTTCGAGTCTCTCTCTCTCTCTCTCTCTCTCTCTCTCTCTCTCTCTCTCTCTCTCTCTCTCTCTCTCTCTCTCTGAACAGAGATGACCGAATATTGATAGCAGCTATCTCTGAGCTTCTAGCCGCGCTCCCGCGCACGAGCGCTTTTGTGTGTGTGTGTGTGTGTGGGGGGGGGGGGTTCGTGCGTGCGTGTGCATTTGTATTGGTGTATATTTGTTGGACTGTCAAAACTCCTAGGAATTTTGACACGGACTGAAAACCAGGTCGCGGATCTGGAGAAATTGTTTTAACTTGTAATACGAGTTTAGAAAGATTTACACACACACACACACACACACACACACACACACACACACACACACTCTCTCTCTCTCTCTCTCTCTCTCTCTCTCTCTCTCTCTCTCTCTCTCTCTCTCTCTCTCTCTCTGAACAGAGATGACCGAATATTGATAGCAGCTATCTCTGAGCTTCTAGCCGCGCTCCCTCGCACGAGCGCTTTTGTGTGTGTGTGTGGGGGGGGGGGGGGGCGAGGGGTTCGTGCGTGCGAGTGCATTTGTATTGGTGTATATTTGTTGGACTGTCAAAACTCCTAGGAATTTTGACACGGACTGAAAACCAGATCGCGGATCTGGAGAAATTGTTTTAACTTGTAATACGAGTTTAGAAAGATTTCACACACACACACACACACACACACACACACACACACACACACACACACACACACACACACACACACACACACAGGCGGCTTATTTGGAGCAACACACTGACACAGATTGCAGACGAGCACTAACTAGATTACGAATAAGTGCCCATGACCTCCAAATTGAGAGTGGCCGTTATACCAACACTGACAGAGAAGACAGATTATGCACGACATGTCACGTCGTTGAGGACGAACTACATTTTCTCGATAACTGCAAATTATTTGACCAACAACGTTATGATCTGATGACAAAGATCATAAAAACTGACTTTCCACCACAGACTAACATGACAAAACCCTCGGAGCTCATGTTATTGGACTGCTTCCAACCTGTACTTGCCCAGTATATCCTGTTGTGTTTTTCTCTTCGGAGACAGAAAATTTAATCAGACTCTGATACACACTGTGCTTTTTCTTTCTGCTACTAATGTTATGTTGCAAGATGTGACAACGCTGGGATTAGTTTAGTTTAGTTGAATGTCTGAACTTGATCATCTGTGCCCACAAAACCTCTGGTTTTCATATGGCAATAAAATATGTTCTTGTTCTTGTTCTTGTTCTTGTTCTTCACACACACACACACACTCTCTCTCTCTCTCTCTCTCTCTCTCTCTCTCTCTCTCTCACGCACGCACGCACGCACGCATGCACGCACACATACACACACACTAGCAGCATGCAGCAGTGCCTCATATCATTGTAACCCATATCAACTTAATACCGCTGTTGTTCTGGCTCCTCATCTATTCATGGGAGGCACGTAACCGTTGTTTTTGGGCTGTTCCAGAAAGTTGTCAAGAAACTGAACGAGAGAGAGATGCGATATCAGGTAAGTGGAAGAGAATAGGGGCAAACGGAACAGAGCGGGGCGGGTAAGAAGGGGGCAGGAAGGAAGGGGATGACCGAGGGGGCAGGCGGTCTGTCTGCCTGTCTGTTTTTTAGTCTTAAGTTGGTGCGTAGCCCAACTGCCTTTCCGATGACGGTATTCTTTTCTTCCTGTCTGTCTGACTCTTTCACTAAATGTCTGTCCTGCTGTCTCTCTCGTGGAGGCTATAAAGAATGTTTCGCATAACACTAGATAAGAGTGATATGGATATGTTCATAAGAGCTGGAAGAGGATACACAAAATATGCATACGCGAAAGAAAGATGAGTTTAACGAGAAGTTGTCAGGCGAGTTAATGGTGTCTATTAATGATTAAGAAGAGTTCTGTCAATGTATGAAAAAGAAATTCCGCTCGAAAAGAAACAAACCAGAAGTGATATATCTTCTGATGACAGATTTCTACATTTTAATCCTTGCTAGATAAAGACTTATTACCCGACGACAGTGATGATGTTTTGCCAGACGCAGAAAATGATTTCGTTGATGAATTTTTTTATTCGCCCAGTATCTTGAGAAGAAATTCTGACTGCACTCCAAAACTTAAAGAACCGTAAAGCAGCGGGCCCTGATGGTATCTTTGGAGAGATTTTAAACGCTTCTCTTCAACAAATTGTCGAATTCTTTAACATATTTCAAATGCCTTGTTTGAAAGGTGTATGTCTCCTGATTGTCGGTGTGAATTTATTATACTTTCACTTTACATAAAAGTAATATAAGTAATTCTAATATAGTCTGAAAGAGGCATTTCGTTATCTGATATCGGTAGTAAGGTATTCAGTGTCAGTGGTATCATCAATCGTTGACTTCAAAAATAAGTAGACTGTTGCATTACAACATGTGAATATCAAGGTGGATTTAAATGGGATTTTTCTCCAGTAGATCACATATTTACTCTTTTAGCGCATATGCAAAAACAGTTGTGTTGTTTTTACATCCGCAAACTCTATGTTACGTTTATTGACTTTGAAAAAGCGTTCGACTCTTTTAACAGAAATTTACTATGGCCTATTATGCTGATGAAAAATGGGATTGCGGGAGATTTATTCAAATGTGTCAGAGATATGTATGATGTGATGAAAACAAGAATTAGATGTGGATACAAACTCACTGACTGCATAAGGTGTATAAGAGGTGTCAAACAGGTAGATGTTCGTAGCCCTGTTTTGTTTTCTTTATTCGTAAACGAATTAGCTCAAGAAGCGATGGATCAAAGAAGACGGTGCAAGGTTTCCAGTGGACTTTTTCGAATTGTTTATTTTGTTACTTCCTGACAATGTAGTGTTGTTATCAGAAACAGTTTTTGGTTTGCAAACGCAGTTGAATTATTTAGGAAATTCAGCCAACAAATTACACCTCAAAGGTTAATTTGGATAAAAGTGATATCTTTCTTTCTAGAAAAGGTAGCTATTAGCAGCGAGAGAAAGATGGATAAATGACGATACTGTTATGCCCGTTGTCATTGTATATGCATATCTTAAAATTTGTTCTCCGTTCTTTTAATAAGATTCCTGGCTGCCTGTAAGGATCTTCGCAGTAGAACAAAAAAAAACACTGCCACACGTTATGAAGAAATTCTTTTCATTGAATAACCACTCACCGGAACTGTTTGTTAAAGTTTTTGATGTTTCGATACAACGTATTGTACAATGTGGCTCAGAGTTATGGGGGTTAGATCAAGCTTTTGTACACTGTGAAGCTCTTCATTTATTTGGACTAAAACCGTTTCTGGGTGTTCACATGAAAATGTCAAATGACTTGGTGTTTAGTGAGAGAAATAGGTATCCGATTCATGTAACTCCATCCCGCCCGCCCCCTTCCCCGCCCCAATAACTTGGTCTGACCCTTTGCAGATAGCATTCAGAACATCTATACAGGGATTTGGGTACAAAATTAAATGCATTGTAAAATATTGTCTTCTGAGATGCAATTGTCTGACAGAATGATTTGGACGTGATCCCCTTAAACAATCTCTTTCAAGACTACATGTGGACTAACCTTTTAAAGAATATAATTGTTCTGCTGATGCTGAATTCAGTGTGATAATTGTTTACAGTTCTTGAGCTACACCTTAAAGGCTCTTCAACCAGCTTATGTTGAAGAATAAGAGATTTTTTTTCAAAAGTTTAATCTGAAATGCGTGGTCTTTTAAAAGTACGTGTGATCTGAACGCATTGATATGTGTGAATACACGGTGTTCTCAGTCTAGTCATCTGGTCAATTGGACAGCATGATCCTTTTTGCACTGCCTGCCATTTTCACGTGGGCCTTTGACAATGGACCGGACTTGGTGACGTCCTGACTTAACGTCTTAACGCAGAGCGTTGGTCAGGCGTTCAGTGCCTACTTACCATGTTTTGTGTCAGTACTTTCGTTGCATAAGTGTGCTCATGTGTGTGTGTGTGTGTGTGTGTGTGTGTGTGTGTGTGTGTGTGTGTGTGTGTGTGTGTGCGTGCGCTTGCGCTTGCGCGCGTGTATGTATGTACGTGTGTGTGAACGCGCGCGCGCGCGCGCACGCTTATCTTCACGTATGCAAGCTGTGTGCGTGCATTATCACACATATTTGCGCAGGTGTGTGTGTGTGTGCGTGCGTGTGTGCGTGAGTTCGAGTGTGTGTGTGTGTGTGTGTGTGTGTGTGTGTGTGTGTGTGTGTGTGTGTGTGTGTGTGTACAAAATCATCTCTGTTAAATGTCAGTTTAAAAGTAGCTAGTTTAAAGATAGACGGATGAGATGGTGGAGCGATGAGTGAATGGTATGGGCGTGTACAACGGAAAAGAATAATAAAACAGAAGAGAGATAGACAGAGCTAGACAGAAAGGCAGAGAGGGGGGAAGGGAGAGACAGAAAGAAGGAAAAAGAGAGAGGGGGGAGAGAGGGGGGAGAGAAGAAGGTAAGAAGGAAGGAAGGAAGAAAAGAACAGAAAAGAAGAAAAAACAGAAAAAAGATAAAGAAAAGAAAGAAAGAAGGAAAGAAAGAAACAAAACAAAACAAAACAAAACAAAACAAAACAAAACAAAAACAAAGGAAAAGAGGTCAAGTCGACTGACGCGTGAGAGCTGCCATGCCCCTTTTGCAGGCGGTGAGAAAGAAAGAAAGAAAGAAAAAAGAAGGAAGGAAAGAAAGAAAGAAAGAAAGAAAGAAAGAGAAGAAGAAGGAAGGAAAGAAGGAAGGAAAGAAAGAAACAAACGAACAAACAAACCAAAACAAAACAAAACAAAACAAACGAAAAGAGGTCAAGTCGACTGACAGGCGAGAGCTGCCATGCCCCTTTTGCAGGCGGTGATGCGGGACCTGATCAAGCGCTACATCATGCACAAGCAGCGGGCGCGGCAGGGCGGCGAAGGCGTGACCGAGGACGACATCAACGAACTCAAGCAGGACGTCTCCTCCTTCCGCTTCGAGCTGCTGGAAATCCTGCGCAACAACGGCATGAAGACCCCCAACCCCAACCAGCCCAAACCCACAAGTAAGAAGCTGCGCTACTGGCGCACGCTGGCTGGGGGGGAGCTCAGTCTCAGTTCCTTTGATTCCGCCCGAAGTTCCGATGTGGAGACTTCCTGAAAGCGTACCGGCCACGGGATTTTTTTTTTTTTTTTTTAAATGAATAGACGCCGACAAGAGGTTATCGTTCTTTGGAAACTTTTTTTTTTTTTTTTTTTAAGGGTTAGGTTGGAGTCTGTGGAGAATGCTGTGATGATTTTTGTTTTCTTTCTTGTTTTCTGTGTCACCTAGCGTGCCCTCTTCTCTGGCATTACTTCCACGCCGCTCGTTTTCATCTCTCCCACTTTACACAACCATACGCAGGCTCGTCCTGTCGAAGCCAAAGCGCCGGCATCTATGGGGAGCAAATTTGTTGAGTGATTACAGTCTGTGTCAGCTTGGAGGGTTTTTTTTCCCCTTGAGGTTTTTTTTTTTTAAGTTCAGTTGGGACTGTCTTTCAAAAAAAAAAAAAAAATGAAATGTACTAGAATTAAATGTAGAGTTCCTGGTCTTTAATGTCATGTGACTATTGTTCTCGCTGAAGCAATTTGGATGATTAGAGACAGACACATATAAAAAAAAAATTAAAAAAAAGTACCCAAAAGATTAAGGTACTGATTTTGTTTTCACGAGAATCCATGCATGAAAGCGAAAGAAATACATTTTAGTTCCACAGATAAATTAAAAGCCGCATCTGGAAAACCATGAATTCGCTGTAAGTCACAAGCGAGAGCTTGATTCATAAAACTTTTTTTTTTTCTGACCTCCTCACTGTAATTTGAAGACACGTAAATTTGAAGCCCCCAACATTTTGAAAACCAGAATGTTCAAACCTTTACACAATCGTGAGACGATGATAGTTTCTCTCTTTCTTGTTCCAGATACAGATTTTTAAGCTCAGCTTTGATTGACGATTTGCTAGTGTCTTTTTTTCGCAGCAGATTGAAATGCTCCGAGGAACAATAAGCACTAATGTGTCAGTTGCGTTATCGCTATTATTAGTCACGTTATATTTCGGTTACTGTTGCTGTAATATACGCAAAGAAAAGACAAGCTGCGTTGCAATATCAGGTTAAGGTTACCTGTTTAGTTATATAAATCGGAAGGAATCCTTTTTCATTTTTACACTGTGTTGATTTTGTCCAGGTCTCAGGCAACTAGATTTAGAACAAACAAGAATACGTGACTTAAATGTTTGGACTGTCGGTACTGTGAATTTTGTTCTTCAAAATTTGACTCAAATGCAGCGATACGGAACAAGAGACAATGGGGAGGTCCAAGGCACACCGACTGTTTGAGGCACGTGTTACACGTGTTAATCACCTACCCCCCCCCCTCCCTCCCCATCCCACCCCTTCCTCCGCTCCTGCCCGCTTCCTACTCTCTTCCTCCCATGCTACCCTTCCTCCCACCTCTCCATCCTCTCCCAGCATTGATATATTTTGCGTTGGAGTGGAACCAGCATGGTTTGAACTGAAATGTGTGGTCACAAAACGTGATATCTGCCAACGTCAGACAATCCAGGCATGACGAGCCAACACAGCGTCGGGCCTGCCCTGGAGTAAAGAACTTCGAAACCTTTGTCTGTTCGTCGGTTTTTTTTGTTTTTGTTTTTTGTTTTTTTTTTTTGTTTTTTTTTTTGGGGGGGTTGTTGGTTTTGATTTTGTTGTTGTTGTTTTTTTTAAACCTAGTTAAGACTGTCATCAGACAAGATATAATCGACGCTGAAACCAGTAACCCGTGTTCGTTTTGCATTTAGACTGTGACTGTGAGACGTTCCTGGATGGAAGACAGAACGGTGATTCACAGATTTTTTTTTTCTTTTTGGAGGCGAGGGGAGGGGGGTTCCAGAAAAAGCGTTATAAAAGGGCTGTTCTGTGACATTTGTTACTCCAGATTTAATGTGATCGTTGTGTGACTTTACCCGGACAAGGAGGTTTTATTGTGGATTTCGTTTATTTCGTTTTATTCCTATTTTGGTGTTTATCTGTTTATTGCTTCTTTTTTTTTTTTTTTTTTTTTTGGAGGAGGAGGGGGGAGGGGGTGAACGTGTGCGAAATAATCGAAATTTCAGCTTCGGAAAAAGACTGTGGAGTGCTTAATCTCGTTGGTATGCTGATATTCATGTGAGGATGATTTTTTTTTCTTTTTTTTTTTGTGGGGAGGGGAGGGGAGGGATAGGGGGGCGGAGGGTTATACTGGGGAAAAAACTGACTGCGCGTTAGACCTTTAACGTTTCCTGATGAACGGTTAACGCTTTATTTTACAAGAATATTTATTTGGAACACGCTTATATTTCCGTTATTAGATACAGAGATCGACACAATAGATATAGTCCTTCAATGCTGACAAGGCCCCGCAGTCAAATAGTTGGAGTATTCGACTCTGGTATTGAGTTCAAAACCCACTCGTGAGGTGGGAGTTTTACGGCAAGAAGACCTCTTTGTCCACCCAGCAGGGAAGAAGAACCTGATTCAGTTCAGGAAAGATTAGGGCGGCGCAAAGAGAGGGTCGAGCTCGTACTTCTTTGATGCTGAGCCCTTCACACAATGAACCTGTACAGTATTAGGTTATGGGACTTTTTTTTTAGATATACCACCGCAACCAGTTAATAGACAAGTGGCCCGAAACGTAAAGGCAGTTCTGCGAAACATTAAAGTTCATTAAAACAGTCATAGAAACACTGAAGAATGGAAATGCTTCTGCGAAAACCGTCCTTTTTTTTTTTTTTTTTTTTTTTTTTTTTTAAACTTTTATGCGGTCTTGAGATGTACTGGAAAAGTTGTAAGAAGGAAATGGGAAAGGCAGGGAAGGTGTGGAGAGGGGGCTGTGCAGAGAGTTAGGTAGGAGAAGGAGGGACGGGGTGAAGGAGGTAAGTAAGGTGCGGGAGTGAGGGGAGGCTAGAGGGAGGAGGAGGGAGGTGTGTGTGGGGGGGGGGGGGCGTTGGGTATAGGTGAGGAGAGGGGAATAAAGAGAGAGAGCAAAGAAACTGAATTAAAACCTTTTGGTTGATACAAAGAAATGGCAAGCGTACAGGTAATGTTCTCTCTCTCTCTCTCTCTCTCTCGGTTGCAAAATGTTTTCATCGTGTCATCAAAGGACATGCGATCAATCAACTTATCAAAAGTAGTCGATGTGTTTGATCAGACGATCAGATCAGTCGTGAGTCTTTCAAGCTACTCCAATCTTGTTCTATTACAGACTTATCTAACTGAAATGAAGAGAAAAATACGTCAATCAGTCAGCAAGAAATCAATCAATCAGCCCTCCACTTGCGTCAGCAGATAGTTCTACACATGTATGCACATCCTACAAATTGTTTTATCACGCACAAAACCATTTTTATACTTAAACCAAAGAAAACTTCGACTTTAAACATAAACACGTCGCTGTTTGTGGTGGTGGTGGTGTTGTTGTTGTTGTTGTTGTTGTTGTTGTTGTTGTTGTTGTTTTTCTGAATTCGTGTTT
>CM065720.1:68823009-68825509 GCA_033310375.1 Conus canariensis | reverse complement strand
AAACAGGAGGCTGTCATGGGATGAAGGAAACATCCAATGGCTACATACGGGTATCGCTAAACTATGGCGATGAACTGTCCACGCCAAAAAAAAAACAAAAAACAGCTATTCGAATTTCACACAGAAACTGTCTGTTTTGACAGCGAATACTGCAATAATATACAGCGCAGAAGTAAGGGTGTGTTCGGAAATCTGACCGTGAAGAATACTGTAAACCATTTCTTTGTGGCACACTATACTTTTTGCACAAAGCCGTCAAAGTTTTTATTGTTATCCAGGTCCAGGGGAACACAAACTATCAAAAACTGGATGTGAGTTCTCCTGTCACTGTTTGTCAGGATCGTGCGTTGGGAAAACTCGACACCGTAACATTTTTTTTTCTCTAATGCGTTTTAAACGTTAACGTGGAAAGTCTTCGAGAACACATTTGACATATGGAGCTGGAAGGGTTATCTTAGAACAGTAAATAAAAAATAAGGACGGTAAGTTTTGCTTACATTATGACACAGTTACATCACCTTAACTGTGCACTGATGTTCCTCGTAGTACCCATTCGCCACTAAGCAGCGTTAGGGTGGACACACGGGCATGTACTTGTATCAACATGGAAGCGAAGGTTACCTCCCTTGTGTATTATATTCGCCAAGGAGGTTTATGTTTACCACAGTGTCTGTGGGTTTGCCTGTCTTTTAAATGAAACTTATGTGAAAGAGAAAATGTGGCCTAAAGACAGAGCTATAAAATTTCAGCGCAGATCTGTGGAGAAGATCTGGAACAAAAGGGAGATTAGTGATCAGTGGCATTTTGACGGCGGACGGCGCTGTCTCGGTTGTCTTTCCTGTTCTTTACTGTTTACATCGTCCCATGTCGCTCGAGAAATTCTTCCCTCAAATTGTTAAGGAAGAGTGTATCTCGTTAAATAGGATTCATACAGTCCAGATTTGAGGCCCCCATTTTCAGGCCTAGAAAACTAGAACTTTTGTCTAAACTACTTCAAAAGTCTTTAACTTTTGTTGTCGCCCCTGTGATTTTTTTTTTTTTTTTTAAATTAAACTTACAGGACAATAGGAAATTCTCCAGAACAAGATGTATGGCAATCCTGAATGATGCCACTGAATCATCAGTTTCGGTCGTTTATTATCTTCTTGCGGCTATACGTTTGCTGGAGACATAGTTAGGTGGAGTCTATGTACTTCATTAAGCATGGTGTGTTGCAGTCCTTAAAAACTGGGAAAAAGATACACAAGTCTTTACAGATCCAGGGAACATCCGTGACATTTTGAGCAAAGAAACTGCATGAACGCTGTTAAAAGTGTAGCCACCGTTCTGTTTGACAGAAGTTGGCAGTGTTGAAAACTATATGGGAAAAAAATTAACAACAACAACAAAAAAATGAATGTGGTCCTACAATACCCAAAACGCGACCTCAGACATATCTTTTGAAGGCCCGTACATTGTCGTGTATTTTCCACATTAACTTTACTTGACATGATAGAGTTCCAGTGATTTCCCTTCCTGCCCAACAATTCTGAGAGCTCACATTCCGTATCTTTTCGCAATTTTTTTTTTTTTTTTTTTTTTTAACCTTTGCTTCCTTGTTGCTCATTCCTTTGAGACTTTTTTTTAAATGTCGTCATTGTTTGCAAGGAATTTGTTTTGCTTTAGTTTTATTTGTCTCTTGGTTGTCTTTTTTTTTTTTTTTTTTTTTTTTTTTTTTTGTCACCGCAGCCTGATGTCTGTTATGAAAGGCGATGATCGGTATTTGTTTGTTAAGCGTACTTGTTGTTCCGGGACTAATGAATGTTTTGCAATCGCCCGAAGCATTTCAGTGAAAATAAGCGTGTTGGTGTTCATCTTCTAGGTTTTACCAACTTCGCACGGAATACAGAGTGTGGTATTTCAAATGAACAAGTGAAATTCCACTGCCATTTGCATTCATTCACTTTTAAAAGAAGCAGTTTTTGTTAATCAGCATCAATAGGATGTGGACAGAATTGTTAATATGGAGAAGGAAAATCATTCTGTCTCTGTTTCAAATCAATAGGAGCCACCACGTAAGTATCTGAATATAGTAGTAAATAGATAGTCGAAAATAAAGCTTAGACGTTAACTTAAAAAAGAACAAAAATATCATTTTCAAAACTTAACAACAGATAAAACTAATAACCATCATAGATTATTTAACGTGTCCCATTGTCTGCGTCCATACGTGGCCCACTCAACAAAACAGAATCATATCATGTCATCCTATAATCAATATGCCTCTCAACTCACACATCAACAACAAAGTCCTTTTTTGCCGCCTATGATTTCACTGTTGCGGCACGTTGTTGATCGACAGGTTATGCTTGAAAGAAGGACAAGAATTGTAACAACGTAATATAGAGATGACTTGATTAACAAGAACGTCATGTCCGTTCATGTTTGGCTTTTTTTTTAATGTGTCCTCCGCATGTTTGAATTTCATTGAAAAGCAAGAGAAGCTTTGTTCATGTCGGAG
>CM065720.1:68810509-68818009 GCA_033310375.1 Conus canariensis | reverse complement strand
TTCTTTTGTCCATTTTTAAGATTATGATCAGCAAGAAAGTGATCATCAAAAATTGAAGAGAGTTGTACGATCTTTTAAGATTCTTTTAAAAGATTAATGATTCTAAAGACTTAAGAAGAGCGTGGGAAAGGGGAGGCTGAAGGGGAGAGTGTGGGTGGTAGTTTTGATGAAATGACAGACCTGCCCTTGAACGCTCTCGTTTAGTTCTGTTAACGATAATTATGACATGAAAATACGCGTTTGCTTTGTATGTAAACAGCATTCCCTTTGGGGTGTTTTTAAACACATGAGGTATTCTTTTCGATTTGAAATGGAATTTATGTCCGATGATGTCAGTTTGACCCTCAAAAATAGGATTTTATTTAAAAAAAAAAAAAAAAAAAATGCAGATTATTGTGCATGTTATTTTGTAAACTTTTGTTATATTCTGTAATATAACGAAAACAGAAAAGAATTTTTTAGGAATTAAGAACCCCGAGTACTGGTGAAAACATACAGTAATTCCTAGACATTCTCTATGGGCCAAAATCTGCAGTTTAAAAGAATTTTCGATTTGATGTAAAATTTAAATACGCTTAAGTTTGATGGAACAGCAGACTGGAATTGTAAAATGCCAGTTTGACCTCATGTGAAAGTTGTAGATATTATTATCATTATTATGTTCTGGAAGCTTGTATGTATCATGTAACTCGATGTGGTCTCTTCATAATCTACCACATACCCATATGCGCTGTTCTGTGTTATTTATTATTGCTCTTACAACTGTTTCCAACTGTGACGATTCTTTGTAATCAGTTCCATTGTCGGTCTATCCTTTTGCATATTGCAGCTGATAATTGTCTGTTTGTGAAGAAATAGATTTTTTCCCCTCACAGATCTATGTTAGTCTATTGTTTTGCATACTGCAACCGATAATCGTGTATCTGTTAAAGACACTATTTTCTGTATTTTTGTCATCCTGACCTTACGCAACTATTTATTGATCAATGTCTACCTATAAAAAAAAAAATATTAACAAAAAAAGTCTCTTCCTTATCAGCACCCCACCCACAATTCCAATCCGTCCACCCCTTCCCCAAACTGTTAGCCTCAGTTTTGCATATCATAACTGATAATTCTCTATCTGTAAAAAAAAAAGGCATATACCTCCCTCCCTACACAATGCCCATCCCCACCCCTACTTCCCCAACCGCAGCTCCCCCTCCCTCCACCCTACCCTCAAAGAAATTGGTCAGTCTTTTTATGTATTGCGATTGGTAATTGTGAAAATGAATTTTTTTTTTTCCAAGGAATTGTCAGTTCGGCACTTTACTTATTTCAACAGATGAACATTTAAGTATGAATGTTTTTTTTCAAAGAATTTTCAGATTTTTTTTTTTTTTTTTTTTTTTTGGTGCATATTTCAACTGGTAATGACATTTTTGTATAAACTTTTTACTCAACGAATTGTCAACTTATTGTTTTGCATGTTACAATTTATAATTGCCCATCAGCAAAGAACTACATGTTTCAGATTATGCTTATTAGTTTGTACAGTTTATTTATGCAGTAACTTTGTATTTGTAAAAAAAAATCCCTAAAATGATAGTCAATTTACCCTTTTTGCATATTGCATCCAATAATTTCGCTTTCTTTTTTAGATATTAGTTTAGCTATCCTTTTGCATATTACAACTCAAAATCGTGCATTTAAGAAAAGTATACCCTTTTCACCGAAAAAAGGTCGGTGTTCTTTTTTTGTTTGTTTCATATTGCAGTCAATAATTGTATGGGCGTGACTTGTTTGCAACCAATTGTCTGTCAGTCTTCCTGTATATTGCACCTATTCTCTGGGCATTTGCGCAGAATATTACTTTTCCGAGCAATCAAACATCTATGAACCGACTGACAAAAGGTTTATCATGTTCCTATACATTCTATTTAAAAGTGTGGGTTTTGAAGTGGTACAGCACTGGTAACATGTGGATATTATGCATCTATTAGAATGCATCATGAAACAATGTTTTGAAGCCTGTCATAATTCTAAATATTAGACTTTTTCGCGGGGATTTTTCTTCTTTTTTTTTTCAGGTGGCATAACTGTGAACAGAAATCAACCATCTTACATTTTGAAAGCAAATAAGATCATAATGTCAACTTCCTGACTGGTAACACTGAATAAGAACTGCGCGCGCGCGCGCAAACACACACACACACACACACACACACACACACTCTCCTCTCTCTCTCTCTCTCTCTCTCTCTCTCTCTCTCTCTCACTCACACACACACACACACACACACACACACACCACACACACACACAACAAGCTCCTGGAAATTCTTGCAGAAAATTTATTGAGATGCCAGCAGTTCCTTCAGAAACGAAAAAGAAGACAAACAAGGATAATCGGACGAACAAACAATCGTTCAGCATTGTACCACAGGACGGCAGGGCGTTTGCCTGTGGATCTGACTGTCGTGTGGGGAGGGACTTTTTTCAGCTTGAAACACCTTTTCGTCTTTCCAGCCGTAAATGGGCACCTGATTCAGTTCAGGGTGTGTTAAAAGCGACGGAAGAAGAGGGATGGGCTCCGTTCTCCATTATGCCGTGCCCCAATACGGTGAACCTCTGACGGTCGACTGCACCTACGGCCATTATGTTATAAAACTTTAGCCATTAACTGTTTATCCGCCATTGTTTAAATTCCACATTGTTTCCAGAAAGATATTGCCGTGATATCTTGAAGCTATGGTCCTCAAACTAACGTTGGGTACAATTTCACTTGATTTTTCAAAATATTTCCTCAATCCTTTTAGGGATCAACAAATCAAAATAAGCTGACGGTGCCCTCAAAACATAATCTTTGATTTCAAACAAAGACATTCCACCTAGGCAAATGTTCTCTTCACCGCTGGCCAGACTTTTTCAAACCTTGTGTGGGAGAGGGTTTTTCTATTGATTCGTCTTTGGTTTTGATGTATTTAACCCGAGTAATTCAAAGCGATGATACAATGTGCATCTTCAATCAGTAAGAGATTATTTTGACAAGTACATCTCAAGCGGTTAAATCAATACTGCTCAGAAAAGGGTTGTTCTTTTTTTTTCGTGTTGTTATTTCTCAGCAACCTATCTAGGCTTTGAACCATGAATAAGGAGGCTGACAATGTAATCAAGAGTGTCCTTAACTAGTCATTGACGCAGAGCATTAAACAGCCAGTATATTCTGTTTTTGGATTACAAAGAACATAATAAGCCATGCTGTTGACGAGGTTTGTGTCTACTAAAACAGAAATGAAAGTAGAAAGCTGATTTTTTTTTAACACTCTGTTGTATTCTGTCTGTAAAACATATGCCCATTTCTATACTTTTTTTAAAAATTTCTTTGTTGCATGGCATGTCTGTTTCAGCGTTAGCCATACTGCATGTGCATGCAATGCCTTTTAGAGCTCGCGTTCTTACCTGTTCAAATGTATCTTTGTGTGTGTGCTGGTTGCTCGTAGCATTGCGCCTGGTTGGCCCTGTTCGCCCTGCATCTTTCACAGGTAGACAGACATCCGCCTGGTTTTCATTTCCTTCCAACCCTTCACCTCCTCCGTCTTGTTGTGTACGAACGGTTGCCTCGTGTGCTTTATCTGTGCATGTACTCCCTTTATCACCTGTGTGTGCGCGTGTGTAGGGGATAGGGGTGGGGGTGGGAGGAGGGTGGATGGGTGTGTGTGTGTGTGTGTGTGTGTGTGTGTGTGTGTGTGTGTGTGTGTGTGTGTGTGTGTGATTAATTAACCCACGTTGGTGATAATGTCAGAAAGTTTGCAGTAAGATTGCTGAAAAGATTACTGTATTACCGTTTGCTTCCGTTGGCTAACTGCCTGAAAATTTTAACACTCTCTCTCTCTCTCTCTCTCTCTCTCTCTCTCTCTCTCCTCTCTCTCTCTCTCTCTCTCTCTCTCTCGCACGCACGCACGCACACGCATGCACACATACACGCACACACGCACACACGCACGCACACACACATGCGCGCACGCACACACACACACACACACACACACACACACACCACACACACACACACACACACACACGCACATATGCATGTATGCATGCATGCGGATGTGCACTCCTGCATACACACATTCACTCACACAAATAGGCTCAAGCGCACCTCTGTCTCTCTCTGCTCTCTGTCTCTCTGTCTCTCTCTCTGTCTCTCTCTCCCTCTCTCTCTCTCCTCTCTCTCTCTCTCCTCTCTCTCTCTCTCTCTCTCTCTCTCTCTCACAGTTAAGAAATAGGCTCTGCCTAAAATCTCAGTCCTTGATCGAATAATAGTTTTCTGAGTTCTCTCTCTCTCTCTCTCTCTCTCTCTCTCTCTCTCTCTCTCTCTCTCTCTCTCTCTCTCTCTCTCTCTCTCTCTCTCTCTCCACCCACCCACACACTGACTTACCGGGCACGCATATAGATGAACATCTGTTGTCAGAAGTTAGACACTGATGATTCGGTTGAGTATAAAGCTTCTAGATTTTTTTAAATTTTTTTTTAATGGGTTTTTTTGTTCCGAACTCTGTGTTTTATGTCAGTCAATAATCAGACGTAGGAATAGTTAGCATTCGATTTGAATCATGTTTAATGTAATAAGTGTATAATTGTTGTGAGTGACAAAATGTATATCTGTTTTACTTGTACATATACTCTAGTACTTTGCACACACATAATGTTGTGATAATGATAATATACGTGGTGGTTGTTGTTTTTCATTACACATCTTTTGTGTTCGGTGTGATGACAAAATGTATGATGCGAAACATCATAAGGTTCAATTTTCTATCATAAGACTTTTGTGATGGTAAAGAGGAGAAGGAAAAGTGAATACAAGCCCTATGATTTGCTATGTGTGAAACAGAGTGTGCGTGTGTTACTAAAGATTTCTTTTTTCATTTTTCTACCTATCACAAAACATTTTGGGTACCATTATCGTGACAGTTGGTGTGCATTGTTAAAGTGTAATGCTAATTTTGCAATGCTCGAGCCATTGTTAATTGCTCTGTACAAAATACGTATTATGTCACATTATGTGGTGGTGGTTGTTTTTTTTTAATGGTACTGGTTTTCCGTAGCATTCTTCACGCTTGCATATCCTGTTCTCAGCAATCCATCAAACTAGTGGTATGCCCTCTTTCTTTCCTTCCAGCGATTGGTTCTCTATTCCTTTGTTTATGCTACGAGCTGAAGAGTGTCACAAGCTTAAGATGGAAATGTTTCTGAATGATTAGCACTAAACGCTCTAATGATGATTAGACGGCCATTCGCACGTTCTAAGTATGTTTGTTTGTTTTAACTCTGTTTATAACCTCTCACAGTTGAGTAATGAATGACTCTCAATCGTCATCTCTCCTATCTTTCCAATTCGCACATTCTGCAACCCTTTCTCTCCATTCCTCCCCCTCCTCACTTTCTTTCCCCCTCCCCTCTGACCCTCTAAGCTCACGCAAGCTGTCCTTTATTTCACAGTCCAACGATTTCATTTCCGTCTTTTCGTCTACGTTTCCTCAATATTCCTGAACGTTCTTTACGAAATATTACTTATAAAATTAGACCTGCTTTATATATATATATATATATATATATATATATATATATATAAAGGCAACGCATTCAAAACTTCATTCAGGACAGGTGTATCCTTTCTTATTCATGTTCTATTCTTACCATTATTAACAATTTTGCGATATTGCTTCCTCTGTTCAGAATATAATTATGAGTATGAGCGGACGTGCGCGCACACATACACACATACACACACGCACACGCACAGAGAAAGAGACAGAGACAGACAGACAGAGACGGTGACAGAGACACAACGAGAGATGTGTGTTAGTTTATAACAACACTGCACTCCACAGGCCTCTGGGGCTCAAAGGTTGATGCAGGTTTTACTATCATTCATAATCGTGCGCATCTTGCATTGATCTTTCAGCCCTTCACACTTGTGTTTGAAAGTAAGGCTTGCTTTAAAGTTCTTTTGAATGCCATGTGGGGTTTTTCCTCTCTGGCTGATGGCCTGCAAACGCATTGTCTTTTATATTTCCACCTGTTGATTTCTGGACAAATTTCAGTCTGTAGTTCTGATCAAAATCATTTCTCCTTCTCTTCACAGAGTGCTCATGTTCGCTTTTTGGAGACGCTTTTCTCATAGGCAGGAGGACGTACCTCATTTTGGAGAATTTCCTTTCCCCTTTATATTGAAGTGCTTCTCATCAGCAGACAAACAGGAACCAGCGGCGGGCCTGATACGCTCTTCACAGAGCAAAGCAGTGTCGCTTGTTGGTCCCGCTAACCTCCCCTGGGGAGGAGCTTTAATATGTACAAAGCACTGCTGGAGAAGAGTTATCTCCCACCCCTTCTCAAAAGCAGGTCTATCCATTAAAGCGGTACGTATTACGAAGAAGGCATTTGACGTTTTCATTAACCCTCCCACGCAGGCGGAAGGTACTGGGGCCATGTTTTACTGTCGCTGTTAATCATGTGTGTTTAGCATTAACCTCTGGGACCTTCCGGCTTGTGGAATACGGTGTTTGAGGGTTTTCTTGAAATATTCTGATGTTGTTTTGTTTTCCTTATGGATTCTAGTCCTGGCGTCCATAGGCTGTTTCCTGCATTTCCTTCTTTTTTCTTTATAAACTTTTGATTGTGGGTTGCTGGTCTCCACAGGCCGTTTCTTTTGCAATTCCAAAAACAATGTCTCGACAAATTGTAGTCTGATGTTATAATGATCAAAATTCGTCCTTTTTCCACTCATTGATTGCTATGTTTGCGTTTTGGAGGCACTTTCCTAATTGGCAGTAAGATCTTCTTCCTAAAGCAGGAAATTTTCTTTTCACGGAAGCGCTTTTCATCATTAAATAACCCGGATCCATTACCTAGTCTGAAGAGGTCCTCATAGAGCGAAGCAGCTGTGGCATGTTGTTCCTGTTGACCTCCACTTTGGCGGAACCTAAAAGCATATAGCAGTGCCTTCCTTTCTTTGAGCACGAGCCTGTCTGTTGGTGATTCATTAATACTGACTGGGATGGACTTTTAAGTTTTCATTACCCCTTACTAAGGAGATGGAATGCATTAGTGCCGAGTTTTACTATCGTTTTTAATCAGGCATGACTATGCATAAGGGCCAAGTTTTTACTATCGTGTTTACTCATACATGTCTTGCATCAGCCTTTAGGGCCTTCAGGGTCGGGGCCTTCAGGGTCGTGGGGTATGGTGTTATTAACAAGAAATCTCTTACTAGTTATTTTGTATTCTTGGTTGACTTTCATCCCAGTTACTGGCCTGCACAGGCCATGTCTTTTACGTGTCCCCCCTTCCTAAACGTTATCCTGTTTCAATTTAGATTGTTGTTCCTGGTTGCTGGTCTCCATAGTCCGTGTCTTTTACATTTCCACCTTTTTATTCTCAGGCAAATCATCAGTATATCATTTTAATGAAAATTCTTCCTCTTCCCTTCACTGAGTTCTCAAACTTGCCTTT
>CM065720.1:68750509-68805509 GCA_033310375.1 Conus canariensis | reverse complement strand
AGTCAGTCATACATTATAAGTCACAATTTTGAGAAACATTCTTAATTTAAACACTATCAGCCACCGTTGCGCAGTGGTTAGATTTGCAAACATCCGTATGAAAGGTTGCTGGATTGATTCCCATCAGGGACACTTATTCATAGGATTGTGCTGCCCCAAACGCCTCCTACCCAGAGTTGAATTTGCCATGGGTTCACTCGTCCACTTTATCGATGCGCCTGTAGGAGTATTGCTCGAATTTTCAGACCAACGCTACAGGTGTTTGTACCTCTCGGGCCTGGTCGATGCCGGGATATGTTACGAATGTAGGCATAGAGTACAGCCCTATCAAGCAGCCTCGGACCAGAACGAAACGCCATAACATCACTTTCATCATCCTCATTCTCAGTGATTCGCACCAAAACTATCATATGTCGGTATCCTTTATGTCCTTCACTCATGACCCCTGTCTCTATTTCTTCTCTGCGTCTAAGCACTTGTATATTGAGGTCACCAGTATCGGCGCGTTCATGGGAACTGTGGTGGACAGACTGGTGGCGCCCTCCAGAGGGAACGCTCACTCACACTGGGTCCGAAACTTAGCAATTACTGTCATCTGTAGAGGGCTTAGTTGGTTGGCGAAGAAACTCGGGTGCCGTGCAGTGTCTCTTCTGCTCTGTTGCATTAACCGCTCTGTGTAGAATTCGGTGCGGAGGAAAAAGAAAATGCATTCTTACACACCAACTTTCCCCATAATCATTAGGGACAACAGGATTTATAACGCATAGTTATCTACCGATCGTAACGCATATCATTATAATAGGCCATACCTACGCTACGTTATGAGATCACCCGTTAGTTTCGGTGTGAGGAAGTGAGGCTGGGGGCAGTAGAGCTGAAGTTTTAAAATGATTCCTTTCTGAAAACAAGCTTACGCACTCTATCCTCACTCTTCCACCACATGGTCTTTTATTTCGAGGATTAAAACAAACACAACACAAATACACCATACTCCTGTGATGTGCAAAAAGAAAACTACCATCTTCATTTCCAAAGCCTCACCCTAATGTAGTGGCATAAGCAATGAACACACGTGTGCTGGAAATTATTGTAACAGTATGTAATTATACACGCGCATTGCTTGAAACTCAGCAGTACCCCATCTCAAATACTGGAGGTGGGGGATGGGAGGGGATACTTTTTCAGCTGTTACTTGTGACATGACCGAACGTCATTTTGTGCGAACTTTAACAAACTACATAATGTATACAAAGGAATGTGTGCGTTTCAAGCATGGACGCATGGCTTGAATAGATTAATACAGTTGACAAAACAAACACTTTATGGCGAACATATTTTTGCTAACAAGATCATCATCTCAGCTTGTTTTAGGGATGTGTAAGTGAGATGGCCTCGGTGAACTTAAACCTACGGGGCCTTTGGTCCCAGTTTCAAAATAAACAGTCTAAAACCACCTAGAAGCCCATTACAGAAAATAATATCACCATGCCTCTGGTCTGTCCTTAACCCCATCCCATCTTACCACATGAAATAAGTAAATAATTTGATAAAGGAAACCACATTAATCAGCGGGGGGAAAGGGTGAAAAAAGCGGCATAAAAGAGCTTTATCACCGTGCATCCCTGAAAAGAAATTGTAACCACCTCCTTCTCCCTCGTCTTTCTCCCCTTCACCTTCACCCCTAAACCCCTTCACTACACCCAAGCCATCTATCCACCCTGCACCCACCCATCCTCTCTCTCCTGGATGAAGTTGTCTGCTCCTTGTATGTTGGAATCAGATGTCGATAAGGAAGAGGTGGGGAAAGGGAGGGAGCACCTCGCTCCCCTATCACACTTTCCCTCCTTTTCCTACATCATCTCCTCCTGATTCTATTGCAAAAAAAAAAAAAGAAAAAAGTTACGAGTCTGAAAGTGCTTTAACAAGCGCACCCCCATATGATAAGGACGAAAAATAAAAACACAAAAATGATTATTCACAGAAACACTGTAATAGCTATATGGTCACAACATAATTATACAGAAAACACAGCGCGCGGATTAGGCATTTCTTAACCTTGTGCAGACCCGTTGTAGGAACGACTTGTCCATAGGAACGTGCGGTTTATGGAACGTCAATCTCACTCTCAGCGACTAGGCTCCCCGCTCCCCGCTCCCTCCAACCGCCCCCCCCCCCCCCCCCCCCCCCACACCACACAACACACAGACGCATTATTTGTTCCCTCACGAAACTCCTGTTCCCCTTTACCCGCCCCCTCTGGAGGAGGGAGGGGGTGGGTCGGTGGAGGGCGAAAGTCCTTGATTTGGATGAACGAGAAGTTTACATCCCCCCCCCCCCCCCCCCCCCCCCGCCTCCTTCTTTCTTCTCTCACCCCTCGACCCCCTCCCCCCCCCCCCCCCCCCCCCGCCTGCCTTCTTTCTTCTCTCACCCCTCGACCCCCCTCCCCCTTCCCCCCTCCCCTCCCCCCCCCCCCCCCCTACACACACAACATCACCTCGTTCCCCATTCAATAACTTTTCTGACGTTGTCGACTCCCACCCACCCCTCTCCACCCCAACGACTTTGGAACCACCACCATCTCCTTTCCGTTCCTAAAAAAAATAAATAAAATAAAACCAACAAAAGTGGTCCGACGCTGGAAATGAATTTTGACCGAGATCTCTAGAAGTTTAGACTGAAGACAGACTGGTTGATGAAAGAGTGCTGGTTACTGAACAAAATCTTCCTTCTTTTCCGCCTCTTCCACACCTCCTCCTCCTCCTTCTCCTCTATGACTACCCCTGTTACTACTACTACTACTACTACTGCTACTACTGCTACTACTGCTACTGCTACTACTACTACTACTACTACTACTGTTGCTGCTGCTCCTGCTGCTTCTGCTACTACTACTACTTACTACTACTCCTACTAGCTTACTTCTGCGGCCACCGCTGCTAATGTCAATGATAATAGTAATAATAGTTGTTTTTGTTGACGTTGTTGTTGTTCAGTGTGGAGTAGATCAATATTTTCTCTGAACCAAGTTCCATTCCCTTACACACACACACACACACACACACACACACACACACACAGCACACGCACACACACACACACACCACCTCCGCTCTCTCTCTCTTCTCTCTCTCTCTCTCTCTCTCTCTCTCTCTCTCTCTCTCTCTCTCTCTCCAATGCTGTGCTCTGCGCACACTCTCGCACATCTGTGGATCTGGCGATCCGAGTCCTAGCGATCAGTGTCAAAAGCAACTTGTCACCTCCGCCTTCCTCCATCTTTCCCTCCCCATTCCTCATGCATTTGATTTCAGCATGCAGTTTCCATGGATCATGTTCTCTTTGGACAAAGCCTGCTGGAAGCGCGACCGAGATGGCGCCACTGCCCTTTGGGGAGAGGGGGGAATAACTCACCGTGCAGTTTCTTTAGCAATTCTGTCCCTCTCCATTCTGAAAGCTCGTTTCTCTCGTAACACGAGGAGGGGCGCTATGCTCCCGGGATGGATCAGTTTACCAAGTTATGAGGCGATAGATATTCTGGAGGAGCTTCCAGAGAACAGCGTACTGAAATCGAAAGAGTTTTCAAGTCCTCCCCCCCCCCCCCCCCCCCCCCCACACACACACCCCCCTCAAACCTTTCTTCCTCAACCTTATTCATTTAATACCCCAAGACTATTTTTCCATGGGAGTACGTATTTCAAGCTTTAGATCATAGCAGCAGCAACAGCAGCAGTTGTAGCAAAGCCAGTTGTAGTAGAGTCGTGATAACGTCAGGGGTAGCAACAGCAATGTCAGCAGCAGCAGCAACAGCAACAACAACAACAACAACAACAGAATTAGTTGTAGCAACAGGAGCATAAGCAGAGACAGAATTACCAGCAATATCAGATGGAGGTCACAACAGCATTGGTAGGCCTAATGGTGGTGGTCGTAGTTGCAGTTGCAGCAACTGCATTGGTAGGCCTAATGGTGGTGGTCGTAGTTGCAGTTGCAGCAACTGCAGTGGTAGTGATAAACAGCACCGACGGCAGTGATAGTAAAAGTAGAAACAGCAGTTGTATCAGCGGCAACAAGAGAGGTAGCAGAAGTAGAACTTGACGACAGCAGCTTCAAAGATGATTTAACGTGCCTTTGTGACCAACCCCATGATTACTTTCAGACGTGACAAAAACCTCAAGACCTATATGTACGCTCCAAACTGTGCAAAATCACCACACTTTAGTCACCCAATACCTCTGCCTGCTCAAAACCTAACTGTAAAATCTGTCGTTTCACCAACCCAGACACCATTCCACATGGCCCCAAAGGCTTGTTCAAAATTAAACTTTACACTACCTTGTCAGAGCCGCAACATTGTGCATGTTTTCCATTGTGAACTGTGAGAGCTATGTAGATGAGACGTCCCGCACACGTGATACGCGCATTTCTGAACACTGGCCGATATCCACCATCATCGATCCAGACTGCTTGCTCTGCACTTCAACCATCCCCAGCACAACATCAATCAAGTCCTGGCGCTTTGGCAATCACAAACTGACAACTTTGAGCGTACTACGCAGGAATCTCATCTTATTGTCAATTTGGGGACCCGCTGCCCACTTGGCATCAATATCCAAAAATAACATGTGCCTAACCACCCCACAACACCAGTTCGCAGCACTCTCCACAGACACACTACTGTGCTACTCACTATTTACCTCATATATATGTTATAGCTCTTCTCTCTTCTGTCCACCCTTAACTATCCTCATTTTCTTTACCAGTCTATTCCTTACTCTCACATATATCCACCCTTTTTCTTACTCTGGCTTTATTTCAAATACATGTAGACTACTTCTTTTCTTTTTCTTTTTCAAGATATATTTTTTCTTCTTTTTTCTTTCCTTCCTCTCTCTTCTTCTTCTTCTTCTTCTTCTTCTTCTTCTTCTTCTTCTTCTTCTCCTTCTTCAAAAGTTTTGTTAGCTTTTTACTCACTGATCATTTTTTTTAAAATTCTTTTCCACTCATTATCAATATTATTATTATTATTATTATATTATTATTATTATAATCATTATCATCATCATCATCATCATCATCATCATTCATCATCATCAAAATTATTACTATTATTATTATCATTATTATTGTTATCTTTATCCTCCTCCTCCCTCCTCCTCCCTCCTCATCATCATCATCATCATCATCATATCATCATCTATTTCTTCCTTTTCTTCTTCTTCTTCTTCTTCTTCTTGTTACTGTTGTTGTCGTAATTATTATGATTATGATTATTATTATGATTATGAGTATGATGATGTATGATGATGATGATGATTATTATTATTATTATTATTATTATTATATCATCACCATTATCATTATTGTTATCATTACTATCGTCATCATTATCATCATCATCATCATCATCATCATCATCATCATCATCATTATTATTATTATCATTGTTGTTGTTATTTCCATTATCATTGTTGTTTTTAGTATTAGTGTCATAATAGTACTAATTTTACGATATTCATTTGCATCAGTAGCAGCAATAATATCCCATTATCGTTATATTATTGTTGTTGTTGTTGTCAACACTTTGATTTTCTATACCATATGACGAACTTAATTCTATTTTATTTTCTAAATTTGTATATTTCTTAGATTTGATCTTACCATCTGTCCCATTTTCCGTATCAAAATCATTATTATAGCGACTATCACGATCATGATTGTATTAATTTTTACAACAATGTTTATATTCCCTAGGTTTTGTCTCATTATTTTTCCCATTTCCTGTGGTAGTGGTGGTAGTAGTAGTGGTAATGGTGGTGGTGGTAGTGGTGGCAGCAGCAACAGTAGCAACAGCAGCAGCAGAAGCTGCAGCTGGAGTGGTAGTGTGGTGAGTGTCGTCTGTTGCTACCATTACTATCATTCTTATTGTCGTTGTTGTTGTTGTTGTTGTTGTTGTTGCTGTGTTGTCGTTGTCGTTGTGTTGTTGTTGTTGTGTGATGATGATGATGATGATGATGATGATGATGATGTTCGTTGCTGTTGTTAATGTTGTTGTTCCAGCTGCTTTCGCTATTGCAGTTGTTGAGAAGCGAGAGGCGGAGAATGGGAATGAGGAAAGTGGACAAACGAATTTTTCTCTCTGAATTGACTCGCATTTCCCAGTCCCTTCCTCCCTCTCCTCCCTATTCCCACCTTCAGTACCCGTCCGATTCTTCAACTCTTTTCTCCCCTTCGTTTCTCCCCCCACCCCCACCCCACCCCACCTCCCCCTCTCCACCATAATTATTATGCCATCTCTGTCGAGCGGAACCGTTCAAAATCCAATGGCTTTGCGTCAGCGGCCCTCCCCCAACGCCCTCCCTCCCCCCCCCCCCCCCCCGCTCCCCCTCCCCCTCTTACACAGACACCTCTCGCTCCCCGCTGCATCCTCTCCCTCTTCTTCTTCATTCCCCGGCCCCCTCCGTCTACCTCCCCCCCCCCCCCCACCCGATTCTTATCCCAACTCGCCCCCCCCCCCCCCCCCCCCCCCTCCCCCTTCATATTTTGGATGTCTCCACGTAATTCCAATGGATCATGCTCACAATGGACATTCCCTGTGGTGACGCAACTTCCCTCTAGGGAGCAAGAAAAGATAACTCACGGTGCAGTGTCCTAATCTGTTTTGCCGCCATTCGTTATGAGGCTTCCGTCTGTCTTTGCAATGCGAAGGTGAGCGTATTTCCCAAAGAAAGGTTCAGTTTACCAGTTTGTAATGTGGTGTATATGTTCTAGAACTATGTCTCTGAAGGGAGCACGATTCATGAATCCAAACAGTTTCCACCTTCCTTGTGTTTGCCCATTCCTACTTCCGTTCCCCAGAAACTTTACAAATGTATCTAGACTAGACTATTATTTCCTGCTTCAGTATCCCCCTTGTGTCTCAGTCTCTCTGACCGGCATTTTCAAGTTGAAAAGTTATTCAGTCCGTGAGAGCGCCAATCCTTTACATGCAGACTAAAGGGGCTTCTAATCTAGGACCTAACCCTATACGCTCATTTCGTAGCATTATGATTCAGTGCCCTACGCGCTCATTTCGTGTTGCGATTGTGATTCTGCTTACGATGTAGTAATCATACTAATGTTAATAATCATAACAATAAAACAACAACAGCAGTGATGAAATAATAATGGTTTAAATCTTGATGATCATGATGATGTTATGTAATTGACAGACAAGAAATAAAATGCCAATATGATTTTATGTACGAGTACCAACCCCTTTAGATATATGCCTGCTTCAGCTGTATAGTTCTCAATTTTCCTACTCCCATCACAGGTTTTCCCCCCTGAGTCAAAAGACAGTCGACAGTTTTCAAATATTTCCGTGATGACAGTCGTCTGCAGTTTACAGCCCTGTACAGATTTTGTAAGTCTGTTTTGAACAATCTAAATTGTCTTTGATCATAGGTGGATAAAGAAACGTAAGCACAAAAGGGCCATTGCTGCCTTTAATACAGGCTGTCTTATTTTCAAGTAACTCCCTGGATGTGTTTGTCCATGTCTGTTCTAAGACCGACTCCTCACATGCTGAGATATTAAGGCTCTTACCATAGCACTATTAGTGCTCAGCAGTGCAGTGTGAGTTCAAACGAATATTGGGATCTGAATTTCACATAAGAGAAGTACAAGCACAAAACAACTGTTAGATAGCTGGACCTTAGTACACGACATTATCACCATATCAACGCATACATGATGCTGTCAAAATGAAGAAACATCAGATTTTGTGAATTTTCAATTCGAGTTGAATCTTAGAATTCATTGTAGTTTATTGATCAGTCTTGCTCAACGTGACATTTGCTGTTCAGGATGCAAAAGGCCGCAACTTTCCAACAGCAGCTGTCAGCAGAAAGAGTAGTGTGGCTTGCTTTTTGTGTGAAAAAAAACGTTGGAATTGTGGAGGGGAGTTAATGTCCATTGGTGCAGGGAGTTACATGAGTGTGTAGTGCCAGCATGCCCTTTGGGAAGAAGTTTTCACTCGTTTTGTTTTATTACCATTGATAGTTTTCTGCAGTTCTTTATTTTTTATGCAAACTGTTGTAACATACTGTTTGGCCGAAAATTTGCTTTACGTACTCAAGTGTTGTGGTATAATAGATAGTAATACAATATCCTTTGGTGAATGTGAATTTGAAATGTTGTCAATTTGTAATGCTCAAATGTCAGAAAAAATCACGCACAAAAAATGTACAATGATGATTGAAATGAGCATAGCTGCTTATCTATGCTTGCTCTTTTCTCTCTCTCTTTCTCTGTTGTACGTATGGGATTGAATTGAAGTTCTGTGGAGTTGTACTTTAATTGGAGAATGATGCCTGCAAACTAAATGGATTTTTTTTTCATATTGCATGGACCATAGCACTCCGATTTGTCCTGTTCAAAAACATATTGTGTATTATATAAGATTCTCATTCCATCCAGCACCTAGACTTCTTTTTTAATTAAAAAGAAATTTTGGAATTTTAAAACAGTTCCAAAGCATGAAGAAATTTTGGAACTTCAAAAACTGTTCCAAAGCATTTCACAGAGATACTTTGGCAGATCCGTTGGACCAATAGATCCATTCCCGCTTCACAGATCCCAAAGTTGTCAGAAGGATCCCTTGGAACTTCAGAAGCAGTTCCAAAGCATGTGGCAGATTATTTAGACCATTAGTCCATTCCTGCTCCACAGACCCAAAGTTGACAGAAGATCTCATTTTCCTCATCAGATCCCACAGCAAAGAAATCTGTAACTCATTGACAGCATAGTGACTGGAGCAATATCAAAAGGGATAGAGACCCAAATCAAGAATGGTCTGAAGATGATGCAGAATGGGACATGGTTGCTGGCAAGGTGATCCAGTTATCACAAGGTCAGGGTGACCTTGTTAAGTTCTCATAACACAGCTTAGGTTACCATGGCCATGACCTTGGTATTTGTCTGTGATGTGAAACTGAAAGATGGCTCACATACAGTCAAATGTCAGGTCACTGCTGCATGGTCAAAGAGCAAATATTCCTGACTGTGTTACAGTGACCCCTGTAACTTATCATTACATTTATAAATGAGGTCATTATGACTTTTGACATAAATATCTATGACTTACAAGGAGTCCCATGAGTTGGGGATAAAGTTAAGTTAGCTCAAGTGAGTCATTTTTGTGTGTGTGCCGAGTGTGTAGTGTCGACAGATGTGTGTCAAATGTAAGACTAATCTAGATGGATCACAGTGTCAGTGGTTTAAATTATCATGACACACTGAGGCTACGGTGAATGTGGTATCAATATTTGTAATCTTATTTGATAAAACCACGGATTGTAGAAATTATCCACAGTAGGATTGATGAGTTATAGGAATCTTGAATCGTGAGATGGATTGTATCAGATAGTGGTGGCCAGATCACCAGGTTGGGCTCTGCTTTGATCAAGCATCTGCTACATTTTGGCCATTTGTGTCCCTCCCCCTCCCCTCCCTCCCCCTTCATCAGTTCTGTCTCCCCCCCACCCCCCCCCCCCCCCCCCCATCTCCCCACCTTATTTTTTTTTAAAACCGTGGCTTAGCTAGTGAAGTACATTGTATATCAATGAATTCATTCACTGGTGTTTATGCCTAAATCTGGTCATCTAAATAGCTCAGCAGCTTGGAACATTGACCTGCCATTAAAAGCTTGTCAGATCGAACCCGGAGAAGAAAATGGGCAGTTTTACTGTCTCAACTGAATTCAAATAATTTTGTCATAAAGGTGTCACAGAAAGTGTTGAATAAAGACCCGTCCCCCCCTTTCCACCACCCCATCCCTTCTCCCCTTTCCTTCCTCACGCATGTCTGATATATCACCCAAGATGGTGTGTGGATATTTAACATAAATCAAAGGAACCTAGCTTAGCCTGAAACTGTACTGTCGATGGATTTGATTCATCAGGGACCATCTGCCCATGTGATCTTTAGATCACAGGATCTGTGAGCCATGGGTATCTGCAGACCATGGGATCTATGAACAATGAGATTTATGAAAAATGAGGTGTATCTGTCGTGGGATCTACCTATCTGATCACAACTCTTGTCATGTAAAGCATGGAGGAAGTAGAGGCTACATACAAGGGGCGAGTTGTGGACCTGGGGATTGAGATTTTCATTGTTTTCTGCCTTTCAGTCATCGGCTCTTCACCCCTTGTCACCTATTCTCACCCAAACACCCTATCCCAACCCCATCCACCCCTCTTCCTTCCACCCATCTCCCACCCATTCTCCCTCATCTTGTTCGCTTCACTCCCCACATCCATCTACACTTTCAGCATGTTAACAACTTTGCTCTTTTCTTCTGTTGGTTTGTTTATCGGCCTGTGCGTTTGATTTTTTTTTTTCTGTATGTGTGTGTAGTTTGAGATGTAAAATTTTCCAGCCATTTTTTCCTTTTGATTTCTTTGTTCCCATCAAAACATGGTTATTACAAGGTGATTGATTACAGAATTCAGTAGATGACCTACTAGGTGTGAAGAAAGGACTAATATGTGAACAGATTCGCTCACTACCATGTCATGATGACAGTTTCCAATAAGGGTACAATTGTGGCCACCTCTGACACTAGTTATAGGGGAGGGTAGGAAGAGAGACAGAAAAAGGTGTTAGAAATGTGTAGCAAACCCCCCCCCCCCCCCCAACAACAATTTTCTACCTTTTCCAGTTGAAGGGAAGCAACTTGCCTCTATATTAACACTTCGATATTTCTTCCCCTTTGAAACAGAAAAGAGCTGTCGCCCTTTCCCCAGTCTCTCAACAAGTGTAAGTATGTAAGAGAGAGAAAACACTCGAAGGTACTTTTGTCTCTCCTGTTTGTGCAGCTTTCATATTATTGTCAAGTCCTCTTCTACATTTTTTTTAAAGAACTGAATCCCCTTTGCATGTTGCTATCTAAGTGTATGTTAGAGAGAGGGAGATTCGAAACAACCAAATATATCTTACAGAGGCAAACATTTTCAATCAAATGTTTATATACTTCAAACATAATCTATTTCTAATACTTGACTTAATTTACCACTGGAATGTAGAATGTGCATTGTTCTTGCTAACACGAGTCATCTTTAAATGGCATGGGTGTCAAAACTGGAGGAAAAAAATTAACCACAAATTCTGGGATATGATGTATATCTCCTCCGACTCTTTCTTTTAATGTAGAATGGCTCAATAAAGTTTGATGTAGACTAACAGTTACGTTGATAAACAAACATGACGGGAGGAACACAGGGGAACAACAGGAAAATGTTATTTTCCTTTTTTATTTATTTATCCAACTGTTTCCTGTTACAGTGCTTTAGTACCACCTTCTTTCATAGTATTTTTGTTCTCATTTCTTCGTTCACTTGTTCATGCACTCACAGTGTGACTTATCTTATTCCTGCATTCTTTTTTATTTCACATAGGTCTTTTATTTGCAGACAACAGATTCTGCCTGTTCTTGTCCATACACTGTATTTAAATGTTTGTCTGCCTGTCCGAAATAAGTGATGTTAGTATTCAGGATACTGTTCTTTATTCTATCTTCTGCCTTACATGGATGGGAATGTCAGAGTACAAGATATTCTCAATAGAATGTCAGTATCTTCTGTTTGCTTTTTAATAAACTCTTCTGCCTATAGAATGTGTAGGTCAACTTTTTTCAAAGATATTTTGGACAGGAATCCAAATAAATGTGAGATTTTTTATCAATGTTTTGATGATCATTATGAGAGAGAGAGAGAAAAGCAGTCAAGGAGGCGCGCGCGCACACACACACACACAACACACACACACACACACACACACACAATATACATACACACACACAGAGTTTTACAATTCATCTATTATATTCACATATACTTTTAAGTTTCTCCATGCCCTACGTAAATCTAGAAACAATTCACAACCAGACCATTGCAAAACTTGCAAATAACTGCCCAAGGGTGCTGAACATGTATGAATCAGCTTGCACCATTGTGTCTGGGGGTAAGGATGGCTGAAAGCAGAACTGATGAAGGTAAAGAATGACGGACAGCAGAGTGCACTTTATTTTATTCTTTTACTGAACTCCAACGTTAACAGAATCATTAATTAGTCTCTCCTATGTCACATTTGATGTTTGTTCCTTCAAAACACACAAAAATAAAAAACAAAAACAAAAACCCTACTTGATCTAAGGTCAAGCGAGAAATCCAGTCTTGCTTGCTGATGAGGACTTATCCTTCTCCACATGAGTTTATCCTTCTCCATGTGTATTTACAACAATCTTGATTTGAGTCTGTCCAAATGTCATTTAATATCTTAGATTATTCATCATCTTATCTATGACTTTATCACTTTTAGATTGTTGAGATTGCTGTATCAAACACTAAATTAAGTCACCTGCATTGCTTGCAACCATCACCTCTAGTTTGTTGATTCAAGGCATGAAACAGTTTAAATAATACATCTGCCAAACATGAACAAATGAATCACAAGATAAAAACAACATGTTTCAACCTCTTAGGTCTTCTTCAGGCAAGATAAACAACACTCAGGACAATAAAAGTGAAGAACGAGCAATCACTTAGCTTGTCAAATTCTGTGCAAGATGAGCGCATACACAAAACTGGCACCATTGCAAATGCCAAAAATGAGCAGGGGTATGTAATTGGATTACTAGTCCTAATTTAAAAAAAAAAAAAAAAAAATCCCCCCCCCCCCCCCCCCCCGATTTCTGCCATATCGTATATGCATATACCTGTGTATATGTATACATTTGTCCTAAATGTGTCACCACATGGGTGCATGCAAATGCGAGCATAATTATGTTCACATGTGTCTGCACACAGCATGCATCAGTGTATGTATGTGTGAGCATGCGCAAGTGTGTGAGAGAGAGCAAGCATGCGTGTGCATGCACGCGTGTGCTGCATGCATGCTAGTGTGTGTATGTGTGCTCTTGTATATGTACCTCTGTGTGCTAAGACTTTCACATGTTCCCATTACAATGTCATAGTGTCAGTGTAAATACGTCTTCACATGCTTCCATTACAATGTTACAGTGTCAGTGTAAGTGAACCTTCATGTTTCCATTACAATGTTGTAGCGCCAGTGTAAATACATCTTCGAATGTTCCCATTACAATGTTATAGTGTCATTGTAAGTGCACCTTTACATGTTCCGATTACAATGCTATAGTGTCCATGTAAAAATATCTTCCCATGTTCCCATTAAAATGCTATACTGTCAAAGTAAGTGCACCTTCACATGTTCCCATTACAATGGATTAGTATCAGTGTTAAGTATACATAATTCAATTTCTGGCATCATTTATATCAACACTAGGCATCAAGATCTTAAGCACAGCAAATGCTATAACATTCAGAAAGATTCAAATTTCATTATCACAACCCATTCAAAAATACATTTAGCCCTTTCAGAACTGTCAGACTCTACAGGGGCATAAAAGTCACACCCTGGGCAGATAACATCACAAAAAAAGATAATATTCTAGAAAAAAAGAAACAATAAATGTGATTTATGACACAGCAACCAAACTATTGACATCTCAAGGCATGAAACACCTAGGCTGTGTTGAGACACTAGGCACTTCCCTTGATTATAAGAGAAACAAATTTTTTTTTAATGTCAATACCACAAAAATGCGTGAAAAAAGGTAACAGGAAAAAAAAGTCAATGCCACAGAAATGCATGAAAAAAAAACATAAGGGCAAGTAGACGCTGCAGAATCGACAGCTGGTGTGCATCCTGGAGAGTCCCGTACCTTTTTTATCACCAGCTTGCCATATTACTACAAACAAACTGACATGTCATAAATTCTGTTAAAGTAAAAAGTTAAATAAATAAATGAACCACCTGAACAAAAACAGGAATAGTCCACAAAGCCAGAACAACAGCAGACAACAGAAAAGACAGACAAAAAAATCAGAGCCAAAGAATGTGACAGATGTTTTAACTTCTGTACACACACACACACACACACACACACAAATGTACAATCAACATAATCAGCAGCAGCAGCATCACACAGTAAGTGCACTTTCAGAGTTAATCTTAAAGTGTTAGGTAAGTGTTTAGGTAATAAACACTCTTTGTGCCGTATATATCCTTGTACTACAGTCACTGCATGCTGTTCTTGAAATGTCATTCACAACAATGAATAAGAGATTCTACCATTAAAAGCATTGTGGGGTGAAACACTGCTGTATCTCTATGCAAAAAGTCAAACAAGTCATGTGCTGACTGTGTCAGTGAAAACAACATGGAAGTGTTCATGATGCACAAGAACAGAAAAACACAGCTGAGGTTATTTATGTAGTAAATGAGCATATTATGTACAGCCTATAGAAAGATAAATATGTGTACAGAAAAATGAGTATAGGCTTAGGGTTATGTATACACAGCAGCAGAGATTTTAGAACTGAAGAATGAAGCCATTCTCTTACAAATTAAAAAAAAAAAAAAAAGAAAAAGAAACGGACAAGGAGTCATGCCTAAAGAGAAAAAAACAAGGCACCATGACCTGACAATTAGTTATGTAGCATAAAAACAATAACAGAAATGTAACTGACAATGCAAAAAGTGGCATGACATTTAGACCTTTGAAAAAAAAAATCAGAAAGGAAATAGATAGGTCGTCAGATGACTGACAGACAGGTAGATAAATGTAAATCGAGATGTATCGGGAAGATGAAAAACCCTTAGCGTTGCTGGACACCACACATGATGAACAGTGGTTGCAAATCAGATTCCTGAGCAGATGTAAAGATTGAAGAAAAATGATTATGCACACTACATGCTGCCCACTCCATCTATTATTTTTTTAGCTTTCACCTTTACAAAGGTCCGTCAGGAATGTTTGCAAATACAAGAGAACTTGATGTAAAACAACTTGCATCAAAAGATCTTGCAGTTACTTTTAAGCTTGACATTATTCTGCCAACCTAAATGGTGTTTCTGTTTTACTGCAATGTTTGTTTGTTTTTAAAGCAACTTGTTTTACATCATTAAAAGAACTTCCAGTAAAGCACCTTGCATTAAAAGTAGTAACACGAGAAAAACTGACAGGCCACCACTTTGGTGGGATAACTTGACAAATTCTGCCAAGCAGATAACATGTGTTGTTTTACTGCAAGCTCTTTTTATGCAGTTTGCTTTACAGACATTCCTGACAAAGCCTTTTCAAAAGTGAAAGCTTATAAAATGAACATAAGGAGAGGGCAGCATCTGGTGTGCCCTAACTCTTTCTCTCTATGATATATATATATATAGAGAGAGAGAGAGAGAGAGGAGTGATTGCATTATATTTGTATACATACATTGAGCTATGTGAGGCATGAAATTAAAAAAGGCTCAAAGTATCATATCCATTAAAAAGAAAAACAACTTAAATCTCCCTTTCCTCCTTAATCAAACCATCGCCCACAATATCATGAAAAGCCCTAATCCCTCCTCTCTCTCTTTCTCTCATCTCACCCCCCCCCCCCCCCCCCCCCACAACTCTCATACAGAGAGAGAGATAAGGATTTACAGAATTTAAGGAATTCTTTTTCATGTCTTCAAAACGACATAACATTGAGACACAAGATACAAAGAGGTTAATGATATCACAAAACCACCATTAGACCACAGATCAAAATTCACACAATTGTGTAATGTGGCAGTTTCAGAAGAGCAGTGTCGTCTCTTCAACAGCATCTGTTGGAAAGAATGCACATGGCTGATGCACGTTGGCCTAGTGAATGGGAAGACTGGGAAAGGGGAGGGGATGTGAAAGGTGACAGGACGAATTCACAGTAGGGAGCATTTCTCGCACCAAGTTCCACAGCTTCTTTATGAGCGCTGATCTGTCCGGCTCTGCATACTTAGCTGTGTGAAGTTTTCATCCGCTGCCCGCAGCATTCCCAATAGGATCTCCGTGTTGGGGAAACGACCTGTGGACACACATCAACAGAAATCATGCCATTTACCAATTCACAATATTCATTATTGATTGGATTTTGTTAGATAGACAACTTAATCGTCTATTGATTTCATTCTTTCTCTCCTTTTGTTTGAACTTCTCTCTATGGTCATTCAGTAGCATTTCTCCTACACCGCTAATGTCATAAATGCAGATGCACTGATATAGCCGGCTCATCGTTTTGTCCTAATCCCACCAGCAACAGACCAAAATGACAATGTCAGAGCATCGTGAGGGCACCCATGACAGGAAACCATGCACTCCTGCCGAGTCATTCTGGTGATATCGTTGCCTGTACTGATCCAGCATTTGCTGGACACAACCTGAACTCTTTAACCGACACCCCACAACTGCTTGGTCGTGGAGCCATACTAAGGCAGCAGCTGCTCTTCTCAGGAGTGGATGTCACCACTGCATCCCTCCTGCAACATAGCTTGGATTTGAAGGCACTGAAGACTGACATGAACCCACCAGAGACTGGTGTGGTGATCAAACTAAAAGTGAAGGTCTCCTTGTAAGACGGGTGAGAAGACACAAAATTTTATTCAACTGTTCTTTGTATTTTTTTTCAGCTGTTTTTTCCATATTTTTTCAGCTGGTCTGGTGAGAAGATGATTCTATTCATAAATCTCTTTGCGTTGACTTCCTTAAAAAAGAAAAACAGTAATACAAATGTCAATGCTCATTTATTTCTTGATGACATAAAAGTAAGAGAATGATACTGATGTTTTGGAATTCCAGGGTGGTTTGACTCTACCCTTCTTTTCATAAAACTCAGGCACCAGGACTGAGAGGTACAGACACCTGTAGAATTCATCAGACATTCCGGGCAACAGGTGTATTCCAAGATCACACACAGTAAATCCAAGACTGCAATTCCAATCTTCACTTAGAAGAAAATAGCACATTCAAAACTTGTGGCTAGTGGTTGGCAGTGGCTGAAATTCTTGCAATGATCAATACATCTGACAGAGTTCAAATCATTTTCCCTGTGACCAGCCTATGAAACATTGAAGCATCATGATAACTACCTCTTTTTTTAAAATGCATTTTCATAATTAAGTAACGCTTTTGTCAAGACTTCTGAAACTTAAGCTCTTTTCAATAATTCACCTCCAAAAAAAAATTACATCACAATACTATCCCTATTTTTACGTAAAAATTGAATTTCATAGAGATAGCAACACCATGTTGCTTACTCACAGCAGGAAATTACTATCCGTATCAATTATTTCCCTTTCTTTGCAATCTTTCATTTAGCATTTGTACAGGTTTGAAACACCTAAAGTATACCTAACTTAAGATACCGGATCTACATACATCCCAGCACAAACATAGATTTATCGGTGATCTGCTCAACAGTTCCGAGTTATCTTTCTCACTCACCCAGGCATGCTTGCGCGACACACACACACACACACACACACACACATGCATGCATGCATGTGTGTGCACACACACACATGCCATACACACACATTCAGGTTCACAATAGTATTACATGCTAGTGTATGAAAAAGGAAGGCTATTGTAAAAGAAAATCAATAAGAAATTCATAGAAAAAAAACGAGCAAAAATATGTGGACAATGTCAATCACTCATACAAAAATACTCGTATACACATGTGCAGATACACACTCGTACACACGTGTGTGTGTGTGTGCACACACATACACATGCATGTGCCCACACACACAGAGCAGTCTCCAGTCTGTGCCTGTCAAGCATGATCACAAAAAGAACAGTTCCAGTTATCAGAAGATGAAAATAAAAACTAAATGTTTATGTCATACATCAAGATTGTGGTGTTTTCACATTGAGTTCATGTCACATAAAGGTAGGCGTTCCCGAGTCTTAACAGACATGCTGAGTCAGTTCAGAGAGTGTGGAATACAGTTGATCATAGCATGCACATATGAGTAGGTGTGGCAGGAGAGGGAAAGCAAAGGGAGGAGGGAGGCTGTAGATAATTTATGTATTGCATGCATACATTCTTGTTTCGGTAAAAAGGTTACGGCAACTTTTAATGAATTAACTTTTTCATATCTTGGAGATGGTAGGAAGGGTATGAAAAGGTGAATAAGGTAAGAGGAGGCATGGGTGTAGGTGAGAGACTACACATTTTTGGCTTCCTGTAATGCTGAAAACATCCACAGACTGCTACGCAAGTTTAAGGTGATTTGATCAAGTTTTCATGAGCACAGAGGCTCAAATCCAAGGGTAAAAATAACTTTAAAAGAAAACATGCTGCAAAATGGATCGTTTCTTTGTAACCAGAGACAAATATCCCAAATGTAAGAGGGGGAGAAGGTTTACAAGCTCATAAGAAAGATGAAACGGACAGACTGGTGTAACCCACTAATTTATTACCAAGAAAGACAGACGAAAAAAAAATAATCAGTAAAATATACATAACCTGAAACTAAAATGAGACTAACAAGGAAAGAAATGCATCCGATAAACAAAACCAGAATTTCTGCTGTAAGTTCAAGTAGCCCACTCAGCAGAGCGACTTACCGGTTGACAGTGCCGCCCTCACTGCTGCTGCATCCAATGTTGGCGACCCAGGGGAAGAATTCAACAGCTGTCCAGTGCTGCTTGATGCCAAACCTGTCGTGAACAAAGAACAAAATGAAAACATCATCTGAGAAGACTCGAACAGAGGACACAAATGCTGTATACTTTAATGCCATTCCCCTAACCATCTGTGGGGGGGGGGGGGGGGTAAATGAACTGTGATGAAAGGCATTTCTTTTCACAGTCAAATTAGCTACCTAAAACAACACGAAGCTTGTAGATAAATCTAAGCCTTTGTAACCAAAGTTTGATTATGCGCTGCAGTGCGACAGAGCACTTAACACACAAAAAAGCCCTCAAGATTTCAAGTGCTGTCATTACAGAATGATCTAGAAAACAAATATCTGCTGCACAAGAACAAGATGAACTGTCCAAAAAAAATTTTTTTTTAATGTTACCCAGAAGCGTTCTCTTTGCCTATCCTGTGGGCAGAATGCCCTGTTTGGTACATTAAAAGAGGGGGGGGGGGGGGGGTTACATTAAAATGCCAAGTGGAGGAAAAACCTCATGAAAAATCTTGCTAGCCACGCTGATTTTCTGATCGCATTTTACTACCAGGCTAACGTTTTCATCAGCGTTCACCTCCGTAAACACAAGCAATAAAACGTTTGGCCAACAAGACCTTTGTAAACAAAGTCAGAGCAAAAACTTGAACACACTGTTGCACGAAGTATTACATAACTTCACAGACACAACAGATTTTATAACTTAGAAAAAATTCAAGCTGATCTCTCTTGAGGGAGCATCTCATCACAGCACCCTGAATTCTGTCTGTTCTTGTTTCCATGTCTGTGTATTCAAATGGATCTCCTGAAAGAATCCTGCAAGGTGCAATTTCCTGCTTGCTGTGGATTTTCTTCCATTTTTTCCTTTATTCTTTTAATGTGTGTTAATTCCATGTGGCTTTCTTATCTGAACAACTGTCATTAAATCCATTACGTGAGGAAATGATATGTACATAAGTGCCCGCTGGGACTCAGAAATGCATTCTCTGAACTGCTGTGCCAGCTAGCCAGAGCAACCCTGCACCATCTTTGGAAGCCTTCATTGTCTTGACTTAGGAAGAATGCACCCACAGGGCATGTCATTAAGACATCAAGGGATATAACTGTTGCCTGGCAGGTGCCATTATGTGATGGTCACTGCCTCCACAGAACCATCCCATTGGTGTGATACTTCCAGAATAATCTAGCGATGCCCCTTTTCAACTACCCTTACATGATTTCAAAATTATACCGAAAAATAAAACTATTATCCATACAGGTAATTCCCATTTATACAGGAAGCTGTTCTTTTTCCTTTCTTTCCTTATGAATTTCTTTTTTTTCTTCTTCTTCTTTTTGTTCTTGAACATTTATTTTCCATTCATGCTTACCACGGGAACTTGAGTTTCCCAAGTCGGAGGGAATATCAACTTCAGTCAACACCTGGAAAACAAAACGTGCAAACATTATTTACTCGACAGTTAGCTAAACAATCTGAGTGGTGTGGTGTAGTAAAGTATGGTGTATGTGTGCATTAGGGATGGGAAAGCTGGTTGTGGGAGAGGATAGGGAGAGACAGGATGCTAGATGTGTGTGTGCGCGCGCACGTGTGCGCCTCTGTGTGTATGTGCGTGTGTAAACTGTACATGGTAGCCAGCAAAATGTGTCTGTGACAATATGTGCATATATGTTAGATTACAGCACAGTATGTATTGCACTGGTTCACGTTTCATTTTGGTGTTAATTTGAGTACATTTTTGCTTGAATTGGGTATTTTGTTTTGTTTGTTTGTTTGGTACATTATGTATAATGATGAAGGCAGTTCTTCCTTGATCAATGTGATAATCCATACACCATTTCATCATATATGGCTGTATCAAATTTCCATGAGACCAAGGGAGAATACCTGTGCCTGAGCTGCCCGCTCAATGAAGTGGTGTCCCTTGACCATCAGATGAGGGCAGGTGGGCATGTGAAGAGCATGCTGTTCCCAGGGATCAGAGCCAGGCTGCCATCTGTACACCCCTACACCGCACCAGTAGCACTTCACTTTGTCTCCACTCCCTATGAACAGAAGCAGATGGTACGATTTTGAATTCATGTCGGTGATAGTGATATTCAACCTCGTGACTGCTGCTGATATATACAGGTCCATGAGAGACCGCAGCATCCTTGTGATGGGAAAGGGCAAATACATCAGGCTGCAAGGTACCACAATAGTCTGTCTTGTCTTCTTTCAAGTGGGACATTCTGATAATGCTATTATACCTTTAAAGTCTACACAAAGCATAATCATTCTCTTTCAGTTTCATACTAGGAATGTCATTTACTTCACTGCACTTTAGAGACAATATTCTGATACTATCTTCACTTGCATTATAATTCTGTTCTATGTTCTCTTTGAACAACTACGTAGTGCGAGAAAGAAGTGCAGTCTAACAATTCCTCTGTCATTTAAAACAATGACTAGGCAATGATTAGGAAGAGAAAAACAAGAGGTTGGGGGGGGGGGGGGGGGCTGTACAAGAAAAAAGAAGGCATTAGAATACTTCAACAGTAGCATACAGGGACCATGGCAGCCTGTCTTTTAAACCAGATCATTTGTCCTGCCTAAAGGCCTTTCATTCACTTCTTTCAACTCATCCGTGGGTCACAGCTGACTGTGTTAGTGTTCTTCCCTTGGCATCTAAAGGAATCATACCTGTAGTAATCCCATCACCAAGGGTTCAAAAACGGAATCCAATGGCATCCCAAAGCAGCCAGTCAAGGATAGAACAGTGTATTGTGAAGACAGCACTGAATTGAAATATATATCAAGGTGTCAATAGTCTGTGGTCAGCTTTTCTGTTTAAGAACGCAAGCATCGTCAGTCACATGACCAGTACTGACAACAGCGTAGAAAGTGATTACATGAATATCTCCTTGCCTGAAAATATCCATTCACAAAATGTAAATCTTGACCAGTACTGACAACAGCGAAGAAAGTGTTTACATGAATATCTCCTTGCCTGAAAATATCCTTTCACAAAATGTAAATCTTGACCAGTACTGACAACAGCGAAGAAAGTGATTACATGAATATCTCCTTGCCTGAAAATATCCTTTCACAAAATGTAAATCTTTTTTCTGCTGTCTCATCTTCTCTGCCACCTCAGTGGTATTGCATCCATGCTGCTCATTCTGACCCCTCGTTGACTGCCACAGCCAGGGCCGTCACGCCACAGCCACAGCACCAGTAAACACAGGGAGCAGTCAACGTTGTCATAAGGCAACCCACCAAATGTGCCACTGCACACACGCAGGACACCAAGCCCTCTACTGACGACAATAACTACATAGTCACGGAGCCGGCATAAGTGAGCTCTCCCGCTAAAGGACGCCACCACGTCCAATTTGCTGATACAGGTGACCCTGACAGAGTCAGACCAAGGCCACAGACATGGACAAGCAATCGAAACAGGTCTACATGACAGCAGAGCATGAAACTTCCATGCATGAAACTTTCATGCATGAAAAATTCTGAGGCCTTTTACTGAAAGCCTGAGAATTTGAGATTTTTTTAAAAATACAAATGGATGAAGATGGTGCTATTGATTGCCAGTCTGGTCTGAGACTGCATGACAAATGACAGGGCTATACGCTATCAGTCTATGCTTACTAACTTCATCATGGCATCAGCCACTGTCGGTCAGTGGTGAGCAACACTCTCAGAGACACATCCATTAAGTGGACGAAACCTAACTGTGTGGTCACAGTCTTCCCAACTGAACCCATAGCAAACTGAACTCTGGGTAGGTGCTTGTCGGGCCAGAAAAATCCTACAATTAAACGGCTCTGATAGTACCTGAACCCACAACCTCCAAGCTGGAATTCCGTAACACTAACCACTTCACCACAGCAGCTAGTAAAATGTAACTTTTTGCACTAATAATGTTTTCTATGGTTAAACTGACAGCCTTCTTCAGAATCAATTTTCAGCCAGGTTTTTATTGAATAATCTTTAACAATGTAAAAAATGGACATTTCAAGTGCATTTTCCTTGTTGTCAGGAAGCTGAAAGCATTTTCCATTGACTTAAATTGTAATACACATTAATAAACACCTCATAACATATATACACATGTATAGATCTCATTCGCTTTAGTGGAGCACAAGACATAAAAAAAATTGTGCCTTTTGACCCAGCAAAAGTTTATTCTTAGATGCCAGTGATAAGCCTTGGGTCAATCTGGAATCGAAGCAAGCAACAAAACATGTCTCGAGGAGGAGAGCAGCATTCTGCTGCTTTATCAGAAGTTCAGCTACTCTGCAAATTTGTTCTACATAGTCATCAGAGAGAAAACTATCACCGAAAATGTGAAAAGGAAACTGGCGGTGTCACAGATTGGTCAACAGCGCATGAACAAGGTTCTTTTGGAGCAAATGAAATATTACAGCTTATGGATTAAATATTCCTTCACATACCGTGTATATTGTTTACTCACTCTCTCGCTCTCTTTCGCTCTCCTCACTCTCTCTCACACACACACACACACACATGCCCATGCACGCACGCACCACACACACACACACACACACACACACCACCACACCTCTCTCTCTCTCTCTCTCTCTCTCTCTTCTGTGATTATACATTCTACACAAATGGGACATGTGTCTGTTAGTGACTGAAAAAAAATATGAAGCTCTGGAAGCTGTTGGAAAATGAACAAACTAAGTATTGTTCATTTTAATTTTTATCTACATCAAAACTCGGGTATTTTGTATACCTACTTTGTAACATACTAGTGATACATTAACTTGCACCATGAATTCATACTGTGTTATAATATGTATTAACCAAACGCAAGTTCAGAAGTCACCATACCTGTGAAGAAAAATCCAGCCCGGCTCAATGATGGTGATTGTAGATCATCATCCCAAAACCTGTGTGGCCAGTTGTCATAAGTTCCAAGGCGTGCATTTTCATCCTCAAATTGCGGATACCATATTTTGAAATGGCGATCTCGTGAACGGTTAGCTCTCAGCTGTCTCTGAAGAGACTTCATTCTGATGCGCTCTTCATCTAAGGTTGAGATATTCCCAACATCAATAAGCAGTACACGTGGACAATGAACGCTTTGAGCATGTGCCTTCTTTGGCTCACATTCAATGCTGAATGGCAAGATCAATGTACAAAATACACACTGCATATCATGTGTTGACAATCTGTACACAAAACCCTCTTCTGCCCATGCAATACACCCTGGGCAGCGAGTATCTGAAAATGTCTGCAGACGACGACTGGCAAACAACATGGGAAATCCACCCACTGGAGGCTCAAATGGAAAATTATAACTTGCCTTTGGACTCATGAGACTGTAATTCATACTCCGGGGTCGGTATGAAAGTTCTGATCCGTCAGTGTCGGTGTTGTTGTCTGGCTCCGCATCACGGCTGCTATTACCTGCATGGTTTTTCTTTGTCGTTTGTTCGTCGTTATTCTGCATCTGGATAAGTACGTTCTGACAGCCATAAATAAAGATGAACACATTGCGACTGCGAGTGTCCACGGCTTCATTTTCTTCACCATCTACTTGTTCGTTTCTTGCATCGTCAACGGGGTTCAGTTCCTCCCTTTCAATATTTCCATCAATTCCGTTGCTTGTGTCTGACTCTTCAACTGGAAAAAGCTGTCGTCTGGCACTCACGACACTGGGATGCTGAAGCATATCGTTTGCTGCTGACGCGTTGTTCAAAATCGAGCAATTTTCATTGAGCACTCTATGAACGGCGAACGGGGATTCCCCGGACCAATCTCCGTACTCAGCCCACAACTTCCACAACAAACATCGTCATAACTGGCATTGGTTCTTCTCATGAATCCTGCTTTGGCCAGCTTTGCAGGAGAATTCGAAATACTAAGTTCGTGGTCATTTGGAAGTGGCGTAAACTGAAAAGATGCCAGTCGCATCACCTCTGGTGTAAGGCAGCTGAAAGCAGACGAAGGCCTATCCATGTTTGCTGTGATGACATCACACGCAATGCATTGTAGGATCGCTCGCTGACATATGACTTAAAGGCCTAATAATATAAAAGAACAGAAATCCGGCCATATACACCAAAGACTACCGTGAATGAAAGACCTGTCCCTAAAAGCTTTCGCTATGAGGACGTAAAACTCAACCATTCACCCTCTACACCCAAGACTACCGCGAAAGAATAACTTGTCCCTAGAAGTCTGTGCTGTGAGTACGTAAACCTCAACCATTCTCACCATCTACACGATTCAAACGAAATGCCTTGAAGGCGATAGTATAAGGCCTGTCATATTATATCATTGATGGGCTTATAAGCTTTATCAGCCTTTTACTTGGCTTAGTTTTAAAACGGAGTGACTGAGGGCGGAAAATGAAGCAAAATTTAGAAAGAGAGTGTCTAAGGGATGTATATCTTACTCAAGTGGTACAAAATCTGGCAAGGAAAAGACTAAATCAGAAAGAGAATATATTAGACTTAGTTTTGGTTCAAGATGAAAGAGTGATTTCAGATATTGAACATAGTGCCCCAGTTGCAAAAAGTGATCACGAGGTTTTATCATTTTTTCTTTACATAGAGGGAAAAAAAGAATCCAAAAAGGGCGAATATAGATATGATTTCAATAAGGGTGACTATGAAAATTTAAGAAAAGATTTGGGTATGATAAATTGGTGTGAAAGTACCCTCTTGGTGTGGATGAGAGTTGGAAAATGATCAAGAACACTATTCATAAGTGTATTGATAAACATTTTCCAAAAAAAGAGTGTTCAACACATGTATCGAAAAAAACAATATGGTTGGATAAAAAAAATAAAAAAAAAGCATGGAGGAAAGTTACCAAAAAAAAAAAAAAATGGATATAAAAGATTTATGTGCACTAAACAAGGTAGTGAGTATATGAAGTATATAAGGAAGAGGAATAAATTTGAAAAAAGAAAAAGAAAGGAAAGGATCGAATTCGAAAAAAAAGTTGCGTCAAATTGTAAAGCTCATCCTAAAAAGTTTTGGAAGTATGTACAATCACAGACCAAGACAAATATTGGCATTAGTCCACTGAATACAAAAGATGGTGGTTTAGCAGTGTCAGATGAAGATAAGGCAAATACTTTAAATGACTTCTTTTCTAGTGTGTTACAAAAGAAGATAATAGTAATGTTCCGATCTTGGAAGTTGGTTCAAGGTCCAGTGGAGTCACCGTAACGGATATGTGTATTACACCCAGTGCAGTTAGAGAGAGGCTTAAAAATATAAACCCAAATAAATCTTGTGGACCTGATATGATCCCTGCAAGAGTTCTTAAGTAGTCATATAATGAGCTAGCATTACCTTTCAGTATTTTGTTCAACAAGTCAATTGAATCAGGTGTGGTACCAATGGATTGGAAGTCTGCAAATGTAACAGCTTTATTTACAAAAGGTACTAGGACAGATCCTGGAAATTATAGGCCTGTTAGTCTTACATCAATTGTATGTAAGATTATGGAATCGATTATACGGGATGTGATCGTAGATAATATGACCTTGAATAATTTATACACAGAATGCCAGCATGGTTTCCGTAAACATCGATCTTGTGTAACACAACTTCTACTTGTCATGGAGGATTTAACAAAACTTTTAGATAATGGCAACAATGTAGATATACTTTATTTAGACTTTAAAAAGGCTTTTGATTTTGTTCCCCGTGAGAGGCTTTTAGTGAAATTATCATCATATGGAATTACAGGTAGAGTGCATACATGGATAAGGGATTTTTTAACTAAAAGACAGCAAAGAGTCAGAGTAGGAAGTTCATATTCAGATTTTACGGAAGTTCTAAGTGGTATACCACAAGGGAGTATTTTGGGTCCCGTATTATTTACAATATTTATAAATGATTTGCCAAACTCGGTGGAAAGTATTTGCAAAATATTTGCAGACGATACAAAAATTTATAATACAACTTATAATCATAATACATTACAAAATGATATCGATGATTTATCCAAATGGTCTACCACATGGAATTTGCATTTTAATGCGGACAAGTGCAACGTGTTACATGTTGGACGTAGGAACCCGAGATATCAATATATAATGCTAAACAGTAATACTGGTGAGCGTGCAGATATTTCAACATGTGATTATGAAAAAGATCTTGGTGTCACTTTTGATTCTGGCCTGGTATTCGATAAGCATATTCAAAACTCTATAAATAAAGCTAATAAAATTATTGGTGTAATTAAACGTACTTTTATTCACATAGATAAAGACATTTTTACAAAACTATACAAGGCTTTCGTTAGACCACATTTGGAATATGGCAATACAATTCGGTATCCTCGATTAAAGAGGCAGTCTGCTGCTTTGGAAAGAGTACAAAGAAGAGCAACAAAGCTTGTAAAGAATATATAAAATCTTTCCTATGAAGGTAGGTTAAAAGCTCTTGGACTGCCTACCCTAAAAGCAAGACGAGTGAGGGGCGATTTGATCCAAGTCTATAAAATATTTAATTGTGTTGACAATATTCCTATTTCAAAATTTTTTTTACTGCATCAAGAGTTAATATTACCAGAGATAGTGTGGATAAAATTTATCATGAATATTGTCGCACTAACCTAAGGAAATTTTCTTTTAGTAACAGCGTAACAAATCTTTGGAATAAATTAACCCCCAACATTAAACGTGCACAAAATACTAACCTTTTCAAAAGCTCTATCGATGATAGTGTATTATTGAAGACTATTTATTTTGACTATGATAAATAAAGACTTGAGCGAGTTAAAGACCTGACCGTATAAAGACCAGATAACACATAGAAGGGACATGTAAAACTAGTTCTGGCTATAATTGCTAAAGGCAATTGTCCCTATGAACCTGAACCTGAACCTAGTTACCCCAAGTACATAGACAAACAAAGCACAGGACAAGACACAATGTATTTCGACCTCTTGGGTCTTCTTCAGGCAAAAACAAATAACATTTAGGACAGTGAAAACGAAGAACGAGAAACCACTTATCTTGTCATATTCGGCACACAACCAAAAAATGGATTTTGGTTGTGTGCCGAATATAAGAAAAGTGATTTTGCCAATTTCAGTAGGTATCTCTGTCTTTTATAGCGAAAAGATTTCGTGTGGTGCTTTCATCATAATGATTACTGTAAATCATAGGACTCAATCATATCGCCTTACAGTATCCGATACATCTGGCTTGAAAGTTGTAAACTGCTTACGTTGCTCTCTCTTCGCAGAACATATCAGTCTACTCATTCTTATAATGTACGTAGCCTACTTGGCGAATCTCTCACGCAGTTCACCCACTGCATATTTTCAACTAAGTTTATAGTCTGTATTTTCCAAGGTGTGGGAACCATACCACATTTCTATGTTCTAGGATTGGTCTAACTAAAGATTTAGACAATAGAACCATCATGTCTACATTTTAAAAATGAATTGAATAGGTGATCGCACCAGCTATTTAATCAATCCTTTTAACTGCAGCATTAATTATGATGCTAAAAGGTTAGACTGTTTCAGTGTCTACCAACGCCTTTTCCACCACGGAATTATCCAGTCAGGTTCAAATATAATTAAGATTTCTGTGTGTGTGTGTGTGTGTACATTAAGCATGTTCCATTTATTGGTGGTGTGCGTGTGTGTGTGTGTGTGTGTGTGTGTGTGTGTGTGTGTGTGTGTGTGTGTGTGCGGCGCGCACGTATATGTGTGTATGATCTGTGAGCTTCAATGGCATGCTTCTGCATGCATGTATGTGCGTGCTTGTGCGTACATGGGTGTGTCTATGGGTGTGTCTGTACGCATGTCTGTGTGTGGGTCAGTGTGTGCATGTGTGTGCGCACGCGAGCATGTGTGTGTGAGGGGGAGGGGGGGGGGGGTGACTGTGTTTACTTCAGCCATTTGGAACTTCGTTATGACGACCGTCATAGTTACTATAAGGGAGTTAACTCACAACATCTCCCTTATCAACAAACAATAAAACATATAGATTCCTTGACAACAAGCAATAGAACACATACATAAAAAAAACTTGTGTTCTAGACAGTTTATGGTGGACATCTATCTAGTCTGTCAAGATTTCATTCTTGGTATCGTCGAGGTGTCCTGACAATACGTCCTGATCTGGTCATTGGTGGTCCACTTTGCTGGTGTCCATGTTCTGTCTCTGGCAGTCCAGGGTTCTGCTGCATTGGCTGACATCGTCGAGGTGTCCTGACAATACGTCCTGATCTGGTCATTGGTGGTCCACTTTGCTGGTGTCCATGTTCTGTCTCTGGCAGTTCAGGGTCCTGCTGCACTGGCTGACACACGTCCTTTTGGCCTTGGTTATCAGCTGCATTTTCCCTTCGTTTGTCCAAGCAGCTGCTTGTGCTTGGTGATGCAGGGTTTTGTGTTTGGCCAACGGGACGCTTTCCTTGTCTCCCACTCGTTGATGTCAAATGTTGTGTATCAGGCTCAGGGAATGACTTGGCTCTTGTCCTAAGGTCCACTCTGTTTCTTCTGAGAGTGGTGCCATTGTCCAGAGCTATCAGGTACGAGTGGGGTTCATCTCTTATGCGGATGACAGTAGCAGGTTTCCACTTTCTTGTGTCATGATCCAGTACCCATACGGGTTGTCCCCGATGCAGAGGAGGTAGCTGTTCTCCAGCACGCCTGTTGTGGTTCCTTGTCATCTTGTCGCATCTCTCTGCCATTGTCGCTCGTTGTGATAATGGAGCTGGCTCAGATCTGGATGGAAGCGTTGTAGCTAACTTCCTCTTCATCAACATCTCGCCTGGAGAAGGCAGCTTGTTGCAGACTGGCGTTGCTCTTAGCTGCAACAAGGCTAATTCAACATCTTGTCCAGTTCTTTGACACTTTTTGATAGTGTTCTTGACTGTTTGGACTTGCCTTTCGATGAAACCATTTGATTTTGGGTATCGAGGTGATGATGTGATATGCTGTATGTTCCAGGATGTCAGGAAGTCCCGATATGCTTTGCCAACGAATTGTGGTCCATTGTCACTGATTATGATATCAGGTTTGCCAAACAGGGCCAGCATCTTTTTTGTCTCAATGGCAACAGTTAAGCTGCTTGCTTTGTCTATTTGAACGGTCACAGGGAACTTCGAGAAGTAATCAGCGATGATCAGGTAAGTTACGCCATCTATTTCAAAGAGGTCTGTGTCTAGTTTTTTCCACGGTGCACTGGGTATCTCATGTGGAGTCAGTGGCTCACTTTGATTTGCTGGTCTGGTTTCTTGGCATGCTTCACAGGCCTGAATCATGTCTGTGATTCTTTGGTGATGTTCTGCCAAAACACAGATTCTCTTGCCAACAACCGCGTTTTTTCAATCCCTTGGTGAGCTTTGTGCAGTTGTAACAAGATGCTTCTCTGTAGTGATGAAGGAATGATGACTTGAGGGCCTTTGAATATAATGCCATTTTCCACTGCCAATTCATCTCTGAAGGACCAGTAGTACCTTATTTCTGTCGGAACTTCCTTGATTGACTCTGGCCAACCTTGGATGATGGTTTCCTTGAGCAAGCAAAGTGTGTGGTCTCTGTCCGTTTCTTCACGCAGTTCTTCTTGCTTTTTGTTGGTGAAGTTGATGAGATCAAGATAATCAAAGTCGATTTCTTCCGGTGTCCAGTCTACACCATCAATCCTCTCATCAAGGGGAATGCTCTCTTCGTCCTTGGGATCAGGTAGCCGTGACAGCGTGTCAGATAGGGTCATTGTGCTTCCTGGCTTGTATGTCAGTTGAAAATCATACCCCTGGATTTTGTACAGCATCCTTTGCAGACGGGGTGGAGCCTTGTGCAGTGGTTTGTCAACAATCATCACCAGTGGCTTGTGGTCTGTCGCAACTTTGAAATGTCTGCCGTATAAGTAGGTGTGGAAGCGGGTTATGCCAAACACAATTGCCAACATTTCTCTATGTTGGGGTAGTTGCTCTGTGTTTGATCAAGTGTTTTTGATGCAAAAGCAACTGGACGGTTGCTCTGGAGAAGGGCGGCACCCATTCCTTTTTGGCTTGCATCCACCTTCAGTGTAACAGACTTCTTTGGATCGTAGTATGCCAGGCAGGCTTCACTGGATAAAGTTGCTTTCAGTTCATTGAAGCAGCTGATGTGGTCTTCATGCAGGATGAATGGCGTATCCTTCTTCAGTAGATCTCTGAGTGGTTGTGATTTGTCACTGAAGTTTGGGAGGAATGATGCCATGTATGTCATAATGCCGAGGAATCTCTGGAGGTCCTCTTTTGTCTGTGGCACATGCATTTGTTTGATGGCCTTGATCTTTTCTGGATCGGGTTTGATGCCATCGGCGGAGTAGATGTTTCCAAAGAAGGATATTTGTGACTTGCGGATTTCACATTTTTCAGAATTGAAGACCAGTCCAAATTTTTCTGCTCTATCCATGAGGCCTTTGAGGTTAAGATAAGATAATGTTGCTTATAGCCCAGCCGACCGCAAAGGGCCATATCAGGGCTGTCACCACGTTAAAATCAACTCGCAAGTCATTTAAAAAAATTATTTTAAAAAAAAAATACACACCTTTCATACATCTCTTTAAACGACATCTTTTAAAACGCACCAGAAACTTCGTTAAAAATCTTTCTTCCGTAAAATCTTAAATCAGATGAAAAATGTTAATCTCTCTCAAAAACTCAAAGATCACGTCAGGCGGGACATCTCTGAACAAGATTTTCATGGACTCGGCTGTAAAATGTTTGTGTCTCACATCGTGCAAGTCCCAACACTCTAAAAGAATATGTTTCATTGTGAGTGGCACATGACATGGAATGCACCACGGCGCTTCTTCACTCTTTAAAAGGTACAAATGGGTAAAGTACGAATGGCCGGTGTGCAGCCGGCACAGAACTGTTTCTTCTTTACGACCACCAGACGTAGATGGGAGGAACTCTTTAAGGTTTGGACGGATCTGAAAGAGTTTGTTATCCGTCTGTGTATTCCAATCCTCCTGCCAGAGGTCTCTCACATAATCGTTAATTTTGGGTTTCAGATCTGAGCAAGGGATATATATGTTGGACAATTTCTCTCTAGTGGCATTCTTGGCTAAACGATCAACCATTTCATTCCCTCCGATGCCAACATGACCAGTGATCACGTTCTTCTTCATCCTTCCCATGGACACACACATCATCGTGTATACCCGTGACTCCTGGCAGATCTTCGAGGATCTCGTCCATTCTTGCCTGGAAGATGTCTTGGCTTACGTTCAGCCCAAAAGGAAGTCTGGTCCAGCAGTAGCGTCCAAATGGTGTTTTGAACGTGGTGAGTAACTGGCTATCTGGGTCCAGGTGAACTGACCAATATCCAGCTTTTGCATCCAGTTTGCTGAACACATGTGAGCCAGCAAACTCAGCGTTCAACTCTTCTAGTGTGGGAATTTTGTGTGGGCATCTCTTCAGTGACTGGTTTAACTTCTTGGGATCAATGCAGATTCTCAATGACTCATCTTTCTTTGTTGAGAAGGCTAGACTTGAACACCAGTCTCCATGCTCTGTGACTGGTCGAATCACTCCGTCGTCTTCCATTTTTTGGAGTTCTGCTTTCAGCTTTTTCTTGACATGAACCGGGCATTTCCTTGGTGGGTCAATGAATGGTTTGGCATCCTGCTTGACGAAGAGCTTTGCAGGGTTTTCGAAATCTCCCAATGTGTCGAACTGTTTGGGATAGGCGTTTTTCAAATCTTGAACAGATTTCAAGTCAGAGGCAGGGGGGATGACTCGTGCTTGTGGTTCACTCTTCATTGCATTGCAGTTGATCGTAACCAGGTTCAGCTTTTCACATGTGGGCAGGCCTATGATAGGTGTTCCAGGTACATCCACCACGTAGAATTTGGCAGTTACATAGTCTGTTTGTTTTTGATCTTGATCGAGATTGTTCCCAGGCATGGAATATCCTGGCCATTGTATGCTGTCAGTCGTACATTGTGTTCTTTCTGAAGCACACCCTTGAATTTGTCTCCATACATCTGTCGAATTGTGTTCACCGGCAATGTGTTTCCTGCTGCGCCAGTGTCGATTTTCAGTTTTGACTTATGTTTGCCTCTTTTCTGTGGCAGTCTGATGCGGAGATTAGTGAAGGCCTCTTTTCGCACTGTTTGACTGGATATTTGGATGCAGTCAAACTGCTCATCGCTGTCGCTAGAATTTCCTGTGTCAGTGTCATAGTCTCCAATTTCATTTACGTTTCTAGATTTCTTCTTGTGACGTCTGTGCTTCCTGCTGACGTCACTGCTCTCTCTCTCTCTCTCTCTCTCTCTGTTGCTGTGTGTACTGCGGCATTCACTCTTCCAGTGGTTCTTTTTTCCACAAGCTCTGCACGTGTCTCCATATGCAGGACATTTGCGTGGTGGGTGAGTTAGTCCACAGTTCCTGCATTTGCCTTTCATTTGCTGTGCGTCGACATTGACAGGAGGTATGACTGCCATGGCTTTGAGTTTACTCTTTCCTTCAATGATTGCTTCGAATCTGCGGCCCTCTTGTAGAGCTTATTCAAGGGAATATGCCTTTTCTTTGCTCAGGAGTTCTCTCTGGAAAGCTTCGATTGGTGTCGATGCTATGATCAACTCAAGCAGTCTTTCATCTAGCTCATTCTGCTCAAACTGGCACTTGAGTGCCGTAGTTCTGGCTCTTGTGCAAAAGTCATCCAGAGTTTCGTTTTCTGACTGTCTCATGCTCATCAACTGCAGGCGGTGAACTCGGAAATTGATATTGACTTGTAGCTGGCCTTCAAAAAACGTCCACAGTTTGTCTGGGTCTTTCTTGTCTTGCTTAGACAGCCCAGAAGCGTGTAGTCTTTTGATACCTTCAGCGCCAAGGCCACGTAGAATTGTTAACCCTTTCTTCTCAGGCCTAGTTACGTTTTCATCTTCCAGAAAGTATGCGATGGTCTGCTTGAAAATCGCTAGCGCTTCAGCTAGGTTCTCTCCTGACCAGTCCATCTCCGGAATTTTCGCCATACTGCTTCTTTCGAGCTATCCCACCGCTGCCACCATGAAATAAGTCTTGATTGTGGCTTAGTGTGAGACTGTGTTTACTTCAGCCATTTGGAACTTCGTTATGACGACCGTCATAGTTACCATAAGGGAGTTAACTCACAACAAGGGGGGAGGGGGGGGCACACTTTCATGGCACACTACCAATCCATTATCTATGAATACAAATAGATAAACAGATAAATCAAAGATCTATTAAGCGATAACAAATTGCAAGTGAATGTTTCCAACACACACGCGCGCGCGCGCGTGTGTGTGTGTGTGTGCGCGCGCGCGTGTGTGTGCGCGCGCGCGCGCACACACACACACACACACACACACACACACACACACAACACACACACACACACACACACAGTAGCCGTACAGACTTCTGCTACGACATTTATACTCTGTGATCCAGATCTGATCAGTAATCAGAGTCAAAACCACGCAACTTGTCACTTCTGTCACAACCCATCCCCACCCATCCACCCTCCCCATTCCTCACGCAGTAGAACCCTGAATGCTGTTCCCATGAATCATGTTCGCTGGCCTATGGACAAACCCTGCTGAAAGCGCGACCGGGTTGCCGCCACTGCCCCTTGGGGTAATGGGAAATAACTCACCCGTCTCCCGCCGTACTGAAAGTTCATTAATTTTCTCATCATAATGCGTGGAGAGACAATATTCGCCTGTGCAGGGTCAGTGTACCAGTCATGAGGTGATGTATATTCGAGAGGAACTTCCAGAGAGGATTATACCGAAATCGAAAAGGCTTTCAATTCCCCCATCCCACCCCTTCCTCCTCAACGTCAGTTAATTCCTGAGTAGGCTACTCTTGGACATTTTCTCTATCACGGTGCGCGTTTTGTGCTTCAATGTGTAACAAAACAGGGCACATGAGGTCATGGAAATCGTGGAAAGAAGGATTTTTTGGTCATGTAATTTTCCAGGACTGGAAGGTCTCGGAATTTTGGTCCATGTCATGGAAAAGTCATGGAAATAAAAAGTAAAATTTTTAAGAAACACATGCTTGGAGCACATACGCGTCAGCGAGCAAAGATAAGGTGAAGAATATCTAGCTCGTCACATGCATCACTGAACTGCTCATCTTGATAACAGTAGCAATTATATTTTTGGTGTTCTTTCATATTATATCCTGGCATCAACTTGGCCCGAGAGATTCAGACACCTGCAGTGTTGGTCGGGAAATTTGCACAAAAGTCTCAGCGACGGGTACATTAAGTGAATGAAACTCGACCATGTGGTCCCAGCCTTACTAGTTTAACCCATAGCAAATTCAGCTCTGGCTAGAAGTCGATCGAGGCAGAAAAATTCCACAAATACATGGCTCTGACTGGAATCGAAGTCATCCTTGCCTCACTCTTACTCTGCTCCCTTACCACTTCTCTTTAATAATGATAATAACAATAATAATAATGATAATAATAATAATAATATAATAATAATAATAATGTTTATTTCTATAGCGCATATTCCATAAAAAATGCTCAACAGCGCTTTACATAAAAAAGAGCAAACGATAAAAAATAGGAATTATACAAGATGCAAAGCATATAAACGTACGCCCAGTTTATCCTGAATACGCGTGAGATATTCCATAAAGAGGAAAAAACCGTCTTGGGCTGGTGTAACCGTTAGAAATGGCTATTCTGGTAAACATCGGCCATCATCTGTGACCTATAATGAACATACTTACAAATTTTCAGAAAGATCGGCCAAGAACTTTCTGAGATTTTCCATAAAGAAGAAAACCATTATGGGCCATTAGTAGCGGCTATAAGGGTAAACCTAAACATCGGCATCATCCGTGACCTATAATGAACATACCTACAAATTTTCAGAAATATCGGCCGCGTACTTTCTGAGATATTCCATGAAGAAGAAAAACCGTTATGGACCGTTATAGCCGTTAGTAACGGCTATAACGGTAAACTAAAACATCGGGCATCATCCGTAACCCATAGTGAACATACCTGCTAATTTTCACAAAGATCGGCCAAGTACTTTCTGAGATATTTTATAGAGAAGAGAAGCCGTTACAGGTCGTTACAGCCGTTAGTAACGGCTATAACGGTAAACTAAACCATCGGGCATCATCATTGACCCATAATGAACATAACCTGCTAATTTTTACAAAGATCAGCCAAGTACTTTCTGAGATGTTCCATGAAGAAGAAAAACCGTTACAGGCCGTTACAGCTGTTAGTAACGGCTATAACGGTAAACTAAAACTTCGGGCATTATTCATGACCATAATGAACATACCTGCTAATTTTCACAAAGATCGGACAAGTACTTTATGAGATGTCCATGAAGAAGAAAAACCGTTGTAGGCCGTTACAGCCGTTAGTAACGGCTATAACGGGATAAACTAAAACATCGGGCATCATTCGTGACCCTTAGTGAACATACCTGCTAATTTTAATAAAGATCGGCCAAGTACTTTCGGAGATATTCCATAAAGAAGAAAAACCGTTACAGCCGTTAGTAACGGCTATAACGGTAAACTAAAACACCGGGCATCATCCGTGACCCATAATGAACATACTTACAAATTTTCAGAAAGATCTGCCCAGTAGTATTGTCTGGAGCGAGTGGAGCACATTTTGACCACGGACGGACGGACACACACACACACACACACACACACACACACACACACACACACACACACACACACACACACAGAGCATTTCTTCGTTCCCATTCTAAAGTACTCCCTGTTCTATTAGAACTGGGAGTACAAAAAGTCATGCACATTGAAAAAACACAAAGCCTCGAGATACCCAATTCTAAAACAAATCACATTGCGTTCACAATTAAGACATCGTATAATAATAATGATAATTTAAAAACAAATCACATAAGAAATTTCACAAAAAGTCTCCCTCTCAAATCTACTAAAAACCACTCCTTCCTTTACACACACACACACACACACACACACACACACACACACACACGCACGCACACTCACGCACGCACACGCACACACACACACACACACACACACACACACACACTGACTGACTGACTGAAACCAATTTATTGTCAGATTAACTCAAGGTTGTACTGACATTTAAGAACAGAATATCAACGTTTTTCATTCAAAGCAAAGAAGCATAATTAACACACAAAAATACGCGCGCACACATACACGTACACACACACACACGTACACATACACACACGCGCGCGCGCGCGCGCGTATTCACGCACATACACACATACGCGCTCGCGTGCGCGCGCACACACACACACACTCACGCACAAACACACGCACTTACATAAATACTCAAATACACACATCTCAATACGAACACACCCATACCCTCACACACACACACACACACACACACACACACACACTTTGCCTACATTGGATCATGGCACAGCAGATGTCAGTGTGCATTGTATATGGATGTACTCATCCACACAGATGAGCAAAAGTCAGATGCCTCAATAGCTGCCAGAATGCCTAGTTGGCTCAGGTGATTAGAGCGCAGAGTTCATGGTCAAATGTTGCGAGTTCAAATCTTGCTGACGGCCAACATCAAAACCGTCATTTTCATCCACCATCTTGATGTGAAGTCGTTTTGGTGGTATAGTGTAATGTAAGACAGGCCCCCTTTCCCCCACCGTCTTAGGAAGATTGTATCCATCCGTCCACGGTTGGTTTGGATGTGAAATCCTAATGTTATGGAGTAGCCAGCTCGCATTGACCAGCTTTTCAGTTGAAATCCCAGACATCCAGTACGAAAATCAACATTTTCACAGTGACTGCGTCCGACTGAACGTGTTGTTGTTCTCGTGGTGTTCAAGAAGTTTTAGATAGGACCACTCCTCCCCAACTCTCCTGGAACTGACGTATCACCCCCACATTAAATCTAAATCAAACTAAACAAAACCTGAGACCGCATTTTCGACAGATTCGTTTGATCGAATGACCTAATGCTCGTAGGGTGTATCAATCACAGGATCTGTCAGCCATGAGGATAACAGATTGTGGGATCTATGGGATTTACCTACCTTGCTGTCTACTGATCCGATGGAAACCCTTGTCATGCAAGGAGTTGAGGAAGCAGAGGTTCGGGATGAGATGGGGGATCGAGGGCGAGATTATTCTCTCCCTTTCATTCATCGGCTCTACACCTCTCTCCACCAACCCTCATCCCCACCCCACCCTCGTCCACCTTACCCATTCTAGTCTAATCCTATCCTTCCCCATCCACTCCCCTGGGGGGTGGGGGGTGGGGCGTGGGAAGGATGAAAGAAAATGGATACAGAAGACCTAAACTGCGTTCACCACTTTTTTCTGATTGAGGGGAAGCAATCTACCTTCATGGGTTTTTTTTGTTTATTTTTTTAACTTTAATTTTCTCCCTTGCGTATGGCATCGTGGTTACTTGAACAAGACTCTACTGTCTGACTCCCTCGAGGTGTGAAGTGATGTTAGTAATGTTGGTAAACAGACTGTCATTCTTCAGTGTGTTGACTGTCTTATATGGTGATACCGTGATATTCTCAACAGAAAAACAGTATCTTTTGTTTGTTTGTTGTTGTTTTTTTCAACTCCTCTGTCAACTTTTTTTTTGTCAAGCAAAATTTGGACGTGAATCCAAGTTAATTCTATGACAGTTGTGATGGTTATCATAATGAAGGAGGAGAGACAGAGAGAAAGAGAGACAAAATGAGAGGGAACAACACACACACACACACACACACACACACACACACACACACACACACACACACAGCAAGGAGACTTTGGTCATCAATTTATTTTGTGTATTTACACATGGTTCTTTGGGTTGGGTTTTTTTTTTTTTTTTTTTTTTTGCAGATGGCAGTCCTAGATACCACAATAGGGCCACCACCACAACAAAAAAAACAAACACACAAAACACAAAAACAAACAAACAAAACAAAACAAAAACCCTACTGTCTCAGTGTACAAAAATGTGAACTGATCAACATGTAAACCTGTGAGTCACATTTGGAAACATGAAAGCAGATATGATGAAGGTTGAGAGTAACTGAGAGAAGAGAGCACACATACACAAAAAAAGACAGACAGACTTAAAGGGATAGGAAACTATACAGAGCTGACATGCAGGGAGGATCTGAGAGTACTGAGACAGTATCAACAGGTTAATGAGAGGAAACATGAACAAGCCAAATTTCATGAACACATGTTATATGCCTAGGACTGATGAAGCTTTCTGTGAAGCAAATATTTGCTATTGCTGTTTTTCTTTTTCAAAAAGATTTTTTTTTAGAAAAACAACAACAACAAACGGATAGCATGAAACTGTCTACTTCTGTGATCTAGGTTTTACTAGAAATTTTATCCCTTTATAAAGTAGAGCTTGGGGAGTGAAGTCAAGCCTATTTTTTTCTGAACAGTTGACAACGGCTCTGAGCAAACTTTAAGCAACGAGGTTCTTGGGCTGTTATCAGATTGGCCTCTCACATTGCCCTGGACCACTGATAATGTGACCGCCCTTTCCAGTGCAACACAAACTCGAAACAGGAATGAGACACTACATTCTCTGAGTGACCTGCACTGCTTACAGCAAAGACTGCAGGCTTACAACAAAGACTGGACAGACTGCAGGACCACTGGACTGAATATCCAACAGCTGGAAAGACTGCTGGACAGACTGACAATGACAGAGGCAACTTGTTGCCAAAGAGGAGCGACACAAGCTGCCTACCCACTGTGGGAAAGCTAAGCCTATGAGCTGAGCAAGAGAGAAATCCAATGCTTAAGTCATAAAAAGAGACCCCAAACTGCCCATCTCCACATGGGCATAGTGCTGTAGGCAGCAAAACAGATACCTACACCGGTGATTGGGAGCAAGATGCTGACCCAAGAGATGCCTGACAACTCCCCTGTACCCCCTGTACAGGCAGGTATGGACTCTGAAGTGTCTAGAAGGCCTGTTCTGAGCAGATACACTAGGAGCTCACTGGTGACTGTTAATTCCCTGGATCACACCATCTCATCAGAAACAAAGTTGACCTGCAAAGATGACGCACTACCTTGGACATTTGAGGGTTGTGGATGACCCTTCTATGGCTGAAGTATAGCTGTGTTACAACTGGCCATATCAGAATGGAACATAGAGCAAGCAGGAGACTTGCTCCACATGCAGCCAGAAGGGACAAAATTACAGTGCGCACAGAGTGTTTGCCACAGTACAAACTGCAAAGGTGAGCTCGCAGCCAACTTCCACAGATACCCTCTACAGACACATGATCATTGGCAAACATAGTAGACAGACCTTCAGGTGTACATGCTACATGCCCTGGCCATCAACAGGCCAACTTGGCAATTGCCAACCAAGCCCAGGAAGCAATGGCTGACCATGACAGGGAAGAAGTTTCATATGCATCTTATCATGTAGTGGGGAACCAACACTCCAATAAATGGGCTGAGATGTCAGGCCTCTGCAACAGCAAATGGCAAAGACAGAGAGGGTGCCCACCCATGGCAAAGATGGAAAGGGTGTCATCTGCCCCAAGGCCAAGACAAAGCAAGATGGCAAAAGTGGCTAGATTGGAGCACCAGCTGCCACTGAGGAAGTGACATATACACAGCCTCAGACCATTAATGAGGCTCAAATTCAGACTTCTTTGAAGCTCTCCATAGATTGGAGCTCAGCTAACCCCAGGCTATGATCGAGGTTAGCAAACAGACCCCACACTCAGTTCAACAGTGTTAACTCACAAAACTACAGAGGAAAATAAGTAAGCTATGTGATAACGCACAGTGAATAATACAGGTGGAGATACCAAAACACCAAAAAGAACAAAACATGCAATGTAAACATAGCTAACACTGGAATATTTGCATACTATACCACAAGAAACAACCAACTGCAATGAGACTAATGAACAAATTTCAACAAAAATGACAATGCCATAAGTAAGAGAAGGGCAGATTTAATGGCTATCTCCTTGACGAAAGTGTCGAAGGTGAACCCCCGGAGCGTGCTGCTGGGGTGCATGCGACCCAAGGAGTGCACTTCTCTGCCCCTCAAACAGCAAGAAAATGAAAAGAAAAATCAGCGACCCCTGTGGGGGTCAATAGGAGGACCCATTGAGTCCAGGACCAAATCTGAAGAACTCACTACAAAAGTTCTCCGTTGCAGAACGCTTGACCCAGGTGACATCATCGACCGGATAATCAGTCAGCAGAAGCAGTCTGCCTGAACTGCCTTCAGTGACGCATGTGGACCAATATCAGAGGTCCTGAAGAGGATCTAGTAGCCAGGCACCTGAATGCAAGCAGCGCAACCGCATCACTGGCTGGACCTACAGTACAATGTACATCTGAACCACTTCATTACAAGGGGCGCAACCACACCTCTGACCACAGCTTATCAGGGCAGGTGCGTCATTTTTTTTTTTTTTTTTTTTGGGTGGGGGTGGGGTTGGGGGGTGGGGGTGGGGGGGTGGGTGGGTGTTTGTTTTTTGTTTGTTTTGGGGTTGTTTTTTGTTTTGTTTTTTGGTGGCTTTTTTTTTTTTTTTTGCTGTCTCATCTGTGCCAGTCACCCATACCCGCTTCATTCTGGCTCCCATCCACAGTTGCACCCTGGAATGTCCCATCATAGACCCACACTGACACACTGGCAGACAGACCAGCGTCAGACTTCATCTGTGCCCTCTGCCACAGGGACTGTCATTCCCGCATCGGACTGGCCGGCCACACCCGTCGCTGTACCAGAATAGACACCCAGAGCGCGACTCCACAGTCTTCCGAGACTGAAGGATGCCTACTGACATGTCACAGGGAGAAACAATATCTAGTCGTCAAGAGGCAACCCACCAGAGGAGACTCCGTACTGCTGTCAAATTGCCTCAGTGGTGTTCAATGATGCCTGTTCTTATCCAGCATATACAGGTCACCACTGACTAAGCCCCCTACTGACGACAGTGATGGAGACAGCGTGAACGAGTGTCTCCCTCTGGTGGCGCCACCACCAACATCCAACGACTGTCCCAATGAACTTGCCAATACCTCGGCGACCTCAACATGAACTTACCGAGGGCGCAGATGGGAAGAGGAAATCAACACCAAGGTCACCATGAGAGCAGGGCATGAAGGGCCACAGAATTTGAGACTTTATGCATGACAGAACAACTGTACATCCCCACCACCGAGACTCCCTACAGACCTCAGTCTGTTACAAGCCTCAGGCAAACAAAACATTACTATCACCATCTAAAACTCACAAAATATCACACAAGGCAATCTGTAGAAATCATCAGAAACAACAGCTGAAAAATCAAACACATAAGAAAGGAAAAAAAAAATGTATACAAACCATGTGTTAATATAAGTTGTTCAAAGCATGTCATCAGAGACAAGACAAATGCACACAAAGAAAGCTACAGTGATGGACAGACATGCAAGCAGAATCCGAAGATGGAGTATGGCTGCCTTAATGGCGGGATAAAAAAACGGTCATACATAGAAAACTCCACTCCCTTTGTTGGGTAGATGGGATTAATCCTTGTCTGTCTATACAGGGAATGTCCACACGAGTATCAGCCTGGGTACGCAAAAAACAACAACAACAACAAATCAACAGGCAGAACGTGTAGACTAGCTCCTAAAATGTCTAAACATGTGAAAATATAGACATATAAATGACATGAGAGAAACGAGAGACAGGCAGAGGACAGATACAGACAGAAGTGCGAAAGACAAGAAGAAGAAAGAAATGCAAAGACAGAGAATTCCTGATAAAACTATATTGACACCTTCTTGGTTTAAAATAAAGAAACATGTACCATCATGGAAAAAATGAACAAAAGAAGAAAACCACAAAGCCAATAATAGCAACAATAGGTATGCAGAACCCACAACAACTGAAACCCTGGCTTTTACTCTATCTATACAGAATGCCAAACACCTTCCTCTCAACCTTCTCAAAATCGTTTCAATATCATGACCCGACCAGTCTTAACTTTGCAACTGCAACTACTGGTAAGAACAGAAAACAGCTAATATGTCTTCAACAAGACAGCACATATAACTGACTCATTACACAAAGTGTTGGCAGAACAAATACATTAAAAAAAAAAAAAAAAGACCCTTTCTACACAATGCCAGCAAACAAATTTAAAAAAAAAAAAAAAAAGACCCTTTCTACACAATGCCAGCAAACAAATAAAAAAAAGTCAACATTGCCAGTAATATCCAAACACAATTAACTGTATATCTAATGTAAAACATCAAAAGTCAACATTGTCAGTAATATCCAAACACAATTAACTGTATATCTAATGTAAAACAATCATTTTTAATCTAAAAGAAGTTGCTGTTCAAAATACTCGGTTATAACAATGTATATCATCTCCATAAAAAAAGTAAAAAAAAAAAGCTTAAACAACATGAAAATCACACAGTAACTCTGGTAAGCTACGACATGTAAGGGTTTCTCTCCACCTTGTCCAGCAATCTCCACTTTCTGCACATGATACCTAAATTGTTCACCACAAACACTTCCACAGCCTTTCATTTTCATCGAATGAGTATGCCAATTTTCCGCAATATCCACATCATAAAGTTGTCTCTAGTATTTCTTTTTAAAGAAAAAGTGCAAAAGCTTTAATCTGTAAATCGTAGAGCCTGGCAACAAAACAACACCAACAAGTTTTAGAAATATATACAAAAAAACAATGCAATGGTTTCAACAATTTCATTAACTTTCTTCAACCTGGGAAAAGTGACTGAAGGCACAAGAAAGGCAGTACATGAGTTTCTTGAACCTTCTTGTACCTCAACCGACAAAACAGGTTTCAAATCTCCACAGCGTAACATGTTCTCTTCAGTTTTTATATCGATTTTATACCTGAAACACTAATCTAGTTCATTTATACATACTTTTCTTTTGGCCCAAAGTATCTATGATTAAATGAAAACTATGTAAAACTTAAACAAAATAATCAATACTAGCTCCTTCTCATCCATCTCTGATCTATTCTGTGACAGTTCTAATGCATTCTAAAATTCATTATTAAATCAGAAAAAGTCTAAGTTTGTTCGATAATTTATTTGTTGCATGGCAAAAACAGGAATTGAGCACAGCATGGATCAGCCAGCCTGTATGATCATTAACATGGATGGCTAAATCAGTTTGTTCATTTCTATTTTTGATCTCAACGCAGTACAGAAGCACAGCTTGCTGCATAAAGGCCGTCAATAGGAACCTGTAATTTGATCCAATGCTTTTGATGTTCGGTCAAAGAACTGGTGGCTGGTGTTATTAAAAAGACTATTCATTCTCAATTATTAACAGAGTCCAAATTTAAGAGAAAAACAGATAAACAAACAAATCATTAAAAAGACTATTCATTCTCAATTATTAGCAGAGTCCAAATTTAAGAGAAAAACAGACAAACACATCATTAAAAAGACTATTCCTTCTCAATCATTAGCTGAGTCCAAATTTAAGAGAAAAACAGATAAACAAACAAATCATTAAAAAGACTATTCATTCTCAATTATTAACAGAGTCCAAATTTAAGAGAAAAACAGATGAACAAACAAATCAGATAAAACTAAAATTAAAATAAAAAAAAAAAAGAAAAGCGATCAGTAACAAGAAACTGGTTCACCTACAGGACCAAGTACACAGCAGACTGCAAAATGCCTCTTGCTAAATCAACGACTTCTGCATGATAGCACGCCATCAGGTTACACTTCATGAACACCTGTGCCTGTCTGTTTAAAATAAAGAATTCCAAACTGATAACTAAGAATGAATGTGTTCACAGGACTGGTGATGATGTTCATACACAATGGGCAATGATGGCGTTGGCCTCAGCTGCTGGAGTGGCTGTTCTGGCATGATTGGAGAGGGCGGTGAGTCTGATGCAAACATGACATCTTCTGCATGCTGGGAAGGAGTCACATATGCTAGAACTCCCGATTTTTTCAGGCAACTGTGCATTAATCCATCTTTCTGCACGGGCACCACAAGTGATATCGATGTTCTACAAACAACGATCCTGAGTGAAGGTCTCACAGGAGTTCATCTCAGTGAAGAGACCATCTCTGAAGTGTCTCTTCGGTCCTCCAGAAAGTTCTCTTTCCTTCACTGAACTTGCAGCAGCAGCAGGAAAAGCCCTGCTGACTGTAATGTCACCTGTTCCCCAGTCTGCCTGAAATCCACACCAGCTTGCAAGTAGTACATTCTGCTCAAGGAGGAGAATAAAGCAGCTGTGCACAACCTAGCCCAGTATCTTGCTTAGTACTGATAAGAATGATTAATTTCTTCATGATTTTTGCATAAGAGTGAGTCACCCTTGTGACTGTGGAGACGGAATATATGTGAGTCCAGAGAGCTATACTCGTATTCCACAGAGCCAAGTCTGTCAAGCATTAAAGCATGCCAGTAAGCTTGGGACCTAGCATAATACAGGTTGGGAAAACTGACTGGTGACCAAAACTAAACAATCAAACAGAATATATTTCCAGAAAGAAATATGGAAATAAAATGAGCTCAAATTTTCTAGAAGTGAAACTTTCAAATATATCTCACAAGCTGATCTATTCCTGTAATGAAAAATTTCTTTTTGTTTTGTTTACTTTATCAATATTCTTTTTTTTTTTTTTTTTAAAGTCATATCAAGATATCATGATCTTCCGATGAATTATGAAGTAAGGCATAAACAGCATATCAAAAGGCACATAGAGCAAACAAGTACTTTCCAAGCTTGCCTTTATATCCTGACTTGGCACATATACACAGCAACAATAAGAGAAATGTTCAAAACAGACCCCTTTAACAGTCTTCACAGTTCTGACAGGACATGTTCACCATAATGTCAACCTTAATTGACTTTTCTTTCATTTCTAATGCCCAGATAATTTCTTTCGTTTTAAGACTTATCACTAGATAAATTTAAAAAAAACAAAAAACCTATCACTGATACCCGAATAAGTTTGTCTTTTTTAAGACTTATTAGTAGATTAGAACCCAACAGACAATTACTACTGCCCGCATAATTTTTCTTCTTTATAAGACATATAACTAGATAAGAATCCAAAGGCCTGTCAAAGTAGTCTGCCTGTGATGATAACCAGGTGCATTCAAATCATTTACATCAAGGGGATGTGCTAACAACTGCAGTAAAAATGTTCAATTAATGCATACAAGCACAAAAAAAAGTATTGCAAAATTCAACATATAGATAGTAAGAATTCTATAAACAAAATCTGCATGAAATACATAACAAAATGAACAAATTTCTGTACATAATACATCTATTTCAAAAAATCAACATGAAAAAAAACATTCATCAACAAATATTGCAATTCTATTAAAACACACCTTTTAAAAGTACTTTGAACATCAGTTTCAGTGTAACAGGTTTATATACAGTTAAGTCTTTCAAACCTTAAAACTAAATGATGTTAACAGTAAAGAATATCTGAACACTTGCAAATACAAACATCATAATATTACCCATCAGACAAACAACTTCCTACCATTGTTCATAGCAATTTCTGTATTCAACACACAAAAAAGGAGAAAAAAAAGAGTTGAAAGCTGGCCAGTTTTAGAACACAGAAGGGAAAAGCATTTTCCTAATTTTGGAATAAATCATCTCATGTTTAAACAAGTATTCCACAATATACATCTGCTCAGTACAAGCACAGCAGGTGCTACAACTCAACAATGACTATAGTGCAGCTCCACTGTCTCCCCTCTCTCCCACCCCAACCCCAACCCCCAGAAAATAAAGCCAGCAGTAGAACACTTCATTAATCTTTCGTATCTTAACACTCAATACAAGACAATAAACGAAAACCAGACTTTTAAGAGGTGGATGGACGTTCATTTTCTCTGGCCACACGACCAAGCAATTTTATGTATCAGTATGGGGCACAGAATGTAGTATCCTGCCTGAACTTGATCAGAACAACCACCACTGAACACCATCCACGTGACTCAGCAGCAAAGCGCCGTCTCCACTCGTCAGTTGCCTCATGGCAAGCTGATTTCCACAGCTTTCTGTGGACTGTCAGTGCTGGCGCTGTGACAAGATCTACCTGCACTCAGTTGTGTGTAAGGTTCCTGGAGTAAGCAGCATCGGAATAACGCCACTGAGAGTATACAGAAGATAAGACAGAAAAAAATGGAAAAGATAATACAAGAGAAAAGGATGGCGAGTCTGACGAAAAGGCAATGTATAACATTCAGTTCAACCTGACCCAAATCAAGTCTGCCCACTCCCTCTTAATTTACCTTAAGTCAACAGAAGTGTCTCAAGTTGGAATAAGTAGCATGGGAGTAATACCTTTGAGAAGGCATGGAGAATGAGACAGAGGAAAAAAAAAGCGAAAAAAAAAATTACTTCTGTTCATTTGTCTGCAACAATACAAAACATTTACAACCTTTTACCAGCTTCACTACCATCATGACTCTCTCCCTCCAGTCTACTGAAATGTGAGGGGGAAGAAAAGAAAATCCAATCTAAAATAGTATTCACAGGAGTCTACACACACACACACACACACACACACACACACACACACACACACACACACTAATACTAATCATTAATTAATCATTCGTCTGCAAGGACCACAATGGAAGTTTGTACCTCATGATTATTGTAAGAAAAATGATCCCACAGAAAATAAGAAGCAGAAATTGAAAGCATATACAAAAGAAAAATAAAAAGTCTCCACAGACAGAAGAACAAAATAAAGGAGGAAGGCAACAAAGCTGCTCACTTGAAAACAAATGGTAAGACTTATAATCATTTAAAAAAACAAACAAACGAACAAGAACTTAAACATTTTGTTTAATGTCAATGAACATCTATTCCCTACATAACTTTCCTTAATGCCTTTTCTTTCTCCAATACCCATTTTACATAACTACATGTAAATTGCAAAGCATAACTACATGTAACTATTTTATACATCTGATACACATTACGTAAAAAAAAAAAAATAGAAAAAGGATCATAAACAGGTAATATCTCCCTAATAATTGTTTTCTTTCTTTTTTTTGCTTTAACATGACATAAAAATATATTTGCAATGATAGTACATACATACAAGGGACCAGCGAAATATACATACATTTGAACATTGAATTGGTGCAAAAGTCAGGAATTCCAACAAGAAGCGTATAAGCACATTTTGTTACATTCTACTCATAATACAGACATGTCAACAAATTTATTCTAACAATGAATACAAAGAAAGCAAAATTAGATATATGTACATTTTACACACAAATACAACTGGTACATAAGCACACACACATGAATGTGCTCACACATGCACAGACTTCGTAACAGAATTCATTTCAAAGCTGCCCTTCAAAAGCTTACATACGCATGCACACACATGCATGCACATGCACACACATATACGTACACACTCACATAAGTTACCATACATTCATACACATTGGTATGCACAGAGTGCATAACAGAATCAAAGCTGCCATTTGAACACACCCACCCAGCCACATGCACACATACACACACACACAAGTATACACACACAAATACCATACCCTTATATACACAAGTACGCACAGACTGCATAACAAAATCAAAGCTGCCCTTCAAACACCCCACCCACACACAAATGCAGATCCAATTTACAGATTCAAAGCTGCCTATGCAAAATGCAAATACACACATGACACATGCACATTTACACACATATACAGCATACATCATAAAAACAAAAAGCTGCCTGTTCAAAGCTCGAACACACACACACACACACACACACCCCACCACACACACACACACACACACACACACACACACAATTTGTGTTTAAAAAGAAAGAAAAACAAAGCTGCCTTTGCATGGCAGCGAATTGGAATATCCCAGAGAACTAGTGACATTAAGAACACACCGTCCTCAAGTACACCACACAAACACAATACATTACAGCTGCCTTTTCAATGTGCAGACACCACACCACACACAACACAACAACACACACCACACCAACACACACACACATACAACTAACCACATATATATATATGCACACATGCATGCACGACATATACATAACATACGTCACAAAAAGTTAAGATCAAGGTTTCTGTGAAAACAGGTGCGTAAGATAATACTCATTTCGCTACTAGTATAATTTAATGTTTATTCCTAGCCAGCCAACATATTCGATTATTCTGATATTCCATCTGCCAAGTGTCAATGTTTTGTTAGTGCCCACAAATTCACGGATTTCCAATCATTCTAGATTGGGATCCGAACACGGAATGGCAGTATGAATCATTGCAATAATCCCACTTATCATTTCATAATACCGCTTCTGACCATGCAACACGAAATTGACTTACATTTGCCAGATGAAAAATCATCATTAACTGTCAAGTGGCAAAGAACTAGCTTTTTTAATTTGCACAATGTGCTCGCATAGCAATAAGGGGAAAGTACTTTACACATTAGTGCCCTATTACAAATATCCTCCGACAAAATTAACAGACAGAATATCGGATAGGGACTGAAGACTCATGTATGCTGCATGTTCCAAGATTTTCCCAAGGAGAATGTAGGCAGGCAGACATTCATGGTAGTCCACCGGACCATTGTTAACAACTGATGACACACGCTGCAACATGTGATTGTGCATGGCGAAGATGTGTCGTACCTGAGACAGACAACCCCAGCGGTGATACATCGCGGATCTCTCATTGCAAATACGAGCGAAGGCATTGAGGAAAAAGGAAAAGCATGCTAATCCTGAATTTACTTTACAATTATGAAGTTTCTGTGGTGGCCTAAAGAAATCCATTCTTTTCTCCGTTCGCAGAAGTTATGTGCGAACAACACCTACATAGGTTTTTAAAAAAAACCACGTTGTCATGTAACAAAGCGTAAACGGATAGCTTAGAACTCCAGCCATAATGGGATAACCACATCACTCATTTCGCATCTCTGCTCAAACACGTACTTGACTTTTGGCATGTCACGTCTTGCATTTACCACATCTTCCCTTTTCCAGTGATGAATTCCCATCCACCCCTCACCACACAAACGACGTTGCCCTGACTGAGGGTGGGAGGGAAGGTGCAACCCTCTTACTAGTCACTTGCTCCCCAAAAGTTGTCCTTCTGTGAAGGAATCCGTAAATGCTGGGGAAGGGGATGACAGCAGCTTTACACAGAAACCCTTATTTCATTTACAACGGGTTAACTGCACTCTGCCGAAAACATATTTAATGAGGAGCTGGAAATGTTGTGCCTTCACGAAAAGATACCTATGGGCAATATCTACCACGTGATGCAATGTCCTCTGTCCCGCCACAGGGCAAGGGTGGTCAACGACTTCCTGCAGCAGTCTGGAGTCAACAGAATGGAGTGGCCAGCATGCAGTCCCGATCTCAACCCGATTGAGAACCTCTGGGATGAGCTGGATCGCAAAGTGAGGAGCCACCCCCCTCCCAGGGATGCCCACACCTCTACCAGATGCTGCAGGCTGAGTGGCAGGCGCTTCCACAGAGGATCTTCACCAACCTGGTCAACTCGATGAGGACTCGCTGCGTCGAGTGCCAGAACAGCCATGGTGGTTACACGCATTACTGAGCTTTTGGGAGCATCAGTATGCCCTGTCTTGTGATTTCAATGACTTTGGGAAATCAAATTTGGATACGTACCCACTTTAATCAAATGTACACACCAAACGATTGCTCGAGATTGAAGGCAATTGTGTATCGTAATCACTAAAGAATGGAATTAAATGTTGGCCAAACTTCAACGCATTGACTTTCTTATTTTGACAGTTATGAATGTTTGTGAAAGTGATCCTTAACTTTTTTTGTGTAGCTTATATACAAGTATGTACACACATATATGTATTCATACATCATAGCTGCTTACTTTCTGGTGTCAAAATTCAGGAATCAGGGAATAAAGGGGATAAGGTGGACTGAAAACATTTCTGACCCCCTTATGCTTCAGTTAAACAAATGAAGCGTTTAAAAAAAATGTTTATTCTATACATATATTGGCCAGTATCCACACAAAATCATTTCGGATTTATTTTGCAATATTTTAAAACCCTATTTAAAAAAATGCCCACCAAACCGCATTTTTCAACGAAATTTTGACATTTTTTTTTTTCCCCACTGACTTCAGGATTTCCGGAATCATTTCTAAATTTGGGAAATTCCAGAAAATTTCAGGAGGATTGGCAGCTATGAATGCATGCACACTCACTATTCCCACTTACCATTTCACTAAATATCACAGCACTTCCTAAGAACTCTACAAGATGCAGGCAAACAGAACTATGTACTTTGTTTATATTTTGCCAAAAAGATGAAAAATCAATCAAAATCGAACTGTACAAGATGAAGGCAAACAGAACTACATACTTTGTTTACATTTTGCCAAAATGGTGAAAAAATCAATCAAAATCAGCCAAAAGGGGAGCATGCTGTCACCTTTACACATTCCACAGCTGTCACCTTTACACATTCTATACCATTCCACAAAGATGTAGGCAGACAGAAGAATCAAGACTAACACACAACACACAAGACAACGTCTTCTTGCACAACTGAAAACTCAATCGTAAAATGCTGACATCTTCACACCACGATTTTCCCACTCTAGGAGATGTAGGCAGGCAGGACATTTCTGATGGGAGCCCGACACACGGGACACCAGTTGTTGAACAGCTGGTGAGCACAACGGCTGCAACATGTGATGTGATGGCATGGCTGTAAGATGGTGTCGCTCTCTGCGGACAGACACACTTTGCAGCGGATGTCGTACATCATGCGGGCGTCTTCTGCTCCGTTGTTCAAAGCTGCTTGAGCTACTGGAGCTTGAAGGGCTGAAAAATCAAGAGGGGAAAAAAGGTAAATGAGCAATGACTAAATACCTGGAAGTTTTCTGTTACTTTATGTTATTTATAAGTTTCTGTTGGATGTTTGTCTAAAGAAAGTCTGCATTCTTTTTCTCCTTTGTTCGCTTGTGTTGTTGAGAAAGTTCATTGTGGCAGTAGCACAAACATTCCTTACATAGGTTTTATTAAAAAAAACAACCACTGCTATGTCATGTAACAAAAAGCTGTGCTGAAAAGATTGATAGCTAATAGATTTAGCTCATGTCAGTCATAAATGTGGATAATCTCTACATCACTATCATTTCTGATTCTCTGCTCAAATCACAAGTACTTTGCACCTTTTGCGCATGTCTTACTGCATCTTTGCATTTTACACATTTCTTACCCTTTTGCACAGTGTTTATAAAACACGTATATTTTTTTCCCATCCACCCCCTACACCAACATCTAAATCATTAATCATAAATTTTTGTTTGCTTGTTTTCTTTGGGGAAGTGGGAGGGAAGGTTTGCTTATTTACCCCTCCACTTCTCAATGTCTTACTTTGCTACCTACCATCATGTTATCTTCTGTCTGCAAGGAACCAAGCAACTAAAATAACAAAATGGGGAAGGGGATGACAGCAAGCTTTAAAACAAATAACCCATTCCACTTTCCTTTCTTACATATCTTGTGGGTTTTAGTGCACTCTGCCGAAAACATATTTAATGATGGGAGCTGGAAAATGTATGGTGTCACATTCATCGAAAAAAGTAAAATAACCATGGCAAATATCAAGTACTCACGTGCTGCCTGCTGTCCTGCTTGTCTCCTCTCTGCCAGCAAGGCCTCCATCTGAATCCTCAGGCTCTGGATCTGGGACTCTGGTAGCTCATCTGTCGCCTCCTCCTCTCCAGCTCCTCCTCTCTGGCCTGCAGCTCCTCCTCTCTGGCCTGCAGCTCCTCCTCTTTCAGAGACAGCTCCAACTGGTGGTGCTGAATGATTTGGTTCTGCTGCTCCACAATCACATCACGCTGCTGAAGTTCTGTGTCTTTTTGCTGTATGACAGTGTCTTTCTGCTGCAATGCAGTGTCTTTCTGCTGCAATGCAGTGTCTTTCTGATAGAGGGCTTCTCTCTGCTGACACACAGTGGTGAAGTTGTCATCAGCTGCCTTCAGTGTTCCCAGCAGGATGTCCTTGGTAGGGAAACGACCTGTGAACACAGATTGAGGACGAAATTTGTAAATTTGCCAGTTCACTATCTTATTTACAGTTTGATTTTATTGGAAAGTCAACTTCTTACCTGCCTATTGATTTACTTACATACTTAATTTATCCATTAATCTGCTTTTGTTCGGACTTATCTTCTGTGTATGTTCACAAACATGTATCCAACAAAATGAATCATATAAGCACAGCAACACTTGGGTTTGTGCTGTCATGATCCCATCGATAACAGACAATGGTGATGTCAGATCACTGTGGAAGCATCCACCAGAGAAAACCATCCATCTCTACTGAGTCACTCTCTGGTGTATAACAGGGCTTATTCTGATTCTACATATGCAGGACACCACCTTAACCCCAATACTGACAATAACTGCTCGATTGTGTAGAAGCACTTAGTCAGCAGCCCCTCTACTGAAGATTCGATGACATCAGTACATCATTCATCCAACAATTGCCCTGGATCTGCAGATTCTGCAGACTTTGACATGAACTTTCCTCAGACTTGCATGTGGAAGGAAAATCAATGCTGAGGTTTCCATGTAAGAAGTATGTAAAAGGCCACTTTTTTTTATGCTGTTGTGATTCACACAATTTCTTTCTTTTTCTGTCTGTCTGGGAAGACGATTGTTTGTAAAACACTCTAAGCTAAGTTCCTGTAAAAAAAAAAAAAAAAGTGCTGTATGATATTCCAATGTTTATCTACTTCTTGCTAACAAAAGGTTGAAGATATTGACAGTATTTTCGAATTGTAGTCCTGTATGAAGCTACATGATAAGGCTAAGGCTGCACGGTTCCAGACTACATGACACTGTTGTACTCAACCCTCCTTTTCATACAATACAAGCACCGTACCTGAGAGACACAGACACGTGTAGAATTAGTCATAAATTCCTTGACTTCTAAATGACCAGCCCATGACGATTATCACTGCACCATGAATACTGGTTCATTACATAAAAGCAGTTATGTCATTGACTGCATGTTAATTTGGGTCAGGCTTTCTGAAACCAAAGATCTTTTCAACAGTCAATCAAAAAAATAATAATATCAACTACATGATAACTGTCTTTACTATCAAGTCACACATCCAATAAAGGGCGCTATACAACTACCATATAATTAAGTTAAACAGTCATTTACCTCCCTTCTGATTTCAGAAGGTATTCCTTCAGCATTTCATCAGGTTTGAAGTGAGGGATCCCAAATTTATTCATTTATTGATACTGATATAACATACGACCCGATGAAATTTCATAAAGATCTGCTCAACAATTTTGGAGTTACCTTGCTCACACACACACCCCACACACACACACACACACACACACACCACACCCATGCACATACACAAACACATACCTACACACACACACACACACACACACACACACACACACACACACACATATGCACACACATGCACATACCACCAGACAAAAATCAGTATCCTGCTTATCAAGGTATGCCTGCCATGTAGGATAATAATACGTTTATTTTCTTTAAACGCATAAGAAAACACAATAAATATCATGATCAGTCTGTGTATATAATAATCTTTTTTTTGTCTGTTGTGCGAGTGTGTTTCAGGAGAGGGAGGTGCTTCTGTTCTGTAACATGTTGCATCACAGTGTATGGGACACTGCTGTCCATATGCATGTGTGGTGAGTGGGTGTGTAGGATGAGAAAGGGTTTGTGTGAATAATTCCCAAGTAAACGTGTGCAAAAAATGTATCATGCATTTTTGTTTGTAACAAAATACAGCCATAAACAAGTAATAGCTGTAACTTTTCATTACATATTGATTTGCCTGTTACATCGCAGGAAGAAAAAGGGTGTGGGTGGGGGAAAATAGGAACATTGTTGGATGTAAGGAACAAGGGACTGACATCTTGTCATTTCATGTAAAGTTACTATATGCAGACTGTGTGCATAAGAAGATCTGTTTTTTTTTTCCTTTTTTTCAAGTACATAGACCCAAAGTGTAGAAACCACTTGAAGTTAAAATACACTTTCAAATTATTTCTTTGTTAGCAGAGAACATATAGACTACCAAACATAAGACAGGAACACAGTGAATATTACCTCATGATAAAGAGACAGACAGGGAGACAGATAGAGAAAGAGAGAAAGAGATGGAGGGAAAGATATAACTCTACATGAACAAGAAAGACAGAGAAAAAAATATCCACAAAGCAAAAATGACCCGAAATTTAAATGAGGGTATTGATTACAGAAACGCATCCAAACAAAACAAGAGGTTCTGCAATAAGTTCCTGCAACCAACTCAGCAGAGCGACTCACTGGTGTGAGAGAAAAAAGTGAGCACAGCATGACGGACTTGCTGTGCG
>CM065720.1:68740509-68743009 GCA_033310375.1 Conus canariensis | reverse complement strand
AGCTGTGATCAACTCCGAATTTCTGATTTCCAGCCTTGGCACCTGACCCTACTACTCCCCTCCCCCTAGACGACCCCCCACTCCTACTTTTCTTCTAATGCCAGTAAATAAACTCTGAATTATCTACAAGGATGTGCAACTGTAACTTAAGTTATGCATGCATATGAAATAAATGATAAAAACTGTAGAATTATAAATTACATGTCAATTTACCGCAAGCATGTAGAGGGCTTCAAGTTCAACATTGTTTTATCAATCCATTACAATAAAATGAACTGTTGTTAGATTGACAGCAGAGACAAAGAAAGTTGCCTAACGTTACTCTGGTGAGTCACACAATGATGAAAAAGTTTTCCCTATTATTAGTATTAAGTTTCTTACTTCAGTTCCTGTCAATCAATAAATTAGTAAGCAAAGACCTGCAATATGTTGAATAAAAGCATTTAGCAAAGACCTGTAAACAAAATGTTGAATAAGAACATGACAAGGGATTATATTAATTAGCTATGTAATTAAGCCAACACATACTGATCATTTACCATTAAACTACACAGAAAACAATGTGAAACTAAGATATTTTCCCTTTAAAAAATCTACTTAGTCACTTGTTTCATTTCCTGTATAAAGTATAAGAAAAAATCCATTTCAGTATTTGGGGGCAACAAAAGCCTAACAAATTTATCTGGTTCAGAATTCTGCACCTGTCAATAGTTTTGGTTGTCATGTTTATCATGAATGCAAAAATATCCACTTCAGCAGTTGTTAAAAATACACAAAAATATCTACTTATCAGTTTTTAAAACAAATAATCTTTTTAGTCTTTTTTTCTGTAGTTATAATAAAAACAACTTTACAGTGGCATAATTTTGGCAAAAAAAAAAAACAACTTAATTTTCTATTTAAATCTGATGCAGTGCTCATGCAAATGTATGTACATGTACAGTTTTCATGATGCATTTTTTTTCTCATCAAAATTTCAAGGACCTTAAAATCCCACAAAAATGTGTGTGTGTGTGTGTGTGTGTGTGTGTGTGTGTGTGTGTGTGTGTGTGTGTGTGTGTGTGTGTGTGGTTCATTCTAATTATTTCATTCAAAGTTGAATGTCTCATTCACATCTAGATACCTACAAAATTTACAAATAGTTACACACTGGATACGTAAGGGTTCAATACTGGCCACACGGAGTCAATTTTCACAACAATGGATGTCTGAAGAAGATAGATCATGTTTTTAATGTGGAGTAGAACTTTGAGCATTATTTGTAAAATTTTTGTAAAATTTTGTCTAAGTCTTTCTAAAAAGACATCATTTTTATGCCACAAAGCAATCTCCAAACTGAATAGAAACTTGGCTCACTTGATTACAAATCATTAACTCACTTAATCACAAATGATTAAAAATACTATTTGATATTCTCGCCAATTTGATCAGGCAAGTACATTTCCTCTCACAGTGAATGCTAGTTTATGAATTTCAGACTTCAGGGTCTGCCATTGTTAGCTTGATCACAATTAAAAGTGGTGTCCTTATTACAGCTGTGGACACCAGTTTGTGCTTTGGACCATTCAATTCGTTTTGTGACCAAACAAAGTCATGATATCGTACATCCAGTCTTGTTGACACTTGAGTCAACAGTCAAGAAGGGAATAAAACGCAGCTTGTAAGTTATAGTAAGTCTGTTATAAATTTTATAAATGTATTAACAGAATTTTTGCTTGTCTTCTAAAATTATTCCCACCAATATTTTTACATGAATTTTTCTGTTCTAAGGTCTAAAAAATACACTAAGCATGGGACATCAATTTTGCCTCAAAGAAAATCCTGCAGGTAGAAAGAAAAGCTTGATTTGATACACAACATACAATATGCAGAACTGTCTTTCTGTTATGATATGAAAATTTTACTAACTATCAAGTCTACAGTTTTTGTAATATGATCATAATGACAAATATATGTCACCCCCAGTTCATCCCATCCTTGTCTTAATTTTAAATAATACATGTTCAGTGAGTTGTTACATCTTAAGTATAAATTTACATGATTATTTTAAAAATAATACACATAGCATTTGATCCAACTTGTAATGCATAATACACATTATGATAAAATTATTGCTGTAAACCAAGAAACAAAAGCAACGTTTCAGATAATGTATTTTGATCCATACCTGTGTAATAAAATCCAGCCTGACTCATCAGTGCTGGCTGAAGATGTTCATCCCAAAACTTGAGTGACCAGTTGTCATAAGTTCCAAGGCGGGTTTTTTCTTCCTCATATTGCGGATGACAAATTGTGTAGTGTCGTTCAGCAGAAAATTTAGTTTTCAGCTGCCTCTGAAGATTTTTCAGTCTGATGCGATCTTCATCTTGTGTGGAGATATTCCCTACATCAATGAGCAATACACGTGGACAAAAAACACTTTCAGCATGTGCCTGTTTTGGTTCACACATTATGTCAAAGGGCAAGATCATTGTGCAAAACACACATTGCACCTCAAGTG
>CM065720.1:68690509-68735509 GCA_033310375.1 Conus canariensis | reverse complement strand
TGAAGTCAGTTGAAAGGCCATCGGGGAAATCCCAATGCAATTTCAAAGCTAACGAGTGAATAGTGATTAGCTTTTGTAAATCTGTCTTTGATGCTGTTAAAAAGAATAGAGAAGAAGAAGAAGAAGCTCGAAGAAAGGAACACTTTCTGGACATACGACAAAATCTCTGGCCCTGGAGGTTACATGTCTCAATAATTTGATTATTCGATTCAAAACGTTAAAAAAAAAAATCATAAAGCCTTCTGTAAAGCGTATATTGAATAGGCCCTACACCTACTGAACACGTAACCTACTCCATAAAACCGCTTACACCCCCACTCACACTCCCATCTTTCTTCTCCTACCCTACCCACTATTCTCTGTGTGTGTGTGTGTGTGTGTGTGTGTGTGTGTGTGTGTGTGTGTGTGTGTGTGTGTGTGTGTGTGTGTTCTCCCCTCCTCTCCTATCTCTCCGTCTCATTGGACAATATTATAATCAAATACTAACTTTTTCAAAAGCTCTATCGATGATAGTGTATTATTGAAGACCATTTATTTTGACTATGATAAATAAAGACTTGAGCGAGTTAAAGACCTGACCGTATAAAGACCAGATAACATACAGAAGGGACATGTAAAGCCAGTTCTGGCTATAATTGCTAAAGGCAATTGTCCCTATAAACCTAAACCTAAACCAGAACCCCAGTTAATCCGTAGGGCGTACTATCTTTGATCACAGATATGCCTAAAAGTACGTCTTTTGTTATCTTTAGAGAGGAAACCATTGCATTTGAAGGCAGAGAAGCTTTCACTTCAAAGTGCAAGTTTCCCGGTGTTATCTTCAATTATAAACTGTTTTTGGAGTGAGCACATTAATAACCTTGTAGAACAGGATAGGAAAAAAAGAATTCGCACACACACACACACATACACACACGCGCGCGCGCGCGCGCGCACGCACGCATAACAAGCGTGGGCTCACTCGCTCGTGCGTGCACGAGAAAACTAGATCGACACATCTGTGTCAAGGTAAACGCCAAATCATATTTTACGTAAGCCGCCGATTAGCTAGGCCGATCCTCGCAGCATAGGCTAGTGGTGTCTCCCAAGTGTAAGTTTGGAAACAGCAGTGAATGACGTCACGGAGAAAGCAAACGCCCGGATGTGAATATTGACAGCGGAAATCACAGTTCGTCGATTAAAATCAGAGGGTTCGCGTTTGTGGGTGGCGAGACAAAATCATTTAACACTCACATTTTAACAGAATGACAACCCCGGCTCGTCGACGATTGATGAGGGACTTCAAAAGGTAAGAGTATGTGCTGGCTTAAAAAAAAAAAAGCGTTCGATGAAGTAGTGTTCATGTCAAAATGGCTGCCTCGTTACAACGTTGTTAATGTCAAACCCCAGGCCTAGTGTATTTGTTGGAGGCTTTATTCGCTGAACGAAAAAACAAATGAGAAGATGTCTCCTGTTTTTTTTTTAGACTACACGGAGTGTTACTTTACTGTCATACTGAAGACAGAATTCATTTGGAAGTTTGGAGAAAAGGATATGTAACGATATGCGTATCAACAAAAGTGAAGTCTGCTGCATGGCAAGAATTCGGTCGCTTTGCTGCCAGTGCCAGTTCTCAGTCAGACCCTCACTCGCAGTTAGTAGTAGACCATCAGTCCCACTCTCTTGGTATGCATACTGACTCTGAGTCACAGTCAGACTGGCCAGTAAAGACATGATAATTATGGAGCCATGAATATGATGAAATACACAAGGAGCCTGCCAATTTTCATCATCATTGTTTGTTAAAGATATCATTTGAACCATTTTGTAAATCAGAATAAGAGGCAGTAAACTTTGGCAGCCTGAATCAAGGTGATGATGAAGTTGAATTAATTTTTATTATCATAAACTAATCATTTATGTACCCAATGATGAACTCAAGTCTCCCAAGTTCAATAAACACACAAACTTATGAGTGGGCATGTCACATACAAAACATAAACCCACAGACAGAAAGACAGACACACACACACACACACACACACACACACACACACACACACACACACGCTCGCGCGCACACACACACACACACACACACACACACACACACACACACATTCTCGCATACAATTACAAAACATACTCACTCACTCATACACACACACACACACACACACACACACACACACACACACACCAGGTTTGAAAATTGGTCAGTCAGACTCCCAACTTTTTGAATTTTTCTGATTGGTTTAGAACAGTTTAAGTGTCGGATTCTCAATCAAGACTGACATGCTGAAGATAGGAAATATAATGTCAAGTATATTAGACCTAGTTCTAAGTTGCATGACCACAGATTTGTCCACATTGTGGAAGGTTGTGGGATGACAAACGTGTAAACATGACTTTCATCATACACTGATTTTCCGCAGTCTGCCATTATTTCTGGTTGATTCATTGCATGGATATTCAGTTTGATAGTGTGAGCTATATTCTGCATGTAAGAATTTGTGTGCTAGTCTGCAGAATTCAGTGCGCATACACATATATTTATACACACGTGCACGTATATGCACGCACACACGCATGCACATACACACACTCTTTCTCTCGCTCTCTCTCTCTTCTCTCTCTCTCTCTCTTCTCTCTCTCTCTCTCTCTCTCTCTCTCTCTCTCTCATATGTTCACACACACACGTGCACACACACACACACACATGCACTCACGCGCACACATGCACACGCACGCGCACAAGCACGTACGTACACACACACACACACACACACACACACACACACACACACACACACACAGAGTCATACTAACAGTAACAGGCACACAGGCTAGGCAAATTCAGTCTCCGAATTACTGAAGGAGAGTGCAGATGCAGTTTGGCAAGTAATTTCCATTTGCAGTACTAGCCAGCTTGATCAGCCCTCTAAAATCACATAAGAATTTATTTGTTCACATAGTTTAGGGGAAAAAAAGCATGAGGACTCAAAAATCCTCAAATGGAGTCCTCAGGGGTTCTGTAAGTAAACCCACTTCTGGAAGCCCTGTGTATCAAATAGATTGATAGTTTACCTGAACTAGAAGTATCAAACGTTCTTTTCCTTGAGGGTACAGAATTCATGAAAAGCTTTGAGAGCTATTTAGTGAGGCTATGAATATCCTCTCTATATAAAATTAAAGAGATCTGCAACTGCATTCACTGAGTAGAGACTGACCATGACACCTGGCCAATTATGAAAGTTGGTTTTATAAATCAAGTTCTTCACATGGTATGAACCACAACATTGAACAACAAAAAACAAAAACCACAAGTAGTAGCAATGCTGCACAGTTCATTATTCATAGTTGTTATAAAGTTTTTGTTCTCCCCCCAAAACACCAGGGGTGTACTGAAATCGGTTGATTTGTTTTTGATAAATCAGTTCTGTCTAATAGAATTGGCTTTATTGTTTTACTTCTATTGTGCGGTTTTATTTTTAGAGCAGCATTTTGAGAGGATGTCTGCGCAAGATAAAACAAATTTCTTTAAAAAGATTAAAACATTCCAAACAAACAAAATTACAAATGGGCACATTGTATTGCTATGGATTTCATTCGCTCATTGAGAACCTCAAGTGTCAGAATACATACTTGTATGAAACCAGCAAGACCAAAAGTGCCAAATTCTGAGGTGGCACACGTTTCGGAAAATGATGGATACAGCCCTGCCACAAAGCTTCTGGTTCAGGTGTGCACATAAAACAACAGATGGATCTATTTGCTGTCATTAAAAGAAAAACCAGAAAAAGTTAAGAGCAGAGTTGAACTTTTACTGCGTTAGTTGTCAAAAACAGGCATGTTATATCACAGTAAATATAGTTCATAACTATATCATAGTCTATGTAAAATCTCAAATGCTTCAGTCATATTCGTTATTTACAAAGGAACAGCAAAGTTACTCAGGAGCTAAGCAAAGAATTAAGTAAAAAGATCTTTGATGCTTTTTTTTTTCTTCTCTGCTCTTAACTGATTCTCACTGAGTAGAGACTGACCATGACACCTGGCCAATTATGAAAGTTGGTTTTATAAATCAAGTTCTTCACACAGTATGAACCACAACATTGAAAACAAAAAACAAAAACCACAAGTAGTAGCACTGCTGCACAATTCATTATTCATAGTCGTTATAAAGTTTTTTTTTTCTCCCCCCAAAACACCAGGGGTGTACTGAAATCAGTTGATTTGTTTTTGATAAATCAGTTCTGTCTAATAGAATTGGCTTTATTGTTTTACTTCTATTGTGCGGTTTTATTTTTAGAGCAGCATTTTGAGAGGATGTCTGCGCAAGATAAAACAAATTTCTTTAAAAAGATTAAAACATTCCAAACAAACAAAATTACAAATGGGCACATTGTATTGCTATGGATTTCATTCGCTCATTGAGAACCTCAAGTGTCAGAATACATACTTGTATGAAACCAGCAAGACCAAAAGTGCCAAATTCTGAGGTGGCACACGTTTCGGAAAATGATGGATACAGCCCTGCCACAAAGCTTCTGGTTCAGGTGTGCACATAAAACAACAGATGGATCTATTTGCTGTCATTAAAAGAAAAACCAGAAAAAGTTAAGAGCAGAGTTGAACTTTTACTGCGTTAGTTGTCAAAAACAGGCATGTTATATCACAGTAAATACAGTTCATAACTATATCACAGTCTATGTAAAATCTCAAATGCTTTAGTCATATTTGTTATTTACAAAGGAACAGCAAAGTTACTCAGGAGCTAAGCAAAGAATTAAGTAAAAAGATCGTTGATGTTTTTTTTTCTTCTCTGCTCTTAACTGATTCTTTTTCTGTACTCTGCAGGTGTCTTATTGAAACTTCTGTACTCTGCAGGTGTCTTATTGATTATGAAAGTTGGTTTTATAAATCAAGTTCTTCACACAGTATGAACCACAACATTGAAAACAAAAAACAAAAACCACAAGTAGTAGCAATGCTGCACAGTTCATTATTCATAGTAGTTATAAAGTTTTTGTTCTCCCCCCAAAACACCAGGGTGTACTGAAATCGGTTGATTTGTTTTTGATAAATCAGTTCTGTCTAATAGAATTGGCTTTATTGTTTTACTTCTATTGTGCGGTTTTATTTTTAGAGCAGCATTTTGAGAGGATGTCTGCGCAAGATAAAACAAATTTCTTTAAAAAGATTAAAACATTCCAAACAAACAAAATTACAAATGGGCACATTGTATTGCTATGGATTTCATTCGCTCATTGAGAACCTCAAGTGTCAGAATACATACTTGTATGAAACCAGCAAGACCAAAAGTGCCAAATTCTGAGGTGGCACACGTTTCGGAAAATGATGGATACAGCCCTGCCACAAAGCTTCTGGTTCAGGTGTGCACATAAAACAACAGATGGATCTATTTGCTGTCATTAAAAGAAAAACCAGAAAAAGTTAAGAGCTGAGTTGAACTTTTACTGCGTTAGTTGTCAAAAACAGGCATGTTATATCACAATAAATACAGTTCATAACTATATCATAGTCTATGTAAAATCTCAAATGCTTTAGTCATATTCGTTATTTACAAAGGAACAGCAAAGTTACTCAGGAGCTAAGCAAAGAATTAAGTAAAAAGATCGTTGATGCTTTTTTTTCTTCTCTGCTCTTAACTGATTCTTTTTCTGTACTCTGCAGGTGTCTCTCCCCCCCCCCCCCCCCCCCCCACCCCCCCGTCTCTTTACTGTGTGCGTGTGCATGTGTAAAATGTGTCTTTGCATTCTTTTTATGACTGAAAACATTTTTTTTAAAAAGGACAATCAAACTGATCTCTGAAAGTTTGAACAGAGATTTATCTGCTGTCTTACTAAAGAGAAAAATTACCTTTGAAGAGTAGAGGTTCATATAAAAGACTTGTTGTTGTTGTTGTTGTTGTTGTTTTTATGGTTTGTTCACTTATAGCATGTGCTGAGCTATGAATAACTGTTGAATACCATAGTGTCTTGTTTTGATTTCAGGCTTCAGGAAGACCCCCTGCCGGTGTCAGTGGAGCTCCCTCTGACAATAACATCATGCTGTGGAATGCTGTTATATTTGGGTAGGGACATCCGATAGTGATGCAAACTTATGTCATGTTTTACTTTATGACTTGACTGAAATGCATGCGATATTTTTGTGTGTGTGTGCATAAGTAACTTTTGTTTGTTTTATTTAATCAGAACAGATTGTACAAAAGAATTGTTTTATTTAATCAGAACAGATTGTACAAAAGAATTTTGTAGTGGTATCTCCTGTGTTGCCCTCAGTTGTTTTATGCTCTTTAGAAAAGCATGTGACTGACAAAGTTCTTTTTACATCATACTGCGAAAGAGTAAACTTATGCTACATGTCATATTCAAAGCCAGTACATGCATGTCCAATGTCATGGACTTGCACACCTGTTTACTTTCTCCTTTGGGCATGATGCTCGATGCTTGTGGAGGAAACGTATTCTTTAGAGTGTTGGGACTTGCATGATGTGACACATAAACATTTTACAGCAGACAGCATGAAAACCTTGTTCAGAGATGTTCCGCCTGATGAGATCTTAGAATTTCTGAAGGCTGTTAACAATTTTCATCTGATCTGAGATTTTAAAGAAGAAAGATTAAACAAAATTTCCGATGTGCTCTTAGGTGTATTTTAAAGGGTCGTGTGAATAAGTTTTTTTGTTTAAATGACTTGTGAGTTGACTTCAATGTGGCGACTGCCCTGCGATGGCCCTTTGCAGTCGGCTTGGCTGTAAGCAACATTACCTTACCTTACCTTAGGCCTCATTCTGCCATTACACTTTTTTACACTGCATTTTGCTGTAGAGATGGCCAAAATTAAACTTTCATAAAAGCAGTTTCTGTTATCTCATTGTGATATTGAGATCGCAGCTGGCTCATGCCATTTGTGAGTTCCTCACTGTTGTTTAATGTGCTTGCTTCAACACTGTGCCTGTTGCTAGCGTGGTTGATGTATTTAGGTTGCAGAATAGCACAGAGTGAAGGGGGGTTAGCGATAACCAATTCTGTTGGATTGTGTGGTTGAATCCATGATGAAAGGTGTTCACATGTAGAATATAAACGTGAATCAGACTTAAAACTTCTGAAAAATAAATTAGCAAGAGCAAAAACGTCTGTTCTCTAGGGGGTATTACTCTGACTGCCGTGAAAAGTTCAACTTCCTAAGCTGATCAGAAAAAGGCCCTTGCTTCGTTCACTTCACATTTGCGAAAGTGGTAAAGCTACAGATTTTGTAATGGAATGTGTTACTAATATAATCTTGAGAAATCTGTTTGGTTGCTATAAATATAAAGGGACTCTAGATGTTAGGTGGTTTATCCTCCAAATATACACCATTGACCCACAAACTGCTCTTTATACTCAGCTTTATCAGGAGTTAAACAGTCTGGTCTCTTGTGATATTCATTCCTTGATACAAGGTGTACGTCATGTTATTCACCAGTTTTAAGTTATGCTGTTTAAAGTTTCTCAGAAAGTCTTCAGTCACAGCTGTGGATGGTCTCATTCCACACTTTTAGAATCTGACTGGGTGAATATTATTTAACACAGACACAAGAGATGGTGAATAGACTAGATCATAGAGGCAGTCAGGAATAGGCCATTGTATTAAATTATTTTGAGGGATACAATCAAACGGAGAAGTGTTGTGAGGAAAACCTTTTGAATTGATATAAAAGGTGTTGTTTTTTTCTTGGCTTTTTTGTTTGTTTTTGTTAAAGCCATGGGGTTTGTACTCTGTAAAGGTTTGGAAAAGGTCTGAGAACTGTAGTGACTTTTCTAAGGCCTGAAAAGTCTGTAAAAAGTAATTTTTATTTTAAGTTTGTAGATTTGATGTCTCATTAAAAAGCAAAACAATGACAAAAAAGAACCCCCCACCCCACCTCCAACAAACAAACAAAAAAAGTAATGGTATGGTTTGTGCAAGTGGAAGAATTTTTCAGCTTGAATTCAATGACTTGGGAGATATTCTGAATTATTTGAAGATATTTTGGAAAGTGGATCATACTTATAGTAATAATTTGACATGAGGATGAGTGAATTCTGCTTCTAATGTTGATTGGAAGTGGATTGTCCCAACTCTGAAATAAAGGAAAGGTGATACTCAACAGGTGTTTATTCATAGTGTAACTGGGTCTTCAAAGTTGTAAAAAGTTTGTAAATGTCATCCCTTTTTTTTAATTTTTTTTTTTTAGTACAAACCCTAACCTGTGTCAGTGTGTGTTTAATTAAGTAGTGAAAGAGAACTGGGGAATTAACCTGTACTTCATTCATATTGTTGTGATGTTCAGCTATGAGTTGGTTGATGAGCAAAATTTCTCACTGTTCCAGGCCCCATGAGACACCTTTTGAAGATGGCACCTTTAAGCTTACCATAGAATTCACAGAAGAATACCCCAACAAGCCACCTGGAGTACGCTTTATTTCTAAAATGTTTCATCCAAATGGTAAGTTTGAACATTTGAATATGCGCAGTAGTGGAAGCACATACAAATCATTCCTGCTTCCAAACTCAACCTGTAGTTTCAGAATAGAATGACAGATAACTGTGTGAATGCTTTTTGTGTCGCGCCTCTTAACTTATGTTTCAAGACTGATTAAACTGTGTTTGAAGTGCCAGTAAGTAGCTGGGACCAAAAATGTATTTGGAAAGAAAAAGGTTAACATCAAAGATTTTTTTTTGTGTGCATATTATGGGTTTATAAGGCATGTTTTGAGAAATTCATGAAATGTAGCAAAATAACAAAAATGTTAACATAAACTGCCCTGAAAATACAGAAGTGACATGAGATGTTTATTTGACTAGAACTGCTGATTTACGTGTGCTGTTGATGTAGGCCTTTGATGAGGAATACAGACCTGTTTACCCTACGTTTTTGATGTATGGTGTACACGTGTTTGGCAAAAATATGATGAATATAAAGAACTGTTAAAAAAAAACAACAAACACATGGAAAGAGAATTCTAGAGAGGAAGTTGTTGCATAATAATTAAACATGCAGGTGTACCCACGGCAGGTGCTTTGACCAAAGAGCGACAACTCTAGCTAACTTTCATGTGTGAAATCAGTCGTGTGTCTGCTTCTTCAACAACTAACCCAGAGACATTGGACAAAAATGGCAAGATGACATGAGTTTGTGCCAAAGTATGCTGCTGATTCAGGTTTGAAAGTAATTTGTGTTAGAAAGAACCTATATTTGCCGAAGTTAATGCAATGTCATGTGGTTACTGCACAGAAGAAGCCTCTATGGTCAGTGTAATGACAGATGAAAATGAAACAAATGCTCCCTGCCTCCCTTCTCCTTCAGCCCCCCCCCCCCCCCCCCCCCCCCCCTTTCCGTTCCCCTGCCCTGTGCTTTTTTTTTTTCTCAGAAATTTGGAATTTTGTTCATACTCTTTGGAAAAAAAAAATAGGCTCATGTTTGTTGAAAAGTACATCAATAGCGATTTTGGGGTAAAGTGATCTGGAAATATGTTTCATTTGCACATTTTCAAATTAGGAAGTAAAAAAAGCATTTCAAGCAGTACCATATTTGAAAACCACTTTCTATAGCATTTTTTTAATGCAAGTCTGGGTAAGTAGGTATACAATGCCCAAACGAACTTACACTGTTCGCAGACCCTTGACTTTCTTTAATGGCACTGTTGTTCGGGAAGTCACTGTGGATTGATGTTATTCTCTTTAGTCTTTGGTTTTGGTTTGGCCATGGATCAGTAGCCAGTCTTTGAATCAATGAATCCTTGCAATTTGGAAGCAAGCGGTTGTGTTAGGAAAAGAAAAAGAGTATTTGACTGTTAACATTCAGCTGTTGACACATTTAAAAAAAGGGAGGAATATATACAAGACAGATTTGTTAATAAGGCTGAACATTTGGCATTGTTTTTCATATTGATGTACCCTTCATCAGTATGCGCTCAGGATAGATTAAATATTCATCCTTACACAATGCATTGGAAAGGAAAGAAAAAGAAGAAACTTGTAAAAAAAAAACCCCAGACTTTTTGTAATTTAAAAAAGGAAATGAAAAACCAATGGAATGATAAGGGTTTTTTTTCTCGTCTTTTTTTATTTCTTAATATACCAGTGGGTGCCATGAACACCTGAATGACGGAGATGGAGAAAAAAAAAGGGAAGGAAATCAAGGTGAAACGTGACCATAAATCCCAGTTGATCCTGTTTTCATTTTGCGTCTTTTATTTAGAGATTGTTTGTTGGTAACTTGCTTGTCACTTCTGTTTTCTGTTTTGATCTCATGTCCAGTCTATCAAGATCTCAATTAGGTTTTTAGGAACATTATTTCAAGGATTTCCAACTACCTTGCCCTCCAAATAATACTTCTCTTTGAATTAGTGTATTATTGAAAAAAAAGAAAGAAAGAGAGAACTTGGAGAAAGAAAATCCTAAGATGGAAACGTACATGTTGCTGACTTCATGGCGTCCACAGTTTATAAAAATGAACGGAAATGCATCTTATGAAAAACTTTTTGTGTTTAAAAATGGGGTGAAAATTCCACCCCTTTGCCACCTCTCTGGTTATCAGGTTTTGTGGTATTGCTGCTTTTTTGTTCAGATTGTTATTGTAGTCCAATCAGCTTACACACAATTAGGTGGTAAATGTGTTGGTTAATGACTTCGTATGTTTCGACATCGCCACCACTGCAGGGGGTTCTCTCTCGATATTTTACCCCAGGCAAGTATCATAAACAGTCAAGAGTCTGAAGGAAAAGTATGAAAGCCTTTATGATTATTGTGTTGAAAGTTTGGTGAGATTGTAACTGAAAGGCAGATGAATGACAGTGAGTGATTGACAGCATAAATTGATTGTGATTTTTCAGTGTATGCTGATGGCAGTATATGTTTGGACATCCTACAAAACAGATGGAGTCCAACTTATGATGTATCAGCTATTCTCACCTCAATTCAAGTAAGTTCATGCTTGGATTACAGTTGTTTAATACATTTATTTTGTTTACTTCATTTTTTTATTTATTTATTTTTTGTCTGAAGGACTTGCTAGATTTTGTAGTCTAGATTTTCGAACTTGCTTTGAAAGTCTGCCTGGCTACAACTTCCTGTATCCTCCCAAGTCAGAACGGAACAGAGGTAATGAATTCCTGATCCAGGGTCTGTATGACTTGAGAAAAACTTAAGATTTCATGGAAATTACAGCTTGGGCGTTTTCCACAGGAAAGTCAGAAAAAGTAAAATTGTGGCTAGAAGCAGACCTGTCTACCCTGCGATTTTTTAGCGCATTTTACGAAATTTGAATGGAAAATACGATGATACACCGAGTACAACAAAAATACGAAATCGGCATCATTGGCTACAAAAAGGAAAAAGAAAGTACTACTTTCCTGTTTGAAGACGTGAGTTGTTGTCCCTAGTTCCAGTTTGCACGTTCTCGCTTACACCATGGTCGGCCATCTTTCATAGTGAGTGACTGACACGGATATTGAGATATTCACTAGAGAACGGGATTGCCGCCACCAGTGAAATTACGCGTTCATGAAAGTGATGAAGAGCTGGATGTTGAAAAGAAGGTTGCCAAAACGAGGGAGCAAACTTTCCTGAATGCATACCATGCAACTTGGAAGTGCTTAGTCCCAAGCTCAAAAAAGGTCCAACTTTCGTTTGGTGCACTTCGTGCAAAACAGGTTTTAGTTGTGCTCATGGAGGGCGCAGCGATTGCATAGGGCATGTTTTGTCAAAATTGCATTAAAAAAACTATCAGAAGTGGTGAAAGGAACACCTTCAATTGTACAAGCATTAAAAAAGGCCAAGGCGAAGTCTAGTACGGGACCTGGAGCAGCAGGTGACAAACGCGGAGATGATGATCACGATGTGTAGGCTGGTGGCTGACGTGAAACCGTCCCTGTCAACGACCGATCATCTTGTTCCCTATTCAAGATGTTTCTTGACACTAGTGACAGCAAAATTGCTCAAGGTGTGTCTGTCACTTTAACTTCTACTGTTAATTAGCTGCACTCCCCCCGCCCACACCCCCACCCACAGAAAACGGGGGGAGGGGGATGGAGTGGCAGTACAAAGAGAAGTAAAAGATGGAAATTGAAAACTGAATGAAGGGTGTGCATGTGTGTGACTGACTGTCACTGTGTGTGTGTGGGTGGGGAGTGAAAGGGAGGAGGGCGTTATAATATTGTTATTTTTTTTTTAATGAGGTGGTCAGCTAGATATCGTGTAGTTGTGTGTGTGTGTGTGTGTGTGTGTGTGTAGTGCACTTGTGCTAGTTGGTATGAGTGTTTGAGTGTAAATACAGCGCAGTGAGTTGGCTGCAAGAATTGCGCGATATTAGATCCATATTAAAGTTCAAGGTAAGAAAAGTACGCTTTTTTTGATGGAATACTAAAATTTACTCCATGGAATACTAATGGTTCAATTTTGAGGTAGATGGGTCTGGGTAGAAAGCAGGGAACACAGAATGCTGAGAAAGCCTTCAACGTTTACAAGATCACTGTCAGAAGTGGAAAAGACTTCATTTTACATTACTCTGAAAACTAAGTAAAGACCATTGCCAAAAAAACAAAAAATAAAAATGAGATGTAAAAAAAACTTACATATACTGATTGCACTAACAAAGATATCACCCACTGCTTTGAAAACTTTGCAATTTTAGGAATGTTTCTTCTTACATGTGCATTTAACGATAGTTTTTTGTTTGTTCTTGGAGGGGAGGGGTAGGGGAGGTTGGATGGATATGGGTCAGGAGTGGAGAGTGGATGGGGTGAAGGAGGGGAGGAGAGATTTGAAAACGATCAGGACAAGGGTTGGGTAATAGAAAGAATGAAGCTGAAATAAGGGAATTATGGCTGACTGTAACTTGATAAAGTGCTTTGGTGGAAACCTCAAGTGAGTGAAGTGAGTGGATGGGAAGTGAGAATGGAGGTGAATGGGAAGTTGGGGTGTGAGGGCAGATTTGCGGAGGGTGGTTTGGGATAGGCTGCAAAAGGGAAAACGTGGAAGAGCTCATTAAATATCTTGGCAGTTTGGGTGGCAGAGCATTCAATGGAAAATGATGAAATGCTAACAATGTTTTTCCTCAGCATCTTCTCTTCTTTCTTTGTTGTTTAACACCTGTTGTTCAGGGTCTATTTATCTGTACATAAAGAAATATGACCATATGTGACAGTGTGAATCACTGAATGTTCACATACAAATGATGTGATGCCATGTAACTTTTCCAGGAAAACAACTTTCACAGCTATGGAAAAAGAAATAGTGGTGGATTTATTTCAAGGGTGTGAATGGGAAGTTGGGGGGGGGGGGGGGGGGGGGAGCTGCACAAGGAATATTCTAAATACTATGCACCTGGGGTGGTAAAGTATTAGATTCGAAATAACGTAATACTATATTTCACTTTTTATCCTTTCTGTCTGTCTTTGTTGTTATACATCTGTGGTGTACATTTACTAATTCAGAGCTAGATGTGTACTTATGACCTCCTGTGTAATGTTCACATGCAAAAGATGTTAAGTCACAAATGGAGCTTTCTGTTTTCCAGGAAAACGACCTTCACATCAAGGAAAAAAAAAATGATTGTCCTAATCTATCGGGTCTGATCTTTTTCAGCTTTGTTTTTGTGGACCTTGATGCTTGATTGAGCTGACCATGATTAGATGAAGAGAGGTTTTTTGTTTGTGTGAAGTTTTTGGTGAATTTGGGAACAGGGAGGCACATAGATATTCAATCTCTTGCTCACTTGCACATATGTAGGATCTGATAGGCAAACAGATATTCTGTCTCTTGTTCTCTTTCGCACAAATACACACAAGTAGTAGAAGTACACTCATGATCGCATACAGACATGCACACATTCAGATCATGCATCTTGTTCCAAATGGCTGGTGAAAAGAAGTTAGATCTGTTTTTATTTCCCTCTCAGACAAGATGTACATGTGTGTACTTTTGGTCCTGATGGAGCTATTGACTTGGTGTGTGTTGCAGTCATTGCTGCATGATCCAACCCCAATAGTCCTGCCAACAATGAAGCGGCTCAGTTATATCGGGAAAATCGCCGTGAGTATGAAAAGAAGGTGGCAGCCATTGTCCAAGAGAGCTGGAATGATGACGAGGATGAGGATGTGGAAGAGGATGAAGGAGGAAAATCAGCGTCTTAGCGACCATTGATGATGAAAAAGCCGACCTGTTTTAAAACTGTTTTTTCTTCCTCTTCCCCACTCATTTTTTTTCTTCTCTTGTCTGTTGAACCAAGGGAATGAACAAGTTATAAGTATTAAAAGCAAAGAAGGAAAGATACTAAGAGTCTTTTTTTTTAACATTTTATTATTATTATTTTTTTTTAACTTTTTTCTCTTCACTTTTGAACCAGAAAAATGAATCAGGTCACTGTGTGAATGGATGCATGCGTTATATGTGTGTGTGTGTGTGTGTGTGTGTGTGTGTGTGTGTGTGTGTTAGGGAGAGGGATGGGTGCAGGGGGGACCATGCGCAGAAACAGTGTCTGAATGAAGAAATGTTCTGTTCATCTCTAAAGCCTGTAATATTAAACTGAAGTCGCCTTATGCACAGGCTACAGAAATTATTCTCTACTGATCAATTCAGATTCGTTTTCAGTTGCCAACCAAACTTGTAGAAGACATGGGATTAGTAAAATTATGTGCTAGGAAATGATTGGAAATTGAACAGATTGTGGTCGATACCCTCTGTTTATCTCAACAAATAATGATGACTGGAAATTTTGTAAATTTGTTATGTTTATTTCGAAAACACCTGATAAGGGGAGGGAAGAGAGGGTCAAGCCCAGATTGAAAGTGTTGGGGGGTTCAACTTACACAGAAGAAGAAAAGAGTTTGACATTACTGGAAATGGAAGATTCTTAATTTGGCATGACAGTGTGTTCCTTCATTTACCCTCTCTCTTTGATTATTTAGTTTTGAATTGCTTTTCTTCCTAGCATATCTTGCATGCTTTTTTCATTTGAAAAAAAAAGACCATTTTATGATATTCATGATTCAGTGATCCATTTCATTAAGTGATCTGGCCCACTGCCAGGTGTTTATACTCTTCATTCATTGTTTGTTGAATTTTTTTTTCAAAGAAATTTTGTGATTGGTGTATAGGTTTGCTACATAAGAGAACAGGGGACTGCCACATTCATATACCATGGTAGATCTGATCATGATCACCTTCAGGTTTTCAAATCTTGTACAGATTGAGGGCATTAACTAAGGTTCAGATTGAAAAATTATAGACATGACCAGTGTAAAAAGTGTGTTAACCTGTTTAAAAAAAAATGTGGTAGTGAACACTTGCATAGAATTAAGAGAATTCTTTGGTCTGTGGCTCAAGACTTGTAGAGGGCAGGTTATTTATACCCAGTCCAAACAAGTGGTGGTCTGAATACTAATTTTGCAGATGAAAAAAATCAATCATGATTCTGTGTGCGATATGCTCCTAGCACACATGAAAAGCCATGGAAACAAAGGCATTGTCTCTGCTAATATTGTCCAGGAAAGGCCACTTTGATTTGAAAGAAAAAATATGCACAGGAAAAAAATGCAGGTTGTATTTTACAATGGTGATTCATTCTTCCCAGAGAAGAGAGAGGCCCAGATTTCATTTTGAAAAGTATTGATAAAATAATTCAATTTGAAAACAAATAGTCATGAGGTATGAACATGTTTGAGTTGGTACCGCAGAGCCTTGCTGTGCAAACTCGATTTTCGTCAAATCTGGAGAAACACAGCTGCCAAAGGTTTGGCTCAATGGTTGCTTTCCTTCTGATTGTGAAGGATGGTAGTTTCACCAGCGTGAGAATCACACATCTAACTTGTCTGAAGGGAAGTACAAAATTGTGTGTGCTTGCCTACTTCTGCAAAGTTTTGTCAGTAATTTCTATTTGAAAACCGTTCAAAGTTTTATGTGGGGAGGTTGGAGAGAGGAGATAAAATCCCTTAAATTTGATTTGACATCAAGCTGTCGCTTATTGCCAAATTTGATTTGACATTAAGCTGTCGCTTATGGCCACCTACCCTGTCCATTCAGGAAATGGAAGGTTCTTGTTCATACATCATCATTGAATGTACTCGCACACATGTGCTCTCAGACGCTGTTTCTGCGTTTTGTTTTGTTTTTTGACAGAAGATGAGCATTGGGTTGCTGTGATTAGGAAGTGGTTATCATGGGTTTTACCAATTATTTGACATTTAAGTTTTGTCTCCTGAGGCTTGTCTTTTCCCTGTAATGATTGGAGTTGGCATATCCAGGAGTATCTTTATAGCCCTTCTATTAGATTTGTTGTTGGCATGCAGTCGGTGCACACACAACAGAAAGAAGAAATCTCAAAGGCATCGGCTTTTTGGTTTTTGAGTGATGTGAATACGATGTGTGTCATCTCGGTGCACAAAAAAGTGTGTATTGTTATCTGACGTTTTTGTTTTATTATTGTTCCTATTCCTGTCATATCGTACATTTTTTGTTTTGTTTGCCAATTTGTCGTAGTATACAGTACTACAGCATACATGGCTGCAGCATGTGGATGTTGTGAAATAGGGATGGATGTTTAGCAGTTTGTTTGTGTAGGAAGGGCAGAGGTAAGGGAAACGATTCTTCCTCCACTTTGATTTGCATCATGGTTGGTTCACAAGCAGCACTTCATAGAAACAGTTCTTTTGTGTGTATGCCATTTCCAGTGTCTGCAAAAAATTTCCAGTTTTCCAAGCTGTTTCATTGGTTCCTGAGCATTCCTTAACTTGAACACTGCGAAGAACCCTGTTTTCCAGTTTTAGACCTGCTCCCGTACACTTTCATATATTGTGTTTACTATTTGATACATAAATCAGCAAAAAAGACCTGGTATTCCACTGTTTCACAGGACAAAAAAGGAAAGAAAAATGGTGTGTGGTGTATTTGTAGGTAGTTTGAAAGCCAGTTTCGGCTAGTACCTCCGTCAAGAAGTTTTTGCCATGTGTGTGTATTGGTTGGTCGGTATGTTTTATAGCAGGTTTATGCAAAAACTATTGAACTTGCTTCAACCATTCTTGGTCAAAAGATGGAATATGGTCCTGGGTGAACCCATGCAGTTGTTGAGCGAATATGGGGTGCCGATCTGGGTCAAACAGCATATCCTAAATCATTCAGGAGGAGTGACTGCTACAGTTTTTATCAACCATTACTTCACTGATGTAAAAAATGGAACCTGGGTATGCTCACATTATTGATAGAATACTACCGAGTGTGAACACTTTGAAGTTTCCGTTATGAACTGATAACTATCTAATGATGCATAAATTGTCACAGAATGTCGAAGTTTTTCCAATATCAACATTAGTTAGGGTTTTTTTTGTGCATCTTTTATTTGAAAAAAGAAGACACATGTAATATAGATCTTTTAGTTTTCTCCAGCAATTACTTCTATGAGGCAGATTTTTTTGTTTTGTTTTCCACATTTGAACAAACTGAAAGGATGGCTTTGTCTATATTTCAAAAAGAATTATTAGTGATTCTGCAAGACAATATGAACAGATTACAAGACCTGTTTGTCCTTATTGTCTTGCGGAATCGCTGACAATTCTTTTAAGAATTTGTTTCACTTTCCGCCTTCAATCACCTCGCTTTGAAAGTCATTCAGTCTTGATGAGGTCTGCTCTGCCCAAGTGTTGTACTACTGTTACATTTATTTAGAAGAGAGAGGCTGGCCTCCTCTTCCTAGGGGAATGAGGATTGTTGTGTTTGGAGATTAGTGTGGCTGAAGATATGCCCACAAAAAAACTGCATCGCTTAACAGTGCGATTGATGAACTTAATCACATGCTGTTTAGTTAATGACATCCAGATTACAGTGCTTTGAAAATAGTTAGCAAAGACTGTAAGCTCAAGCATGTGCATGAGGAGACCCACTTTTAGAGTTGTATGATCTATATAAGGTTTCGCATGTTCTGTGGATGTGAAAAAGAATACTTGGGGGTGAAAAAGATATTAATGATTTCTTGATATTTCTGCACTTGTATGGGGGAAATGCTAACCTGAATATTTGATTTCACTCCCCTGGCTTAAATTGACATGTTGTTTAGAGATCATTATGTGTGTCAGGTAATACGTTTGAAAAAGTGTTTTTGCCAGTTTTTCCCCTGTAATTTATTATGATGCTGTTTGTTTCTTTCATATATTTCAGTTTATATGTAATTGTAATATTTGCATATTCACTCTTTCATTCATGTGTTCATGCCTTGGTGTAGCTGTGCTTGCATGTGCATCTCCATGGAGGAAAATCAATGTCATATCATGAACTGATAATGGTCTACCTAGTTTTACTGGGTCGCACAGAAAAGGAAAATAAGTGGATGACTCATTACTGTATGCATGCCAGTTCTCAGCATTACGGTAGATGAGTTAAACACACAGAATTTCAGCAGTTTGGTGGGATCTTATTGGAAGGAACCCGTCACTGGGAACACAGCGAATTGAGTTAATTTGTCCACCCTGTTCTAGCATATTGTTAAATTTCCGCTGCTTGTGATGTGGATTTTGTCAATCCTTTGCTGCCCGAGTTGTGTAAACAGAGTGTTACAGTGATAATGATGCGAACAACTTTTTTTTTCTCTCTTTTTTTTTGTGTGAAGAATTCACTCTGAACTGGAAGGCTGGGAAACTTAGTATGGTAAAAGTAGTTATAGAATTCTAATGGGTTTGTTGTTTCATATATATTGGTGTCAAATGTGTTCGGAAAACAAGAAATAAAATCCTTTTTTTTTAACTATACGTAATCACCTTGATGATTGATACCTTTTCTTTGTTGTTTTTATATTGTACAGTGTATCTTGTGTGTTTTGGTTTCCCTTGCCTTTGGTCTTTAAAACAAACGAAGGGAAAGTGAGCAAGTGCACTGTTGATTTTTTTTTTTTTTTTTTTTTCTGTGCGTGTGTTATAAAAGTACGAGGCTTGAACTCATAATTCATAGAGCTGTACAAAATACCATGTATTAAAGATTGTATTAATTTATGTGTATCATTTCATGGCTTTTTGTTATGAGTGCCTGTGTGTGTGTGTTTGTGTGAGAAAAATGGTGGTGGTAGGTCTGTCATCAGGTTGCCTTTTATTAAAATGCTTCAGGTTCCACGTCGTCATTGAATGAGAACAGCCCTATGGTTTTTTTACTTGTAAGCTTTTCTGTGAGGAGAAGAAAAATGTGTTTTTTACTGTTGGGTGTGTATGCACCTGTACAATATAGGACACACAGTGATCGATTGTTTCTGCATGATGTGAGCACACAATATCCATCCTCCTCCTACAGAAAAATGATGAGTATTCATTTCTTTATAGTTTGGGTGTGCTTACATTCTTGTGCTTATCAATTGAATTGCAAATCACAAAGTGTGGGTCTATACACACCCACATGCAGAAACTAAAAACCATTAAACCACAGTTATATATTGATAGAAGATGGTTGTAAAGATCATAATGAAAAATGGAAAAAAAAAACCAACCCCCCAGACAGAACTAAAACTGCAAAGTCTGATGGTTTGAATGCTTGTTTGGGTACACGGTCACCCACAGCATTCAGAATGGGTTTATAATGATGTGATTCCTAACCACTTGCTGCTGTGGTCACTGCAGCAAGTTACTGACCATGGTACATATCGGATACAACCATCACCTGCTTGGGTTCTAGGAAGCTGCTGTCGGTTTAAACCCTGTTTCCCTGTCCATTCTGCTGTGGTGTCAGTCCATGGGTTTTTGTCTGTCTGTTTTTCTGTCATCTCTTGCCTTCTCCCACCCTCCCTCGACAGTTCCGTGGAGGACTGTTTTGAGCAAGGACCTTTGGATCTTGGTTTTATGAGGCCGTCTTTAATCAACACATGAAAGCAGCGTTTGTAAGACCTTGTATGATAATATGTCTCTTTGACACATTTCTAGCTACAGTGGTAGGATATACAGGTTTGAAACTGAGCAAGCTGCACAAGTGCTTACACACACACAGACACACACACACACACAGCGCCCCCCCCCCCCCCCCCCCCTCCCCCCAGCATTGTGACAGTTCTCCAGTTGATTGTCTTTTCGTGAATTTTGCATTCCGAGCAACTTCAAAAGAACCCTCGCTTTATCTGTCCATATATATGTCTGTTTGTTGTGTCTGCCTGTCTGTCAGTCTGTTTATGTATCCATCAATGTTGGCTATCTATCTCGGCAATCTCTCGCTCTATATATTGCTGTGTTCACCAGGCCTGAGAGACTAGACACGGACACCTGCAGCATCAGGTCTGGAAATTTGAGCAACACACTTGGGGCGACATCCGTTAAATGCATGAAACTCGATGCTGTATTCTCCCAGCTCCCCTACCCTACCCACAACACCCGCTCACACTCATTCCTAAGGCTACGTGCGTAGTGGACCCGGACCCGGTTGCACGACAGGCAAAATCACAGCTCTAAACACACGGGTCGGGCCGCACCATGCACGACTTCGGCCGTCGCCAGTAAGTTGGAAAAGAGATGAACCGGAGCTGGGTTTTTTCTCTTGGACGGGCGGCGCACGGCCGTGCAAAACACGGCCGAGTCCGGGTCCACTATGCACACAGCCTAATCCTCTCCTCTGCACGGACTACTTCGGGGGAGGTAATTTGCTCAGTGGAAGAGCTAGGCGTTGGAAGTTCTGTGTTACAATTAGGCCTACTTCTTTGAATTTCGTTGGCGCACACATCAAGAAACATTGCCACTTTCACTGCCTGTCATAAGTTTTCTGGTTCCAGTGTACTGTAGGACAGAGCCCAAACCTTTTCCACTCCCTTGCTAACCCCTCCCCCCTCCCTCTCTCTATAGCGCATACGTTTATGTGATTTTTTTTTTTAAATCTGGAAAACCGTATCGATTTACCACGTCAGTTTCAACCATCTCTTGTGTAGAGGTTTCATGATCAAGCGAGCGTGCGTGCGCGCCCGCCCGCATGTGTGTTTGTGTGTGTGTGTGTGGAGGGTGAGATGGCTTTTCGAACACGCTGGAAAGGAGAACAAGTGTGTGTGCGCGTGTGCGTGCACACATGCGAGCGTGTGTGTAAACGTATGTGTGGGGAGTGCGGGAGAGGAGTGTGTGTGGGTGGGTGGGTGGACAGCGTGGAGAGAGGGGGTGCACTGTGGATGAGAGCACATCTGGTAGGAATGTGTGTGCGTGGAAGGTGGAGGGTACTCGATGATGGCGCCTACATGTATGTGTGCATGCATACGTGCGCTCTCTCATACACACACATTACACACACACACTCGCGCACAAACACTCACACACACAAGCGCGCACGCGTGTGCTTGCGGGCACACACACATACACACACACACAAGTTACACGTGCGCATGCTCGCGTGGTCACAAATTCACGCATATAGAGACACGCTTGCATACATCTTGGCATCTCAAAATAAGTAGGACAAGAAGTCAGTTGTTTACTGCACAAGTTTTATTGTCAGTACGGATACAGGAAATGAATGTGAAGTCATTGTCTGATAGGTAAGGACAGACGACACCTTGGTTAAGAGAGAGAGAGTTGGGGTGGAGGGTGGAGGAGGGTCCTCCAAAAGCGACGAGGGTCTACGTATAAAGAGACAAATAAGTTTTAGTTTTACTGAAACAGAAAAACTGATAACTGGGAGGTCAGTAGAATTTGTACGCCAATCCAACCGATTAAAAAAGAAGAAGCAGAAGACAGTTGACACGTCAGAGCTAGGTCTGTTTGGGTGGGGTGGTCGGGAGAGGGGGTAGTGGTGGCGAGTTGTCGGGAGTGGGAGGGGGTTTGAAAGAATGTACTTTTCTCAGTCAATGAGATTCTAAAAGATGCTGTTCCCGCTGAGTTGCCTTCATCGAAATGTAAAGTCGAAACTAAAACTGGTCAGTCGCCAAGCGAAGAACGTAGGAACGAACAAACCGCAAAACAGACAACGCGTCTCGACCTGTTGGGTCTTCTTCAGGCAGGATAACAACGCGTTGAGTTTATTTCGTAATTTGTTTGTTCCTTCGTTTGGCGGCTCAGTCAGTAATTCTATTTTCGCTTTTATCTGACAATTTCTGCCTGCTGTCAGTCCATTTTGAAACCTTGTTCGGAACAGTTCACGTTGCGCTTGAATACTTTCATCTGTATTGTGACTGCTATAAAAAGTACTTCAGTGAACTTCCTACAAGAAAACGGCGATAAGTTTTGAACCAAGGGTATTGCCTTACTTCTACCCGCCTCACTCCTGCAACGCTGTCCTTTTCTATGTCCGTAGTTTCTACTACTGATAGTTTATTTCTGCGATGCTGTCCGTTTGTATGTCTATGGTTTCCGTTTCAATTTTGTGCATTTCTGCTGAAATAACAGTGTGTATATCTGTAGTTTTTATTGCTACTGTGTTTGTTCCTGCTTTCCTATCCATTTGTATGTCTTCAGTTTTTACCATGCGCCTGCTATTGTGTACACATCTGGAATATTATCCATTGTATGTCTATATTTTCTTCTGCAAATAGTATGTATGCGTCCGCTATACTGTTTGTATATTGGTAGTTTCTCCCTCTATGAAAGTATATCTCTTACACCGTATGTTCGTATGTCTGTGTTTTTTTTATGTTTTTTTTTTTTTTTTTTTATAAACTACTATTGTGTATAGATACATCCACTTACAATCTGTTCTAATGTAGGCCTGCAGTTTGTAAATTGGTTCTATTCTTTTCTAACATTGTATCTGCCCACACAGCGGGGGATTTACTTTGTATCATCATCATCTTCATCCCCATCACAGATGCATTATCAGGAAGTGTATTTTATATCATCATCTTCTTCATCACTATCACAAGTGCCTTACTTCGTTTTAACGTATACCAACTTCTTCTTAGAGATACTTAACAACAACAACAGCAGCAACAGCAACAACAAGAAGAGAGAGAGAGAGAGAGAGAGAGAGAGAGAGAGAGAGAGAGAGAGAGAGAGAGTGGCAAAATAATGGGACAGACAGAAACATGGGATTTTTAAGGACCAGATGGACATAGCTATCAGCAACAGCAGCAGCAGCAACAAGAGAGAGAGAGAGAGAGAGAGAGAGAGAGAGAGAAAAGAGAGATTATGGAATTGTCTCTCTGTGTGTCTGTGTCTCTCTCCCTCCCTCCCTCCCCTCTCTCTCTTTGAGTATAGGTGTTTTATCCATATTTTTTTCTTTGCTTGTTTTATTTTTGTTTCTGGTTCAATAAGTCTACTATACATTTCTTGTTTGCTGTGTTTTTTTCTTCTTCCCTGTTTAGTTTCACTGAATCAACCGAGCTTCATTATTCTTTCAAATGATGACATCTCTTCCATTCCTTTGCTTGATTCATCATCTGTCTGTTGATGCCATAGGCTTTCTACCAACTTTTGGTTTCCAGTGTGCGATGTGGTGTCATATCAGCCAGACGTTACCCATGATGAGAACGAAGACAGTCACCATTGTCCTCAGTGCCGGGAATGGAAACCCCGTCTTGTAAGGCTGCAACATGCAGCAACCACGATTGAAACGTGTGTGTGTGTGTGTGTGTGTGTGTGTGTGTGTGTGTGTGTGTGTGTGTGAAGAAAGCATGATTAGCCCACCGGGAACGTCAAATATCCTTAGGGACCACGTTCATTTTATTAATCCATTCTTCTTCTTCTTCTTCTTCTTCTTCTTCTTCTTCTCTTCTCTCTCTCTCTCTCTCTCTCTCTCTCTCTCTCCTCTCCTCTCTCTCTCTCCTCTCTCTCTCTCTCTCTCTCTCTCTCTCTCTCTCTCTCTCAGATCTCCGTTTGAATCCATCTTAAAAAAAAAGCGTCACTAACAGAAAAAATCCTTTACACTTTACTCTTTTAAGAACAATGATGAAAGTAATCAAACAATAACAAAAAAAAAGAGAGGAAAGAAAAGGGAATAAGCATACGACAGCGGAATGATAACCAACACATATAAAAAGAATAACAAGTACATAGGTAAACTGATATACGAATAAACCATCCCATATACATCGTAACAGACTAAAATGCGGATACTCACCGAAGCAAAATTTGCAGCTTACCCAGATCAAGTGATTGGAGTTGTCTCGAAATCCACTGCCGTCGTCTGTTGGGGAGATGAGCCGCTGGTTATGCCTCAACTTGGAAAGCTCTGCCCTTTTAATGATACGGCAATCCGGAACTTTGATGGTGGAATTGCCTGCAGGTGTTGCTGTCAAACACCTTTTTCTGCCTTTTCTCGGCTCAGTCTGTCAATCTCCCAGATAACACTTGACAAATCATTCGAATAAACATTATACTCTCCTTCTCTCCTCTCTTCCTCTCCCCTCTCTCAATCTCTCTCTCTCCTCTCTCTCTCTTGCTGTGTGTGTGTGTGTGTGTGTGTGTGTGTGTGTGTGTGTATGTATGTGTGCGCGTGCGCGCGCCTGCGTGCATGAATGCGTGTGCGCGTGCTTGCATGCGCGCGCGCGCGTGTGTGTATGTGTGCGTGCGTGTGTGTGTGTGTGTGTGTGTGTGTGTGTGTGTGTGTGTGTGTGTAAAACGGCAGCTCCTCTAGTGCCCCCCACCCCTCTCCCTACCTCTTTCTTGTCACCTCTTCCCTCCCTGTCGCCCACCCTTTCCCCTCCGAGGCCTCCATCCCTTACCACCACCACCCCGCCCCCAACTCTCCGGCTCAACCCTACATAGACACATACACTCCCCCTCTTTTCCCTCCCGCAGAATTATAACCCCCCCCCCCCCCCCCCTCGACCTTTCCTTTTCCCGCCTACCTCTTCCCTCTGTTCTCTCGCTCCCACGCCAACTCCAAACTCACACATCATCCCTGTTGCTTGCTTGCTTGCTTGCTTGCGCGCGCACCCCCACACACCCACACCCACACACACACTCACACACACACACACACACACACGCACACACACACACACACACATACACACACACACACACACACACACACACACACACACACACACACACACACCCCTCCTCCTCCTCCTCCTCCGCTCTCCCATTCAGTCTCATCACCATTCCCCAGACCATATGCATTGTCACCTTCCATGCTTCGGGCTCGTTCCCGCCCCCTCCCCCACCCATCTCTACCTCCACCTCTTCCCGTCGTACTCCTATCACATCCCACTCTTGTGCTTCTCTCCACTCCTCTCAGCTCAGACCCATAATCAGATTCACCATGTTTTAATAAGTTCTTGCAAACTGCTGATGTGTGTGTGTGTGTGTGTGTGTGTGTGTGTGTGTGCGCGCGCGCGCGCGTGCGTGCGTGCGTGCGTGCGTGCGTATGTGTGTGTGTGTGTGTGTGTGTGTGTGTGTGTGTGTGTGTGTGTGTGTGTGTGTGTGTGTGTTTTCAGTAAGAAAAAAAGGGATCAATAGGAAACTGTAAGGATCAATAGTAAAAGATAGGAATTAATAGGAAAAGGTAAGGACCAATAGAACAAGGAGGAATTAACAAATAAAGGTCATTATCAGTAGGAAAAGATGAAACTCAATAAGAAATGCTAGGGAGTAACAGGAAACGGTAAGGGATCAATATCAATAGGAAAGGGTCGGGAACAAGAAGAAAAGGTAGAGATCAACTGGAAAACAAAGTGGATAACGTGAATTGGAAAAGGTAGGGTTCGATGGGGAATGGTATGGGACAGCAGGATAAAGTTAGGGATTGGTAGCAAAAAAGAAGAGACCGATAAAAATAGCTCGAAAATATAGGGACCGATAGAAATAAAAGATAGGATCGATGGGAAAGGTAAGGATTGGCATGAGAAGGTCCTTCTTAGTGGCTGATAGGGAAAAAAAAAGCTATGGATTGATTGGAAGAGAAGAGAGGTCAGAAACATCAGGAAAAAAAAAAAAAGCAGAAATCTATAGAAGGAGGTTGGGTTCGATGGGAAATGGTGTAAAAAAAACAGATCGATAGGAAAGGTAGGTAAGTACTAGCACGGAAAGATAAGAGTCGATTGGAAAAAAAAAATTGAGATCGATAGAAAAAAGGTGTGAATCGAGAGGAAAGATCATGAAAAAAAAAAAAAAAAGATACACACGAGAAGGCAGGGATCAGTACGGAAAAATGCAGAGGTGAGCAGGACAGGTAGCGAACATAATCATTAAGGAAAAGGTGAAGTTCAATAAGAAAAAGGCCGAGGACGATAGATTTCAGTTTCAGTTTCATCAAGGAGACGTCACTGCGCGCGGACTAGTCCATATACGCTACACCACATCCGCTAAAGTTTTGAAACCACCCTACGCATGATTTTAAGCTGATGGATAAATGAATGAACAACTAAGATGAGAGAATTGAAGAAGAGCGTCTCGTGGCTACGACTTAGCAGATGTCTGACCTACGCATTAGCCCAATGTGCTGGTCAGACCTTGAGTGCCTACCTAACACTACCTTACATTAATTTTTTTTGTGTGTTTTATTTCATTTTCTTCTTCTAATTTCTCGAATTGAGATAATAAAGTTTACTTGACTTGACTTGACTTTTTTTTTAAATTTTATTTTATGTATTATTTTCTTTTTTGGTATGTGTGTGTAGTGAATGTTGAGGACGATAGGAAAAGGTACTGATCAATAGGACACGTTTTGGTGCCCATAAAGTCGCCGGCGACCATACGGGAAGGACTTTGATGCCCGTAAAGTCGTCCCCTGCCCATAAAGTCGCCAATAACAAGATTGTTATGATTTGTTATGACTTATTAGTGCAAGAAATGATGTGTAGCCTATATTTATACCCCCCCCCCCCCCAAACCATATATCAACAAACAACAACACCAATTGTAGTAGGCCTAAATGCACGTGGATTATCAATGATGCTTTGCCTGTATAACTAATCTTATTCTGTCATGTTTGATGGGACACTGATGAGCTCTTTTTACTGATGAGCTCTTTTTGTACTCCCAACGGGAGTACTTAGACAATCGGAACGGAGAAAAAGTTTGTGTGTGTGTGTGTGTGTGTGTGTGTGTGTGTGTGTGTGTGTGTGTGTGTGTGTGTGTGTGTAAACAACCAAAGTGTGTGGAAGCTGCTACAGCCAAAACTACAGAACCGATCGCTCTGAAAATTGGTACACATATTCTTTGTACCCCGAGGATGATGCTTAATATTGCAGTTAACCCTTTTAGCGAGCATTAACCCTTTAAACGTCCCCAAACGGTTTTTTCTTCTTCATTGAATATATCAGAAACTACCCAACCGATTTTAATGTGGTTTAGACGAAAATGTGACAAATCAAGTGCTCTATCCACTTAAGTGGTTGCAGTGGATACGCTAGATTAAATTAAATAACCGTTAAAACGCGCATGCGCATTTTTAGCAAAAATTTTTATGGTGTATCTCGGAAACTACAGGACAGAATTGCAAGCGGTTTGGACAAAGTTGAGACCGATCAAGTGCTCTTCCTACACAACACATTAAGTAACTGTTAAAACGCGCATGCGCATTTAAACCAAAATTTTCATGGTGCATCTTAGGAACTACTGAACCGAATTGAAAGCGCTTTCGACCAAGTTGTGACAAATCACAGGGTTTTACCACACAAGGGAATGGAGTTAATTAAGTGCGTGGGAAGTACATTTATATGCTTTACATCTTGTTAATGCTTTCGTTACCATTTGTCATTATGTCTGTCTGTCTGTCTCTCTGTCCGTCTGTCATTCATTCATTCTGTCTGTCTGTCATCACGATAAGTCAGAAAGTACTGTGTGGATCATGCTGAAATTTGGTGAGTAGAGAAAGGGAAGAATGCGCCATTGGGAGCTTTGCTGATGACAGGGCTTTACGTCCCTTTTACCTTTCTCTGTTTCAGGACGGCTGGTCACATTATCCTGACCCCAGGGGAACCAGGGTGGTTTTCGGGGTAAACTATGGTCATATAAACTGGCAAAATTCCACGTGAAATTTTCCAAGACCAATCCGAGTTCGAACCCGCGACCTTCCGGTTACGAGTTCAGTGCCCTAACCACTAGGCTAACCCGGCCCTAGCCATTGTGGGCCGACATGAATTTATTTTAAGCTGAACAGCCTTCCTATTATGCTATGGTGTCTAAAGGAACGTAAATCCCAAAGAGCACGAGGCAATAAAAAGAACTGAAGAAAAAGCATCAACAAACTAATGTACATTTTATTGCTAACTGACAGGCCACTCTGTTTTCTGCATAAAGCTTTGTGTAGGCCTTCAATGGCGCATTGTTCCCTATCTCTCTCAGAGTATATTAGGGTCTATAGGCCTAATTATAAACATTAAAATGATGGGATTTTAGATTGTTTAAATCGTTCATATAGGCCTAGTCTCTCTCTCTCTCTCTCTCTCTCTTCTCTCTCTCTCTCTCTCTCTCTCTCTCTCTCACATGCTCTCAAAACACACAAAGTCACAAACGCACACATTTAGACAGACGCAGTCATAAATTGACCTACATACACACACACGTTCATACTCTCACACTAACCAATGGACAGTCTAGTAAACTATAAACAATGATTTAATGGAAAAAAACACGATACTTAACAAACCAAAGTATTCAAGTACTACAAAAGTTCTCTTGGCACAGAAAAAAAAAAAAAAAACAAGCGTCCGGCAATCAGCCAAGATCTTTGGTTATCGTCAAAAAGTTTGCAGGGTTCCTTTCCCACTAAAAGTACAAATGTGATGCATAGGCTACTTTCATTTAGAAACCTGAAATCAAGATATACCACAGTAGGCCCTATATCCTCAGCTAAAAAAAAACCTAAACTCCTTTACTTTTATACAAGAGAAAAAAAGTAAAATTATATCTAACAAAACTTATGCTTAATACCCCATTCGAGTAATAATGCTATGATTGACAGTTAATTTTGATTCACAATGCGTTTCAAAACTAACCAAGGCTGTTTATTAATTTTCGTGCATGTTTTCTCAGTATTTCACTGCACTCACAACAGCCTAAACGTCTATATGTTCCATGTGCAAAAGGAAAACCACAAATATCAATTCGACGATAATTTAACAAAATGTGTTACAACATGAATGCAAAACAACCCAGATGCTCCAAAAACTGGCATAATTAAAACAAGAAATGGATGCATAGAAGATTATGTGAACTTATACTTTCTTAATACTGATATTCTGACAGCCTGTTTTCCCCTTGCAACTTTTATGTGTACTAACGATTCAGACACAAGGTCAAAAGGAACCACTGACGCATATAAAACATAATTATGATACAATACGAAATGGAAATTCTTGTTCCTTGTAGAATTACAAAAGCAAAACCAATGAAGGAAACTAATAGACGCGTTGAAAGCGAAATGAAAAAAAAAAAAAAAAAAACTAAGAAAAAAATACGAAGGGAAATGATGACAAAATGTCTACTGATCAATAATAATGTAATCAAAAATTGTTTCATCACACACCCACAGACTCTCTCTCTCTCTCTCTCTCTCTCTCTCTCTCTCACACACCACACACACACACCACACACACACACACACACACACACAAACGTAAAACAGACACAGGTAATTTTTGTGTACCCTAAGCGAATTTCCACTTGTTGTCGAAAATTACCAACAAATAATGGAATACAGTAAATTATTTTTTGGTTTGTTTTTAGAAACAAAACAAAAGGCATGTTTATGCTGTATGCATACAAATATGAAAGCTAAGAAAACAAGTGATATAAAGAAATTAAAAGGAGAGAGAGAGAGAGAGAGAGAGAGAGAGAGAGAGAGAGAGAGAGAGAGAGAGAGAGAGAGAGAGATTATAAAATAATATGCAGAAAAACGAAGAGGAACCCATGCATACACACATAGGCTACCTCTAGCATGCATCATATTCGGGCTAGTGATTCAAGCGTCCCATTGTTGCACTTGCTACACTTACACTTGCGGTAATTAAGGAAAAACATGTTGTGTTCATTTTCTGAGGGGTCGAATCGTTTCTCAGTAACGGCCCTGTCTGTACCAAACGTTAACTATTTCAAAAGAACGGTGCTCATATTCTCTCATCCACAGCCAAGCGTTCATCCACCCGGAGTTAGCCAAAATTCTCCTGACCTCAGCAACAAGTCCGCTGCCTCTACCAGCAGTCCTTACCAGCCGTCTGGCACTGACAGGATTTGGACAAGTGGCATTACATGAAAACCAATGTGTAGGCGACGAAGGGGATTGCGGGCGACAACATCCCTAAAGAAACAACTGACTTGTTGCAATGAAAATCTACCTGGGGAAATTCTCAGCAAAGTATTTATGATAATTTCTTGAATTTCCCGGGGAAGATATTCTGGGCTGTCACCTCGGTCAGACTGCTCAAAGGCTCTTCCGTCAGACTGGTCTAAGTCTCCTCGGTCAGACTGAGTAAAGTCTCCTTGATCAGGCATGTCAAAGTCTCCTCTGTCAGACTGGTCAAAGTCTCCTCTGTCAGACTGGTCAAAGTCTCCTCTGTCAGACTGGTCAAAGGCTCTTCTGTCAGGCAGGTCAAATTTTCCTCTGTCAGACTGGTCTAAGACTCCTCTGTCAGACTGGTCAAAGTCTTCTCTGTCAGACTGGTCAAAGTCTCCTCTGTCAGACTGGTCAAAGGCTCTTCTGTCAGGCATGTCAAATTCTCCTCTATCAGACTGGTCTAAGTCTCCTCTGTCAGACTGGTCAAAGGCTCTTCTGTTAGACTGGTCAAAGTCTCCTCTGTCAGACTGGTCAAAGTCTCCTCTGTCAGACTGGTCAAAGGCTCTTCTGTCAGACTGGTCAAAGTCTCCTCTGTCAGACTGGTCAAAGTCTTCTCTGTCAGACTGGTCAAAGTCTCCTCTGTCAGACTGGTCAAACTCTCCTCTGTCAGACTGGTGAAAGTCTCCTCTGTCAGACTGGTCAAAGTCTCCTCTGTCAGACTGGTCGAAGGCTCCTCTGTCAGACTGGTGAAAGTCTCCTCTGTCAGACTGGTGAAAGTCTCCTCTGTCAGACTGGTGAAAGTCTCCTCTGTCAGACTGGTCTAAGTCTCCTCTGTCAGACTGGTGAAAGTCTCCTCGGTCAGACTGGTCTAAGTCTCCTCTGTCAGACTGGTGAAAGTCTCCTCGGTCAGACTGGTCTAAGTCTCCTCTGTCAGACTGGTGAAAGTCTCCTCTGTCAGACTGGTGAAAGTCTCCTCGGTCAGACTGGTCTAAGTCTCCTCTGTCAGACTGGTGAAAGTCTCCTCGGTCAGACTGGTGAAAGTCTCCTCTGTCAGACTGGTGAAAGTCTCCTCGTCAGACTGGTGAAAGTCTCCTCTGTCAGACTGGTGAAAGTCTCCTCTGTCAGACTGGTCAGTTTGTTCCATTTCATTGTGTGGGTTCCGGCCATCATAGGATGCATAACACAACAGCTGATTCCTTTTCAGAGCACTCATCCCAACGCTGACATAATGCTCGCCTTTTTCTTCTGGAAAATGACCTAGCGTAAGGAGAAAATTGTCAGGGCTGTATTTTCCATCTGGTGAGATCAGTACAGTGTGGTCAAGACTTGCAGCAGATGCTATTAGAAACTGGACATTGTAGCATCGTGACAGAGCCAGTAGGGTTACATGGTCACCATACGTATGCTCGTTTTTCATGTTCTGTATGTGTCATGAGTCGGCCGAATGTTCTCGAGCATTTAGGCAAATTAAGGGTAGTTTTGCTGTTGTTGAGAGCAAGTTCCTTGGGTTCTTCAAGTGTGCGAACTCAGGCATCACCAGAGGGGAATACCCGAGTCGTACACTGAAGGAGGGAGAGTTACTGGGGAGTGGTTCGCATGTCTGGGGGGGGGGGGGGGGGGGGGGTGAGTAGTACAAGAACATGCCGACCTGCCGGTCCTTGGTGAAGGAGAATGTCCACCACTGGCTGGCTATTCACTGGGTTCTCCAGTGGGGCTGAAAGGAAGGCAATCGTGTCAGGTGACCGTCACGGGTAGGCGACCGTCAGCCCGCAGGCAGAGTACACTGACCATTCAGTCGTTCTTGTTCTGAGGAAAGAATGGAAGGCTTCGGCCTATTGAGTGATTTGCACCTTGTTGTCCATAGAGTGTAGTAAATACTTGAAGCATCAGTCCTGGCTGGTAGAGAAGTCCAGGCTGTTAGTACAATGGGTAGCTTTGGGGAATCGAACATGAGTTTGAATAGGAGGTTATGCATTAACCACTTGGTACCCAAGTCTTTGTTGGCGTTAGCAGCTGTGGTGTGTGTATGTGTAGGTGACTAGTGATTCCATTGGCAGAATAAAAATAACTTGGGGAGTTATTGGTACAAATCGTGTGATGTGTGTGTGCCAGTGATTCCATTGGTTAAACCAGTTAAACTCGGGTTCTCTCTTTCTTTGAGAATGGATATAAGATGCTCTGAAAACCAGGAAGTGTGTGCTTCACTTAAGGGAAAGTGAACTCATCCCGTCTTGCTGAGGGCTCAAGAAAATACAGCGAGAAGCAGAGGTTTGCTGTCGCCTCGTTGTCTCCTGGGTGGGGACGTAAGACAGTGGAGGTTGCTGTAGCCTCGGAGCCGACGACGAGAAGAATTGTCTCCCGTGTGGGGACGGTCGACAGCAAGACGTGTCAGCCTGTTGGAGCCTAGACAGGGAGCTGCCAGACAACGGTGGGGTGTTTGCAGCCAGAGAAGACCTGAGGGAGAGGCCGACAGGAGCTCTTTCCGTGGAGACGGCGAAGTGCGGTGGAGTCCGGGAGACTCGGTCTGAGGGTGCGACTCAAGCTACGTTGCCAGTGTCCCCCAACTGGGATTTGGCCAATCGGGAGGACACAACAGTGTGGCAGCTTCAGCTGTAGTCGCACAGTGGGATGAGAGAAACCAACGGTCAACCAAGGAATGCTGGCAAGTTATGGACGTTTTATTTGTTCTTAAGTTTAAAAGTGTGCAAACAGAATAGTGGAATATTGTCTTTCCTGGTTAAGTAAGAATAACTGAAGAACAGGGGATGCGATTTATGAGATTGTCTGTATGATGTTTACATTTTTGTATGATATAGATAAGTGTGTTGTGTAGTGACGGGTGGGGGCTCGGAGTCAAGTTAAATAAAATTTGATTATTTTCTATGAAATGTTATTGGTTTCCTGTCACCTTTGTGCGGGCCCGATGTGAGCGACAGAGTGCGGATACCGGATCAAAACTTTTTCTCCTGGTTTATAAAGATGTTTGCCGTTCGGTTTTCTTCAAGCGCTCACTGGCACGAGTGGATGCCTTTCTGACTTCTGCGCAGATCGCCACGTTTCCTCTTTGAGCATATAAATCCGCGGGTGTTTAGTTTGTTGTGACGACTTTTAGAATGTTATTGATCGCCTTTTGAATTTGATGCAGATTTCTCGCCCAGCTGCAGCCACTCCTGTTCCTCATCTTGTATCTGATCTGACGTTTCACTTCTCTGTGTGACCGTTCGCATTACCCTGCGACTGTGGGTGATACGGACGGCTCCGTATGACATGTATTCTTCTGTGTCGGAATAGTTCTTCAACTTTTCCTTTAGATTCAGTTCCTTGATCACAATGGACTATGCCCGGGATTCCATGCTCAGCAAACCTTTTCAAAGCACTGGCAACATTGGCGCTTGTTTTCTTTGCTATTGGTCTCAAAAGCAAAAAGCGTGAAAATGTGTCGATTATTGATAGAATGTATCTGAAAGATTTTCCCTGGAAGTGGACCTGATCGTTCCTCATATCGATCAAATCGATCTTTCAGCGCTCAATTACTTTTTCTGACACAATCGGTTTAGGAGGCAACCTGTTGTCAAATCGAGGATATGTCCTGTGGTAGGCAGACGATTTTCTGAAAATGCCTTCTACATTCCTTTTAGATGTCCCAGCACAAGTCTTGTTCACTTGACGCCATGTTGATCTGACTCCTGAGCCAAGGTTTTCCTGAAAAGTCTGCTTTGCAACTCTGGGAACATTGCTGGTCGTCACAACTTTCTTTCCATCAAACTACAACAAACCGTCAATAACTTTGAATTTATCATGGCGTTTTTGGAACTGGCGAACAGTGTTTCTCTGTAGTCGTGTCTGTTGCGATTTTGGTATATGGAATGTTCCTTCAGCAAGCTGTTCGAGAACAGCAGCCTTTTCATCACTCGTTTCATGAAGATAGGGCACAAATCGCGTTCTTTCGTCGTCCACCTTGCTCTTGCTAAAATCAAAAAGAATCATTGTACAGAAAGAGGACAATCTTCTTGACGTCATGAAGCCAGCGTCAACTGCACTCACGTGACAGTACCTCTACCCTCTTCCAGCTCAAACAACTGCGAATGCAGGCGCTAGATAGTCAATTCGGTGTGTTTTTACCTTATGATTAAGAGTGTATTTTGGCATAAAGTTGTACAGGCATAAAATGAGTAAGCCTACCTCCTGTAACCCTGATTGTTTTAGTGCGCGTTGTATACTAAATGTTACCTTTACATTACGTAGGCCTATATGCGTTGCCTACTCGGCTTACCGGTTGTATTCTGCACATCCTATTTGATCTAGATCAAGATTCAATACACACACACACACACACACACACACACACACACACACACACACACACATATGCGCACGCACACACACACACACACACACACACACACACACACACACACACACACACACACACACACACAGAGAAGCACTATCATATTACAGGTCATATATTTACTAAGTCTCCCTCTCCTCCTCCCCCCCCCCCCCCCTGCATCCGTTCATTAAACTTTGTTTGTTTGTTTGTGTGTGTGTTTTTTTTAAATCTCTGCCTCTTGTATTCAGACACAGACACAGACAGCCAGACGGACAGACAGATAGACAATAGACAGACAGACACACGCACGGACGCACGGACGCACGCACGCACACACGCGCGCGCGCGCGCGCACACACACACACACACACACATACACACTCACACACACACACACACACACACACACACACACACACACACACACACACACACACACACACTGGCTCGCGCGCGCACGCGCACAGACATATGCGCATACTTATGCACACAAACGTGCCGTACACACACACACACACACACACACACACACACACACACACACACCACACACGTGTGTGTGTGTGGCTGTGCATGGGCGTGCGTGCGTGCGTGCGTGCGCGCGCGCGCGCGCGTGTGTGTGTCCCCTTGTTTTTAATCTTTATTTCTTGCATTCACAGACAGACAGACAGACAGACAGACAGACACGCACGCAGCACGCACGCACGTACACACGCACGCACATGCATATACACACGCCTATGTGTGTGTGCATGTGTGTGTGTGTGTGTGTGTGTGTGTGTGTGTGTGTGTGTGTGTGTGTGTGTGTACGGGCGTGTGTGCGGGCGCCCACTCAATTCGCCGAACCCTGCAAATTACTGGCTATCAGTTCTTATCAAGACCACAGTTCACCTGTTGCATCCCTGACGGCGGTGAAGCCCTGCATGATACCACCGCCTTCACGTATTCAGCAATGATAGAGTGGACGGATCTGACAGGTAGATCAGAATCAGCTGAATGTTCAGGAGCGGTTTTTCTTTCTGCGATATGGACACTGCACAGGTATCATTTATCCAAACACCATATTATTATTATTTTTTTTTTTTGCTGTCCCAACCTCTGCGCCACCTCAGAGGCAGTGCACCCACGCCGCTCAATCCGACACCCCGTCCACAGCCACAGCCCGGTCGGCCCCGCCGCAGCCCCGGCACCGGCAATCCACAGGGAGCAGTCAATGTCAAGTCGTCAAGAGGCAACCCACCGGAGGAGACACTGCACTGCTGCCGAGTCACTTCGGTGGTGTTCAGTGGCGCCTGTTCTGATCTAACATACGCAGGACACCACCTACTAAGCCCCCTACTGACGACAATAATTGCTTAGTCGCGGAGCCGGCGTGAGTGAGCTCTCCCTCCGGAGGGCGCCACCACGTCCGTCCAACGACAGCCCCCATGGACTCGCCGATACCGGTGACCCCGACGGAACCAAACCAAGGCCACAGACGTGGAGAGGACATCGAAATTGAGGTCACCATGACAGCAGGGCATGAAGGGCCACAGAACTTGAGACATTTTTTTTATGCTGATCGATGAGAATGAGGATGATTAAGATGATGCTGCGGATTTCCATTTCGGTCTGAGACTACATGACAGGGCTGTACTCTACGCTTCCTTTCATAATATATCCCGGCGTTAACCAGGCCCGAGAGATACAGGCACCTGCAGTGTTGGTCAGGAAATTTGAGCAACACTCTCAGAAACGCATCCATTAAGTGGATGAAACTCGACTGTGTAGTCCCAGTCTTCCCAACTGAGTCCGCAGCAAACTCAACTCTGGGTAGGAGCCGGTCGGGGCAGAAAAACCCACATGATTCTGATGGGATTCGAACCCATGACCTCCCAGCCGGGAGTCCGCGACGCTGACCACTTCGCCACGGCGGCTGGTAAACACCATATTATTTGGACGGAGCAACCATGGACGAAGGCTACGTTCAAAGAAAAAAAACATTGGAGGAATAAAGACATGGGGAATGGAGAGAGAGTAGAAAGCTGCTGAACAGTCGGCAGTATAATTAGTCCAGCGTAGCGGACAACATATTAATCATATTCGACAAAAAAAACCCAACCCGAAACAACAACAACAAACAAACAAACAAAACAACGACTGTGTGCCAAGGTGTCATAATATGTCTCTTAGCAAAGGAGGTAACGAATTCGCCTGGTTTTGTTTGCTTTTTGTTTCATTCCAATTTTTTTTTTTCTGTCTGTGAATCTCAGTAAAACCACGATGAAACTGACGAACCGAGTTTCAATAAAAAATTTCGTGTAGATAAAAGGTGGGCGAAGGACAAAGCCCTTTATTTTCATTTGATTATTTATCTATTTGTATGTTTATTTGTTTGTTTATTTATTTATTTACTTATGTATTTTTCATGCAAATCTGCACAGCAGATCCGTGTTAACAGCATATCCATCCAGCAGGGTTGTTACATACTTTCCAGTGAATACGAAAACTGCGAAGTTACTGCAGATCAGTTAGTAACTATCTTTAAATATATGATTTCATAGAACATTGATTAAAACCTTGACTCGCCGTACCTGCTATTACCTCGCTTGGTAGAAAAAAATGGATGACAGAAGTCTACGATCTCTCTTGCACTTTTCTCCTTTATTTTCTTGTTGTTTCTTACCTTTTTAAGTGGCTGTCTTCCTCTGCCTTCCTTCTTTACATTCTGTTTCACTTAATTGTGATTGATCGACTTACAACGCGTAACTTCAATACTCTCTCTCTCCCTCTCCCCCCCTCCCCCCTCTCTCTCACACACGCACACACACACACACACACACACACACACACACACACACACACACACACACACACACGCACGCACGCACGCACGCACTCTCTCACGCACGCACACACACACACACACACACACACACGCACGCACGCACGCACGCACACCACACACACCGCTTTTCTTTGGTGAAGAGTTACAAGGTAAAGAGGCATTTTGTTCTCACAAACCCTGTTACGACTGAAACAGTTTGGCGGAGAATCAACCTTTGTAATTTAAAGTGACTCCCATAATAGCACGAGCCGTTACGTTTGGACAGCGGAGCTGTCTGGTGCAGCCAAAGTTTGTGTAGCACTTGAGATTTCTCCTTCGTATTCCACAAAGGAAATAGAGTAAGTGACTATCATGAGAGACCAGATGTGTGTGTGTGTGTGTGTGTGTGTGTGTGTGTGTGTGTGTGTGTGTGTGTGTGTGTGTGTGTGTTGTCATTAGGGACATGGGAAAACACGAAGCCATTGTTACATCACAAAGCTTCCAGGGCGAATGAAACTCCATTTCCCCAGAGGCTATGAAAATTTAGAGCAATAAGTATTTTGAAGCATAGTTTGTTTTGATTTTTTTTTTTTTTTTGCTGTTGTTTTTGTTTGAATTTTGATGCATGTCAAACTACTGAATTTTCGCAAGAACAGGTCACACTTTCAAACCGTTTCTCTACCTGGCGACTGCTCGAAGGGTCCATGGAATTAATTACCAACAAAATCCGCCTGGTTAGGTTTTTGTGCCTTTTTCTTTCAACCTTCAAGATTGACCAATACGTTGCTATGAAATCAATCAACCCGAAACAAAGCTTTTGTCTTGTTAAGAATTTGAAGCGAGAATATTTAGTCTACCGGTGATGCCGTTCATTGGTTCACGATGCTGAATGTGTGTGTGTGTGTGTGTGTGTGTGTGGTGTGTGTGTGTGTGTGTGAGTGAAAGCGACAGAGTATGCGCGCGTGCGCGCGCGCGCGTATGTGTGTGTGGGAAAGAGAGTATGCGCGCGCGCGTATGTGTGTGTGTGTGTGTGTGTGAGCGCGCGTGCGTGTGTGTTTGTGTGTGTGCGCGCGCGCGCTCGCGCACGCCAGACTAGGGCACGTAGTGAAATGATTTTACACGTGAAACTGTTTCGTGAACATTGAATTTCTCATAACAGCATGTCAGACAGAAAACACCGCGCCGCACGCACAAGGTGTTTCCTGCCGTGTGGCATTGTCGATAGTATGTTTGTTTTGGCCAGCTCACGATGAGCTTTCCATCAGGTCAGCAGTTCTTGATGGAGACAGGAGATGCACACGTTAAAAAGCCGATAAGATGTGGTAGGCGATGGGCGTTTAGATTTTCGTTTGGATTTCTTCTTTCTTTTTTTTTTTTTTTGCCTACGCAGGCTGACACTCCTGCGGACACTGCCTGCAAGGATTAATCCCATCTACCTAACAAAGGGAGTGGAGTTATGTGTGTATGACCGTTTTTTTTTTTTATCCCGCCTTTAAGGCAGCCATACTCCATCTTCGGGGAAGGTGAATGCTATGTGTAACGTGACCAACGGCCAAATTGGCCTTCTCTACCGAAAGTTGGTGATGGGATTTCACGTGTGTGCAAGATGTTATGCGTGCGTTCACACACTCGGTTTATAGTCTCATTCGAAGGACTGTATGGGAAATGGAGTCAGAACCAATGTTAACTCCGAGGGAAAAATCCCCCTGTACCGAAACGGCCCGGCGGAGATTCGAACCCGCAACCCAAGATCGCGAGTCCGGAGCTCTACCACTGAGCTATTCTGGCCCCCGATTTCTTCTTTCAATTCTCGTGTAGCTATTTATTTGATCGTTTCCATCGATGTGAAAGTACATACAGATTTTTTTTTTCATACTTATTGGGAATAATTCTGTTTTTCGTTCTTTCTTTCTTTCTTATCAGGATAAGCGAGTGTTCCTTGAGAAATATTTGCCCTTTTCTCTTGGCCTTTATCAGTCTAACGAAGAGAAGGGGGGTAACTGGCTGAAACGACAGTTGTGGCGAGTTTCGCTTAGTAATGGGTTGCAAGCATGTAACCCTAGTCCCCGCTCACATTGGTTTGTTTGTTTGTTTGTTTGTTTGTTTTGTTTTGTTTTTCCAGTCTTTTTTCCATGGCCTCCTTAAGTTTTCTTCTTATGGAAACAGGTTCCACTATAACAGTTCCTATCAGATGTACGTGAGGTGGATGCTCTCCTGCGTATGTTCCCTTACAACAGATTTTTAGACAAACATGCTCGCCAAGTCTGGTGTCCGGTTTCCTTGACGACTCGCCACAGTAGGCCTTATTCTTATTTTAGTCCTGATGGACTAAGTTGTAAATGGCCCCGCATTTCTTTCTGATTAAAACCATGAGAAACAGACAAAATATTTCTAGTAAGTACCCGCCTTTTCTTTTTTTTTTTTTCATCATGACACTGTAACTCTAAAGCGGTAGTGAATCACACTTTTTGCATCGGTATGATGTTCATACGAATTGGCGGAGAAATCAGGTCAATCCTTTTCTTTTGTGTTGATTGTTCATTACTATTTTGTAATTATTATTTCTTCGCAATAGTTTCCTTTATTCAGCTTTCCTGTCCTTCGCTGCCTTCTTTGGAAGTCGGGTGGTTTGTGATTTTTCTCCCAGAGGTGATGCAATTACAACAGAATGATTGTGGTATTCTGTCTGAGTTATAATGGTGAACTACTGAGATCAGCTGATGGCATTCATCCTGAAGACGAAAGTCGATTCTAGACAGGCGTACACAACTTGTTCTGTTCACAGAAGAGAGCTCGCCAGGTGCCCTATTCTATCAGTGAATGGTGTAGTATATACACGCTATCACCATGTTTTTGGCCACGACTCACTTCGCCACCACCCACCAACCCCGCCACCAATCCCGCCCAGCTACTTATCTTTGTTGTTCGTATGGTTTGTTGTTGTTGTTGTTGTTGTCCTGCATGAATAAGACCGACAGCTCGGTGCTTGTTCCTTTACTGTTGGTTGCGTTGAAATAGCAGCACAGTATTCAAACATGCATTTTCCAACACAACGTAGTGTCTCTCCAAACCACCTGGCATCAGCTGAGACGCGTGAGAAGACAGTGTTTATTAAGACATACTCATAGCTGACGTGAAGGATAATACATGGGTTAAAAAATGTGCTTTTTCATACAGCGTTTCGCTTAGTTTATTTCCTTTAGATTATGAACGACTTTATAAAATATGTTCATCAGTTCCCGGAGAAAATAATCAGCAGGATCTTGGTGGGACATTTGCGACACAGCATACAGTTTGAGACACTGCTGAAGAGTCTATGACAGCATTTTGTTTCTCGAAGATTTTAGCTTTTTTTTTGACCGTGCTGTTTTGTAAGCGTCAGATTTCTTTTTAATCATTGTTCAAAACTAAGATTAAAGGTACTATTTTTGTTTGCAGGAAGAACGAAAAGCCTGTCTAATTGAATGTCATTGGCCAGCTCCAGTTTGTCAGTGACCAGATCCTGAACCAGTCCCTCACAATCCGGTCTAGTCTCATTCTCCTTTCTAGGTATACCATGAATTATTGTATTATTCCTCTTTGACTATCCTTCTAATTCATCAGTCCTTAGTAGTTCTAACTGTGAAACCTTCTTATTCAGTCTGTCATTTTGTTCTTTTAATTTTTCGTTTAATTGTTTGAGTTCAAACACTTCACGCCTTAAAGACAACATATCCTCACACAGACCTGAATGCGTCGGTTTCATTCCATCAAAATCAGTTTTTTTATCCATCGAACTTACTGGTCAGATCTCGCATACATAACGTTAAGTCTTTCAGAGTTGGTTCAGCGCGGGCCCGACTAGGGCAGGGGTTGGAGGCGGCTGACGTCTCGCTGGCACTCTTCAGCCTAGTTTGTCGCAGAGTGTCCGCCTTGGTGCTGGGAGTAGGTCCAGGATTCACTTCCACATCATCACATCTTTGTAATAATAGTCCGTGGAAAAAAAAAAAAACACAGAGAGGAGCAAACCTGTTGCAACACCGTCCTGCCACTTCCGAGTTTTCAATGTCTGACAGAATATTTCTGCCTTATCACTGTACGAGCAAACATGAAAGAAATAACAACACTTTCAAACCTTTCACACACTGATTGAAACGATACTGACGATACTGGCATGATAATGATTACACACAATGTTGATCAAAATAATCCATACAGACCACAGGATTATATTTATACATGGGAGCTTCTGCAACAACCTGTTTATGTTTTCTAAACCTGAAGTGCATCCCCCGAGAGAGAGAGAGAGAGAGAGAGAGAGAGAGAGAGAGAGAGAGAGAGAGAGAGAGAGAGAGAGAGAGAGATCCAACAGATTCGTTGTACAGTCAGCTCAGGAAATGTTCCAGTGACTGGTTTTCTATCGTCTTTAGATCGGGTGTGAACGAAAGCTCATCACGGTATAGGCAAAACGGGAATTGCATTCAGATAAAATGGCACAAACAGTCGAACTTTCAAGAGACCACGGGGCTGACGGGACCATCAAAGAGTAACGTAGGCGAACCAGGAATAGGCTCTGCAAGCTCTCTCTCTTCTCTCTCTCTCTCTCTCTCTCTTTGCCCGTAAATTCAGTCAACATCGCCACCTCCACACCTCCCCGTCCCTCTGTCCCGTGGCCTGGATGGGAACGGCCAGTATGCCGCCAGGATGGTGCTTGAGGAACATCGATTGTTGCTGATTAGTGTCGCACGCGCGGAAGGACAGCCATGTGGTAAGCCCAGCCAAGGATGAAAACTGGAGAGGACCAGTATCTCGCCTCGCTTCCCCACTGTTCGCCTTTGATGGAGCCGCGTTTGCTCGAGCAGGTCACTGATCAACCCCTCCCCTTCCCTTCCTCCAGAACAGAGAATTGCTCGGATGGCTGGTGTGCCCGCTCAGGTAACCGCCAGAACCGATTTCTTTTTCGTCCGCTGTGCAGCGAGGTCGACCTGTTGCCTGCACGTATGCTTTCTCGGCGCGTAAACCAGCGCGTGTGTGTTTCAAATGTGACTATTTGACACTGTCAGTTGCGAGGTGTGGTAGACAGCCAGACAGCCAGCCCGAGAACGGGAGACAAACACAGACCAATACGAGGGGGTGCATACTTTCAGCGCGCGCGATGGAACTCCAACTAGCATAAAGGGGCAGATACTCGTCCTGCGCCCGCTAATCTTTGATCCACCCTAACCTCACGCAATGTTCTCAGTGATTAGAGCAACGTAGTTGGTGCGCTGCTGTCTACTGCTCTAGCGCATAGCTCGTTTGTTTGGATTCAGATTATGTTGTTTCCTTTGGCTCTGTCGCTGTTGAGGAAAATGAAGGTGAGATACTCAGTAACAGAATAAAAATGCCAGATGAGATATTGGTTGGCTAAAGTGTTTCAATTGAGCCCTTTTCCTCAAGTTCCATGAATCGCAATAACAGAAGCGTGAGTTCAGAAATAAGAAGGATAAACTGAATTCTTTTTAACCATTTCTCTCAACTTGGAAACAAAGGAAGGATAGAAGTAGAAGGAATAAATCTGATATTGGTACAGTAAATGGAATGTCATTAATTTTTCGAGGATTTTTTTTTTTTTTTGGGGGGGGGGGGGGGGGGGTGAAGGATATTCAGAACTAGGACTGAAGTTGATCAACATTTTTTGTATGAAATCTATGTACAGAATACGGTTCAGATGGTACATCTAACTTAGAGAAGAGGATGAAAAACGTCATAGCTTGGGCAGATAGAAATTTCTGTCAATTAAAAACCCTCGAGCGAAAAAAAAGAAAGAAAAAGAAAAGAAAAAAAAGAGAGAAGTTTGCCAGTTATTTTACAACATGTAGATATTGTCATTAAACATTTTCCGTATGAAATATCATTTAATTTATTTTGTATTAATTATCTCATTTATTATTTTTCATAAATCGATTCTACAAGGGAGTAATGTTTTCAGAGCCTGTTTTTTTACATTAAAATGTTTTCGTTCATTTTTCACTATTTTAAACATAAATCATAGTAACATGTTTTTTTTTTTATCATCAGTGCATGCTTACAGATGTATTTGTATAAAGACAAATAGGCAGACAATATTGATTCTTGGTGATATTGTTTTAGGAGACAGGAGAGACATCTTTGTTAGCTGCCACCATCGTTCTTCTTCTCTTACCTGCATCAGGTGTGTATGGTTTTTTTTTCGGTGTGCCTCTGTATGTCTATGTCTGGTTACCTGCTCGTGGATTTTCTTTTTGAGTCACAACATCAACCTTCAAGATTTGATTATCTTGTGAACCCTTTTAGGACACGGAAGACGTAATACACGAACAAAATAATGAAAACTTCCTGGACAACAAAAGCAGAAACGAAAAAATGTTTCTAATCGAGTCCACGGTTTCGTGACAAAATGCGCAAAGTTGAACGGCATTTACTTAATCTAATAAATTTACTCTCTGCAGGAAAAATATTTACATTTTTAACATAAATGTATTTACTTGAAATATTCAGGACATTGCATAACAAGTTGGAATCAATCTCCTTTTCTTATTTTCTTTCTTTCCTTTTAAAATTTTTTGTTTGTCACAGTCTCTTCAGAAATGTTTGCTGCAGAAAAGCCTATGCCTTCTGACCACACACACACACACACACACACACACACACACACACACACACACACACACACACACGAGCGCGCGCGCACATGCACACACACACACACACACACACACACACACACACACACACACACACACGCAAACGCGCGCACGCACTCACTCTCACACACAGAGACACACACCACCCACCCCCCCCCCCCCCCCCCACACACACACACACAACAAACACACCACACAAACACACAGACACTTATACACACACATACACACGCACACACGCACGCACGTACGCGCGCACGCACACACGCATACACTCACACACGCACGCAAACACATATTGCGCCTAAATAAGCACTTCGCAGAGAAATCTGACCGTGTTAAACTTTCGAAGGCATGTCAAAACTGAAAGTGGTCTTTTGAATCAGACGATCTGTCGGGATCTCGAGTAATGCATGTACCATGCTCTGAGCACCTGTAAAACAATCCACGGTGCACAAACAAGCTGTCATGGCAAAATGATACAGCAAAGTTCACTTTGATAGGGAAAGAAACACATACCCAACAAGAAAGAAAACAGTTGGGTGATGCTGTACTATTCCAAGGTGCTGTCCGAATTTTACAGAGTTTTGATGATAAAATGCCACGTTGAAAAATCTGTTGTGACAATGAATTTATGCGATACAACACGATACAATACAACACAACACAATACAACAATGCAAAACGATGCAACGCAACGCAATACAATACAATACAATACAATACAATGCAATACAACACAACAAACACAACACAACACAACACAACACAGCACAGCACAGCACAGCACAGCACAGCACAGCACAGCACAGCACAGCACAGCACAGCACAGCACGACACGACACGACACGACACAATGCAATACAACACACCACAACACAATACTACACAATGCAATACAAAACAACACAATACAACACAACACAGCACAACACAATACAACACAACACAGCACAACACAATACTACACAACACAGCACACACAATAAAACACAACACAGCACAACACAATACAACACAACACAGCACAACACAATACTACACAACACAGCATAACACAATACAACACAACACAAAACAATGCAATGCAATGC
>CM065720.1:68680509-68683009 GCA_033310375.1 Conus canariensis | reverse complement strand
TTTTGTCATAAGAATTATCACTGAACCTATGAAGATTATTGTTCAAAGGTAGAACATTAAGTCTAGCATGAGACAGAGCAACCCTTAAACAATATACATCAATGTTACAAAGATATATTTCTCGTTCAAAAGTAGATTTAAACGATTTGTAATGCGCGTACCTTTCCCTGTCTCTTATAGATCCTGCCCATTCTTGAGTAAACATATCAACTAGTCTCTGCCTAAAAATTGCCAAGAATCCGCGAACATCACCAACACCCTGTTGTAGCTATACAAAGTTAAACCCAGTCTCGCATAACAATTCTCTTATGTATGTCACCCAGCATTTCTTTACATTTTGATCTAGGGTTAACTGCATTTCGTATGCTTGACGAGGAAACCTTTGTTGGTCCATTCTAAGCAGCTTAAACCAACATCTCATTGCACATATATAGGAGTTGATATATAACGGATATCTTCCCAGTTCCCCATATACCATTTTGTTTGGTGTCTTACTTGGGACACCCAAGAAACGTTTGCATGCAATTAAATGAATCTTTTCTAGGCATTCCAAACGGTTAAGGCCCCAAACTTCAGATGAATATAATAAAATTGGTTTCATTTTGGCATAAAAAATCTTAACGTAGATCTGATAACTAATATCCATATTTTTCTGAAAAGCCCTTACTAGGTTAAACATAACTTTTTCCCCCTTGGCAAACAAATGTTCAGTGCAGACCCTCGGGCTGATTTTAGTAGAAAAAATGAAACCCAGATAACAGTATTTGTTTACTACTTCTAATTTAATATTGCCAAATAACCATTGTTCACTTTTACCCAGAAAACCCCCTTTTCTAAAGACCATGACCTTAGTTTTGTCCGTCTTAACTTTCATTTTCATATTGGTGCAACATGTCTGAAGTACGTTTAGCTGGTTTTGCAGACCAACAGGAGTAGATGCTAATAGAACAATGTCATCTGCAAACAGCAGAATAAACAGTTCCATAATGCCAGGTACCAATTGAATGCCGTGTCTACCTTTTTCAGATAAGTGATTCGCTAACTGGTTAATAAACATTTCAAATAGCGTTGGACTCAAGACACACCCTTGTCTGACTCCCATTGGGCAGTCAAAGAAGTCTGAATATTCAAAGTTGGATCTTACACAAGATACTAATGAGTTATACATTGCTTTTAAAGAACAGTCCAATTTCCCCTTAATACCTTGGTTTCTAATACACTGCAATAACTTATCGTGTCTTACGGAATCAAAAGCTTTTCTGAAGTCTACAAAATCAAACATAAAGCTTTTTACCACGCTGAGACAAGCATTTTTGAACCATAGAATAAAGACAGTAGATTTGGTCTATTGTAGAATAGTTTTTCCTAAAACCAGCTTGACTTTCAGAGATCAGGTTGTTATCTTCAAGCCATGCGTATAGACGATTATTTAGAATAGTGCTATAGCATTTTGAAATTGAGCTTAATAAGGATACACCTCTATAGTGATCTACATTCTCCGTATCTCCCTTTTTGTGGATTGGGATAATGATAGCCTTTGCCCAAACTTTAGGATAGATGCCTTTTGCAAACATAATGTTGAAAAGCCTTTTCAAAAAGGGAATAGTAATTACACTTCCAGCCTTCAGCATTTCAGAAATCACTCCATCTGATCCACATGCCTTACCTGACTTTAATTTGTTCACAGCAATTGAAATTTCAGCATTTAGCACGTGCTCTTCGTGCTCAGTCAAATCAATGTTGTCACAATGTTCACCATCCGAATTACTATCATCCATTGAAAAAACATTTTCAAAACGATCGTACCATTTATCAATTGAAATGTCATTTGTATTTTTTGCTCTTTGCTTCCCACACCCCATTTCGGCTAACCGTTTCCAAAATTTGGATGAATCAGAAATATTTGACGCTAACATTTCGGATTTCCTTCGTTTAAAGCTTCTTTTTTTTAACTTCAGCAAATTTTTGTACTTTTTCTTTGCTCGTACATGCTGTAATCTGTGTTCTATTTTTCTAGTTCTGAAGAAAATTCTGAGTGTACGCTTACTGTAACGTTTGGCTTGTCGACACTCCTCATCAAACCATTCCGAAGACTTTGGGGAGGCAACCAAATAGATTTTCTTTACCATGAAACTGCTAGCCGATAGCAGGCAGCTTACAAAAAGATCTATTGTACCATCAACATCATGTTCCGAAATGGCGTCCGCCCGTTGTAATCTATCATGAATGTCTGTTTTTCTCAGATTTTCCAGAAAGTCTTGTTCACCTTGTTTATCCCAAACATGTTTTTCGATAAAAGAATTGCTCTTACTTTCATGTTTGCCGCTTTTGCTTGAGATGGTCAAAGGAAACGAAAGTACAACTGGAAAGTGATCAGATTCGATAGAATCTTCAACAACGAGTGACATGTCATATTGTGCATTAAGTAAGTTTTGAGACATAACAAAATAATCAATAGTACTGCATCCTAAACTGGATATAAAGGTGTAACTACCATCGA
>CM065720.1:68650509-68670509 GCA_033310375.1 Conus canariensis | reverse complement strand
TGACTTTGCACGCTACACAGTTGGAGCCACCTATGCTGACGTACAAAGTCAAGTCTAACTTTATATGGATAAGATATTGCACAGTGGGCCAAGGAAGATGGTTTTTTTTTTTTCAGGTATCAACACTTAGTGTATCCACTTACAGAACTGTCGACAGTGCTTTGTTGACCATGAAATTCGTTAGGATATCTCCACCATTTTAGCTGTGAAGGAAGCCAAATTTCTGGGAGTTATCTCCGATCAAACAATTAACTTTCAAAGCCTCATCCAGCACCTGAAACCTTCTTGTCAGAAAGCAGTGAACATCCTGAGAGTTGTGGCACCGAGAAGAAGTCCAAACTGACCGACGGCTATGTTGTCTAAGGTTCTGTCGGACCTTGATACCTCAAAACTTTGGATTCCATTCACTATCAAGGGTGTCGACTCTGTCGGGGGCATTCTGCGCTCTCCCTGCCTACAGTCTGTATGTATACACAGGGAAATCATGTCTTCAGTCACTGACTGAAACTGTTTTTCCCTAACTATTCTTTGAACCTCTTCTCTAAACCCTCAAACCTTGCTTATGATTGTTTTTGACCCGTTGTTCCCTAAGAAGTTCAAAGACAATCCCAGTTCCATTCCATATTTGGGGACACGTTTACTTCCCAATTTGAACAGTGTAGACACAGACCTTGGAGTTGTGAGTGATTCGTGCTAATTTCCTGACGACCCATTGTAGCTTGTCCTCCTCCCGGCTGGTGGCTTTAGTCTGACCTCATATGGTAAAGACTTCGCCAGCTCTGTGGCCTACAAAACATTTTTTTGCCGTACTTTGTTCTGAATTTCCATCCCTTCAAAGAATACTTTTCTAATGGTTCCAAATCTGAAGAGGGGGTTGCATCTGTTGCGTATTGCGCAACGGCTCCCTCTCAGAGAGTACAATTGTATTGAGTGTTGACATTTAGAATATGCACTTCAAGGAGTAACCTTGTATAACATGTTGACATTTAGAACATGCACTTCACAGACTTTCTGTGTATCAAGTGTAGACATCTATAAAACATACTATACAGAGTACCCTCGTACTGAGTGTTGACATTCAGAACATGGACTTTGGTATTTCACAAAGTGCCTTGTAACGGATTTTCATTCCGGTCTGAGACTGCATGACAGGACTGTACTCTACGCTTACTTTCATACTATATCTTGGCGACAACCAGGCCCGAGAGATACAGGCACCTGCAGTGTTGATCAGGAACTTTGAGCAACACTGTCAGAGATGCATCCATTAAGTGGGTGAAACTCGACTATGTGGTCCAAGTCTTCCAAATTAAGCCCGTAGCAAACTCAATTTTGGGTAGGAGCCGGTCGGGGCAGAAAAATACTACATGATTCTGATGGGAATCGAACCCATGATCTGCCAGCCGGGAGTCCGCGACGCTAACCGCTTCGCCACGGCGGCTGGTGCGTGCTTGTGTATTGAATAGTGACATACAGGACCTGTACTTCCCAGAGTAGGATCTGCTCCATACTAAACGTCGACACTCATGGCCTTTACTTCTGAGAGTGTTATCGTACTGTATGACATTCAAGACCTTCGGAGACTACCTTCATATGAAGCGTTACCTTTCAGGACGTCTTCTCCACAGAGTACCCTTGTATTAAATGACTTTCAGAATCAGTAAATCGTTAACTGTCGAGGCGTATGTTCCACTCAGTATCCGCCTGTTGAACGTTGAGACTCAAGGCATTTATAATCTTGTCTTTAATGACATTCAGGACCTCTATTTTACAGAGTACTTTTGCACTGACATTCAAGATCTATACCCCTCCCCCCTCCCCCCCCCCAAAGAAAGCGTCGTGTCATCACATTTGTGATCTTTACCCCTACAGTGACACGTTACAAGAACAAGAGCTGCCCTCTGGAGTGTAGCTGTGCACACCCTGACGCCCCGATCACCATGGAAGAAGCCGTGGCCCGGAGCCAGAAGATCAAGGCGGAGCTGACCCTTCCCGCCGCCAATCTCTCTGCTGCCATCCGACGGAAAGCCAGTGCTGCGGATGCCCGTCGCTCCGCCCAAGCTGTCGGCGTCGTGGGAGTGAGCGTCATCGGCTGCGTGCTGGTCCTCGTCGTCACTTGGATATGGCGTCACTCGTGCGGGACTTCCACAAGCTGATGGCGAACCTCAAAGGGTTGGCTGGAGAGGAGGACTGAACCTTGAGGACTGATCCTTGATCATTTCAGGCCGATTCCCGGCCAGGAAGAGAATTAAGAATACACTACGTCAATGAGTGGATTTGTGATTTTAAAATCATGCTGAATTCGATCGCCCGTCCGAAACTCTATATATTTTAACTAACTGCATTTTAACTGATTCTGCACTGGAGAAATAATAGAGGAGAATGGGGTAAGGTTGGAGAAAAGAAGGGTTGGTGAGTACGAACATGCACACAGTACTGTAACGGGCATCTCTACTATGTTTCATGCTGAGGGACTCGTGAGTATGACTGCATTGCCGAACGTTCTATGAATGAATTACAATCGGTCGAGTTAAACAATATGCTGCACATCGCTTTTTGTCTGTATAGCGATGGTTATGTTTTGACATGTTCTGCAGTTTGGCGCTTTGTGTTGCACCGAAGATGTCTGAGAGGCTCTTTCACAGTCTAGACCGCCTAGAGAATTATTTTTACTGGCAACTTAATAACAGAAAACAGACAAATGCAGAAATGAATAAACAGATAAAGATACATCAAACGAACGTACAGATAGAAATGCTTTCAGAAATTTAATGAAGAAACTGAATGTTTTCGTGTTGTGCGACGAATCATCCAGTCAAAGTGCTCTAGCAGGTTCGGTCAGTAGCCATCCTCAGTTGGTAACTCTGTTGCCTGTTCACCATGTGAAGGTCTATAGTCTGTTCAAAATCTGGTGGTACCTGTCACTCCATATTCTGTTCACCGTCTGAAGGTCCTTGTCACTTCATGGTCTGTTCACCACCTGATGGTCCCTGTTACTCCATGGTCTGTTCACCATCTGAAGGTCCCCGTCACTTCATGGTCTGTTCACCATCTGAAGGTCCCTGTTACTTCATGGTCTGTTCACCATCTGAAGATCGCTGTTACTCCATGGTATGTTCACATCTTATGGTTCCTGTCACCCCATGTTCACGATCTGAAGGTCCCTGTCACTCCATGTTCACCATCTGAAGGTCCCTGTCACTCCATGGTCTGTTCATCATCTGAAGGTCGCTGTCACTATATGGTCTGTTCAACATCTGAAGGTCCCTGTCACTCCAAGGTCTGTTCACCATCTGGCGGTCCCTGTCACTCCATGTTCACCATTTGAAGGTCCTTGACACTCCATGGTCTGTTCATCATCTGAAGGTCCCTGTCACTATATGCTCTGTTCACCATCTGAAGGTCCCTGTCACTCCATGGCCTGTTCACTACCTGAAGGTCCCTGTCACTTCATAGTCTGTTCATCATCTGAAGGCCCCTGTCACTCCATGTTCACCATCTGAAGGTCCCTGTCACTCCATGGACTGTTCACCATCTGAAGGTCCCTTTCACTTCATAGTCTGTTCACCATCTGAAGGTCCCTGTCACTATATGGTCTGTTCACCATCTGAAGGTCCCTGTCACTCCATGGCCTGTTCATCATCTGAAGGCCCCTGTCACTCCATGTTCACCATCAGAAGGTCCCTGTCACTCCATGCTTTGTTCATCATTAGGAAGTCCCTGTCACTCAACGTTCACCATCTGAAGGTCCTTGTCACTCCATGTTCACCATCTGAAGGTCCCTGTCACTCCCTGGTCATTTCACCATCTGAGGGTCCCTGTCACTCCATGGTCTGTTCACCATCTGAAGGTCCCTGTCACTCCCTGGTCTGTTCACCATCTGAAGGTCCCTGTCACTTCATGATCTGTTCATCATCTGAAGGTCCCTGTCACTCCACGGTCTGTTCGCCATCTGAAGGTCCCTGTCACTCCATGGCCTGTTCACCATCTGGCGGTCCCTGTCACTCCATGTTCACCATTTGAAGGTCCTTGTCACTCCATGGTCTGTTCACCATCAGAAGGTCCCTGTCACTATATGGTCTGTTCACCATCTGAAGGTCCCTGTCACTCCATGGTCTGTTCACTACCTGAAGGTCCCTGTCATTTCATGGTCTGTTCACCATCTGAAGGCCCCTGTCACTCCATGGTCTGTTCACCATCTGAAGGCCCCTGTCACTCCATGGTCTGTTCACCATCGTAAGGTCCCTGTCACTCCATGGTCTGTTCACCATCTGAAGGCCCCTGTCACTCCATGTTCACCATTTGAAGGTCCTTGTCACTCCATGGTCTGTTCACCGTCAGAAGGTCAAAGTCACTCCCTGGTCTGTCCACCATCTGAAGGTCCCTGTCACTCCATGATCTGTTCACCACCTGAAGGTCCCAGTCACTCCATGTTCACCATCTGAAGGTCCCTGTCACTCCATGTTCACCATCTGAATGTGCCTGTCACTCCATGGTCTCTTCATTATCTGAAGGTCCCTGTCAATCTACGTTCACCATTTGAAGGTCCTTGTCACTCCATGGTCTGTTCACCATCTAAAGGTCCATGTCACTCCGTGGTCTGTTCACCCTCTGAAGGTCCCTGTCACTCCATGTTCACCATCTGAAGGTCCCTGTCACTCCATGATCTGTTCACCATCTGAAGGTCCCTGTCACTCCATTTTTACCATTTGAAGGTCCCTGTCACTCCACTCGGTCTGTTCACCATCTGAAGGTCCCTGTTACTCCATGTTCACCATCTGAAGGTCCCTGTTACTCCATGGTCTGTTCACCATTTGAAGGTCCCTGTCACTCCTTATTTTACATCTGAAGGTCCCTGTCACTCCATGGTCTGTTCACCATCTGAAGGTCCCTGTCACCCATGGCCTCTTCACCATCTGAAGGCTCCTTCACTCCATGTTCACCATCTGAAGGTTCCTGTCACTCCATGGTCTGTTCACCATCTGAAGGTCCCTGTCACTCCATGGTCTGTTCACTATCTGAAGGACCCTGTCATTCCATTTTCACCATCTGAAGGTCCTTATCACTCCATGGTTGTTCACCATCTGAAGGTCCCTGTCACTCCATGGCTGTTCACCATCTGAAGGTCCCTGTCACTCCATGGTGTTTCGCCATCTGACGGTCCTTGTCACTCCATGTTCACCATCTGAAGGTCCCTGTCACTCCATGATCTGTCTACCATCTGAAGGTTCCTGACACTCCATTTTTACCGTCTGAAGGTCCCTGTCACTCCACGTCTGTTCACCATCTGAAGGTCCCTGTCACTCCTTGGTTTGTTCATCATCTGGAAGTCCCTGTCACTCAATCGTTCACCATCTGAAGGTCCTTGTCACTCCATGTTCACGATCTGAAGGTCCTTGTTACTCCCTGGTCTGTTCACCATCTGAAGGTCCCTGTCACCCATGGTCTGTTCACCATCTGAAGGTCCCTGTTACTCCATGGTCTGTTCACCATCTGAAGGTCAAAGTCACTCCAGGTCTGTTCACCATCTGAAGGTCCCTGTCACTCCGTGGTCTGATCACCATCTGAAGGTCCCTGTCACTCTATGGTCTGTTCATCATCTGAAAGTTCCTGTCACTCCATGTTCAGCATTTGAAGGTCCCTGTCACTCCATGGCCTCTTCATCATCTGAAGGTCCCTGTCACTCCATAGTCTGTTCACCATCTGGAGGTCCCTATCACTCCATGTTCACCATCTGAAGATCCCTGTCACTCCATGGTCTGTTTACCATCTGAAGGTCACCGTCACTTCATGTTCACCATCTGAAGATCCCTGTCACTCCATGTTCAGCATCGGAAGGTCCCTGTCACTCCATGGCTTGTTCATCACCTGAAGGTCCCTGTCACTCCATGTTCACCATCTGAAGGTCATTGTCACTCCATGGTCTGTTCTCCATCTGAAGGTCCCTGTCACTCCATGATATGTTCACCATCTGAAGGTTCCTGTTACTCCATGGTCTGTTCATCTGAAGGTCTCTGTCACATCATGGTCTGTTCACTATCTAAAGGTCCCTGTCAATCCAGGGTCTGTTCACCATCTGAAAGTCCCTGTTACTCCATGGTCTGTTCACCGTCTGATGGTCCCTGTCACTCCATGTTCACCATCTGAAGGTTCCTGTCACTCCATGTTCACCATCTGAAAGTCCCTGTAACTCCATGGCCTCTTCATCATCTGAAAGTCTCAGTCACTCCATGGTCTGTTCACCATCTGGAAGTGCCTGTCACTCCATGGCCTCTTCATCATCTGAAGGTCCCTGTCAATCAATGTTCACCATCTGAAGGTCCCTGTCACTCCATGTTCACCATTTGAAGGTCCTTGTCACTCCATGGTCTGTTCACCATCTGAAGGTCACTGTCACTCCGTGGTCTGTTCACCCTCTGAAAGTCCCTGTCACTCCATGTTCACCATCTGAAGATCCCTGTCACTCCATGGTCTGTTCACCATCTGAAGGTCTCTGTCACTCCATGGTCTGTTCACCATCTGAAGGTCCCTGTCACTCCACGGTCTGTTCACCATCTGAAGGTCCCTGTCACTCCATTTTTACCATCTGAAGGTCCCTGTTGCTCCATGATCTGTTCACCATCTGAAGGTCCCTGTCACTCCTTGGTTTGTTCATCATCTGGAAGTCCCTGTCACTCAACGTTCACCATCTGAAGGTCCTTGTCACTCCATGTTCACGATCTGAAGGTCCTTGTTACTCCCTGGTCTGTTCACCATCTGAAGGTCCCTGTCACCCCATGGTCTGTTCACCATCTGAAGGTCCCTGTTACTCCATGGTCTGTTCACCATCTGAAGGTCAAAGTCACTCCATGGTCTGTTCACCATCTGAAGGTCCCTGTCACTCCGTGGTCTGATCACCATCTGAAGGTCCCTGTCACTCTATGGTCTGTTCATCATCTGAAAGTCCCTGTCACTCCATGTTCAGCATTTGAAGGTCCCTGTCACTCCATGACCTCTTCATCATCTGAAGGTCCCTGTCACTCCATAGTCTGTTCACCATCTGGAGGTCCCTATCACTCCATGTTCACCATCTGAAGATCCCTGTCACTCCATGGTCTGTTTACCATCTGAAGGTCCCCGTCACTTCATGTTCACCATCTGAAGATCCCTGTCACTCCATGTTCAGCATCGGAAGGTCCCTGTCACTCCATGGCTTGTTCATCACCTGAAGGTCCCTGTCACTCCATGTTCACCATCTGAAGGTCATTGTCACTCCATGGTCTGTTCTCCATCTGAAGGTCCCTGTCACTCCATGATATGTTCACCATCTGAAGGTTCCTGTTACTCCATGGTCTGTTCATCTGAAGGTCTCTGTCACATCATGGTCTGTTCACTATCTAAAGGTCCCTGTCAATCCAGGGTCTGTTCACCATCTGAAAGTCCCTGTTACTCCATGGTCTGTTCACCGTCTGATGGTCCCTGTCACTCCATGTTCACCATCTGAAGGTTCCTGTCACTCCATGTTCACCATCTGAAAGTCCCTGTAACTCCATGGCCTCTTCATCATCTGAAAGTCTCAGTCACTCCATGGTCTGTTCACCATCTGGAAGTGCCTGTCACTCCATGGCCTCTTCATCATCTGAAGGTCCCTGTCAATCAATGTTCACCATCTGAAGGTCCCTGTCACTCCATGTTCACCATTTGAAGGTCCTTGTCACTCCATGGTCTGTTCACCATCTGAAGGTCCCTGTCACTCCGTGGTCTGTTCACCCTCTGAAAGTCCCTGTCACTCCATGTTCACCATCTGAAGGTCCCTGTCACTCCATGGTCTGTTCACCATCTGAAGGTCTCTGTCACTCCATGGTCTGTTCACCATCTGAAGGTCCCTGTCACTCCACGGTCTGTTCACCATCTGAAGGTCCCTGTCACTCCATTTTTACCATCTGAAGGTCCTTATCACTCCATGATCTGTTCACCATCTGAAGGTCCCTGTCACTCCGTGGTCTCTTCACCATCTGAAGGTCCCTGTCACTCCATGGTCTGGTCACCAGCTGAGGTCCTTGTCACTCCATGGTCTGTTCACCATCTGAAGGTCCCTGTCACTCCATATTTACCATCTGAAGGTCCTTGTCACTCCATGGTCTGTTCACCATCTGAGGTCCTTGTCACTCCATGGTCTGTTCACCATCTGAAGGTCCCCGTCACTCCATGTTCACCATTTTAAGGTCCCTGTCACTCCATGGTCTGTTCACCATCTGAAGGTCCCCGTCACTCCATGTTCACCATCTGAAGGTCCTTGCCACTCCATGGCCTGTTTACCATCTGAAGGTTCCTGTTACTCCATGATCTGTTCACCATGTGAAGGCCCTGTCACTCCATGTTCACCATCTGAAAGTTCCTGTTACTCCATGGTCTGTTCATCTGAAGATCTCTGTCACATCATGGTCTGTTCACCATCTAAAGGTCCCTGTCAATCCAGGGTCTGTTCACCATCTGAAGGTCCCTGTTACTCCATGGTCTGTTCACTGTCTGATGGTCCCTGTCACTCCATGTTCACCATCTGAAAATCCCTGTCACTCCATGGCCTGTTCACCATCTGAAGGTCCCTGTCACTCCATGTTCACCATCTGAAGGTTCCTCTCACTCCATGTTCACCATCTGAAGGTCCCTGTTACTCCATGGTCTGTTTACATCTGATGGGCCCTGTGTCTCCATGTTCACCAACTGAAAGTCCCTGTCACTTCATGTTCACCATCTGAAGGTCCCTGTCACTCCATGGTCTGTTCACCATCTGAAGGTCCCTGTCACCCCATGGCCTCTTCACCATCTGAAGGCTCCTTTCACTCCATGTTCACCATCTGAAGGTTCCTGTCACTCCATGGTCTGTTCACCATCTGAAGGTCCCTGTCACTCCATGGTCTGTTCACTATCTGAAGGACCCTGTCATTCCATTTTCACCATCTGAAGGTCCTTATCACTCCATGGTCTGTTCACCATCTGAAGGTCCCTGTCACTCCATGGCCTGTTCACCATCTGAAGGTCCCTGTCACTCCATGGTGTGTTCGCCATCTGACGGTCCTTGACACTCCATGTTCACCATCTGAAGGTCCCTGTCACTCCATGTTCACCATCTGAAGGTCCCTGTCACTCCATGGCCTGTTCACCATCTGAAGGTCCCTGTCACTCCATGTTCACCATCTGAAGGTCCCTGTCAATCCATGGCCTGTTCACCATCTGAAGGTCCCTGTCACTCCATGTTCACCATCTGAAGGTTCCTCTCACTCCATGTTCACCATCTGAAGGTCCCTGTTACTCCATGGTCTGTTTACATCTGATGGGCCCTGTGTCTCCATGTTCACCATCTGAAAGTCCCTGTCACTTCATGTTCACCATCTGAAGGTCCCTGTCACTCCATGGTCTGTTCACCATCTGAAGGTCCCTGTCACTCCATGGCCTCTTCACCATCTGAAGGCTCCTTTCACTCCATGTTCACCATCTGAAGGTTCCTGTCACTCCATGGTCTGTTCACCATCTGAAGGTCCCTGTCACTCCATGGTCTGTTCACTATCTGAAGGACCCTGTCATTCCATTTTCCACCATCTGAAGGTCCTTATCACTCCATGGTCTGTTCACCATCTGAAGGTCCCTGTCACTCCATGGCCTGTTCACCATCTGAAGGTCCCTGTCACTCCATGGTGTGTTCGCCATCTGACGGTCCTTGTCACTCCATGTTCACCATCTGAAGGTCCCTGTCACTCCATGATCTGTCTACCATCTGAAGGTTCCTGACACTCCATTTTTACCGTCTGAAGGTCCCTGTCACTCCACGGTCTGTTCACCATCTGAAAGTCCCTGTCACTCCTTGGTTTGTTCATCATCTGGAAGTCCCTGTCACTCAACGTTCACCATCTGAAGGTCCTTGTCACTCCATGTTCACGATCTGAAGGTCCTTGTTACTCCCTGGTCTGTTCACCATCTGAAGGTCCCTGTCACCCCATGGTCTGTTCACCATCTGAAGGTCAAAGTCACTCCATGGTCTGTTCACCATCTGAAGGTCCCTGTCACTCCGTGGTCTGATCACCATCTGAAGGTCCCTGTCACTCTATGGTCTGTTCATCATCTGAAAGTCCCTGTCACTCCATGTTCAGCATTTGAAGGTCCCTGTCACTCCATGGCCTCTTCATCATCTGAAGGTCCCTGTCACATCCATAGTCTGTTCACCATCTGGAGGTCCCTATCACTCCATGTTCACCATCTGAAGATCCCTGTCACTCCATGGTCTGTTCACCAGCTGAAGGTCCCCGTCACTTCATGTTCACCATCTGAAGATCCCTGTCACTCCATGTTCAGCATCGGAAGGTCCCTGTCACTCCATGGCTTGTTCATCACCTGAAGGTCCCTGTCACTCCATGTTCACCATCTGAAGGTCATTGTCACTCCATGGTCTGTTCTCCATCTGAAGGTCCCTGTCACTCCATGATATGTTCACCATCTGAAGGTTCCTGTTACTCCATGGTCTGTTCATCTGAAGGTCTCTGTCACATCATGGTCTGTTCACTATCTAAAGGTCCCTGTCAATCCAGGGTCTGTTCACCATCTGAAAGTCCCTGTTACTCCATGGTCTGTTCACCGTCTGATGGTCCCTGTCACTCCATGTTCACCATCTGAAGGTTCCTGTCACTCCATGTTCACCATCTGAAAGTCCCTGTCACTCCATGGCCTCTTCATCATCTGAAAGTCTCAGTCACTCCATGGTCTGTTCACCATCTGAAGGTCCCTGTCACCCCATGGTCTGTTCACCATCTGAAGATCCCTGTCACTCCATGGTCTGTTCACCATCTGAAGGTCCCTGTCACTCCATGGTCTGTTCACCATCTGAAGGTCCCTGTCACTCCGTGGTCTGATCACCATCTGAAGGTCCCTGTCACTCAATGGTCTGTTCATCATCTGAAAGTCCCTGTCACTCCATGTTCAGCATTTGAAGGTCCCTGTCACTCCATGGCCTCTTCATCATCTGAAGGTCCCTGTCACTCCATAGTCTGTTCACCATCTGGAGGTCCCTATCACTCCATGTTCACCATCTGAAGATCCCTGTCACTCCATGGTCTGTTCACCAGCTGAAGGTCCGCGTCACTTCATGTTCACCATCTGAAGATCCCTGTCACTCCATGTTCAGCATCGGAAGGTCCCTGTCACTCCATGGCTTGTTCACCGTCTGATGGTCCCTGTCACTCCATGTTCACCATCTGAAGGTTCCTGTCACTCCATGTTCACCATCTGAAAGTCCCTGTCACTCCATGGCCTCTTCATCATCTGAAAGTCTGAGTCACTCCATGGTCTGTTCACCATCTGAAGGTCCCTGTCACCCCATGGTCTGTTCACCATCTGAAGGTCCCTGTTACTCCATGTCTGTTCACCATCTGAAGGTCCCTGTCACTCCATGGTCTGTTCACCATCTGAAGGTCCCTGTCACTCGTGGTCTGATCACCATCTGAAGGTCCCTGTCACTCAATGGTCTGTTCATCATCTGAAAGTCCCTGTCACTCCATGTTCAGCATTTGAAGGTCCCTGTCACTCCATGGCCTCTTCATCATCTGAAGGTCCCTGTCACTCCATAGTCTGTTCACCATCTGAGGTCCTATCACTCCATGTTCACCATCTGAAGATCCCTGTCACTCCATGGTCTGTTCACCAGCTGAAGGTCCCGTCACTTCATGTTTCACCATCTGAAGATCCCTGTCACTCCATGTTCAGCATCGGAAGTCCCTGTCACTCCATGGTTGTTCACCGTCTGATGGTCCCTGTCACTCCATGTTCACATCTGAAGGTTCCTGTCACTCCATGTTCACCATCTGAAAGTCCCTGTCACTCCATGGCCTCTTCATCATCTGAAAGTCTGAGTCACTCCATGGTCTGTTCACCATCTGAAGGTCCCTGTCACCCCATGGTCTGTTCACCATCTGAAGGTCCCTGTACTCCATGGTCTGTTCACCATCTGAAGGTCAAAGTCACTCCATGGTCTGTTCACCATCTGAAGGTCCCTGTCATCCGTGGTCTGATCACCATCTGAAGGTCCTGTCACTCTATGGTCTGTTCATCATCTGAAAGTCCCTGTCACTCCATGTTCAGCATTTGAAGGTCCCCTGTCACTCCATGGCCTCTTCATCATCTGAAGGTCCCTGTCACTCCATAGTCTGTTCACCATCTGGAGGTCCCTATCACTCCATGTTCACCATCTGAAGATCCCTGTCACTCCATGGTCTGTTCACCACTGAAGGTCCCCGTCACTTCATGTTCACCATCTGAAGATCCCTGTCACTCCATGTTCAGCATCGGAAGGTCCCTGTCACTCCATGGCTTGTTCATCACCTGAAGGTCCCTGTCACTCCATGTTCACCATCTGAAGGTCATTGTCACTCCATGGTCTGTTCTCCATCTGAAGGTCCCTGTCACTCCATGATATGTTCACCATCTGAAGGTTCCTGTTACTCCATGGTCTGTTCACCATCTGAAGGTCAAAGTCACTCCATGGTCTGTTCACCATCTGAAGGTCCCTGTCACTCCGTGGTCTGATCACCATCTGAAGGTCCCTGTCACTCTATGGTCTGTTCATCATCTGAAAGTCCCTGTCACTCCATGTTCAGCATTTGAAGGTCCCTGTCACTCCATGGCCTCTTCATCATCTGAAGGTCCCTGTCACTCCATAGTCTGTTCACCATCTGGAGGTCCCTATCACTCCATGTTCACCATCTGAAGATCCCTGTCACTCCATGGTCTGTTACCAGCTGAAGGTCCCCGTCACTTCATGTTCACCATCTGAAGATCCCTGTCACTCCATGTTCAGCATCGGAAGGTCCCTGTCACTCCATGGCTTGTTCACCGTCTGATGGTCCCTGTCACTCCATGTTCACCATCTGAAGGTTCCTGTCACTCCATGTTCACCATCTGAAAGTCCCTGTCACTCCATGGCCTCTTCATCATCTGAAAGTTCTAGTCACTCCATGGTCTGTTCACCATCTGAAGGTCCCTGTCACCCCATGGTCTGTTCACCATCTGAAGGTCAAAGTCACTCCATGGTCTGTTCACCATCTGAAGGTCCCTGTCACTCCATGGTCTGTTCACCATCTGAAGGTCCTGTCACTCCATGGTCTGTTCACCATCTGAAGGTCCCTGTCACTCCATGTTCACCATCTGAAGGTCCCTGTCACTCCATGGCTCATTCATCATCTGAAGGTCCTGTCACTCTAGTCTGTTCACATCTGGTCCTATCATCATGTTCACATTGAAGTCCCTGTCACTCCATGGCTTTCATCTGAAGGTCCCTGTCACTCCATGTCTGTTCACCATCTGAAGGTCCCTAGTCACTCCATGTTCACACATCTGAAGGTCCCTGTCACTCCATGGTCTGTTCACATCTGAAGGTCCCGTCACTCATGTTCACCATCTGAAGGTCCCTGTCACTCCATGGTCTTCATCATCTGAAGGTCCCTGTCACTCCATGTTGTTCACCATCTGAAGGTCCCTTCACTCCATGTTCACCATCTGAAGGTCTCTGTCACTCCATGGTCTGTTCCCATCTGAAGGTCCCTGTCACTCCAGTATGTTCACCATCTGAAAGTTCCTGTTACTCCATGGTCTGTTCATCTGAAGGTCCTGTCACTCATGGTCTGTTCACATCTAAAGGTCCCTGTCAACTCCATGGTCCTTTCACCATCTGAAAGTCCCTGTCACTCCATGGTCTGTTCACCTCTGATGGTCCCTGTCACTCCATGTTGTTCACCATCTGAAAGTCCCTGTCACTCATGGTCTGTTCACATCTGAAGGTCCCTGTCACTCCATGGTCTGTTCACCATCTGAAGTCCCTGTCACCCATGGTCTGTTCACCATCTGAAGTCCCTGTCACTCATGGTCTGTTCACCATCTGAAGGTCCCTGTCACTCCATGGTCTGTTCACCATCTGAAGGTCCCTGTCACTCCTGGTCTGTCACCATCTGAAGGTCCCTGTCACTCCATGGTCTGTTCACTCATCTGAAAGTCCCTGTCACTCCATGTTCACATCTGAAGGTCCCTGTCACTCCATGGCTTTCACATCTGAAGGTCCCTGTCACTCACATGAGTGCCTGTTCACCATCGGAGGTCCCTGTCACTCCATGTTCACCATCTGAAGTCCCTGTCACTCTCATGTTCACCATCTGAAGGTCTGTCACTCATGTCTGTCACCATCTGAAGGTCCCTGTCACTCCATGTTCACCATCTGAAGGTCCCTGTCACTCCATGGCTGTTCACATCTGAAGGTCCCTTCACTCCATGTTCACCATCTGAAGGTCCTGTCACTCCATGGTCTGTTCACCATCTGAAGGTCCCTGTCACTCCATGTTGTTCACCATCTGAAGGTCCTGTCACTCCATTGTTCACCATCTGAAGGTCCTCTGTCACTCCAGTCTGTTCACATCTGAAAGGTCCCTGTCACTCCATGGCTGTTCACCATCTGAAAGTCCCTGTCACTCCATGGTCTGTTCACTCTGATTCTGTCACTCCATGTTCCATCTGAAGGTCCCTGTCACTCCATGTTCACCATCTGAAGGTCCCTGTCACTCCATGGCCTGTTCACATCTGAAGGTCCCTGTCACTCCATTGTTCACCATCTGAAGGTCCTGTCACTCATGTTCACCATCTGAAGGTCCTGTCACGTCCTGTTCACCATCTGAAGGTCCCTGTCACTCCATGGTGTTCACATCTGAAGGTCCCTGTCACTCCATGTTCACCATCTGAAGGTCCTGTCACTCCATTGTTCACCATCTGAAGGTCCCTTGTCATCCATGGCTGTTCACCATCTGAAGGTCCCTGTCACCCTCTGTTCACATCTGAAGGTCCCTGTCACTCCAGGTCTGTTCACCATCTGAAGGTCCCTGTCACTCCATGGTCTGTTCACCATCTGAAGGTCCCTGTCACTCCATGTTTCTATTACCATCTGAAGGTCCCTGTCACTCCATGTCTTCACATCTGAAGGTCCCTGTCACTCCATGTTCACCATCTGAAGGTCCCTGTCACTCCATGGTCTGTTCACCATCTGAAGTCCTGTCACTCCATGTATACCATCGAAGTCCTGTCCTCACGTCACATCTGAAGGTCCCTGTCACTCCATGTTCACCATCTGAAGTCCTGTCACTCCATGGTCTGTTCACCATCTGAAGGTCCCTGTCACTCATGTTCACCATCTGAAGGTCCCTGTCACTCCATGTTCACATCTGAAGGTCCCTGTCACTCCATGGTTGTTCACCATCTGAAGGCCTGTCACTCCATGGTCTTCAGTCACTCTGAAGTCCCTGTCACTCCATGTTCACCATCTGAAGGTCCCTGTCACTCCATGTTTTCACCATCTGAAGGTCCATGTCACTCCATGGCTGTTCACCATCTGAAGGTCCCTGTCACTCCAGGTCTGTTCACCATCTGAAGGTCCCTGTCACTCCATTTACCATCTGAAGGTCCTTCACTCCATGGTCTGTTCACCATCTGAAGGTCAAGTCACTCCATGGTCTGTTCACCATCTGAAGGTCCCTGTCACTCCACGGTCTGTTCACCATCTGAAGGTCCCTGTCACTCCATTTTTACCATCTGAAGGTCCTTTACTCCATGGTCTGTTCACCATCTGAAGGTCCCTGTCACTCCGTGGTCTGTTCACCATCTGAAGGTCCCTGTCACTCCATGGTCTGTTCACCATCTGAAGGTCCCTGTCACTCCATGTTCACCATCTGAAGGTCCCTGTCACTCCATGTTCACCATCTGAAGGTCACCTGTCACTCAATGTTTGTTTACCATCGTAAGATCCTGTCACTCCACATAAACTGGGTTTACAAATACACACACAACAAAAAGGAAACATGGTTTTAGCAGGGAATTTGTAGACGGACTGTTAGTTAAAAATATTGCTATAAAAAAGAGGGTGGGATGGGAATGGGGTTGGGCGAATCTGACAGTATACCATTGTTTGTGGAATTGAAAAATACTCCGACACACGACATGTTTCCGGTTGGTGCCAAGGATTCTGAATTCATGATTACAAGAACTATTCAAAAGGATAGCGCGAAGCTTGAGCTAGGCTATGATTTGCTGTTGTATTGGGAAAGACAACAAAAACAAACAAACCAGCCTATATATTTTTCTGTTGTATATTTTTTGGCAGTTTAAAAGGAAATAGAAAGCAAAAGTAATCACCCTAATGCAAGACTGTAAACAGTCATATGTTAACTTACACATGAATACACACAGAAAAAGATGCCTTTTTGATGGAATTAAGACATTAAGAATTTAAAAAAAAAGTTAACCTACGTCACCACATTATGAAAAAGTTTGTTTATTCAGTACATCTTCATCAAATACATGATCTGCGACCATATTCGTTATTCTATGTGCTATTCTGTTACAACTGCTGTCAAAGTTTTACACAATCATCATGTTAATTTTACAATATTTCTGTCATCGAATTTTCTTACAATATGTCAATTACACAGGCTGAAAACGAAATCCTGTTGCACGTTCCATTCGATGCTGAATGAGCTCCTTTTTGACGCATTTTTGTGTGTGTCTTTCTTTCTAAATATTAAGCACCTTTGCAGTGTTTGTCTTTCTGTCTAAATGCTAAGCACCTTTGCAGTTCCATGTTTATGTTATCAGTATTTTGCTTAATTATCATAAATGCACATACTGATATGCTGTGTGGTATGTATTGCACATAAAACAGTTTTGCTTTGCATAATTTCAATGAGATTAAAAAATTCTCTATGATTATCTTCTTCTTCTTCTTCTGCTGTTTCTTTCTCTTGTTCTTGTTCTTCTTGTTCTTGTTCTTGTTCTTGATCTTGATCTTCTTCTTCTTTTCTTCTTCTTCTTCTTCTTCTTCTTCTTCTTCTCTATTGTCGGTGCAAAATTTTAAAGTGGAAACAGACAATTCATTGCAAGAAGAACCATTGTCGGTTCCTGTGACATGAAAGAAGATATTGATTACCTTTCATAACCATTCTCCCAAGGGTTGCGGGTTCGAATCTGGACAAAACAGAAAGCTAGTAAACAAGTCACGGTACTTGAATAGAATATCAAGTTTTGTTCAATTGTGCACATTTTTTTTTGCATTGGACGCTGTCGTGTATTTTTCTACAATAAATCTAATTTTCAAATACAGTGCGCAAAGCTGGGTGTGTGAATGAATGTTGTTAAGTTTGTGTCTGTGCACACGGAAGCTAGCATATAGGAAGATGACAGAAAAAAGCGTCTGCCCGCACACCATTTTTCACATCATTAACTTCTTTTTTGGTACCAATGTTAAAGTTATGACACGTTTTTGCAAATATTTTGTGGACAGTTAGTCAAGAAAAGTAAAGCGAAAACGCCAACCATTAACCGTATGCTTAATTGCTTACTTAAAGGGTTTGCGTGATGAAATTGAAGACGTGAGAATCCAGAACGTTTGCACAAGACAGAAATGTTTTTGACGCATTATCGTCAATGTCTCAAGCAGACCCTTAAAGAACTAGTGCTATCTAATAAAATATGCAATTTCTTTGACCCAATAAGTTTCTTGCAGCAAGAATATTATTTGATTCATTACTTACTTAATTCCCGATTGTTTGTTCATTTTCCTTTTTCCTGTTATAACTTGAAGCATTTCTTGTTCAAACAAAAATCAAGATTCATTCAAACAAAAATCAGGATTCAAACGTATAAATCAAGTTGGCTCACTATTCTCATTCATTTTGCGTAATGAAAAGGAAGGGAGGCCACTGACGGCTGCATTTTATTTCATGTAAGAATTATGTATGTTACCACAACACGGGTAAGTGTGTACTGCCGAAAGACCCAAATGTAGCCGCTATTGTACGCATAGTTGAGGGCTTAATTGCACGCACATCTCTTCGTTGACTGGTCAAAACTACATGCGAAAATGCACATGCGAATACGTGCGTAATCTTCGCCAGCATATAGTCTCCAGGCATTGGAAAACCTGTGTGTGTGTGTTTCCAGGTTACAAAATGAGTTTACCAGCCGGTCAAAGACCAGTAAAATGGTGAACCTCCGTCCTCTCCTTATTCCCTCTCTCCCTCCTTACGCCTACTATTTTGTTACATCCAGTTTGATGTCCCTTACACCCTGGCATATTTTTATGTCGCAACCAGTAAAAAAAACAAAAAAACAAACAAACAAACCAACAACCAAACACCCTGTACTAAAATAATGACTTACATTAACACAAAAATCAACATTTCACGGGTAGATTTTGATTTTTTAGTCTAAAAACACGCACTTAAAAGTCAGTAAACTCAGTTCGGGGATTGTGTATATATGCAGTGTGTGTGTGTGTGTGTGTGTGTGTGTGTGTTGTAGCAGTAATGGTAATCTGGACTGACCTAAAAAGTGAGTCTACCAAATCGTCAAAAACCTTGACTCTGGATTTTGTTTTTGAAAACTCGTTTTGATTTTGCATAGAACCCATTACTCTGTTATTGTGTACAATATTTTGAGAATACTCTAGATCTTCTAAGTAGTTATTTCAGTTTATAAAATCTGAAAAGAAATCAACTTTCGCAAACAAATTTCCGAAAAGTTCCATTTTATAAAATGTAAAAAATGTCGAAGAGCATCTGAATGTACGTGGTTTCTTTTCTTTCTCTCTTTCTTTCTTTCATTCTTTTCTTTTTTTCTTTCTTTCCTATTATTCTTATTTTTCTTTTTATTACTAAAGGGTTTCAGAGTCAGAAATGTCACACCCAAATTTGGCATTCTTTCCATAAATGATAATGTTTTTAAGAATAGATGAGAAAATTCACTAAACCTTGTCTGGGTTGTGTGTACATTTGTGGTATGTACTGCGTACGTTTGCGGTGTGTGTAGTATATATGCGTGGGTTAAAGCCAATGTGCATCGATAGTGTTGAAGTAGCTTTTTTCAGTGACAAACGAACGAAGAAGTTAAAGCGTGTGATCACCCTCTAAACCTAATAAATTCTGTGAATTAAGAGAAACGAAACATCCTCGTCCTCCCCACTTCCACCCTCCCTCCCCCCTCCTCCCCCCTTCCCCCACCCCCGAAGAAAAAGGGGCACAAAAAGTTACTCATACTTCATTCTTTGAAATTCAAACATTGACATTTATATCTGTATGCATGTACGTATGCATCAATTTGTACATTATAAGCTTCTTAATGTTTACATGTTTTTGTTTCCTCTTCCTGAAATCTACACGCACATCAAGAGGCAATCAAGATGCCAACGTATCAATGTTATTTGTCTGAGCATTTTCATTCATTTGGGGTGATGAAAGGAAAGTGAGGCGACTGGTGAGCGGCAATCTCTTTTTCATGTACGAGTTACCTCCCTTACCACACACACACACACACACACACACACACACACACACACACACTCTCTCTCTCTCTCTCTCTCTCTCTCTCTCGCGCGCGCGCGCGCGCGCGCGCGCATGTGTGTGTTTGTGTGTGAAGGAAGGGTGTATGCGTGCGTGCACGCGCGCGCGCGCGCGCGTGTGTGTGTGTGTGTGTGCGCGCGCGCGAGCGCGTGTATGTGTAGTATAGGGGACCATCAGGAAGTTAGTTTACTGACTGGTCGAAAAGGCGGGAACGTGGAGGATTTTTCTCTCCCCCAGAAACCCACTTTGTTTTCGCATAGATCGGAGCATCTTTTTATTGTCCAAGACATTTCAGAAAGAGACCTAATCTAGACCTGCTACACAGATTGAAATGATGAAACTGCCGAAGAATTGTTCTAACAGTTCCAAAGTTTTTCCTCAAGAAGTACAATTAATTAGCAAGATGCAAGACTTCCTGAAATCAAAAAAATCAGCTTTAAATTTTGACAGTTCACCCGTCAATTCCACAAGTCTGATATACATGAAAGTAACAGAATGTTAGCGCCGAAATTTTAAGGATGTCATCAATCATTCAGACTCGGAAGGGAGGTCACTGTGTCACTTTTGAACGCTTAAGGTAAATGCTTAATTTAAGCTTCGATGGAA
>CM065720.1:68630509-68648009 GCA_033310375.1 Conus canariensis | reverse complement strand
CGTACCATGTTATTAGCTAGGCAGGGTTTTTAAAAAAAATGATTAAATACAAATAGGCTACCAAAAACAAAGCAAAAACAGAAACAACAGAGAGGAGGAGAGAGAAGAGAGAGAGAGAGAGAGAGAGAGGAGGAGGAGGAGGAGGAGGAGGATAAGACACCAACAAAGCCACAAGGGGATCCATACGTACATGCATAATAAGTGATACGGAGACAGTCTCTCAACATGCACATCAAGTCCAAAAATTACACGTCTATCAAAGATTGGTATAACTGCCATTTTTCATGCAGTTTTTGGATGGACTTTACGCTTTTTGCGACTTGCTGTTCAAGAATATATCTTGTCTTTGAATAGTGTAGAAAGTTTATTACAATTGGAAGTTTTTTTTTCCTCACATTTGCATTTATAGATGAAATATTTGGCTAGAAGTAAAATGAAGTCAAAGGGTTCATCACTTCTAAAATTATTTGAATGCCCAAATAATACCAATTCAACAGACAAATTTAAAGAATCCGCATGCTGACATTTTCCTTTTATTATTGCTTGAAGTTGTTGCCAAAAATGTGCCGCATGTTCACACGACCAAAATAGATGCTCAATGTTTTCTCTTTCTGTATTACAAAATGTACAATGATCATTCGGTTCAATTCTCATTTTTGACAACACAATATTTGTACCCAATATACGGTGTAGAATTCTTATATGAAACCGTTTAAGTTTTATTTCTTTTATTTTTTTGTACCTTTTAAAAAATGACATCCCATTCCAATTGCTGTTCAAGTTTTTCATTCCACTTATTGCAATAAGCAGGGTTTATGTTGTCACACAGAAGGGCATCATAATAAACACGTGCCCCTCTGCTGACTGAACAGATAAGTTTCCATAATTTAGACCTTTCTTCATTCTTGTTATTTGTCATTGTTACTGCAGTTTTCCGAATATATGCATTTACTTCTCTTGATAATCCAGTATACGAGATAAAGTCAATGCAAAATCCATATTTGTTATTGAACTCTCTATATGCCAAAAGCGTACCATCTTCTTTTATAATTGTCCAATTGTATGCATATTTTTGTCGATCAGGCTTTGATAAAAAAAAATGTTTTTTTTTTGTTTATCTTAATATTTTCAGTAAACAAGTGGGGTATTTTTTGCTCCCATAAGAAAACCTAACACAGAGTAACTTTTATTCAAGACTGGCACAGCCTTTTAAATTTGAATAAAGTCAGACAAATACATAGACGAACAATCTAATAGTGAGGGAAAAAACAAGCGCAGGCCAACAACTGAACTGTCTTTATAGTAATGACTTGGCAAAGATTTGGACTTAAGGAAGGGGGGAGGGGGGGGGGGAGTTTAAAGATGGAGAAACTGGGAACATGAAATTAAGAAAATATGTTACAGATATGAAAACTCTTCACTAGCTGCATAAGGGAACTATCGCAATCCCTTTTGAAGGCAGATATATTTGTATTGCCTGCTCCACTATTAGATTGTTCGTCTATGTATTTGTCTGACTTTATTCAAATTTAAAAGGCTGTGCCAGTCTTGAATAAAAGTTACTCTGTGTTAGGTTTTCTTATGGGAGCAAAAAATACACCACTTGTTTACTGTTTATCGTTTACTGTTCCCTGCCTCATTTCATTTCCGATTTCCCCCTTAATATTTTCATTATAAAATATTTTTTCGGAAGCTATTTCTTCGGAAAAGCAAGGTAGAATCCTTCGGCCAAATTCTTTATATGCCTCAAATACATCAGCCCAAAATTTATTTTGGGATAATTGGCCTAGAGGAAGACTACAGCCATTTTTTTCTAGATGATCTATTCTTGGACAACTTGCCAAAGTAATACTTTTCCATTATGAGACGATATTCTTATTTTTCTAATCCATGCAAGTTTTAATGCAAATATATATTCTTTTATTCTTGCACACCAAGTCCTCGATTCATTATGTTTTTAACCACAGTTTTTCTATTTATACGATCCCGTATTCTATTCCAAACAAATCGAAACACTGAGTTTTGAATAGCGTTAATTACATCATCGGGAGGATTTGGAAGTAGAATCCAGAGATGAATTAGTTTGGACAAGATTAAAGATTTTAAAACAGCTACCCTGCCAAGTGGAGTAATCTGTCTCTTTAACCATACCTTATATAACATTCTTATTTCAAGAAATCTAGCCTGTATGTTTATTTCTGAACAATCAGCAAGATTGTTGGGAAATAAAATACCCAGAATTTTAAATTGTGGTGGATTCCACTGTATACGTAAGTGTTGAATATAGCGAATGTTCGAGTTTTTCCTACTGCCGAGCCATATAGCACTTGTTTTTTCTGTGTTTGATATCAAACCTGATTTTCTCCCAAACCTATCAACTGTTATTAGAGTTTCTTCAAAAGACACTTTGTCACCTTCAAGCATGATTTCTGTATCGTCCGCATATTGTGAAATTTTGTGTTCTGTATTGTTAATTTGAATCCCTTTTATAATTCTGTTATCTCTCAACATAATGGCAAGGATTTCCACACAAAAAATAAATATGTAGGCTGAAACTGGGTCACCCTGCCGGCACCCACGATCTACAGGAAACCAATGAATTGCCTGTCCATTTACAAGAACAGTTGACTTAATATTATTATGAAAAGTAGTTATCCATTTACATATATCTGGTTCAAATCCGAACGCTACAAGTACTTTATTCATGAATCCCCAGTCAAGTGAATCGAAGGCTTTTTCGAAATCTAAGCATAAAAGCAAACCAGGCAGCTGGTGTGTTTGCAAGTAGTTAATTAAGTCATAGATTAATCTAATATTATCTCCGATACATTTGTTGCCATAAATCCTGTTTGGTCTTCATTAATCAAGTTTGGAAGAACCATTTTTAGTCTATTCGCAACACATGCTGACCCTATCTTATAAACAACATTTAAAAGAGTAATTGGCCTCCAGTTTTTGATGGCATCTCGAGATTTATCACCTTTAGGAATACAAACTACAATTCCTTCTTTTTGTGTGGTGGACAGTTCGCCTAGTTGAAAACCTTCATTTAAGTATCGGACAACGAATATTCCAAGTGATGGCCAAAAAACTTTGAAAAACTCAACAGTAAATCCATCTGATCCAGGGCTTTTATTGTTTTTCATCTGTTTAAGTGCATAGCCAGCCTCATCTATAGAAATTTCTCCTTCTAATTGTACCTTTTCTTGGTCTGTTAAGACATGAGGTAAGTTAACCATTTCAGATATTTCGCACTCCTCAACTTCCTTTGGCCGGTACAATTTTTCATAAAATTTCTTCACTTCTTGTTGGATCCTTTCGTCATCAAATATTTCTAAACCATCATCTAATGTTAACTTTGTCATATTTTTGTTTAAGAAATTTTTTTTTTGCAAGCGAGCAAAAATACTGATTCACCTTTTCCCCTTCTGTTATCCAACGTGCTCGTGATCGAATCAACACCCCCTGCATTTTAGCTTCCCTAAGTCTGACTAGTTCCTGTTTGTCCTGCTCTAACTCATGTCTTTCTTCATCAGTCAACTGTTCCTTCTTCTCGAACTTTTCAATATTCACTTGTAAACGCTTCTGCTTTTCATTACTTCTGCGTTTCTTTTCAGTTGCAAATGCTATAGTTTTACTTCTTATTTTCATCAGTAAAACATCTAAAAACAGTTGATCTGAAATTGTAAACTGAATTTGTGAACGCTCAATAAATGGTAGTTGTTCCTTGAATAGAGCAGTACTGCATACTCTTCTATTACAGTTTTAATTTCCTCGTTAATTTCATCAATGTACTGTTTGTCCTTCAACAAGGAACAATTAAATTTCTAGAAGGGGTATCGTTTAGTTTCTTTAGCAAAGGTTAAAGTCAGAGTAATCATTGAATGATCTGTCCTGTACCCTGCCTTAATATCTGCATCCGTGACAAAGGTGGACACATAGTCTGAAACTAGAAAAAAAATCAAGTCTACTTTGCTGCAGAGGGGAGGATCTGTGCCATGTATATCTTTTCAATTCAGGATTCAACATTCTCCACATATCTGTAAGATCTAGATTAAGCATCATGTCTTCAACTTGCTGTTGTGCTCTAACATTGTTATAATGCTTGTAATTAAACTAATCCATTGAAAAATCTTGAACCAGGTTCCAGTCCCCTGAAATTACAGCATTCTCAACACATACATCCTTAACATTATCTTCTAATTCAACAACAACAACAACAACAAAAAGCAGGATTATCATAATTTTGTCCATACAAGTTAACGATCAACATCATCTTATCCAAAATGGATACGACAGCAAAAATGTAGTTTCCACCTGTATCTTTGTAAACCTTCTTTACACAAAATTCGAAATTATTGTTAAAGAGAATCGCAACACCTCTTGAATTAGACATAAATGATGCAAAATATGCTTCATAACCCCATTCTGCTCTGATACCCATTTCAAGCTTGAGGTCAAAATGGGTATCCTGTAAAAGATACACCGAGAACGCTTTTTCTCTTAAATGGTGAAACACATCCCTCCTCTTTTTTTGATCCACTAGGCCTCGGCAGTTCCTTGAACAAAACTTTACAAAATTACTCATCTTATATCTTTATCACCCCTCTGTCACACGAAGCGCGACTAAGGTGCAACTAAATCTAAAATTAGGATTTTTTAGTCGCAGACTTTGGACCTGGGACAAACGTCAGACAAAAAGTGCGACAGTGAGACCACAAATCTGCAGCTTCTCTGCGACCTACAAACCCCTCCTATTTTTCCAGCGTGGCGAGCGCTGGCTGGCTTGCTGTGCTCGCCTGGCGGTGGCTGTTGTCGCAGGGTACAAAACTGCAACTAGCTTGTGACAATTTTTTGTCTTGGCCAAGTCGTGGCTCTTTCTGCGACTCGCATCCAACTAGCTGCCTCCGTGGTATGGGGGTGCGGATGCCTCCGTCTTGAGGGTGTCCCCACATGTCCCCACATGTCACAAGGGGTCTTGGAGGTCATGTTGAGACTTCCGTTGCCAGACTAGTCTTGAAAAAGTCTGCGACTAGTTGTATCTGTCTTTGAAAAGGTAGAAAAGCAGGCGTCTTGGAGGGCCTATCATCACTCCACGATCTGGATTCACCATGGCTGCACGTTTCCCACATCTCCTGCGCGAGCACGAGCACCGTCATCATCACCGGCAGCATCCTGAGGAGGAACAGGCAGCAGAGGGCAGGCAGAGGCGTAGAAGGACTGTCTGGGTTCGACACTGGCTGACTGAGCAGAGGAGGAGGAATCTGGGCCACTACTACACCCTGCTGGACCTGCGCATGCGAGATGAGGCTCAAGCTGAGAACGAGGAGCTGTTCAGAAACTACACCAGGCTCAAACCAGAACTGTTTTTTGAGATCCTGGACCGTATCATCCCCGCTATTTCCAAGCAGGACACCAACATGCGCCTTGCCCTGGAACCAGGACTGAAGCTGGCAGTCACCTTGCGGTATCTTGCAACTGGTGACAGCTACCGCTCCTTGGGCTATGCTTTCAGGGTTGCCCACAACACCATCTCCACCTTTCTTCCTGTGGTTTGTAGGGCCATCAAAGAGGAGTTTCAGGATGAGGCCATTCCAGGGGAGTTGTCTGAGGCTGAATGGAAGGCCATAGCTGACAAGTTCTACAAGAAATGGAACATGCCTCACGTCATGGGTGCCTTGGATGGGAAGCATGTGGCCATCAAGAAGCCCCGCAAGTCTGGAAGTGTCTACCACAACTACAAGGGCTTCTTTTCAATCCCATTTCTGGCTCTGGTGGATGCTGACTACAAGTTCCTGTGGGCAGAGATGGGTGGAGTAGGACACATGTCAGACTCCCAAATCTTCTTGGAAACTGACATGAGGGAAGACTTCGAGAAAGACCAGCTCAACAGGCCACCACCCTGCCCTCTCACCGATGACCCTGGGGACACCACAGATGTACCCTACTACATTGTGAGTGACGATGCTTTTGCCCTCAAGGACTACTGCATGAAGCCCTACTGCAAGCAAACAATGGTCCCAAAAGGAGTTGGTGTTCAACTACCGGCTGTCCAGGGCAAGAATGGTTGTGGAGAACGCCTTTGGAATTTTGGCCAAGCGTTTCAGGGTGTTCCTGAGGACCTGTGAGCTGGAGCCCAAGAACCTCAGGGAAGTGATGAAGTGCTGTCTGGCGCTCCACAACATCATCATCCAGCGTCATCCACCTCCACCTGAGGCAGTCGACCGGGATAGTCAAGACGGACAGATAGTCCCAGGTGACTGGAGAGACCAGGTGTCATGGCCAGACCTACCTCAACCACGGGCGCCTCGTGGTGACAATGCTGGCAAGAGAACAAGGCAGATTCTGACAGACTTCTTTGGGAGTCCAGCAGGCATGGTCCCATGGCAATGGGCGAGAGCCAGAGTCCGCCCACAGCTTCATCCACCACAACAACGTGGAGAGGACCCTGAAGATGCTCCAGGTCCTGCAGGCCCTCCAGCTCCACCTCCACCACCTCCAGGCTCACCCTCCTCCTCATCCTCAGACTGAGGTGCTGCTGGGTATCTCACCCAAATTTTCATAGGTCCTTTTCAGGGCCACAAATTTTCCCAAGAGGACTTTGTTTCATTGCATATGAACTAGTATCTTGTCACTATATAACATTTCATTTGTATAGACCCCACCCACCCCCACCCATGCAAACAAAGAAACTCACAAGAACAGAAAAAAGATAAAAACTGTATTTTTTTTCAGAGTCTTATTTCCAATTAAATCCATGGTGAAATTATGGAGGGAAGGAGGGGGGGGGGTTGGGGGGGGGGGGATAAAATAGCCCCCACAAAAAGAGCACAAACATTCATGACAGAAATACACAGAGAAACAAACATACTGACACACACACACATACTGATAGAATAACACATGCATTGTGACTTTGTATGTGTGTATGTTTACTTTGTGTTTGTATATGTGTCTTGTGTGTGCATGCTTGTGTGTGTGTATGCTTGTGTGTGTGTGCATGTGTGTAGGTGTTGTCTTTGGGTGTGGGTGTGTGTGTGTGTGTGTGTTGGGGGGGGGGATTGCAATGTCACAAACCTTTTTTTTTATATACACACACAGTTTATTATTCCTTGTTTTCAACGTCACTCATCACATTTGTTATTGTTTCATTCGTTCATTCGTTCAGTCATTCGTTCATACAAGCAGGGAGCAGCTGTACTACTCGTCCTCATCAGCGAAGGAAATGCCCAGTTCCCGCGTAGTCAGTAAACAGACAGTGGAAAGATCAGCCTGTGGGATTCGTCGTGGGGTGCTGCTCTTCCTGGGAGACACCCGTGTCATTGGGACTGTGATGGGGCTCTCTACCAGATTCCGTATGAAAGTGTCAAATTCTTCTGTGTCTGGTTCCTGCAGCTGCGTGGACGTGGATGACTGGGCAGTTGGTCGAGGGGGCTCAGGCTCTACCCTGTGGGAGGGACCTCCTTCTGTCAGCTCTGGAACTGGCTGTGGCGTGGCCGCTTCCTCCTCCTCACACAAATCTAGGATCACATTGGTGACCAGTCTCTCCATCTTCCTTCGTAGATTTGGGCTGTAGTTGGAGGTTTTCCACTGTAGCCATCCCCAGAACTGCATTTGGTGGTTGTCAGCACGGCGCAGATGAGCAGTCAGTTCATCCCTCAGACCGGCACAGCAGTCTGAGTGCCCTGACGTGGAGGATCTTGCGGCAGATGCTGCAGGAGAGGCCGCTGCTGGAGCACGTCTGGCAGGGGGAGCAGCTACCGGCCTGGGCACCCTCCAACTTCGGCCAGGCTGGTTGGGATCCTCTTCTGGCTGAGACCCAAGACTTTGACTTTGAGGATCGTCAGAAGCCTTCCTCTTCCTGCCAAGGGTATCTGAGTCAAGGGTCTCTATGAACGGTGCCACAAAGCGTAGGTTGTCCCAGACCCATTGCATGGCAAAGGTCAGCCTGAAGTCCTCAGACCCACTCTTGGACTTAGCCTTCTTCACCCTTCCCAGCATGGTCCTCATCGAACGGTACCAGGTCTCAAGCACATCCAACGCCAAACCAAGACTTTCAGCCAGCTCCTTCCACTCTCGCTTGCGCCTGGCAGTGTCCTTGTAGACAGAGTGGGACTTCTGGTACATGTACGGCCTCTCACGCAGAAATTCCCCAACAGACTCCTTCTGCTCGTCTGTCAGCCCAGCACGGCGTGGTGCCTTGCGTGGTGCCTTGCCTTTCCCACTTGGTGCAGCAGATGAAGGTGGGGGGAGAGCCTGAGACTGTTCCTCCAAGTCCTCCGCAGCTTGAGACAGGTCAGACACATCAGACGAAGACATCTTGTACATAGATGCAGAGCAAAACTGGCGAGGGAAACGCCGGGGAGTTTTATCCCAAAAAGGCGCCGTATTTATAGTGGTCATACGGGCACTGCAACCGGTCGCAGATGAATTCTGGGACGGGCCAAGACGGGCCAAGACGGGTCCCAGCTCGTCCCGACATGTCCCAGCAAGTTACACGTGTGTCCCAGCTAGTCACACGCCGGCACAGCGTGCGAGCGGCCACTGCGTGGCACAGCCAGACACACACGCGGTGTGCTTGCGTCCGCCGTTTCCTGTCTATGACGGGCCACGAGCGATCGCACCTCGTGTGACAGGCCCCGTCTAACTAGCTGGGACAAGCCGGGACGGGCCAATACAATTTAGTTGCATCTTTGTCGCCGGAGGGGGAGAAAATTTTATCTCTCGAGATAAAATAAAATCGACCGCTGCGACTAGTCTGTGACTGAAAAACGGAATTTCCCGTTCAGTTTCTGTGACCTGCCGGGACATGCAGGGACAGGCCAAGACACATCCCAGGCCGTCCTGGCTCGTCTCAAGGCTGTCCTGGCTAGTCCCAAGCTCGTGGGCATTGGCGACTAGTCGCTCGTGTGACAGAGGGTAAGTGGAGGTAGAAACACACATACCTTGCAATTGACACAATATCCAACTGAAATACAGGCAGCTAAATACAGACAAAATCATCATTCCCCTATGTGACAGCAAAATCTCACCATCTCTCTCACAAAGAAAAAACAGCATCTCATTCAACAAAGGATTTCCTCTAGTTGAACATGACAAAGACCAAATGAATACAAGAAAAACAAGCGTGACATAAAACTAAACAAAAAATAGTAAAGTAAAAAAAATCAAGGCTATAATAGCAAAACATTGTGAAATTTTGGGGAGCGATGCGCTTATGTGCGCCGACAGCATTGATGATATAATGAATAACTGACATAAGTGTGTAAAAAGTACAAATGAAAACAACAGTGGGGAAGACGGGGAAGGACAGGACTGCAGCCATCTGTTCGCACCTGTGATATGGGAGCTGCGACGTGTGTGCCGCTGCGAGGACTCAATGTAGTCTTGTATATGCACGACTACAAGCGTGCATGTCCTCAAGACCAGCTGCAATGGGCATAGCCTTAGCGGAGTAGACGGAAGGGAAAGGGAGGGGGAGAGGGGGACACCCGGAGCTGTGCGCCAAATCAAGCCCGTTACGTTTAAAAAAAAAAAAAGAAAAAGAAGAAGACAGCCACCATGTCCTGTGACATGTGTCCACGCTGCCCGCAATGAAATCCATCATTTCTATAGTAATAGAACTCTGAGGGATGTGACAGGAGAGAGAGAGAAGACAGGAGAGAGCGAGAGAGAGAGAGAGAGAGAGAGAGAGAGAGAGAGAGAGAGAGGGAGGGAAGGGGGGTGGGGGGGGATAAAGGCAGTAGCAAAGCAAAGCACAAGGCATACAATTAAAGTGGTATTGCATAAATTACATTTTCTGAAAAGAAAAAAAAGAAAAAAAGAAACAAGAGAAGTGCAACGTCGGGGTAAGAGGGAAAGAATGGGGGAGGGGAAGAATAGGGGAGGGGAAGGGAATAGGTGGAGGAGAAGGGGGGGGGGGCACAAGGCAAGCTGGACCCCTATCTGCCAAAGCCAATCTAATGATAAACTGCACAGGAACACCACACACTGTGCACTTTTCAAACGTTGAAAGCCGGCACCAACTATCAAGTATTTGAATATCATTTTATACTTAAATATCTGCCAGATCAAAATCATTATGTGGCTGTAAACAGTACATGAATGCATACCTCATTTTAAGAGTGAGCTGGACTTACTTAGTTTTATCAATGTTACATATGATAAGGCATTCAAAGAGAAATGTAACAGTCCATTCATAATGCAAAGAATTGCCACTACTTTTGTGTCACTGAGAATGAGTGACCAAGCACACACACAAACCTGCACTCCCCCCCCCCTCCTATCCACCCACCTAAATCGAAAATAAAACAACAAAACCAACTATTCTGTAATATATATTATTATTACATTCACAGATAAATTCATGGCCTAAGTATAAATGCAAAGAATCGCCAGCAACTTGTACCACCGTTATTGAGCGAAACACACACACACATACGCGCGCGCGCGCGCACGTACACAAAGCCATGCGCGCGCGCGCGCGCGCGCACGAGAGAGAGAGAGAGAGAGAGAGAGAGAGGAGAGAGAGAGAGAGAGAGAGAGAGAGAGAGAGACTCAAGAGTTCATTCTCTCCACCACCCCTCATTCAAAAGTTCTGACAGTTCACGAAGTTCAGCTGCTGCTACTGATCCTCAAACCAGAAGAGACCCTGCACTTCTGCTGAGTCACACACACACACACACACACACACACACACACACACACACACACACACACACACACACACATCACGCATACATCACACACACACACACACACACACACACACACACACACACACACACACACACATAATCACACACATCACACATGCATCACACACGCGCGCGCGCACGCACACACACACCACACACACACACACACACACATACACACACACACCACACACACACACACACACACACACACACACACACACACATCAACATCAGTACTTCAGTTTGAACCTTGAAATCGGTGCTTGGCTAAGCCAAACTTTGTCCAGAGGTCCCTATTCAATGGCTCAAAACAGATGATGGTTATCTGTGTAGCGAACAGTCTGTGAACAAACAGTCTGTGAAGATCCTTAGTACAAATGATGCACAACGCAGCTCCCAACAATTATAGTCCATCACTCTGCATGCGGACATTCCCAACCCATTTTTGATCACAACATGTACATATATGAGTTACATACAAGCGCCCGCACAAATCATCCCAATCCTAGCATAGCCACATTAAATTCAATGCACCAATATTCTTCATGAGCAAGGGAAACATTAACATCTATCTACACAAGCTCGCAAATACTCGCATAGACATGCGCACATACAAACACACACACACACACACACACACACACACACACACACACACACACACACACACACACGCACGCACACTTTAACATAGATCTGCATGCAGCTTTCAAGCAGTGTCCGCTTTGTTACCACTGAATGGATCTGATCCACTCTGCTGTGCTGGAAGGTAATTTATTTCCTGGTCCCCCGCCTCAAAGGTGCAGACAGAGTGTTGAGAACAGGGAGCTGTGTGCCTTCGATGAGTCGGCCCTGTGCCGCACACGCATGTACCTATGTGCACACAGCACACACGTTCTGTGCACAGCCCACACATGCGCCAATGAACACCAACACACAAGGACCGCTAACCTGCACTTGCACACACCCCACCTGGATATCCGCATCCTCACAGATGTGTTGAAGTGGTGTCGCTCTGGCTGCCCCGAGCTGTCCCTCCATCAGCCAGCTGCTGCAGTCGTCGCTGGATGTCAGACTCTCGGGAAGAGCCACAGGGAGGGGGAGAGCCGCAGGGAGGGGGAGAGCTGCTGGGAGGGGAAGAGCCACAGGGAGGGGGAGAGCCGCAGGGAGGGGGAGAGCTGCGGGGAGGGGAAGAGCCGCAGGGAGGGGGAGAGCCGCGGGGAGGGGGAGAGCTGCGGGGAGGGGGAGAGCCGCAGGGAGGGGGAGAGCTGCGGGGAGGGGAAGAGCCACAGGGAGGGGGAGAGCCGCAGGGAGGGGGAGAGCTGCGGGGAGGGGGAGAGCCACAGGGAGGGGGAGAGCTGCGGGGAGGCGGAGAGCCACGGCGAAGGGGAGAGCCAGGGTTGACAAGGAAGCTGGAGGTCATGGTGGTCAGCTCGGGTGAACCCCCCACCTCCATGGGTGCCCCTACAGACAGAGGGCGACGACTGAGGTCAGGAATCACCGGAGTGGAGTGAGACACTGGCGGCGCCGGTCCCGTGTGCAGGTCTGCCCCACCCCCTCCATGGTCTTGCCCCTCACCCGTCTGCAACTGTCCTTGCGGCTGCCGCCTGGGTTGTGAGTGCTGCTGGTGACGTTGCTGCTGCTGCTGTTGTCGCGTTTCTGCTGCTGCTGGATACGCTGCTGCTTCAGCTACTGCTGCTGCCTCTGCTGCGTAGAGGGTATGTAGCCGATGAGCTTCTCATCAATGAGTGTCGTGTTTGTCTTGTAATTTGTTTGTTTCTTTCGTTCGGCGGAATAGTAATTTTTCCTTTAAGTCTGGGTAATGCTAATTAAAATTCAAAACTTGAGGAATGTTGACAGTCTTTACGATGTCTGTGTGTAAAAGTGTTAGCTACCCCTCAGTGGTTTCGCTGCTACCGCCTCACTTCACAGATGTATTTTTCTTTCTAAGTTAAAAAAAATTCCTCAACACCAAGCTTCTTTGTTTTCTATATTTGTCAAACAGAATAGCATCGCTGAGTTATTCGCAAAGGGAGCTTTCTTACAGTAATAGGTCTGGAGTTAGTCATATGCCCACATGGGATGTTCAACTCTTTTCTGGTGTAATGGTGCACGTGTGCGTTTATTTGATTTTGTTTTATTAATAGAGGCGATAAAAGTTTGTGGGCGCAACCAAAGCAACAAAGCTTCATTGAAGTCTTTATGATTCCAGCTCATTTGAAATGGGGACACACTGAAGTGAAAAAAGTAGACACCTCCGATTCAGTGAGAGGGACATACAGGGGAGAGAGGAGGTGGGAGAGGAAGGATGTGGGGGGGGGACGGGGGTGGGAGGGGGTAGAAACGATGAAGAGAGAACGGAGAAACAAATAGCGGAATGTCAGAGAGGTGTATGAATGCAGTGGTAAGACAGGAGGTGGATGGAAGAGGAGGAAAGAGACAGTTGCAGGTGGTGGAGGGGTGAGTGATGCATGGGTAGGGGTTGGGTGAGGGTGGGGTAACAGATAAACCAGCTTGTATGCCAAAAAAAAAAAGAGAAACGTGATCGCAATTTGTGTTGTGTGTGTGTGTGTGTGTGTGTGTGTGTGTGTGTGTGTGTGTGTGTGTGTCTGGAGGGAGGAGCATCATATATGTGTAACATTTTTCAAACCATTCAGTACAGGAGAACATAAACAAAAGAAGTCTAATCTTCATTCTATGCTTCCACACACTATGCAAAGGAAATCGTTGTCGTTATGGAATCGAAAGCGATGACAATGTTAAGTATCATTAAAGAGACCGAGTGTGAACCTTGTGATTACATCTTTTAGACCTTTAAAAAAAGTTAGCAGTACGTAGACTTAAAGTCAGACACTGTACCAAAAAATTCTATACGTACTGAATCTGTCTCTGTGCTTAACATGAAAATCTCATTCCAGACATCGGCAGGAAATCTAACTTTCCCATGAAATCATCAAAAAGAAATAAATATGGATTTGTACGACCCATTCATTAGTCCAGACAATCATAATTCTTAATCAATCAATCAATTAATCAATCGATCAATCAATCAATCGTTCGACACCTGTGCAATTAAAAAAAAAAAAAACTGTAAGAGGCGTGCCACTCCGCCAGCTGCCTACGACGCCATCAACCAGAGTGTCTTCTGATTCAAGTGACCATGCTGCCGGTGATAAACCAACCAACTGCTGATATTTATGTTTGTATGTAAGCTTCACGTATCCATGACAAAGGTACAATGGGGTATTTTAAAACCCTTTCTTTCTCAAAAGCTTGCGTTAAATGATCCATGTTTTCCGTCAACACACTCTTTTCACAAATAAACACACATCAAAACGACCCAAAACGTGGACACAGTTTCCAGCTTAGGACAAGACTCATTAATCATCACGTCAACACATGAATTTCAGCACTTTAAGACATTGATTTCAACACCGACTCCTTACGGTAGATAAAACGAAGTACTGAGTATGCCAGCTATTCAGCTCAGTTTCTTAAATCAATCAGACTTATTCTAAGTGCAACCGAAAATATGTTAGAAGTATTTCAATGCAAAGCCAAAAAAAAAAAAAATGCACGAAAAAATTATACAGACATGTAGCAGTGCACAACAGACAACTACGTCCTTTTCTGGTAATCCTTATCACTTAACCGCCAAATCACAACTTTAAGTCTGGCTTGTTATAAATTGTAACAAGAGAAACAAGAGAGCCAATCCGCATAAATCTGAACAAAATGTGAGGTATACATGTGACGGCAGAATAAAAGGCACAGGGTAGGTACGTAGAGGGGTATGAAGAGACAAATCAAATGACGATACCCGACAACAGACACATACATTGTACGTGGCAGTCTCTGACAACAGAATGACACGCACAGGGTGGATCGGAGGGAGACGGGTGTAGAGAAACACATCTTACGACAACACCAGAACACAAACATACAAGTTACAGGCAGCTGTCAGCACTAGCACCAGCAGATGACTCAGTAAGTTGTCACTTCTGTCTTGACCAGTTATTTCGCCAGCACCCTCAGGCGCCGACACTCCACCATTCCCTCCCTCAACCTCCCAGTGCCACAACCCGTCCCTCTCCCCCACCCTCCTCCCTCCACCTTGAACACTCTGAAATGCCCTCACTTTGCTCACTTCTGTTAGGTGCGCAATGATTACACGTGGCCATCTAAAGGCGCAATGATTACACGTGGCCATCTAAAGGCGCAATGATTACACGTGGCCATCTAAAGGCGCAATGATTACACGTGGCCATCTAAAGGCGCAATGATTACACGTGGCCATCTAAAGGCGCAATGATTACACGTGACCATCTAAAGGCGTAATAATTACACGTAACCATATAAAGGCGCAATAATTACACGTGACCATCTAAAGGCGCAATAATTACACGTGACCATCTAAAGGCGCAATAATTACACGTGATCATCCAAAGGCGAATAGTTCATCCCATAAACCTCTTTCTGTCAAATCTGAAGAACCCATAGATAACGTTTGTAAGCGTGTGATATAAGTGTTGGGTGATAAGGAATCTCTGTCTGGAAGCAGTGTATATAATGGTGTCTCCCTCGTCCTTTATCTGAAGTCCCAACAGTAGAAGAGAACAGTAAAGCCGCAGAGCCATGGGTTCTTGGTGGGCGGGAAGTGTGTTGGTCTTTGTTGGCTTATGTGTTGTGAATGGTAGGCGTCTTTTTTTTTAATAAATAGTTTTGGTTGATTGGTTGGTCGGTTATACGGCTAACTTGTTGATTGATTGGTTGGCAGGATGACTTTTAGCTGGATGATACATTCGTGTGCACGACTAAATGAGGCTGCTGGATATAAAGGGGTACAGTTTAAGATACTGGCAACAAAATAATTGGATGCCTTATCTTATCATCATTATTATCATTACTACTTCCCACTACCACCATTACTGCTACTACTACTACTACTGCTGCTGCTACAATTACTACAATTACTACTACTACTGCTTCGACTACTACTACTACTACTACTACGACTGTTAGTACTACTACCAGTGCTACTACCACTACTACTATTACCACCACCAATACCAATACAGCAACCACTACAACCACTACTCCTCCTCCTCCAACTTCTACTGCTACTACTACTGCTGTTGCTGCTGCTACTGCTGCTTATATGCTAGTCAGACGACCAGGTCTGTGGCCGTCTGAGCAATAAACAACACGAATTAATCAGATCGATCGATCGATCGACAGAGAGAGAGAGAGAGAGAGAAGAGAGAGAGAGAGAGAGAGAGAGAGAGAGAGAGAGGAATAGACAGATAAATAGATAGACGGATCGATATATTGATAGATCAGTTAATTAACAGACAGGTAGATATAAAGAAAAACAGACAGGAAGATAGGCAGATAGATGGACAGACAGACTGACGGATAAATAACCTGATAGATAGACAGTCAGACGGACAAATAGATAGATAGACATAGAGAGATAGATTGATAGACAGACAGACAGACAGATAGATAGATAGATAGATAGATAGATAGATAGATAGATAGATAGACAGACAGGCAGGCTGGTAGAAGGATAGGTAAAACGACAGGTTGGTAGAAAAATAGGTAGACAGACAGGCAGAGACACAGTAACCGAAGGAGAAGTAAACAGATAAAATGAATCAAATGAATGACTGTTTCTTCTTTAAACCACGATTTGATTAACTCTGTAGGTTACTCGAAGAATATCAACAGCGGCAAAAATGACAAGAAAACCAAGATGATGATTTTTCTAAGAAGATACACAGACATACCCATAACACACACGGGCGTATGTGTACATCTCTCTCTCTCTCCTCTCCTCTCTCTCTCTCTCTCTCTCTCTCTCTCTCTTCTCTCTCTCTCTCTCTCTCTCTCTCTTCTCTCTCTCTCTCTCTCTCTCTCTCTCTCTCTCTCTCTCTCTCTCTCTTGCCTTCCCTTTAAACTTAATCTGATCAAATTTGGTGGTCTGTCATTTCCTTCCTTTGTATTCCTCTTCATAATTGTTTAAACCACTTGCTAACTGAGTGTACTGTGTATGTGTAGTATACCTATGAGAGCAGATGATGTGTGTATATGTGTGGCTGTTAACGGGTAGTGGCGTATGTAAGTACAAGATATAATTTGCCGTTACTAATTAAAAAAAAAAAGGCACAATGCACTGAAATAGATTACCAACGCATTGCATGACATGGTGTCTAAACTATTAGTATTCTTGTAAACAGATAAGACTGGGACGAACTGAAATCGCTAGCCACACTGTTTAATTTATCACTCCCAGGTTAAAAACGAGCTTAAAACTATTGATTAAGAGCTGAATACAACAACAACAACAACAAAACAAACAAACAAACAAAAACAGAAACCGCTGACAATCTGTTTGGGCAAAGAGACTCCGCAGAAAGGACCACCATGTCCATCTCAGGCAGCAGTGTGCTTTCTAGCCGCTTCGTTATAACGTGGAAGCTGGCATGTCATAAATGGTGAACAGTATGAAACTGTGAAAGAGCTAAAGACCAAAGACAGAAGAATGATCCACACAGGCAAGGAAAGAGTAGATGACAGTTGAAAAAAAAGGAAGAGTCGCAAAAGGAGGCAGAGAAGGGGATACTATCAGCGAGCAGGGGAACTGTTTGTACTTCAGGCAGCTGAAAGCCAAAGCCGAAGCAACTTCGCACGGAGAGAGAATCACAACTAACCAAGTGAAACAAGAAAACAAGAGAGGCAATTTCGCTATATCTGACGCACATGTGATGAATACACACAACAGCACAGCGAAAGGCATG
>CM065720.1:68598009-68623009 GCA_033310375.1 Conus canariensis | reverse complement strand
ACACACACACACACACACACACACACACACAAGAGAAGAGAGAGAGAGAGAGAGAGTGTGTTTAGTGGAGGGGTCCTGCTTACATGATAGGTTTTTGACTCTGTCTTTAACTTTCCGGTCTTCAGGGTAGTGAGCTGCATTTTACAGGTAGTTTGCTGACATGACTGTGATAAACGTGAATGTTTGTGCAATGTTTGATTCTTTATGTATTTTTGGCAAAATTCGTTAATCGCTTTATACATGTATACATTTCCGTCATTTTTGGGGGGCTTTTTTGTTGTCACCGTTGACCTGACATAATGTCTCTTTTTGTCTTATCCGTTCAAAAACATCTTGTTTCACTGTGATATAAAAATCTCTAAGACAGCTCTGTTTTTTCTCTTTTTTTGTGGACTTTCTATCGTTTAACAATATGTTTATGCGTCTATCTTTTACATCATCCCTCGCTCCCTCCTCCTACCCACACCTCCCCACCACACACACACACACCACACACACACACACACACACACACACACACACACACACACACACACACACAACACACACACACACACACACACACACACACACACACACACAACACAACACACACACACACACACACACACACACACACACACAACACCACCACACACAACACACACCCACACACACACAACAACACACACACCACCACACCACACAACACACAACACACACACACACCACACACAACACCCAGTCCCATCACGCTTCTTCAGAGTCTACATCCTTTTTGTCATTTTTGTCTCTTTTCTTCCGTCTTTGCCTCGTTTCTTATTCTCTCTCTCTCTCTCTCTCTCTCTCTCTCTCTCTCTCTCTCTCTCTCTCTCTCTCTCTCTCTCACACACACACACACACATTATCTTTCATCTGTCCCCATTTTTTAACTCCCTCTCTCAGCATCATTACTCCTCTTTCTATCTTTCTATTGACTCAGTCCCCCCCCCCCCCCCCCCACACACACACCTCCTTTACTCCCCTGCACATTTGTCAGTCCGTCTATGCCTTGCTCGCTATCAAGGTTCACCCCTGCTTCACGTCCTCTGCTGTTCCGTGCAGGGTACCTCAGTGACTTCACGTGGATTGGCCTTCAGGACTTTGCCGAGGAAAACGTGTTCGTGTGGAGTCACAGCGGCTACCCGGCCAAACCCACCTTCTGGGGATCCGGAGAGCCCCAGAACGGCCACGGGGAGGAAGACTGCGTGATGCTGAAGAAAGGGCTGTGGAACGACCTGAACTGCGAGGATGATCGTCCGCACTTCATCTGCGAGAAACCGTAGGTTGCCCTTGTTGCTCACTGCGTCTGACGTTTCTTTGTTAGTTTGTCTGGCTTTTAGTCTAGCTAACGACCACAGACAAGGTTCTCTCTGGAAAGTTTTGGGGAGCAAAGGATGAAGTATTATCTCTCTCTCCTCATGTTTCGTGCTTCCACAATGACATTACTTCTTCGGTACGATTCTGCACGCCCTATGCACGCACTAGTCTTAATAATGCAGCCTGAGCAGCAGCAATCCACAGGACGCTAATATCAGATAATCCCTAGGCAACTCACTAGAGGAGACACAGCTCCGCTGCCGAGCCATTGCCTTTGTGGTCAGTGTGGCCTTTTCTGACTCAACATATGTAGGATCCCATCTTCAAGGCTCCCTACTGACAACAATTATTGCAAAGTCGTAGAGCTAGCATGAATGAGCTTCCCTTCCGGAAAGCGCCATCTTGTGCATTGAACGATAATGCCCGTGAACTTGCCGTTACCGTTTACTTTGAGACGAACACGTCACGGGCACGAACGTGGAGACGAAATCAAAACTGCTTTCACCATAAGAATTTGATTCCTCCTCCTTTGTTTTGATTGAACTATGACCATGACAAACAGTGTAAACACATTTAGAGAGGCAGACCTCAAGAATTTGATTCCTCTTCCTTTGTTTTGATTGAACTATGACCATGACAAACAGTGTAAACACATTTAGAGAGTGCAGACCTCAAGAATTTGATTCCTTTCCTTTATTTTGATTGAACTATGACCATGACAAACAGTGTAAACACATTTAGAGAGTGCACACCTCAAGAATTTGATTCCTTTTCCTTTATTTGATTGAATTATGACCATGACAAACAGTGTAAACACATTTAGAGAGTGCACACCTCAAGAATTTGATTCCTCTTCCTTTATTTTGATTGAACTATGACCATGACAAACAGTGTAAACACATTTAGAGAGTGCACACCTCAAGAATTTGATTCCTCTTCCTTTATTTTGATTGAACTATGACCATGACAAACAGTGTAAACACATTTAGAGAGTGCAGACCACAAGAATTTGATTCCTTTCCCTTTATTTTGATTGAATTATGACCATGACAATCAGTGTAAACACATTTAGAGTGCAGACGTCAAGAATTTGATTCCTCTTCCTTTATTTTGATTGAATTATGACCATGACAAACAGTGTAAACACATTTAGAGAGTGCAGACCTCAAGAATTTGATTCCTTTTCCTTTATTTTGATTGAATTATGACCATGACAAACAGTGTAAACACATTTAGAGAGTGCAGACCTCAAGAATTTGATTCCTCTTCCTTTATTTTGATTGAATTATGACCATGACAAACAGTGTAAACACATTTAGAGAGTGCACACCTCAAGAATTTGATTCCTTTTCCTTTATTTTGATTGAATTACGACCATGACAAACAGTGTAAACACATTTAGAGAGTGCACACCTCAAGAATTTGATTCCTTTTCCTTTATTTTGATTGAATTATGACCATGACAAACAGTGTAAACAAATTTAGAGAGTGCAGACCTCAAGAATTTGATTCCTTTCCCTTTATTTTGATTGAATTACGACCATGACAAACAGTGTAAACAAATTTAGAGAGTGCAGACCTCAAGAATGTGATTCCTTTTCCTTTATTTTGATTAAATTATGACCATGACAAACAGTGTAAACACATTTAGAGAGTGCACACCTCAAGAATGTGATTCCGTTTCCTTTATTTTGATTGAATTATGACCATGACAAACAGTGTAAACACATTTAGAGAGTGCAACCTCAAGAATTTGATTCCTTTTCCTTTATTTTGATTGAGTTATGACCATGACAAACAGTGTAAACACATTTAGAGAGTGCACACCTCACACGAAAGCAGATGGACCGTGGTTCACTTGTTTGGGTCACTTTCATTTGCGAAGCTACAGTTACCGTATGCCAAGGGAAATCATTGTAAGCACGGAAGAAAGTAGTTATTTTCCTCGAATGTTTTATATAGCATATGTAAAAAAAAAAAGATACAAACTGTCGACGTGTTTATCACCAGAAAGGTTGATATTCCATGAAAGGGTATTACTTCACAAATGATTATCAATCTATAATTGTCATTTCACAGAGTTAGTGTTTACTGGAAAATTTGTAGTTTGCAGAAAGGATCCTGAATTCTCTTTTTAATCCACATTCGCTCTGTGATCCGCGCCACAATCCAACGGGGTCGGTGCTCGAGCCACATTCCGTTTTTCTACAACATATGATTAATACTAGTGTATTATTTTTTACGTAAACGTGCTGAACGACAGACTAATCTTACAAACAAACAGATATAGTTGGTAAAATTTACTCTTTGATCATGGTAATAAGAAAATGAATACACGCCGCCGTTCAGCTATTTGTTCAGTTCCCATTGCTGTGGAGTTCAGCCGCATCTGTGTCTATTTATTAACATCCTTAGTCTTTTTCATATTTATTTCAACTGATAACGGTTTCTTAGTTATTCTCTTTCTAACCTTTCTGTCTGATGTGCTAGGCTCACTGCTCATACGATCTTTGTGAAGTGTCATCAATCTTTGAAACTGAATGATATCCAAAGTTTTTCGTGTGAGATTTATCAGGAGGGTATCATATGCTACCCACAGGGATTTCCTGAAGAAACTCAACACACACACACACACACACACGCGCGCGCGCGCGCGCGCGCCGCCAGCACACACACGCACACCACCCTTGTCTCGTCGTCGTATTTTGTATTGTCTTGCCTTCTTTCATCATGTGTTCTGTTTCCCTACCTTGCCCTTCTCATCTTTTCTAATGTTATTTACCTTGCCTCAAATAAACTTACCTTATCTACCTTACCTTACTTTACCTTGCCTTACATCACCTTACCTTGCCTTATTTATCTTGCCTACCTTACCTTGCGTGTTTGTAATTACCTTTCCTTATCTCACCTTACCTCATTTACCTCACCTTACCTCATTTACCTCACCTTACCTCATTTACCTCACCTTATCCTGCTTACTTTATCTTTTCTTCTCTTATCTTGGCGTATCTGACCAGCGCGTTGGGCTAATGCGTAGGACAGACATCTGCTAACTCTTCGCCATGGAACCATCTTCTTTAATTCTCTCATTTTAGTCATTAATTCATCCATCCATCAGACATTGTGCAGCGTATACGGACTAGTCCGCACGCAGTGACATCTTGATGAAACTGAGACGGTAACGTCTCTTACCTTACTTTGCCCAACCTTACCTTATTTGCCTTGCCTTGCCTTAGCTAGCCTTGACTTACCTTACTTCACTTACCTTACCTTATCTCAGTTGACCCCATCGTGCCTTACCCAACCTTATTTCCTTGCTTTACGTTACGTTACCTTACCTTACCTTAACTTACCCTGTCGTATCTTATTTACCTTGCCTAAACCTATCTTCTCTTTTCTTCTCTTACCTCATCCTATGTTACCTTGCCTCACCTTACCTTTATTGCCTGTCTAACCTTACCTTTCCTTGCCTCGCCTTGCCTGCCTTCCCTTGTCTTGCCCTGTCTTATCTTTTCTTGATTTCACTTGACTTAACTTGTTTCGTTTCATTTATTGACTCGTTAGTGTTGGATTGTTTTGTCTTGTATTGTCATGTTTCTATGTTGAGGAACATACACCGGACCACACTTTTTAGCCCCTCCCTCCCCTGAAGAATGGGCAGTGTGAGACCAGCAACAACAACGTCATTCCAGACTTTTGGCAGAAAACATTATCATGGCAGAAAACACAAAAGCATATTCGATGAGGATTATATCTGTGTGTATAAAGACAAAGATAGGAAGGAAAAAGGAAAATAATAATCAAGAAGAATCATGAAGAAGAAGAAGGAGTAGGAGAAAGAGTAGCAGGAGGAGCAAGAGGAGGAGCAGGAGGCGAGGAAGGAGGAGAGGGAGGTGGGAGAGGAGAAGGAGGAGGAGGAGGACGAGGAGGAGAAGGAGAAGAAGAAAACGACGACCAAGAAGGGGGAGGAGGAGGAAGAGGAATAGTAGGAAGAGGAGGGGCAGTGGAGAAAAGAGGAAAACGAGGAAGGAGAAGAAGGAGAAATAGTTTGGCATTAACAACGAGTGATAGTTTGGGAGAAGAGGAAAAGATCAAAGAAGAAGAGGAGGAGGAGGAGGAGGAGGGGGGGGGGGGGGGGGAGGAGAGGCACATGAAGGGGAGGAGAAGGAGGGAGAAGATGATGAAGATGTCGACGACGACTACGTCGACGACGACGACGCCGACGCCGACGACGACGACGACGACGACGACGAACGAAGAAGAAGAAGAAGAAGAAGAAGAAGAAGAAGTAGCAGTAGCAGCAGCAGCAGTAGTAGTAGTAGTAGTAGTAGTAGTAGTAGTAGAAGTAGAGAAGAAGAAGAAGAAGAAGCAAGAAAGAAGAAGAAAGAGGAGGAGGAGGAGGGCGAGCGGGAGGAAGAGGAGGTGGAGGAGGAGGAGGAGGGGGGAGAGAAGAAGAAAAAAAAGAAGGGGGGAAGAACGAAGAGGAGGAACAGACGAAGAAGAAGAAGAAGAAGAAGAAGAGGGGGAGATGAAGATGAAGAAAAGGAGGAGGAGGAGAGAGAGAAGAAGAAGAAGAAGAAGAAGAAGAAGAAGAAGAAGAAGAAGAAGAAGAAGAAGAAGAAGATGATGATGATGATGATGAATGGAGAAGGAGGAGGAGGCAGAAAGGGGAGCAGAGGAGCAGGAAAAAAGATGAAAAAGACGAAGAAGAAGAAGACGAAGAAGAAAAAGATGGAAAGGGAGCGGAAGAAGAAAAAGAAAAAAGGGGAAAAAGGAAAAGAAAAGGAAGCAAATAAGAAGATAAGTGCGGCGACGGCAAAAAGAGCAATTGCAAGAATTCCAAAAAACAAAAGAAACAAAGCGCGCAGTGTGTGTGTGAGTGAGTGAGTGAGTGCGTGCGCGCGCATGTGCATGTGTGTGGTGCGTGCGTGCGTGCGTGCGTGCGTGCGTGTGTGGGGTTGTGTGTGTGTGTGTGTGTGTGTGTGTGTGCGCGCGCGCGTGCGCTTGTGTGTCCGAGTGTGTATGTGTGCAGGCGCCCATGTATGTGTGTGTGTGTGTGTGTGTGTGTGTGTGTGTGTGTGTGTGTGTGTGTGTGTGTGTGTGTGTGTGCACTCTAATACATGTAAGAGTGTTGGCATGCCTGCAGTTGTTTATGTCGTTTCGGAACCAGCGAGGATGAGATCATTGGATAGACTACAAAACGTGCCGAGTTGAACACGCTCCTGTTTTTCAACAGAATATAATGTCATGAGTTTCACCCGATATTTCGAAGACAGTGTACTAATTCATTACCTTTTGGGTGGCGAAAAAAGACCATTCTTACTGTTTAAAAAGCATGTGACGATTTAGAAATCGTTGTTCGAAGGACACCGTAAATCATACGAAAAGTTTTTTTTTCAACATTTTTATTTGCTTTTATTGTTGTTCAACATGCAAAAAGAAAAACACACAAAAAGCCAAACAAACCAAAAAAAAAAAAACATTAACAGCAACAGTTATAACTAGAAGTTAGGTATAATGCAAGCAAAAAAAAAAAAAAAAAAAGAACAAAACCAGCCAAACCACACACACTGTCACAGACGGACAGCCCTCCATCCCACTTTCAATGTGTTATTTCAGTTAGTTTGTTACCACCTTATTTTTTTGTGTGTGTAAAAGAGGGATGGGCGCTGTGTGTTGTCAACTATTCAGAGCGAAAAGTCTGTCCGTCCGTGCGGTTTGCATCAATCCTTCTGCACCACATGGACATCTCTTTTTGTGTGATACCCGGGTAGTTGTGGAAACCCGTGGAAAGCTCACTGAGTCGTTCGAAGTTCCCCTTTGATCGGCAGCGGGCGTTTGGGAAAAAAGGATTGGAGCCACGAGTGGAGAGACCACGTTCTCGCTGGTGAGGCATTTTTATAACCTGGGACGAAGGCCACTGGTCTGCCTGACGGTGGTAGTCTTAGGGTTAGAGAGAGGAATCCCTATTCCTGCCCACCAAGTATTTATCTTGACCCTCTTCGCTGGGGGTGACCAGCCGTCGGCTTTCCCATGGTGAAGGGCTGCTGGTGCTGTCGGCTCCGGGGTCCCGGATAGTCTCTTCGCTGAGGATCAGCCTGCCGGGCCCACTTTTTCCCCTCCTTTCCACCCGCCGTTCTGGTGAGTTATTTTCGTGCTTCTCGGTTCTCATTCCACATTCCACAGGGGTATCGTTTATAAATTATAAAAAAATAATAGTTTCATTCAAAATCTGTTATTTTGGGTACTGTGCTGAGGCAGTACTATAGGTGTAGAGAAATATTGTCTCAGGCGCGCTGCGAGCGTTAGCCTGATTTATAAATTTAGAAGAGCAAGTTTAAATTTTATTCTAAATGCGCTACGCTGAAGCAGTGGCATCTTTCTTGTCAGCGATTTGGTTGGACACATGGCGCGCCGCCCACACTTGTTTTTTTTAGCTGAGTCGTTCTTGATCTGTGTGTACCCCGTCAGAGAGAGAGGGGTATGCTTGTTTAGTTCTATAAATTATTTATTTTCATTTAAGGAAAAAAACCCTTCAGGCCGTACGCGGTGTTGGTTGAGTTACCGCGCGACTCACTTGAAGTCGGGAAGTGACTAGCGTTCCTTCGCGGCGCAACCCCCCCCCCCCCCCCCCCCCCCAGTCGGTTCCGCTCCGCCTGTTTGTTTATTTGTTTATGTATTGTCGATTTTTTTTGTTTATCTCATTTATTTATTTTACTATTATATTTCCTTTAATATGAATGTGGTATGGGTGTGTTGTTGTAATTTTAAATTCAAAAAGTCAACACGTCATATGCCTTGTTTTCCTTATCAGTTTTTTTATATACCCGAGGCCTTCAGACTGAAGGGGTAGTATATATTATGACAAAAGTATAAGAATTCCATCAAGTAAACGAATTTGTGTTGTTTTTTTCAATCATTAGAGAGGAAAAAAAAAAGTATACAATAATGAAATGTGAAGTAAACTATTACTAAACTAGATTCAGTCTTGCGGGTGTAGCCCATTTCGCCAGGTAGTAGCCTGCACCCACACCATATCTCAGCTGTGCCTGGAATGAAATCCTAATGCCCCTTTTATAGGGCGTTGGTTGACTTAGTGTCGGCCCAGACGCTTTTTATCGCAGGGCGTCCATTCCGGGAGCTGTATGAAGAGGAGCAGGACGCTGACCGTGGTGCCAAGAGCGAGACCAGAACGCCAGTCCTGAGTGTATCAACTGTGCTTTGAGTTGCACCAGTGTATCCCTGCTCGGACAGTGAAAGGACTTTCTTTAAAGTTAAGTTTGTTTCTGGCTGTGTATGGGCGGTGTATGGTGATGCCTGGCGTGTGGGAGACATTCTGTATGGCTGTGTTTGTGAGGGTACATGTGTGAATATACTAAAAGTGTACATGAAGTGTATAAGTATGCGAATGTTGGTGAATGTGCTTGTGTGGCTGGGTAGACCCTGTTTCGTCCTTCGTTTAATTGTTTCTCCCCTGTCCTTTCTTCTTTCTTTATTTTGGGATAGATTAGTGTTTAGGGTCTAAATTCAGCTGTTCCCTGGGTCAGGGTGTGGGTTCTTTTGTTGGGTTATTTTGTCCATTAAGTAGATATCTTCTTTTAGGTGGCTCTCCTCTTCTATTTTCCCTTCTTTACCAATTTATCTCTCTGTCCTCCCTCTTCTTGATAGTCGTCCCTCCTCCATTAGGTGTGAATGAGGTATTTCGTTAATTTAATAAATTGCTTATTTCGTTTATTTTGTTTTCCACGAGTGGTTTGAGTGTGTGGTCGGTGGGTGTTGTGCCCAGCCTGTCCCTCTCTCCTCCTCCACCCTCGCATCCTTGATTCACGGACCTTGACCGCGACAACACATGAAAAGAAAAGGAGTGTTTCAGCATAGCATCGTTTATGTATAAAAAGCATGGTTACTTATTGACAAACACGAGACAATGTTTTAAGAAATATACATAAACCTGTATACATCATATTATTCTAATACTACTACCCAAAAGAGGTGTATGCATGTGTTTGATGAAAAAAGAAAAAAAAATACATATATTGCAAGATAAACCATGCATACACAAATAGTATAGGAAAGACAGACGGATAGACAGACAGACAGACGAACAGACAAGCAAAAAAACAAAAAGACAGAATGGGTTGGGTCACAGCAAGTGAAGATAATTATATGTTATTATCGTAAGGTATATTATCTCTCGAGTACCAATATACAGAACTATTTCAGCAGCAAACAAGGGCCACACAGGACATCCTCAGTAAAAGATCAAAACAAAACAAAAAAGGGAAAAAATGACATTAATTAGTCTAGTAATTGTTTTATTATGCATTATGCGCATTTATATATTGATGCAGAAAAGACATGTTCCAGAGACAGTAACTAAAGCAACTAGGTATTAGAAATCAAAGATTCATATGCAAGCCATCTGGCATGAAAATCCATGTGGTTCATGGTTAGGTATGAGTTATATATTTCAATTCTATATCTATAGTTCAAAATTTTCAAGAAAACTGCTACTTGTGGAAGACTGCCTTCTAACTTACACTTCTATAAGTAATGTTTTGCTAGAAGAATAATGAAGTAAAAATTGCGATTGTTATATCGAAACCTAAAAGTATGAGAGACTCTGTTACACATATATTTTGTGCGTGAGTGCATTTCTCTTTTACTAAATCAATAAACCTACTCCAAAACCATTTGACATGAGTACATTTCCAAAACATATGGTCAATAGAATCTTTAAATAATCCGCAAAAACTGCATTTATCATTATCAGTAACTCCGATTTCTTTCAAAATAACATTTCTACCTAAGCACCTATGAATTATTCTCAGCTGAAACCACTTAAGTTTTACATCTGTAATCTTATGTGCATACAAAAGCATGAATTCCAGTCATGAGCTTGTGAAAGTTTTGTCTCATTTGTCACAGCACGGAGCTCTCAACTGATTATCTATCAGTATATCGTAATAAGTCTTTGAACCTTTATAAGTGGCAAACAATATTTAATAACAGAATGGAGAAGTAATACACTTGCTGTTTTCGATGGCGATTATGATTTCTTTATGAATTCAATTATTGCTAACTTATACCCAGTATAAGTTAGAAAATCAATGTTGACATCATAATATTTTCCTTTAAGCGTCCGTGGGAAAGGAACTGACCATTATCGTAAAAAAATGTGCGAGATAATAGCCACTTTTGTTTTGAAGCATTTTAGAGACAATGTACCTTTTCACAACTTGAATACGTTTGTTGCAGCAAACTGGTTCGGCAAGTAGTTCAGCGGAATTTTGGAGGGGGGCAGACATTTGTAATAAAAAAGTTTGTAAGCTTCAAGGACATCTGCCCAGAACGGATTATATTTTGTAAATTTTGAGACAATCTCTGGACCATGTTTACTCACATGAGGCCAATGAGGAAAATTACTGAAAAGAATATGTTTCCATTTGTGGTTTGATCTTTCAGTCCTAAGGATCCAGGATAGTTTTATAGATGTGACGTAGGGTTTTACCTCAGGAAGACTAATACCTTCACTCCGTATGCTTTTATGCACTGTTTTTCGACTGCTTTTTCTGTTTTTTATTCCACACAAACTTGTAACATATTTTCTGGCATGTTTGAAAGAAAACATCTGGTAGGTTTGGTAGAAAGAGCCAAAGATGAGTCAGCTTTGAAAGGATGATGGATTTCAAAATTGCTATTCTACCTAGGGGCGTAATCTGGCGTTTTACCCATAATTTGAACACATGATTTACGTCTGCAAGTCTTTCTGCATAGTTTATTTCTATGCAATCTTTCAAGATGTTTGTGAACTATATACCAAGTATTCGAACTTTTTGTCGATTCCAGACAATTTTTAAGTGGTCCATGTTGTAGTTTTGACTATTTTTTACACTTAGTAAAATTCATATGAAGACCTGAGACACAGTCAAATCTGAAAAGAACTTCAATACAAGTTTCAAAAGATTTCTTATTCCCTGCAAGTATGAACTGGGTGTCATCAGCATATTGAGGTATCTTAAATTCAGTTTCATTCATTCTGATTCCCCGAATATTTTGATTTTCCCTGACCATGATGGCTAATATTTCGACACGAATCACAAACAGATATGGTGAAATTGGGTCTCCTTGTCGACATCCTTTTTGATATCAAACCAATGTGAAATCTGTCCGTTTACAAGACTTGATATTTTTGTAGAATGTGCTTATCCATCTACAAATACCTTTTTAGAAACCAAATGCTTTTAGGACTTTAGACATAAATTCCAAATTAATCGAATCAAAAGTTTTTCAAAGGCTATGTTTAACAACAAACTAGGTAGATAATTTTCATCTTAATAGGATATAGTGTCAAATATCAATCTGTTGTCGCTGATGCATCTATTTCTAATAAATCCGGTCTGATCTTCACTTATGATTTTAGGCAACACAGATTTTATTCTGTTGGCAATGCAAGAGGATCCTTTCTTATAAACGACATTTAAAAGAGAAATAGGTATCTAGTTTTTAATGTTCTGCCTGGATTTATCACCTTTTGGGATATATGTAATGATTCTCTCTCTTTGTACACATGACAGTTCTCCTTTCTTGAAACTTGCATTTAATGCTCTAACGACAAATACACCAATGTGTTTCCAAAAGACTGTAAATAATTCAGTAGTGAAGCCATCGGAACCGGGGCTTTTATTATTTTTCATTGTCTTTAAGACATATGTCGCTTCCTCCAATGTAATAAGACCTAAGTCCGCTGCTTCTGTTTCATTTAAACGGGGGATGTCTTCCAACGAATCTTTTATATCACAATTTTCTACAGCATTTTCTGTGTATAATGTTTTATAAAAACTATACTTCTTTCAGTATGTGTTTTTGATTTGTTAAAACATTATTTTGTTTATCAATTAGTTTAGTCATGTTTTTACTGATGTAATGCAGTTTTTCGAGATTACAAAAATAAGTACTAACTTTCTCCCCATATGCTATCCATCCAGTGCGTGATCTTAACAAAACTCCTTCAGTTCGTTTTCCTCTGATATCCGACAGTTCTTTTTTTTCTCGTTAATGACTTTAATATCATCTTCATTTTTCGTTTTTTTTTTTCTAACTTAATAATGTCTTGCTCCAATTGTTTTTTCCTCTTCATTACTCTTGCTTTTATTCGCAGTAGCATAAGCAATTGTTTTCGACCTTATTTTCATTAACAGGAAATCGAGAAATAGATCATCAGAAATAGAGAATCGTAATTTTTCGTCTGTTTTATTATTTTTTGAATTTATGGAGTATTCTTCTTTAACGTTTTCAATCACAGTATTAATTTCATCTAAATATGATTTATCTTTCAACAGAGACGAGTTAAGTTTCCAAAAAGTATTGCGCTTTATGTCTTCATTAAATTTTAGCTTTAATAACACAGCAGAGTGATCTGTTCTGTAACCGGATTCAATGTCTACTTCATCAGTATAAGAAACAACTGTGTCTGATATCAAAGAAATCTAGCCTGGCCTGTTGAAAAGGATTAGTTCTCCTCCACGTAAAACGGCGACACTCTGGGCTTATTTCCCGCCAAATATCGTTCAGGTCTAGATTTTCGATCATGTTTTCAACAGCCTGATTTGCGTGAGGATTATCTATATGTTTGTAATTATGATAATCTCTAGAAGGGTCAAGGACCAGATTAAAATCCCCACCTATTATAACATTTTCTATACCAAGCCCAACAATTGTTTGTTTGAGACAATTGTAGAATTCTGCATCATTCCTATTTGGCCCATACATATTAACTAAAAGGTAATCATTCCTATATATCTCAGCATGTATTAAAAGAAAGTTTCCAGAATCATCCTTAACAATTTGCTTAACCTTAAATTCAAAGTTGTTATTAAACAGAACTGCGACTCCTTTTGCGTTGGAAGAGTGACTTGAGAAATACGCCTTATAGCCCCACTCAGACTGGATATACTGTTCCATCTTTTTTTCAAAATGAGTGTCTTGCAAGAAGTACACAGAATATTTTTTACACCTTAGATAATGGAAGACATCACGTCTCTTCTTCGAACTGTTGAGGCCCTGACAGTTAATTGAGAGAATAGACGCACTACTGTCCATTTCTATTTACGAAATATTGAAGAAGACAATAACATGTGTAAATACTTCGATCCCAAATGAGCTCACCAAGCTCATATACATTTGGTAGCATAAAGTGAGCCCATCCAACCCGGTCAAACTAAAGAATTTATAATAGTTTTGAACAAACAAACACATATACCATGAACAAACGGAAAACAATATCAAAACGAAAAAGCAAAAAACCATTATCACTACAATCATCATACAAAAACAAAGATGATATTTGCTTGTTCACCACAAACGAGCAAAGGGGGCGTGCACCAAAGATAAAATGTAAGACCTTGTGTCGCATAAGTGAGTTGAAACATGCGTGCGCGTCAATCGCTCACGCAGGTATTCATAAGGCGAGGGGGCACTTTAAAAAAGGAGGGAGGGGGGGGGGGGCACCGTGATTTACGTGGTTACTACTAATGGTTCTGAACACACCTCACAGCTAAAACTGTGTGGAGAGTGCCGGGCGGTCTGGGGCAGAGGAAAACCGACAACTGTGAGTTCTTCAAAATTGTGCCATTTTAATTTTACTCTGTGCGCGTGTCACAGGATGCAGGAGCAAACGTCTCCCAACACACACCTTCCCTCCCACACGCCCCACAGGCACATTCCCAGGGGGAATGCTTACAGCCGTGCACACGCGCACAGAAATGCGTGAGAGAAATCGTTTTCCTTTCCTTTCTTTTAATCGCCTTCTTTTCACTGTTCATGTTATTTATAAATTGGGACCAAAATAAAAAGGCAGGAGAGAGAGAGAGAGGAACGGGGTGGGGGACACCATTGTGACACATCACATATCACAATTGAAAAATCCATAATCCCTTCGGAAGATGACCGTGTCCATTTTACAAACTTCTTCCATGACACTGATACGTGCAGCTTCCCCCCCCCCCCCCCCCCCTTTTCTCGAAGCTCCCATCACAACACGGCGTCAATTATCTCGCTTGCAATTCTCTTCAATATAAACCACACACACACACACAAATTTTCACCATTGCAAACATACGTACATCCACGTATAATCAGCATTAGATTATTCAATAAGCTGAGAGAGAGAGAGAGGACGGGAGAGAGACAGACAGACAAACAGACAGGCAGACAGAGACGTAGGCAGACAAGCAGGTAATCATCAGACCAGACAGAGAGAGAGACAGACAGACAGACAAATAGGTACAGACACAGACAGACAGACAGAGATAGAGAGGGAAAGGGAGGGGGGGGGGGTCAAACGTTGATATTTCATGTGTACATTCAATAAGGCAATCAACAATTCCCTCAGGAAATGATCTAATTGATTCTACAAAGAATAGGTTTAATAATAGCAACATAGACGTTTTCTTTCTGTAGCGTTCTATGAATAGCTTCCAATAAAACACAATATATGTAATCTCAACTTCCATTTCTTTCTATTCACTTCTTCCGTTTTTTATTATCAAGTAAAAGGCCTCCGTTCAAACACAACAAACATTGACACGCCTGTAATTTTATTCAAAACAGAGGGAAAAGCATTGAAAAGCACGTCCATTAAATAATTCAGCACCTAAGTATTCCGTGAAATAAAAAGCAGAGAGAGAGAGAGAGAGGAGGGGGGAAACAGTGACACACAGAGAGACAGACACAGAGATAGACAGAAGACAGGCACATACAGAGAGATGAACAGGAGAGAGAGAGAGAGAGAGAGAGAGAGAGAGAGGAGAGAGAGAGAGAGAGAGAGATTGAGGCGCAGGGTGGGTGACACCATTATGACACACATCACATATCATAATTGGACAATCCATAATCCTTTCAGAAGGTGATCGTGTCCATTTTACAAACATCCTTCATGACACTGATACACAGCTAATTTTTTTTTCTCTGAAGCTCCCATCAAAACACAGCGTCAATGATCTCACTTGCAATTCCCTTCCATATAAACAAAATTCAGTTTCAGCATTGCAAACATATGTACATCCAGTAGGATAGTCAGTATTATTCCATGATATGAGAGAGAGAGAGACATACAGACAGACAGAGAGAGACATACAGACAGACAGAGAGAGACATACAGACAGACAGAGAGAAAGACAAACAGACTGAAAGGAAGGCAGATAAGCAGATCATCGAAAGACGAGAGAGAGAGAGAGAGAGAGAGAGAGAGAGAGAGAGAGAGAGAGAGAGAGAGAGAGCACGCTGATATTTTATGCGTACATTCATTATGACAATCAACGATTCCCTCAGGAAATGGTCTAAAAGATTCTACAGAAAACAGGTTTTATGATAATAACATGGATATTTTTCTTTTCTTTTATGAATTATATGAAAATAGACAAACAGGAAACTGGAAACGCTGTTTCTTTCTCAGTTAGCATGTCTGCCTATTTTCCCTTCTTCTGATATTGATACTCTCATGCACTAATATAATTTTTCTTACCTATAATATTCACAGTAGATGAAATAGCACCTCTTTATTAGACATAACTGAACTAATACCTTGAATAGTCCATTCAGGCACAACTCTTACGTTCCGCTTACTTGGTGTATGAGATCATGGTGTGTTATCATTTTCCTCGCGAAAATGGTTTTTATAATTCTGGTAAAGGTTCAACGACATTTTATCGAGAACAATTAAAAAAAAAAAAAGAAAATTATACCTAAAGCTAGATAAAACAAAACAAAACAATAAAACAACAATTGCATGAAAAAAACTGTGCCGGGGAGTATTATCATTTCCATGGTTGCGAGCGTTATTATTATGCCAGACAATGAGCCTGATATGCTTTCAATTCAGTTGATGTTGTTCATAGCCAAGCCGACCACGATGGGTCATATAAGGCTGTAGTGTGCTTTTATTGAGGTCCTGAAATACACCACATATTTTGTGTCAACTTACTTTTGAGGAACAGTACGTTTTGAAGCTTGCTTGTGAAGTGTTGATTGAATATTAGTATATCATGCTGAAGTAGAGTAGAAGTACCTGTCGTCCTACTATTTGTATATTCCTCCTATTTTTTTTTTTTTTTTGCCTTCATTTTCTTGCTTTCTTGCCAAGAAAACACCATGAAGTACCACTCAAATGATTAACGAAATCTTCTGCGGTGAATGAAATCCACGGTGAAAGCAGAAGTGAAATCAGGGGAGATAAATAATCCTCAAAAACATTGATGCCTTTACTTTCTGTCTGTGTATCCCAGTTTACTGCTTGATTTGTGTCGTTGAGCACATGCTGTGCATTGTTTTGAACAGACACACGGTGAATCTGGACATCATTCTTGCACGAAAAAAAAAATGGTCACAATGTTTGATATCATTTAAGCTCTGTTGTTTCATTCAAGTACGTATGCCCTCGTGAATGACATATAAGCATTGTTATTTTGCCATCAATAGTTCTTTTTCAAAAACTGTAATTGACAAAATCAGCATGCGATATGTTCTTTACATTAGAATTGTGAATCAAGATGCTGAAAATACGGTAATAGATTCTGAGTATTTCCCTTTTTTTGAACGAACTGAAAATAGAAATACTGAATAATCAAAGGGGCTGTGCATTTTATTTTACAACTCTATGGCAATATTTAATCACAATATGCCCTTGGGAAAAATATGCTATATTGTGATACTTTTGTTGCCGATTTAAGACGCTAATCAATGTGTCATACCTTATAGTATATGCACACTGATCGCACAACCCCCAGTCCTTTTACTAAATCAGCAAACTTTTCTACTGCTTTAGATTTTCTCTCTGACATGTAATTCTGGTGATTTTGTTTCTGGAGAAGAAATTAGTATTTATCTAATTCCCATCTAAGGATGTGATAGATCACGGCTTGGCCGATCTAATGTGATAAGAAATCTAAAGAATCACCTCAACAAGCAAACGCAAAGCCAATATACCATAGACCATCTTTCAGAGCTGAACATTAAGAGAGAAAGCGGCCGCAAATCCTGACTTTAAGGAAGAGCAAGAAACATCACCAACCAAACAAATATTGGAATAATCTCATGGTCAACACTGCGAAGACTCCTAAAGATTAGGGCAGACTCATACTGAGCCTTTTCAATAATAGACACAAATGATCAAACACACGTCAAATGAGAATAAGGTTTTGAATAATTCAGCATATATACAGTACACGCATGTGCACTGGTGGGTGTGCATAAGTGGAACGATGCAGATATGCAAAGTTAAGAGTTCACACACACACACACACACACACACACACACACACACACACACATATATATATATTATATATATTATATATATATATATATATATATTATATATGTGTGTGTGTGTGTGTGTGTGTGTGTGTGTGTGTGCACACTCGTGCATGCGTGGCACACAATCTACACACACACACAGACACACAAGGGTGGAGGCCCACACACACACACACACACACACACACACACACACACACACACACACACACACACACACACACACACACACTCACACACACACATTTCATACACACACATACACACATGTAAATGCACCCGTCCACCGCATACATGGCACACAAAAGGTCCATGCCCACACACCTTCGCACACACACACACCCCCTTCGCACACACACACACACACACACACACACACACACACACACACACACACACGCACGCACGTGTACACTCACTACACACACATATGATTATTATAATGATAGCACAGCCAGTGTTAGATAGGTACCCAAGGTCTGACCACCGCGTTGGGCTCTCGCGTAGGTTAGACATCTGCTAAGTAGTAGCCTTGAGAGCCTCTTCTTAAATTCTCTCATCTTATTCATTAATTCATTTATCCATAAGCTTTAAATCATGCGCAGTGTGGTCTCAAAACTTGGCAGATGTGATGCAGCGTATATGGACTAGTCTACCGCAATGACACATCCTTGATGAAACTGAAACTGAAAGCAAGCAGCGACCTGCCTGACTTTTAACATGCAGTGGGTTGTCTGGTTTGAGCGTCTGCCTCAAATTTTGATTAATGCTGTTGGAATTTTGTGACTACGACATATGTTGCTTCTAAGCCCAAATACATAGAAGTTTTTCTTTCTATTTGATGTTCCACACTCCCCACTGATTACTCTCGCTGTGTTCATTCCCGTGCATAGCCACACCCAAGTCGTGCTGTCGAAGCTCTTGTACAAACAATATTCGGGGAGGAATCAATATCAAGTCACCAGGAGGCAACACCACAGAACAGGCACTGTTCTATTGCCGATTCATTTTGGGGCTGTTCTGACCCATCATATACAGACACCACCTATTAAAGCCCCTATCGGCGACAACAGTACTGAAGACACGGAGCCAGCGTATAAATAAGTGTCCCTCTCTGGACAACGCGACCACACACACGTCCACCCAACGACAATCTCCCGTCAACTTACCAATGCTAACGACTTTGACGAACTCATCACTGACAAGGGTGTTAGGAGGAAACCGAAACTGAGGTCACTACAAGAACAGGACATGAAGGGCTACAAAATGATAGACGTTTTAAAAATGATGATCACAGAGACGAATGTTGATGAAGATGACGCCAGGGAGTTTCGTTCTGGTCAACGATTACTGTAGGGTTGCAATTCACGCTTCCTTTCACAATATATCCCAGCTTCAACCAAGCAGGTGAAATACAGAAATCTGCCGTACTGGTCAGGAAATTTGAGCGACACTCTCTAAGACGGATCCATTGATGAATAAAACTCGGCTACATGTTTCCAGTTTTCTGCTTGTGCCCAGAGTGCACACCATTCTTGGAAGGGGCTGGTTGGGGTGCAGAAATCCCAAATATCCCAAATACTGTATCTGTGATGGGTATGGAGTCCACGACCCATCAGCCTGTATGCCCGCAATGCCGACCTCTGCGCAACGGTGGCAGTTAAGGATCAGCCTTTTCCATTGTGAGTAGCTATTGATATGATGCTATGAATATCCTGTTGACAAAAGGTAATTCCTTTTCATCTTTATCTTTTGAGAAGTTGCTGTGAACCGTTTATCCCATTATTGCCAATAGGTAAACGTCTTGTGTATTATGCATCTGTTGACATGTAAACCTTAAATACCGTAATGATTCCAGCTAATCCTGTTCATATTATGTCGGAAATAATCAAGCAGCAAACTCTTGTACAACTTGTCGGTGTTGCTTTCGGTAAAGGCCACATGATTCTTACAGCATGATTTTAAATTCTATTGGACACAGCTAAACACATTTGTCATCTGTCGAATCTGTCATATGTTAGCAATAAATATAATCTGTGATTTTTTCAAAACTAACTCATCTATGGCTGCTTTTGCCAAATTCACCGGGTGTTTTCTTCAAGTCATGTCAACAAATCTGTAAGAAATTTGTGGGAAATAAAAACAGACAAAATCAGTCTAAAAACTGCGAATAGAAGTGTAAAAAGCTGAGGCATTGGTCTCTCTGAGGTGAAAACCTTTGACACATCTCTGAATGCGTCTTAAATGCGTAGAAGTAAAAGATCAAAGCGTAAATGGAAAATTATTATGCCCAGTAATTTTCTCAATAGTGTTTGATCAAGAGACACAGTCCAGCGACTGTTTCAAAATTGACAAAATATAAGTGATTCTGGGTAGATGTTTTTGAAACTTATAAACTCCTCTGTTACAAATGTGTGTCAACATTTTCTGCTGAACCATTAGCCAGACTGTTTTGCTACAATAAAGGTATTCAAGTTGGAGAACATATATTGTTCCCAAAGGAATTAAAACCAAGAATGTTTCCTATCTCGCAGTATTTTTTTTTTTATTGATGATGGACAGTTTCTTTCATGGAGAAGTTGCAAAGAAGAACATGATGTCAGTGTTGATTTTTTCCACTTTGACCGAGTACGAGTTAAAAACGTACGTCATATATAAACATGAATCATAAAGATTTACATTAATGGTTGATAGACAAATCACTTGTCTCACCCACAGAGGCACTTCCATTGAGTTCTATAGTGTTGCATCCGGGAGTCAAACAGTGGCATATGAGATGGAGCAGTTGTGTCCCTTGACGTCTTTATGGAATGCACTGTGCGAGCCTGCACCCTATGTAAACACAGCCAGGCTTCCAAGCATGGTGCAGGATTGTTCCCGGCCGGTTGGCACGGCAAATGAGGACAGTACTTCCCTGGGTCACACTGGCATCTTCGGGTGTATCTTTTTCTTGTCTGCCTATTGGCAGACTGGGCAAAGGCCCACTAACAGTGAGGAAAGACTCACTGTAAACAGGGAAAGTCCTGTTGACAACGGGAAAGACTGCAACCCGGGATCCTTCTCAAACGGCGCGTAAGACTTTCTGACAAAAACATAGCAATGCCTGGAGTTGTACTGTTCTCACCTGTCAATGAAATGGCGACGAGTGGGATTGCAGGATGCGCACAGGTGTTTGCTTGGGGGTGGCCTCTTTCGCCGTTTGGCTCTGCAGTCATGAAGTACGGGCTGGTACACCCAGGGGGCACGCTTCCATGGAGGTTCTACTGTGTTGCATTAAAGCATCTGCCGGAGAGTATTTATATCCCTTGACTCTTAATGGAATGCCCTGTGTATGCTTGCACACTATGTGAACACAACGCAGGCTTCCAAGGATGGTGCAGGATTGCCCCCGGCCGGTTGGTTCGGAAGCTGAGGACAGTACTTCTCTGGGTCCCACTGGCGCCTTTGGGTTTAGTTTTGTTTTTTTTTCCTTTCACAGGTCTCCTCTATTTAGTGGTTTAATTATTTTTTAATCTGTGATCAGAGCACAATTGGTGGTACTACCTTTTTGCACTATGTAAAGCTACATACACAGTAATACACAACGAATTCACGTCCCAGCTTTTTTTCTCATGATTCATGACACTGTATGTTGATGAGGTTCTTTCGCCAATGTAGATGATTACTATAGAGTTGAAAGACAATGCAGAATGTGCGCATTCTTTCAGCTCGTTAACTTCCTATCCATTCTGTCTGACAATATTTATCAGAATCCCTGTCTTTACTTTATATTCCCTGGACATGTTTATACTGTAATCTAATTGCAACAGACATTGTTTACAGAATTATACTTTATATGTATTGCACATCGTAACTGTGCAAAAAGATAGATGCGTGCATATGCAATGTTTGATCCACATTTGTCAACAGCACAGAGACAGAGTCAGAGAGAGAGAGAGAGAGGAGAGAGAGAGAGAGGAGAGAGAGGGGGGGGGGGGGAGAAAGAGAGAGAGAGAAAGAGAGAGAGAGAGAGAGGATGATTGTGGGAGGGGAGTGGGTAGGTAGGTGTATGTATGGGGAGGAAGGAAGTATTTATTCATTTCCTTTCTTTCTTCGTGCAAAGCATTGCAAATTTGTTTTAAATGTCCTAGAAAGTTTTGTTCTTGAACCTGAATTAGTCTCGCTGTCTTATAGCAACGAATTCATTCTTGCCTACATCTCAGACTGAATATTTCCCCTTATGAACTTTCCTATAGTCTGGTGTTATCTACGATGCTGATGTCATTCACAATTAAATACACATTACTTCAATGACTGAAACAAGTCATCGGAGCTTATCTGCTAAGCTTGATTACTTTGTTCCCTAAAAACCGAAACAGGTTTTTATCCGTAGCACGTAAAAAAGATCCACGAGCCCCGAAACCACTGCTTGTTAAAACGAGTACGTCACATTTTGTCAGGATCAGCTGATCAAGGACTGCATATCCAAAGCCGTTACACGGATCCCTGGCGCCTTTGTATCTGTCCACGTGAACGATAGCCCCTCCAGTGTCAGACATACTGCCTCCGAACCTCTGACGAGTCAAGTTCCTTACTTCCAGGTTGTCTGTTGCCAGGAATAACTTACTGCCGTTCTGCACATACTGGTCCAGGAACTTCCACAGCACGGGGATGTCAGACACCTTCATTCTGGTGGGACCATCAGTCTTCAGAGTCTCACTTCTTCCAATTCTTACATGCGAACACACGAGAGGACTCGTCCGTTGTTCATAGGCAATACTTTGGAGATAATTGTCCAAACAGTGTTGTAAGTACGGCGATGGTTTCATGAGTAACTTCCAACCCTGGGCGAACACTGCAGATGTTTTCTTTGCTTTTGCCCATTCGGGAAGTTTTCTTGCGTAGTGTTTTATTTTGGCTATGCCGGTGCGATAGTGTGCGTTGTTTGTTTTAATGTAAACGACATCCTGGGGATACCGTTGATTAAATCCCCTTCTGAGCGCTTCTTGAATTCCGCCTCTACTACCCATGTCGTTGACAGTGATGCTTGTCTTGTTTTTCAAGTCAGCTGCAGGTATGATCCAGTTGACATCATTAGGGACATAGAAGTGAGTGACGTCGCAGGGTTTATCCATTATCATGCCGAACTTCCGGTCAGTGACCACAGACAGGATGTAGACGCTGAGTATTCCACGTTGTCTGTCAGACCAGCCTCCACATGATCCACCGTGACACAAATAAATTAAATATTTCCTGGAAATGGTTTTGAGTGAACCATTGCCTTTTGAAATCACGAAGTCTGACGATTTGGTTTGATTGCGAGACGTTTCATTTCTTGTTTTGTTGTGCATGTTGAAATCCTGTTTAAGCTTCAGCTGGTGCATCTCTTGGTGTTTCTCCTTTCCCACACCATGCAAGGTTAGGGCATTTCTGGTACTATTAACCATATTGTGATATACATTGCCGAGTATTTTGAGGGTTGACTGGTAGTTCCACATGCTCATAGAGACATAACTAAAAGTTCCCAAGACGAGGACGGCCACGAACACACCTAGGCCCTTGCCCATCTGAAACAGATAACAGCGAGACCGCTTTTCAAAAACATTGATTTTTACTCAGAGCATTATTAGTTTAATATCACATGCCTGAACCATGCCACTGCAATCACGTCACAAGCAACTTTACACCAACCCCCCGCAATAGCTCAGTAATTACATACACTATTGTAAGCATTTCGGAGGCTCTCCCACTCAAATCTGTTCAATGCATGGATATGCTGATTTTTTTTAGATGTTTCTAGAGGTTTCTTTTAGAAACAAAGGAGATCTGAGTCGGAAATCTCTCTCTCTCTCTCTCTCTCTCTCTCTCACACACCACACACACACACACACACACACACACACACACACACACACACACACACACACACACACACACACACACACACCACACAGACAATGTATGAGTTCATTCAAACAGCAGAAAGCACACTGACATTTTCAATCCCGGTTAAACGAAAAACATCCAGCATAATATTTAATGTTCTGGGTAAACAATCCAACCCTTTTCAATAGGCAAAAGGCCATACGAACACGTCATATTGATTGCTCTTGACTTTTGTGGACTGCACTTGTTTTGATGAATGTGAGCAACTTCATTGGCGAATGTGATTCTAAACCGATAGGAGGAAACTCTAGAAGAGCTTGACAGCAGATCTTCAGAGAAATGACACCCGATGCCCTTCCAATGTAATTTTTTCCTGGCCTTGTCAAATCTTCGGATTAACACCTACTGGATGGGTTGGTGTGTCCAGGCGTTGCCTTTTAGACCAATGTCTTATCCACATCGCTGTGCGATGCCTATTTGAATATGGACATTTACGCTGTATAAAGTTCCTTTTGTTCCTCCTCGAGCGGATCCAGCTGTAACTTTTTTTCGGCTGTCTCTGCCAGAGCCTTTAAGATTCTGGTCGTCTTCCTACCAGAAATCGCGAGCTGTTTCGTGAGGTCATTGGACGATGAGCCAACAATTCCATTTGCTCCAACATGTGTGGCGAGTACTATGGCATGGAAGCGAGATTCCCTTAAGCTGCAGGCTAAACTGACATATTTCTCAGCCTTTCATATTTGAGCTTGCTCCACTCTGTTTTCACACGGCACAGTGAATTCAGTGAGATTCAGTTAAGTAGATAAACTTGAGTGGACTACAGTGTCCAGTCTCGTGCCAATCTTGTGATTATCTTTAGATAGTTTTTCCATCCTAGCTGTCCATGTCCATTTCAGTCAGTAGACACATCTGCTGTTCTAGACAGTGATTCGTATCCTCCTGACTATAAACTGTCGATGCTGGGGCTTCTGGAGGCGTACTGTTTCCTCTGACACCGCATGCGTGATCTCTTAGAGCACTTAGCAGTGTCTCCATGCATACAGTCCTTTGCCGGGAGCGAAACAATGGACTGTATGTAACGTTCATCGGCCTGACCAAAGCGTTAGACACCGTGAGCAGAAACAGAATGCGGCAGACCATGGAATGACACGACTGCTCTCCAAAGTTCTACAGCATGGTCATCCAGCTGCATGAAGATCAACGTGGCCAAGTCAGACTCAGCAATGACCTCTCCTGGAGCAACTGACCTGAGACCTCCTCTTTGCCTCTCTTGCCCCCACAGAGACAGCCTTGCTGCGTATCTAATCCTACTTCGCAGAGGCTGCCCAGATCTAGATCTAGGGCCAGGAGTCAGCCTGAAGAAGATGAAGATCCTCCATCAATCTGGACCTCTGAATACCACCCTGCCTACATAAACATAGAAGACACTGAACTGAAAACAGTCCATCAGTTCACCTACCAGGGGTGTATCAATTCATCAGAT
>CM065720.1:68568009-68588009 GCA_033310375.1 Conus canariensis | reverse complement strand
TCTTCTGAAGCATGTTAACCAAATTAGCTTGCAAAACGGACAGAAACAATGAAACTCTGAAGTTGCCTCGAAGACATTATGCATTAACATTCAGAAAAGGAAGGATATCACATTCCAATGTTTACAAACAAAACTTAATCACAGAATAACTGATATTACTGTAGTTTTGACAAGCTCGACAAACTTCAATTGTGTGATGAAGAAAAAAAAAAATCAACGGAACAGTTTCATGGAAATTATCTCGTGCGACCATCCTTAAGAGTCACTGAGCATCTATTCGATATCTCTCTCTCTCTCTCTCTCTCTCTCTCTCTCTCTCCTCTCTCTCCATTCCATTCAGATCTGTATCTTATCTTTTTTTATTTTTATAGAGGGCCTTGCCACTTCAACACAGAAACTTATTTTACTCCATTTAATGCTTGCTGATAGTGTGCTTAGAAATGGAAACAGAAAAAAGACAAATGTTCCAGTAATTCCATGTCAGATGAGAATCAGATTAGAAAACTTCAAAACAGAAACTTTTTTTTTACTCCATGATTTGTTTACTGATAATGTGTTTAGGAATGTAAACAGAAAAATAAGACAAATGTCCCAGTAAATCTGCATCAAATGATAAACAGAATATAAAACCAATTCTACGATTTCCACATGAATAGAAACGAAAGTAATCTTAAGTCTGCATTATTACAAACCAGTTATAACCAATACTTCCTCAATCAGATGGATGGTGTCTTTCTGTTATGCGTGCACTTGTTTATGTGCATTCAGCATTTACCTTTTTTTCCTCTTATTTCTGCAACTGCACGAGTAAGTATATGCATTAAAGAGTCTGCAGATATTATTTCTCTTAATGTCCAACTGCATTAGTAATAACATATAGTAAATAATCTGTAGGTTTATTTTCATTTCACTGTATAGATTGTCCGCTTAAAAATGGTACTCTGCAATTCCTTCACGTAAAGATGAAAAGTGAACACAAAAATGTGATATTGATACGAAATATAAGCACATCGAAAATAATAACTGACACAAAATATTGACACAAGACAGATCGATCACGTGACTATTATGCTAGTGATGAGAATTACTGGGAACGGGGTTGGAGGGTGGGGACGAGAAGCGGAGGGGTGGGGATGGGGTGGGGGAATATTGGGAAGGAGATTGTTTATTAGATGATAAACTTGTTTAGTCAAATCTTTCCAGCAGACACAAGTACTGGTATTGAGAGAGAGAGAGAGAGAGAGAGAGAGAGAGAGAGAGAGAGAGAGAGAGAGAGAGAGAGAGAATGAAATGACAATGACATCTTTAATGACAATAGCCTGATTAGCTCTAATGCCATGGAAGTGCAAAAATACAGAAAATACGGCAAATACGGCATATAATACATCAAACCAAGTAAATCAACTATATCACAGCCACTATGTGTCCGAAATTGGTCAACGTCAAATAATGAAACAAAAACGACAAACATAATAAAACATATATCTAAGGACAAGTACACATTTTAAGAGGAAAGCCTAATACCACACAGGGCTAGTATTTCCCACCCTATGTGTTCGATCAACCGACAAAAATACAAATACATAAATGATGACAACATGGATATCGCTTATATCTTAAGTGACTCGTAAAACCTTATAACGTAAAATTATCTTAGATTAGGCCTAATTCAAAATAGAAAGTCTTTTCTGCCTTAGGTTATATGCGTCGTTAATGAAATTAGCAAGCAATTTAATAGTATCCTCGTTTTCCGTTGAAAGGATACCAACAAGATCATGTCTCATCACATCACGATTACCAAATAAATCACATCAGACTAGGACAAATTTCAGAAAAACAAACACCCCCAGGCATTTCTTGTTAGGAGCTGTCAGACAACACTTTCTAATGGATTTGGGTGTGTTGAATCCATTTCTTTTGTCTGACAAGACTGAAATTGCTTAGATGGCCTGGAATATCATGTTTTTCAAAATGGCCGACAAACGAAAGTACGGAACCGGTTTTGATTCAAACACACCTTATTTGCTTATGTTTTACACTACTTGTGCTAAACTTTAATATATTTTTTTTTGTAATTTTCTACCGGTATAAATATGTTTCAGCCATTTGATTTAAATTATTTTAAAATAAGTGTCAAAAGCAGTATAAAAACACTAAAAAAAAAACAAGAAACCTTATAGTGGCCTCATACCTTCACACTTGACCGAAATTGAATGCTTCTACAAAGACTTAGCAACATTCTGAAGACTGTGTCACAGATGAGACGTCAGAACAAAAAAGTGAAGAAATGACACGCACTGAATGCAAGTCCCAGAAAAGAATTTTGAGCGTTGCACAAGATTTGGTGTATAATGTGAGTGGTGGTACACACTGGACCCCAAAGCACCTTGGTTTGGGCAGTACTGTCCATCAGGCTGCTAGGTCAAAGGTTGGTTCATCTATTTCACTGTGCTAGATGCATACTGAGTTACAACAACATAAAGCAAATTGACACAGCACTGGCAGAAAGCACTCTCAAGGCAATGGATCCAGCAACAGGAGCTGTGGTTCAACCAAATCTTGTGCCTGGAAGATTTGTACACTTCACTTGTGACAATATAGACATCAATGATTTTCACCTTGATGGAAAGAATAGTTTCCATGCCATTCAAGTTGCTGCTTGGCAGAGAGGCCCCGAAGGAGACATGGGGTTGGGAACACTTCAGCCTTCAAACAAAGACTCAACCCTTAAAGTACCTGAGGCCATGGACAAGCTTGTTCCTTGCAGAGATTATAGAAGGCCGTTCAGAACCTACAAATCATCTAACATCAAGCATGAGTGGTTCAATGTAACATCTGAAAATGAAAGTGCTGTTCAGTCCGTAGCAAAGGACATGACTTTCAACCTCATGCACAGCAAGGAGAAGGACAGTGAGACAGGCTGGACACAATTCAACCAGACTATCAGCACGGCTGACCCAGCAGTGACAAGCATTGGGTATATGCCCATCATACAAGCTCCAGCTCACGAATTGGACTCCCTCAACACTGTCATTCAGAGATGCAAGCACGTTGCTTACACACTGGGGCAACACTATGTTGTGCTAACAGTTGATGAAGCCTTGTTGTGCAAAGTGATGTAATTGAAATGGGTGAAAAAAGAATACCAGAACCTTCTGGTTGTCAGGCTTGGTGGTCTTCATATCTCACTAAACTTCATGAAAGTCACTGGAAAACACATGGAATGCTCAGGACTTGTGGAGTTGTGGGTAGAAAGCAATCTCCTTGGACCAAAGACCGCGGAACAAGTTCTGGCAGGAAAGTCGTACATCAAAGGCATGAGATCTCACAAATTAACACTTCAAGCCATGTGGAGAATCCTGCTTCCTCAGCTGTTGCAATTCATCAATGAACAAAAGAGAGGACTGAAAGAGGAGATTGAAGATAGTGTACAGAAGGAAGACACAGACGCGCTGCTGTCTCTTCTTGCTTCCAAGCAGTTCAGAGATCTTGTGGATGACTTTGTTGCATCCCGTGGTGATGCCAACTTTCAGTTTTGGTGGACTTACATGCAATGGTGGAAATCATGCTAATGTTCACCAGAGCAAGCAGAGATGGTGACTGGAAGCTGCATCTACACGCATTCACGTCCATGCTTCCATATATGATGCGATATGACCACACTAACTATGCACGCTGGGCTGTGTGTACGTGAGCGAAATGCAACAACTACCAGAAGAGGTCAAAGCTGAATTTGAAGCTGGAAACTTTGTGGTGAAACGTGGGAAGCAGCCTTTCAACCAAGTTGATCCAGATCAAAGCCAGCAGTGGCTCAATGGGACAGGGGGAAAGTGTGGCGGAATCGTGGGTATCACAAAAACACCATCAGCTTTGAGCAGATGGACGCTGTCCTACAACATGCGATCCCATATTTCCTGTGAAACCAGAGAAGCTTTTGACACTGGTCTAGAGGATACTGTCACCCATAATGAGTGCAACAGAGGAAGAAAAAGGCAGGACAGGAAAGATAAAGATAGTGTGTTCACTACTCTGAAGAACTTCAAACTGTTCTCCAGCGATGTTCCTGAAGAACTGCAAAACATTGCAACCAAAGATCTCGCCCACAAGACCATTGAGGAGGACTTGCCAACTGCACAGCAGAAAGGTCAAAATCAGTTGAACACGTTTATTGATGAGAGGTTGCTCCCTCATGCTGAAAGGAAGATAAAGTTTCGTGATGCCTTGACAAAGAACACGCCACTAACTTTTGCAAGTCTGTATGAAGTAAACCAGAAGAATGTGCACAGTACCAAACAGAAAACAATAAAGACAGACAGGAAGATTCTTCAGAGATTGATCAATGCCTATGCGGCAGGACGGAACATTGACCTCTCCATGGTTTTAAAACACGAACTGATGCCAGTACCCTCTGCACTAGCAGAGATGAATGGGACGCTACGTTGTGGTTCAAAAGCGCTTCTGCTTCAGGCACTCACTCGTGAAGTACCCTGTCCACCAAACCTAGATGAGGCTGATCTTGGTGACAATGCCGCACTTGTTGTTGATGGACAGACACTCATCTGCAGCACTGGAAAACCCCAACAAGCGACCAAATTTGGAGACCTGGCAGACGTTTTCATCAATACTCTCCATCAAGCTGGGCGAGGTTTCAAACACATTGATGTAGTTTTTGACAGATACAACCAGACTTCCATCAAGACAGAAACACGGGGAAGACGAGATAAAGATTCTCAGCCAATCAGAAAAAACATTGATGAAGGCAGAGAAGTGCCCCTACCAGCAAAGTGGGAGAACTACATTTCTCACCCTGATAACAAGGCTGACCTGGCGAAGTTTTTGTCAAGACAGATCATACTGCATGCTCCAGCTGACCAAACTATTGTTGCAGGTGGTGGCTTCAGTGATGTCACACAGGTGGAGTCTTCAAACCCCATCAGATATACGTCCTCTGGAGGTCTTCACACGAGGAGGCTGACACCAGGATAATCCTGCACTGTGTACACGGTGAGGCTGAGGCAAGCAGCATTGTTGTGTCCTCCAGGGACACGGATGTTGCAGTTCTGCTGCTGCTGCATTTTCATCGCATCAAGTGTCCCAAAGTCTGGATAAAAGCAGGCACTGCCAAATCCAGAAAATACATCCCCATCCATGCTGTTATAGAAACCACAGCCATTGAAAGAGATAAGCTCCAAAACCTTGCTGGATTTCATGCTTTCACGGGCTGTGACACAACGTCTTACCTTGCTGGACATAGACAACTTGCTTGAAGGTTTTCCTGCAGCAACCTGATCTGCTGAGTTCACTGAGAAAAGAAACTCTCACAGACGAGACACTGCGAAATGCTGAAGTCTTCATTTCCAGTGTGTATGGTGTACAAAACTGTGACTCGGTGAACATGGCTTGGTCAGTCCTGTTTCGCAAAGCCCATGCACCAGAAACACTACCTCCAACATGTGATGCCTTGTTTTTCCAGACACAGCGGACACACTTTCAGACAGCTATCTGGCTACAAGCTCACCTGCAGCACCCCTGCCTCCCCCCGCCAGAAACCATGGGCTGGAAACTAGAAGGCGGCACCTTGATTCCTGTTCTCAAGTCACTTCCATCAGTTCCTGAGGCATGCACTGATGTGATCTTCTGTGGATGCAAAAAGCAGTGCACTAGTTCCTGGTGCAAGTGCAGAGCAGCTAGTCTCCCTTGCACAGTAGCATGCAAGTGCAGTGACAACAATGTTTGTTACAACAAATGAAGCGAAGTGTATGAGTTCTAGACAATGTATCAGTGATTGTGACGTAAATAATGAGCAAAAATTATGTCTATAATTTTTACAGATTCGTTTGGCTGGTTTGAATAAAAAATTACAATAAGATGGAAGAATTCACTAAAGAAAGCAAAAACGATTGAAATTATTGGAGAAGTACCAGTAGATTTGATTTACTTATAATGACCCACTGACTTTAACTACAAACACTAAGTCTTATCAATATTCTTCTCCCTTTCTTTCAATCCCTTCTTCCTCCCTCATTGACACCCCATTCCCTCTCGAAAGTACAGAAACAGCTATTTCTGATAGGCTGTGAACGTTTTGTTTTTAATGGTAAAGAATTATTGACTATAGATAACTCAAAGAGTGCTTGAATGCTCTCTCTCTCTCTCTTCCTTCTCTCTCTCCTCTCTCTCTCTCTCTCTCTCTCTCTCTCTCTCCACCTATTTCGTCAAACAAAAACAAAAAATGTTTTTGTTTCTAATTAACAGATTGTTTTGTTACTTAAGGCAAGGTAAGGAGAGAAGTGAACTGTGGCTCCGTTTTGATTTTGTTTGTAGCTGCTGTCATATTGTACTGGCTTGACGTTTTGTATATTTATGATTAAAAAAATGGTTGAATATGTTAAAGAAAGGAATAAGATGGGTTTTTTTTTCTTTTAAATGTAAAATATAACAATAATTAGTCAATAACAAAACGTTTTTGTGGCAAAAACAATGGAAGTATAGTTACAGAATCCTTATGTCAGTATTTATGGCAGCCATTTTGAATATTTAATTTTAGTGCAAAAACTACGCGTTTGAGAGGTTGTCAGACAACAAAACTGAAAAGAGCATGGTCACATTCTTTAGAATCAGTTGTCTGACAATTCCTAACATCATTTGCCACCTACTTTTTGTTTTGGCCTTTTTTGTGAAATTTGTCCTAGTCTACATGTCATACGTAAACCATCATATTCCTTACATACGAACACAAAATGTGCTTCATCCTCTAGTCCGTCTGAACACAATGGACATACAGCATTTTCAGGAACATCTTTTAAATACCAGCTTCTATTTATAAACAGTCCTAACGTTCTCATTCTAAATCTTGCTAAGTATCCCCGGTGCCATTTATTTGTTATGATGTTGAGGTATTTTTCAGGCTGAAAGTAATCTTTAAATGAATTATACCAGGCGTATTTACTATTTTCTGTTATATGTGAGTGCCAGTTTTGTTGATAACAATCAATAAGCCGCTGTTTAAATTCATACAAAAACAGTTTTTCATTTTCCACCCCTTGCATCAACCAAATTATGTCAAATCCATTTTCGGTTAAAGCTCTTTTGATTCTGATGCCCAATTATGATGTCCTGTTTCATGTTGTCTAAGACGCATTTCATACGCCTGTTTACATATACGAGTTACTGGTAACCGGGTTAGTTTTAGCCAGTATCTCAGACATTTAACACAGGTTCTTATAAGTAATGGGTATCTACCTGATTCACCGCACGACATTTTATTTGAAGAATGTAAAGTGCATTGATGATGTCCTACCCCATCTTACTCATGTTATCAATACCTCTTTGTTCTTTGGTCACGTTCCTGAAATCTTCTGGTCCGCAGTGGTACGTCCATTGATCAAGAAACCTTCATTAGATAAAAATGTTTTAAAGAATTATCGGCCTGTATCAAATTGGTCATTTCTATCAAAATTATTGGAGAAGATCGTTTTGGAACAAATTCTGGAACATCTCGAAAAGAATCACCTTTTGAATCCTCATCAATCTGCTTACAGACAAGGCCATAGTTGTGAGACAGCACTCCTCCGTATAGTCAATGACCCCCTCTGCGGGCTTGACGATGGGAATGTTTCCTTATTAGCGATGTTAGACCTCTCCGCAGCATTTGACACGATCGATCATAATATTTTGTTCTCACGGCTTCAAACTTCCTTTGGATTCAAAGACACAGCTCTGCGACTGGATTATTTCTTACTTGACTGGACGGACTCAGACAGTGTGTGTACAGGGAAGATACTCAGACAGTTCTCCTCTTAGGTACGGTGTGCCTCAGGGTTCTGTACTGGGGCCAGTCCTTTTTGTGCTGTATGCTAGTCCTGTGTCTGACGTCATCAGTGGTCACGCCATGAGAGCTTTGCTGACGATACTCAGCTTCGTCAGTCGGCTCCCATTGCTGAAATTGACTCACTGATTTCTCGGACGCGGGGCTGCATTGCAGGCCTGAAGGACTGGATGACAACCAACAAACTACAACTAAACGACGACAAGACGGAACTCATGTTCGTGACAAAACAGCCTAACCATCCTTCTCTGCCTTCAACTGTCACTATCAATGACTGTGCTGTCTCTGTCTCCACCTCTGTCCGCATCTAGGGGTCATACTTGACCAATCCCTCTCCTTTGAGAAACAGGTTTCAAATATTTGCAAGATTGCCTATTTAGAACTAAGAAGAATCAGCTCTGTACGTCACCTTCTCTCTACAGATGCTACAAAAACTCTCATTTGTGCATTTGTCTTATCTAGAATAGATTACTGCAACTCACTTTTGGCCGGCCTTCCAAAATACCTGATAGAAAGATTACAACGAATCCAAAATCATGCAGCCCGAGTCGTCTGTAGAGCAGGAAAATATGATCACATTTCGCCTCTACTCCACTCTCTTCACTGGCTATCTGTCTCAAACCGTATCTCGTACAAAATCTCAACTCTCACTTTCTCTGCTCTCTTTGAAAATGGACCTTCTTATCTTTCAGATCTCCTTAAAATCTACACCCCCTCTCGACAACTACGCTCCTGTGCTGACGACCGCCTTCTGCGAATGACTCGCTTCAGGACTACTACTGGTGAAAGATCTTTCTCTTTTCGAGCTCCAGCGACGTGGAACAGACTGCCAGACTCTCTCAGACATTCAGATTCTATCTCTTCTTTCAAGTCTAAACTTAAAACCCATCTATTTTCTCATAATTAGTCAATGCTGTGGGGAGGGGGAGGGGGGGGGGGTACAACCTAACTCATAGCCGTCTGGGCCTTTTCAAATGTAGCGTATGTGTATGTTCTCTATTATATGTTATGTATTGTTGTTATGATTGAACGTTATAGGATTAAGTTTTTGTAGTGATATTTGAAGAATAAGTGAATGTCACATTGGTAGGATTAGGATTTGTTAGTTATTGTAGTAATAGTATTTGTAGTTGGGTGTAAGGTGTACTATTGTATATGAGAAGGGTGAATGTAGTATGACTTTGTAAAGCGCTTAGAGAAATTCGTTTGATTAAGCGCTATATAAGAAACCATTATTATTATTATTATTATATTTAAACATCTCTTAATGGCATAAGTGTGAACATTTTCCATATCTTTGTTTTCCCTTAATCCCCAAATTTCAGCGCCATACGTCAGCATCGGTTCAATCTGAGAATCAAATAATTTCCAAAACAAAATAATATCAGTGGATCCAAGTCTTCTCAAAGCACGAAGAATTTCAATTACCCCTTTTTTCCCTTTCCGGGCTGTTTCTGACCATCCTGGTGTCAAACTTAATTTTGTGGTGAAAATCATGCCCAAGTATTTATATTGGTTTGTAACTCTGACCTCATCTTTACCGTACCATCATACTTCGTTTGCAGATAGATACCCTCCTTTGCGGAAAACGATTATGTTAGTTTTGTCTAAATTTACTGTTATTTGCAATCGATCTGCTTCAGATTTGAGCACATTAAGTTGGTTTTGGAGTCCCATTGGAGTATCTGAAAACAAAATAACAACATCGGCGAATAGTAATAAGAATATTTCAGCTGCTCCTGGAAGTAACTGTATGCCATGTCTTCCACGTTTAGACAACTCTATAGCAAGTTCATTGATAAAAAAAGAGAATAATTGTGGACTTAATATGCAGCCTTGTTTTACACCTCTTGGACAAGAGAAATATTTAGAATACAAACATTTGTCGCGAACACAAGCCAAAACTGTATCATATATTCCTCTTAAAGCCTTGTACAATTTACCGTCAACACCAGATTTTCTTAATATATCCCATAATATATTTCTATTGACGGAATCAAACGCCTTACGAAAACCAACAAATGCTACATACAGTTTTGAATTTCTTGAAGATAACGCTGGACTACCGAATACAATGTGAAAATATGATTGGTTGTACTATAATCCCTTCTGAAACCTGCTTGTTGTTCAATAATTTTTTCCTCCCTCTCTGCCCATTGCGTTAACCTTTTATTCAAGATGTCAGTATAAATTTTACCCAGTACACTTGATAACGAAACCCCTCTATAATTATCTGGAATATTTATGTTTCCCTTTTTAAACAAAGGTACAATTATTGATTTTGACCACTCAGTTGGGAAAATTCCACTATGGAAGAGTCTGTTAAACAAATTGACAAGAAATTCTGTAATCAGATTATTAGAATTTTTCAACATCTCATTGATTATACGATCTGGGCCGCGCTTTTACCACGTTTTAAACTTTTAATACTGTCCTTTGCCTCTCTTGTAGTTACTGGATCATTAAATAAAGGTTCTTGAGAATATTCGTCCTCTACATCAAATATGTCCTCCTGAGAATCAGAATGATCAAAGGAGTTAAAAACACTCTGAAAATGATCGTGCCACTGTTCAACCGATATTTGATTGTAGATAAAAGTTTTTTTGCTTATTGATCTTATTGTTGACCAAAACAATTTTGGGTTGTTAACAGATGCTTTCAGTTTTACTAATCTATCAAAATTAAATTTCTTCTTTTTATCTTTTTTAATTTATTATAATCTGTTTTAGCCTTTACGTAACTTTGTCTTCGTTCAATAAGGTTTGTTTTAGAACGTCTATAACTTCTGAGGAGGCCCTTGACTTGTTTTTTCATTCTTTCACAATTCCTTCAAACCAATCATTAACTTTTTTGTATACCTCCCAACCACACAAACCATACACGCAGCAGCTCCATATAACGCATTCGAAAAAAGATTAACACATTCATTTACATCAAAATCCAAAAGATTGTTTGCTCGTTCAATGCTCTCTTTAAACGTATTAGATTCCAGTTCCTCTCTATATATCTGTACATTTTCCTCACACCACACAACTTTTTCCTCGCCACGCACTGTTGTCTCTCTTTCCACAACACTCTCTCCTTTCTCCCATCGCATTTCAACAGGCAAGTGCCAAGAATACAATTGTTCATTAATAAGCATGTCACAGTAACCATGTAGTTCCTCAGACACAATAAAATAATCAATGGTACTGCTTCCGTGCGGTGAAATATATGTAAAATCGCCATGTGAATCCCCTTGACAGTAACCATTTAATATTATTAAACCAGACATGAAACAAAAGTCCAACAGTGATTTACCAAATTCATTAACAGTTTTATCTTTAGAACATCGTAGGAACTTTTCTTCTTCATCATAATCCAGGTTTTCATTAGGGTGTAAATAATCAATCATATTTTCAATTTTCGGTTGTTCATATCCTGTCCTAGAATTAAGATCGCCACAAAAAATAACATACATATCTTCCTTTTCGAGCAAGTCTGACAGGTGTTCTTCAAAAATAAGAATGCCATTTTTCATTTCACAGTTATTATAATAAGGACTACCTTCAGGGGGGACATAACCAGCAATGAATAAAACGTCTTTTTCCAGATCAAATAAACATTTATCCAATTTCAAAACAATCAAATTATCGCACTTTACTCTAACTTGCATAACAAACTGAGAAAAGCAATCTTTTACCAGCACCAAAACTCCACCTGAATTTCTTCCATGCGAAGATAATTTCGTTGCAGGAGCATCATATTTTGCATGATCTTGAAACATATTACAGAAATCATATGTACCAACAAAAGTCTCAGTCAAGCACACGAAATTAAATTCACGAACATAATTAATAAAAGATAAATCATTAATTTTACTCAAAAGGCCCTCGATGTTATCAACACAGAAACGATAATCGCGTTGTCGGTTGATCATGCTTGTCCTATTTGTCACTGGAGCGTGACCCAGATCGCAACGCTCGCCTATCGTCACTGTCACTACCAGTGGCCGCAGGAAATGTGTGAGCGTTCACTGACAGGTAACCTTTCAACTCTGTCTGCTCTCTGTCTTTACTACGGTCTGCACGTGTTGCTCCCCTCCTCTATTTCCCCCTCCCCCACCACGCCTGTGCTGTCCCTCACCACGCGAAGCCGAGGTCGATTTCATCCCACCAATCTCCCGCTCTGTCCTTCCCCTTTTGCTGTGAGAAGAACTGGCTAGGTGGGTGTTGTCCGGGGTCACATGACGCGAGGTTTCCCCACTGCTAATAATAGCGGGAGTTTGTTGATGTGTCAATGGCGTTGTTGGCGTGTTGCCCCTTCTGCCCCTTGTGTTCCTTCCATCAGTCCGTGTGAGGTGTTGTGCGGGTGGAGAGAGAGAGAGAGAGAGAGAGAGAGAGAGAGAGAGAGAGAGAGAGAGAGAGATTGATAGATTGATTGATTGATTGATTGATCTTTAATACACAAGGATGGAGGTTTTAGGCCAAAGCCTAGTCTTACAATCTGTCCTTGTCATGCATACATTATTTCAGCACTTATCATTCATACTGACAATTCAACATAGTAACATGGTAATCTAATTCTACAATGATAAGCAAACTATTCATAAAAGCACTAATGAGATGGGGGATGGTAAAACAGAAGGAAACTTACAAACAAACAAACAAAACTACAGAGAGAGAGGTCAGAGGAGGGTGGGGAAGAGAGAATGGTAGGTAGGGGGAGGAGAAAAGGGATGGTAGACAGAGTGGGAGTGGGGATGAGGATTTTAACGGAGTAGGTTTTATGTTTAGACGATTTATTCAAAGTATGGTTCACATAAGACTTGCGAATGGGCGCTAATCATTGTAATCGAATAATTTAATTACTGAGACATAAAATGTTTATGCAAATGTTCCTCGAAAAGTTTTAAAGTATTCATGTTTTGTAGATTCGGTGGAAGTGAGTTCCAGACATGTGGTCCAGAGTAAGCTAGGCTTGTTTTGCATAGATCAATGCGTGGGTAGGGAAAAAGGAATTTCGTCGAGCCAGAAAAGCTGTTCGATCTTGTAAAAAGGGCATTGATATAACATGGCATAGTATCTGTCAAGATTGTAAACATAAATGATGCCTTGTTGAATTCCAATTGCCTATTCAGAGGAAGTATGTTCAGCGCTTTTAGTTTTTCGTCTGTTGTTAGAGATACAGCTGGATGGAGTAGCTTTGCTGCACGTCTATGGAGAGAATTCAGCCTTTTTTTGTGGACGTCACTACTTCCGTCCCACACTATTGAGGCGTAATTGATACGTGACATTATGTGTGCACTGAAGAAAAGTTTAAGCACATTACTGTTGACGTAGCGCTTTAATTGAGATAACAGGAAAAGGTGTTTTGAGACTACCTTGCATACGTTGAGATAAAATTGCCATTTCAATCCTTTATCTATCGTTAACCCTAAAACACGATGCTCATCTACCTGCTCGATAGAAGTGCCATTCAACTGAAGTTTTAGGCAAAGAGGAGTCAACTGGTGTTTTGGCTGTGCGTATATCATAGAGTTTGAAGAGGAGACAGAGTGAGAGAGAGAGAGAGAGAGAGAGAGAGAGAGAGAGAGAGAGAGAGAGAGAGAGAGAAACGAGGCAAAGACGGAAGAAAAGAGACAAAAATGACAAAAGGATGTGAACTCTGAAAAGTGTGATGGGTAGGGGACTCTGTGTGTGTGTGTGTGTGTGTGTGTGTGTGTGTGTGTGTGTGTGTGTGTGTGTGTGTGTGTGTTTGTGCGTGTGTGTGCGAAGTGTGGGTAGGAGGAGGGAGCGAGGGGGGTGATGTAAAAGATAGACGCACAAACATTGTTAAACGACAGAAAGTCAACAACAAAAAAAGAAGACAGAACTGTCTCAGAGAATGTTATATCACAGTGAAACAAGACAAACCTTATTATCTCCGAAAGAGACATTGTGTCAGGCGCAATGGTGATAATCATAAAAGCCCCCAAAATGGACGGAAATGTATACATGTATAATGCGATTAACGAATTTTGCCAAAAATACATGAAGAATCAAATATTGCACAAAAATGCACGTTTAAACAGTCATGTAAGCAGACTACCTCTAAAATGTAGTTCACTACCTTGAAGGCCGGAAAGTTAAGGACAGAGTCAAAACTTCTTCAGAAAAACCAACTTCTTCAGAAAAAAAGAAAGAAAACACTGAAAGAGTACCACTAGTGTTGACATTTTCAAGATTATTGCCAGATGTATAAGCTGTGCTAAAGAGACATGGTGATACGCTCTATAAGTCAGAATACATGCGCAAAGTATTCCATAAACTACCGATGCCTGCATACAGACGGGATAAAAATTTATGTGATACGTTGGTTCACCAGAAAACTGAAAGAGCAGTGAAGGGAAAAGCAGAAACTTGTGATTGTGACATCTGTTCTTCACTAGTAACTTCAACAGTGTTGGACACAAAGCAGAAATCTTCACACAATGTTATGAGTAATGTGACATGTGCAGATAGAAATTTGATATATGCTCTGTTGTGTAAACGGTGTGATAACACAGTTTATGTTGGTGAAACCGGACGTTTGTTGAAAGAACGAATAGCGGAACACAGACGTGACATCAAGTTCCAAAGAGAAAAGCTAATAATGCGACATTCCTTCAGCATTCAGTGGAAGACCTTGCTGTTGCAGTGTTGGCAAAAGCTTACGGTGAAAGCAAAAGCTTCAGACTTATTATTGAAGAAAAATGGATAAGGACATTAGATACTAGGATGCCAAATGGATGTAATGTTAAGACAAATTTGTAACAACCCTATCCAGATTTACCTATGAACAACATTGATGATTTGCAGAAACTTTATATATATTTTTTTTCAGATGAGAGTTCTTGTATGCTATGCACAGTCACAGACAGGACTATGGTCACATTATTCTATGGTTTCAGTTTCATTGTGATTTATGGAGCGTATTGTTATGTTTTTAAAGTACATTGGTTACAGTATAACTAACACACACACACACACACACACACACACACACACGCGCGCGCGCGCGCGCGCGCGCCGCACGCACGCACACACATACACACAACTTGCTCCCCCCCTCCCCCCCCCCCCCCCCCTTTTCTTTTTCCCTTGTTGATGAAATCACATAATATGATGTCAGAACTTGCGTAATATATTTATGACGTCAATTCTTTGCTCTGACCAGTTGCCAAAGATGGACATCACGTAGTTGCATTGCCTTTGTTTTTTTTTTTTCTCTATTGAAAAAGGCCACGTGGCCGAAAATTAGAAGAGTGGCATTGTGGTTTTCTAAAATGAAACTGTTTAATGTAAAAGTTTAGTTGTTAATCAAAAGGGGGGGGGGGGGGGGGGGGGGGGGCGTGATGGGGGGGGGGGGGGGAGGGGACTCTATATTTGTCCGATTTGTTGCTAGTTGCCGTGCGTGAGCGAGGGCCTTTCACATAGTCCACTGTCAAGATTCCAAACGGGCTACTGTCTGGAGAAAAAAAATAGTCTTTGAAAATGAAATTTTGACTGTGACAGACTTTCTGCTCTGAGTAGATATCGGCATATTCTGTAACAGCGAAAGCAAGTAAGCGAAAAAGGGGAAATTGAACTTAATACATCCAAAGGATACACTTAGTGTCCAAAATTAACAGACTGAGCCAACCTTGTTGGAAAGAGATTTGGAGCATGCGTTGAAAAGCAAGCGAAAGCATGTGCACTTCATGATAAAGTCATACCTACATCCAGGCCCAAGCGTTTCTCAAACGTGAAAATAAATTTAAAGTTTCCTTTTGTTTAGATTTATACCTGGAAAACGTCCACAGCTGAGAAGGGTTGGTCAGTAAACGGTATTTTTCTATGATGGACAACTGATAGTGGATGTGCACCGTAGTATGCGCGCGTGTTTGTATGCACACTCTTTGGGGTTTGTTTGTATCTTTTATTTTTCAGTATCTGCCCTGTTAATGATAACAGGCCAGTGAGGAGAAGTCACAGTGAACTGCACATTACCAAAGAAAAAACGTGAAGAGTATTAGGGAAGAAGCAAGGCGAAGATGTCTACTGGTTTTAAATACCACTTGATTTAAACCTTTTTTTTTTTACATTGCTAGTCCTTAAAAAGATACACACACTTCAGATATTAACTTCAGATTTTACGCGAAAGCTTACACATCTTGAAAGCATTTCGATCAAATACGCTGGCGTTCATAACCACTATAAGAGTGAGAAAAATAATGAGGAGGAGAGGAGGGCTGTCCCTTTTTCGTGTTTACTACTACTATTTAATGCATTATAATGCTACAACAGAAAATATACAACAAACAGATTAAAAGCCTGTTTTTTTTTCTCACCTCAATGGCTGTCTTCCTGTTCTCGTATCACTATGCTGTTTACGACCAGACCGACTCTTTAAACCCTTTCTCTCTGACTAAACGTAAATCCAGTCTGTTCTCCCATTGAACACAAAGAAAGTCCACGCGAGCAGAGCTGAGGGCACAAGGCTTGTTTAATTCGCCGAGTGTCGTGGCAGGATTGAAAAACTGTTACCCATAGGCACAAAGCCAGGGCTGGGAAGAGTGGGTGTTGGTGGTGTGGTCGGCCATGTCGAAACTCAGGCCAGACCAGTTGAGGTGTGTGTGTGTGTGTGTGTGTGTGTGTGTGTGTGTGTGAATGTGACAGGATGGAAAACAAATACCTACAAGGAAGAAGGGAGTGGGGTGAGGGATTATGCTGTTAACAACAGACATCTGGACACTAGTGTTATAAGGTTTGCTAGGTATCCTACCCGAGCTGGCCAAAATGGAATCGTGTGGATCCATATCAAATGGTCCTGAGAGGGAACTGAGGAAAAGGAATGGAAAGGTAACTGCCACAAGGAGTAGACGACCAGCGATAACGAACACTAACAAACCACCATGGGTGACAGCAGCACCAAAATCTACACAGACTACAGTCTGAGAAACCTTGTCCTCAAGGGCCTCAGGCCGATAGGACGTTAATGTGAGATTAACGTCCTATCGGCCTGCGGCCCTTGACGTCCCACCCTGCGCCCTGCCCTTCCTCGTCATCCCCAACGCTACGTCATCAGAGAATGCCGGTAAACAAGTCCAGTGTCCGTCAGACAGCTTCACCAAGCCCCGTTCCTTCCGTCCCTGGTGACAGTGCTGTTGCTCCACATGACCTGGATCTTGCTAGCCAGGAAACCCTCGCTCCTGATCCAGAGGCCAGTGCCGTCTACCAGAAAACTGCCACCTCATTCTCCTGCACCACCATGGCTTCCAGTGTGATCGTCGCTCCTCCACCGGTCAGTGCATGTTCACAAAACAGTGCTTATACTCATGCTGGTTCACCTGCCCATACTGTGCCTACGACAACGGACAAATTGAATTGTTTCCTGTCTAGTGGAATTGTCTCAGCCGACCATTCCGCCGTTATGGACCATGTGGATACATGGAACTCTGACGATGTGGAAAGTCAGTCTTCTTCTCAGCCCTTGTTTCATTCCCAGCAGTCTCCTTCAATTAGTGGCCAGTCCCCTGCCTGTTCTTACATCATCCATCAGGTTTCATAGGAAAACGAAACCCCAGTCAAATCACCATGCCATCCACCTCAAACCCGAAGCAGAGCCAAATGTCGCTAAACACACCTGACAGACACATTTACTTCCACAGGCCCTAGACACACTCCTCGTGCAGCCCCAGCCCCCTCCAGTAGCTAGGAATTCGGCCCTGCCTGTGTTTCAAATCACCCCACGGCTCAACAATCTGGCATTTCACAATATGCTAAAACATTACGGTTTGTGACTTATAATGTGGAAGGTTTGTCAACGGTGTATGATAATGAGGTTCACTCTTTTGTATTTTTTAATGATTTCATTCTTTTTGTTGAAACTTTTTCACATTCCTTCCCAAGTCACTTGTTTCCTTATGATGTATATATTTCACCTGGTGTTCAAGATTCTGATTCAGTTACCGCTAGACTGTCCAGTGGAAATGTACTTCTTGTAAAGAAAAAGCTGACTAGATTTATTACACATATCACAAATAAATATGACAATTATTTGGTTCTCAGGATATCAAAACTACTAACGGGTCTTTCTTCTGACTGCTATTTGATTGGTCTGTGTATCCCACCTTCAAATAGTGTATTTTATGCTGAAACTGAAATTGATAATGGTTTATGTTTTTTTTATAACTGTATCGCTGATTTATTTGAAGAAAATGGCGAACTACCTATCATTGCTTTTGGAGATTTGAATGCCAGAACAGGCAATGGTAATGTTCCTGATTACTCCACAGACGACATAATTGGTGAAGTTGCAGAGGATTCGAAGTTGTGTAGCAGATGTCATAGGGAGTCAAAGGATGGTGTTACAAATGAATTTGGTAAATATTTTAATATTTGCTTCAAATATGTGATCAATATAACCTAATTATAATGAATGGGCTTGTGTTGGGTGATGAGGGGGCAACTTCACTTACATTGCCTATAATGGTTGTAGTGTTATTGATTACTTCATTGTATCTGAATGTATGTTTCCTGCGGGTTCATATTTGAAAGTTATGCCCAGAACTGAATCAAAACATATGCCTGTAGAGATGCTTCTTGAAGTACCGAAGGCCACTGAATTGAAACCCACCTCGCCCCATTCCACGATAAGTAAAGTTACTAAGTTTGAAATAATGAAAAGAAAAATGACTATTGTGCAATGTTTAATAATAGTGATGTTAAGAAACTAATTCAAGATGCTAGTAATTTAATAGATCTTGATATTGATGCATCATTAGTTTCTTTCATTGGTGGTCTCAAGATGGCTGGAAAAAGTATGTTAAAGACATTAAGGGTAGATAGTTTCAGATAAAAGCCATGGTTTGACAGAGAATGTGCTGATAAAAGACGTGAAGTACGTAAAGCTTTACGAATATTTCACAGAGCTTGCGACAATATTGCTAACAATGATGTTGATAATTACAGTAAAAAGCTACAAATTACATATATTACAGATATGTGTATGTAATTTTAAGGAGACAGAACAAAAATCTGCTTATCGCTAAGAGGTCCGAACACAAACACTCCATTCTAGATACACCTGTGAATAGTGGTGACAATCCTAAACGTTTTGGGGCCCACTGTTAATTCTGTTCTTACACCTAAAGAATTCAAGCAAATTCGATCACTTCTGATGAATGGTTTGATCATTTCAAGACGATTTTTAATAATGATCTATCGTAAGATATTGATTTAACAGGTTTTGAAGATACTTTGCAAATTAACTAGCCTGTAGACATAAACTTGGACTGTGTTCCACTAGACAGAGCAATAGATCAATTGGAAATTGATGATGCTATAAAAGCGTTAAAATGTGGTAAAGCATCTGGTTCCGATGAATTATGTGGCGAATGTTATTTTTAAAAAAAAATAAAAAAAATAAAAACTTATCTCAAGATGTCATTTTATTTTTAACTCAATACTTCAATAACTTGTTTGATTCTGGTAGTTTTCCAAAACGTTGGTCTCAGTCCATCATTCTACCTGTGTATAAAAAGGGTGATCCTGATTGTCCTGACAATTACAGGGGTATTTCCTTGCTAGATATTGGAGGCAAGATGTACAGTTATATCCTTAATAAAAGACTTACCGAATGGGTTGAAGATAATGATTTAATTGATTCATCTCAAGCTGGTTATAGACGAAGTCATAGTACAATGGATCACATTTTTACTCTTCTAGCACTAGTTCAAAAGCAGTTACTCAATCGGAGCAAGCTATACGTTGCATTTATTGATTTTAAGTTCGTCATAGTACAATGGATCACATTTTTACTCTTCTAGCACTAGTTCAAAAGCAGTTACTCAATCGGAGCAAGCTATACGTTGCATTTATTGATTTTAAGAAGGCCTTTGACTTAGTTAACAGGCAGTATCTGTGGATGACATTAAAGAAAAAAGGAAATAGGGGCAAAATGTATAAGCTGTCAAAGGCATGTATGAAACTGTGAAAGCTATTGTAAAAGTGAACAACCAGTTTACTGAACCATTCTACTGTCCTCGGGCTTAAGACAAGGAGGCATTTGCAGTCCAGTTTTATTCTCACTATTCATTAATGAACTTGCAATTGACGTAATCCCTAATGGTAAACACGTGTAGAGCTATCCCCAGATTTATTTGAAATTTCGATACTACTTTTTGCTGATG
>CM065720.1:68538009-68560509 GCA_033310375.1 Conus canariensis | reverse complement strand
TCTGCAATAATTAAAATACGTGGATGCCAGACTTACGGACCGACCCCCCAAAGCCTCAACCGTGAGACAGTCCTGCGCGGGTCCGGCAAAGGGAGAGCGCGTCCGCCCTGTCGGATACACACCAAGTCGCGGAAAGGATAGCGTCCTATCTCCTTCCAAGGAGATACAGTTACACACAACGACGAGGGCACGAAGGTTTGAGAGTGAAGGTGAGATGCACTCAAACCAGGCACACAGGTGTGGCGGCCGTCCAACACCTGTATGCGGCAGGTAGGGCAGTAGCACCAGCGACCCTTTGTTCATTCAAAAATTAAACACACACAAAATAAAAACAAATCAAATTGAATATCCTTTGTTCATTCAAAAATTAAACACACACAAAATAAAAACAAATCAAATTGAATATCCTTTGTTCATTCAAAAATTAAACACACACAAAATAAAAACAAATCAAATTGAATATCCTTTGTTCATTCAAAAATTAAACACAACATTGTCTTTTTGAATGAAAATAACTAGGTTTCTTGGGGGAAATAGTCTGAGATGTGGTTTCCACAGCAGTGAAAAAAAAACCACAAGCAAACAAACACATACACAAACACGCACAATAAATGCACACATACGCATACAAGACGCATGACTATCCAGTTTTATATGCATAAAATGAAAAAAGGAAACCCCTTGTCAGTTGAAATAGTAAGCATTGAGAAATGAAAACTGCTGGGTGTGACTTTTGATTCCACGGTATAACCTTGCTTCGGGAATCAAAGATTCTCGTTGTTGTTGTTGACAAGATAGAACCTCGATCAGTAGTGATGCACCAGATGGCTCACAGCCCGCCAATAACTGTCCACGTCACGAACACCATGACGATACTTTTCTTTCAGGGCCAGGAGTCGTCCTTCCAGGAGACGCCATCGTCGCTGACGTCTTGTTGGGTGACCTCCCCTGTCCATGCTGAGGATACCGCTTTCAGTCGATGCCTGGAGGTCTTTTAGATGTCTGACGAATATCCAGAGGTTGGGATGCCGTACGCCTACTCTGTTATTCCACGAGCGATGAAAAGACTCAGCGTTGTTGTTCGTTCGGCAATCCATGTTCCTTTCGTAAACATTCCAGACAGGAGGGGGGAATTGACCAACAATGTAAGTGTTATGAACAGAATTGAAGAAGTTAAACAAGGCAGGGTACTGATAGATCTTCCTTCGGGTACCAGGTAAATTCCGCAATAATGTAAAGTTGTTCCTCACCAGGGCCACTGGTAGAAATCCTATAGCCATGATTTTGCGGAGTATTTCCTTGAGATTTTCATCTCTTTTGTAGGCTCCTGTGAGTCCAAGTTCTTGGATGCGGCGCCATAAGGACTGGTTGAAATGGAAATAGCAGAGTTCCGTCCGGGTGTTGGGCAATTCTGTCTCCACTGCAGTTATGAGTGCTTGCTCGAAGTCCATAACAATGGATGCAGGCTCCCAAGTGTGCCCTGTCAAGCGCAGCACTTTACGCTTGACTGCTTGCAGGATCTGCCGGTAGTCTCCAATCGTTTTGTTGGTCATCAGCACTGTGAGAAATGGTAAAACGCGCCCATGGTAATCGCCTTGAATCACCAGCATTTGGCTGTATGGTCGAGGACACGTCTTGAACGTGGCATCCATGTATAACAGGTTGCACTCCGTCAACTTTCTAATGTTTTCATGTGTGCCGAAGATAGCTGTGCCCCAGTCATTGTTTTGTTGGAGCATGAATCTAGATCCACGCCAAGTTTCTTGCTATGGTCCAAGGAATTGTACTTCTTCAACTTCTGCAGGAATTTCCGGAAGGTTCTCAGTCTTAATTCTAGACATCTGAGACCTGATGGAAACGAAGTCCGGAACCATAGGAGGCCTGTCTCCCCCTCCTTGTCCGACTGCTTGGTGAGCTGCGGCGACTTGTTCATCATAAACTCTTTTGATAGGCTTTGTGGGATTGTCTCTGATTTTCTGTTTTGCGTCGTTCAGAAACTTGTCCTTTTTGATCTGATCTACGTCAGAGTCATGAATGTGTCCCATTTCCTGGTAAATTATCCTTATTTGAGGATTTTCTTCCTCAGGATCAAACAGATTAGTTGTGACATTGGCCCTACACGTCTTTCGCCAACAGCGCCAAAACATGGTTTGATGTTTTTTATTCAGTTGATCCTTGTGGTCTCTGTGTATCAGTACACGACCTCTTCCCCTGGAGCCAACAGCGATCCAAGTTGCCATCTTAAACGACTTGAAGAAGTTTACCTTTTGAGATTCCTTCTCGTTTGGCTCTGAAAGTTGTATGCTTAGCTTACTCGGAGAAGGACAGGAAGCAAATGAATATTATTGCGCAAGAGGATTCTGCGCAAGTCAAAGATTGTCTAGCATTGCTTCCCTTGTCACTTGAAAAATAATTATTAGGCTGGCGCTATTGGGAGTCAGCTCCGAATAGCGTAATTTGCAATATTGGGAGTCGGCTATGAAGGTACGGAAGGACGGAAATTTGAAGACTAGTGAACCCTCGGACTAGTGAACCCTCGGACAAGTGGGACGTTCCCAAAGCGGCGAGGCTATACAAGCTTCTACCTACCTACCTACCTACCTAAAAAAAACCTGATCGACAGGTGAGAGGAAGCTCACTCAGCCTACGTTTAACACCACGTGCAACCTGAGTCCACACGAAAAAATGACAATGCAGGATGGAAGGTGGGCTGCAGAGATTTTAAAAGCTAAAGTAAAACTAAGTTGTTTTTTTTTTTAAACATATGACACACTGCCTAAGGTTATCGTTGAACAAAACTAACCCCCTACACAAATTCTTCCCTCTAGACAAAACGGACCTTGAACATGACAGTTGGAAGAAACGTGCAATGCGTGACAGAGAGAAAGAAGAAAGAGAAAAAGAAGGAAGATTTATATCATGGGAGAGAGAGAAAAGTAGAATCTAAGAAATATGCCAATGATCATACTAATAATAATGAACATATTCCTAAAATCAATGAAAATGACAGTAAAGATATAGTAAATGGGAAAGATAATAAGTTTAAATCGAAGAAACGTAGTGATGCATAATGGAAATATTTAATAATAATAATAATAATGAATATTTCTATAGCGCAAATCCTAGATTAGCTCTAAGCGCTTTACAATACAAGGACTAACGAAAGCACGCACGCACGCACGCACACACACACGCGCGCACACACACACACACACGCACACGCAATATTACAATAGTAATATTAATAGACGTTTTAATTATAATGATATTACAAGAGTGATAAGAACAACAGCAATACGAATACTAGTAATGATAATAATATTGATAGTACAATAATGATAGTAATAGTAGTAATGTTAACAATAAAAAGTACGCTAATAAGAATAATGATCAAACGAAGTAATAGAAATACTACTACTTCCACTATTGATAATATTATGGCAATAGTAACAGTAATTATAATCATGATAATAGTAGTAATGATAATGGCAACGTCATCAATGATGATAGTACTGACGATGATAATGAGGAGAAGGCGGATGATAGTAATGAAAAGAATAATAATGACGACAGTAATAATGACAGTCATAATGATAACAGTAATGTTAGTAATAATGATAGAACATGGAACGGAACAGAAACGATTACTTGGTAGAAAGATCACATTCAATTGAAACACGGAGGGAAACAAGCGCGCGTACACACACACACACACACACACACACACACACACACACACACACACACACACACACACACACACACACATGCACGCACGCACGCACGCACGCGGCAAATAGACAGAAAGAGGGGGCAGGGGGGGGGGGCAACTTTAACACCGATCTTTCCCTCTCTGTCAAAGCACCACTTATTCGTGTTTAACTTTGCATTCGGAAGTTGACAATATCAAACAAAAGGCTATTGAGGTTCTTTTAAAAAGTTATTCAAATTGCTACTTATAATATACAAGACTTTGACAAGACGTTATGCGTGTTTAGAAGTTTAACAAAAAAAGAATTACGTGTGTTTAGCAGCTTGCCAAAAGCAACACATGCTAGCATGGGCACAGAGGCGCTCACACTGCTAAAGTATGATTAAGTCGATAGTGCTCACATTAATAAGGTGTTATTAAAGTTATTAAGGGGTCCTACCAGTGCGTGTTGTGCACTGTCTATTCTGAGACTGCTAAGATGTCATCAGAACCAGTCAGCAGGACAACTCGCGGTCGGATTACCCATCTAAATATAGTCAACCACAAGCAAAGGATTTGAGAAAACTGGAAGGTAGGCCACCGTGTATCACCCCTATGCTTTAACAAATTAAGCCAAACCTTTGATCACGTAAATGTTAAAACACTACCAATTCCAACGGATTTGCCTTTTTTCTGTGCAGCGTGAACACTTAAGACACCGCACAAGCATTCCTTTCTGACACCTGATTTTTTTTTCCCTTTTTTATGTTTCCTTTGTTTGACAGCTACAAGAACATATTTTCGAAGTTTCGTCATTTCATACAGAGTAGTTCTGTTAATTCATCTTCTTTCATCTCAAAACTGGAAAACAATTCTGAACAGCGACGTGTCTAGGCCGGCTTGTAGTCAGTTGCGATAACCCATGCAACGTGTAGTGAAGCAGTGAGGTGCCCGTTGCGAACAGTCGCGACGTGTGGTGAATGGGTTAACCCAGAGGAACAGTTGTGCAGGCGAGGGCCCCATTCAGCCGATCCAACTTTCACAAAGAGAAGCAATTTTTCTTTGAAAGCGCCTTTCAATTACGTCGACAGAAAAGAGGATCTATAGACTAGGACGCCACTCAAAATCACGTTCTCTTACAAAGAATATTGGGATAGAGGGTACGCCAGTATCTCTATAGAATGCTCCATAATCATTGGATGAGAATACTAGGGCCTTGGGACAGCCATACAAGCTTTGCGAAGAAGGTTAGTCTTGAATTTAAGGCCCCTGACAAACTATCACTGCTAGCGTAACAAGTTCGAAGTCCAGGGAAAAGAAATGTGAGAAGCAGTGAGAAACCACCGCAAATAGTTCTTTCTGCTAGCACAGGCTACCTAGATCAAAGTCAGGACTAAGCAACTGGGTCAAACAGTTCTCCCAGGACTAATTAGGACACACAGCCCTGTTCTCCATGACTGCCTGACTACGTACTTTTTTTTAACAAGAAACTTGGTTAGCTATGTAATGTGTTCATTATAAATAAATGAATAAATAAATGAATAATGAACAAGCAAATACCTGAACGAATAAAACTTGCACACACTCTCTCCCTTCCATTTCAATTCTTTATACTAGCATGCATAACATCAGACTCTCTCTCTCTCTCTCTCTCTCTCTCTCTCTCTCTCTCTCTCTCTCTGTGTGTGTGTGTGTGTGTGTGTGTGTGTGTGTGTGTGTGTGTGTTCTTTATCCAACTGAATAATACGTACGATGATCTGTTACGCGAACAAGTTTAATGCGCTTTGACGCCTTAAGCTGTAATCGTATTCTGTCTCTTTCTTGCCCGTCCATAATAACATTTTCACGAAGATAACTTCAACTTTCAAACTCAGTTATTATCTTTCATGTAAAATTATGCTTCTACTTTAATTGTTCACGAAAAGCTGTTAACAGCACATTGTATTTTCGCGTTGAAATCCAGAGAGTGGGAGTTGGACGTGCCCGCCGCTTGATGACTAAAGAGTGTCCTTTCTGATTGTGTCTCGTTTAGCCGCACAGTCGTCAATCAGAGACATTCTTGCTGTATTTTGAAAAAGTTTGTCTCGCGGCTCAACTGTAATTATGCCTTCGTCTGTCCATGTGAACCTGCGTTACCTCTAAATAGCGTCCCGTTTCGTGGGACAGAATATGGCAATGCACCAGTCACTGTGGCGAAGTGGTTAGCGTCGCGTTCTCCCGGCTGGGTGGTCGAGGATTCGATTCCCGTCAGAGCCATTTATTTGTGGGATTTTTCTGACCCCGACTGGCGCCTATCCAGAGCTGAAAATATTTAATTGCTATGAGCTCAATTGGCAAGACTGGGACAACATAGTCGAACTTCATCCACTCAATTGATGCGTCTCCGAGATTGTTGCTCAAGTTTCTTGACCAACACCGTAGGTGTCTGTATCTCTCGGGCCTGGTTTATGATAGGATACATGATAAAAAATTAAACCCAGAGTCCAGTGCAGATACCGCCACAACAGAAATCCCGTAACATCTTCTCAAACATCCTCATCCTCATCGATCAGCATTAAAAGTCTCAAATTCTGTGGCCTGTCATACCCGCTGTCATGGAGACCTCAGTTTCAATCGTTTTTTTCCCACAAAATCGGAAATGAAATGAGGCAGGGAACAGTAAACGAAAAAAAAAAAAACCCACTTGTTTACTATTTATCGTTTACTGTTCCCTGCCTCATTTCATTTCCGATTTTGTTTTGATTAAATTGAGGTTATTAGTATTTGTTTGTGTCCGTCTGTGTGTTTGTCTTTTGATCTCCCTTGCATCATTGGGTGGATCCTCAAGCGTAGGCTCAAAGATTGTCCCCTACATTTTATGCTTTAGCATAATGTCTTTAGTTTTTCAGCAACTTTTTTCCTCCCCAAACTTTCGTTTGGTTTCATTTACTACTCTCTTCGCTGGCTGCTTTGGGGTGCTATTGGATTCTTTTTTGCACCCTTGGTTGGTAGAACACCACAGTATTATGGACTGTGGTGTGTCTCTATTTGACGCCAGGAGCGGAGACACAACCAGCCGTGCCTCCCTGATGAGTTCCGACCCAGCGAACGAAAGGCCTCGGAGCAGACAATACAAATATATCTGCCTTCAAAATGGATTGCGATGGTTCCGTATGCAGCTAAGGAAGAGTTTTCATATCTGTAACGTATTTTCTTAATTTCATGTTCCCAGTTTCTCCTTCTTCAAACTTCTCTCCTCCTAAGTCCAAATCTTTGCCAAATCATTACTATGAAGACAGTTCAATTGTTGGTCTGCGCTTGTTTTTTACCCCCACTATCAGATTGTTCGTTTATGTATTTGTCTGACTTTATTCAAGTTTAAAAGGATGTGCTAGTCTTGAATAAAAGTTACTCTGTGTTAGGTTTTTCTTATGGGAGCAAAAAATACCCCACTTGTAAACTGTTCTTATCCACGTTTATGACTTTTAGGTTGATTCTGTCGGGATCACAGGTGTTGGCAATTTCACAGGGACTGTTTACTCGTGGGACTGTCTTCTCGTGACATAGTGGCGCCCTCCGCATGGGGAGCTTACTGACGCTAGCTGCGCGACCAATCAAGTATTGTCGGTAGAAGGGACGTTCCGATTACGTTTGTTCTGATTGTTTCTACCACAAATGTTGCAAGTCGGCTGCAGGTCTCAACATCTCTACACAGGCTGACCATGAATAACGTCCCTTTGAGTTTTTCCTCAGTCCACGTTACTCCTTGAGATCCGTTCTGGAGAAATGCAGGAACCACCAGTCTCAAGACCTGGGTTTCGGACTTTGGCGTAAAAAGCAAACATTCCGAAGCAGGAATAAGTCTGTGTTCAGCCAGTAAAATGTCCCACTCTGAGCCCTACAGTTGTGCTTCCCCATGGCTGCCGCTATGGTTCATCCGATGTCCCAGTTCGCCATGACAATTTGATTTGTGCTCACCGTCTTTCCTGCAACTCAGCCTGTGGCTGCAAAAAAAAAAACAACATCCATTTCTTAGGCTTCAGTTTCAAACCGTGTTGTCCAAGACTTTGCACTGTTTCCCGCAGGTTTTTCATGTGGTTTTCAAAACTGTTCCCCAAGACCAGAATGCTCCCCAGAAAAGTAGGTACAGTCTTCCATGCCAGACCTTTCAGATATGCCAGACCTGATATTTGGCACACGCAAGAATGTTGCTATATCATTCGTAAGCCCGAGACCCATTCTGATGTGTTCTAACAAACTGTTTTTAGTCAGAAATATCTCTCTCTCTCTCTCTGCGCGCGCGCGCGCGCGCGCGCGCGCGCGCGCGGTGTGTGTGTGTGGTGCAATGCTGACTTTCACCAGCCACAATGCGTTGCTGGCATCTAGTTTAGAAATCAACGTGATATAGGACATGGTGTTGAGACAATCTTCAACCAGTGCCAAGGAGAAAACTTCATCTATATCCCACTATTCGAACCCTATGTATTGTTTCGTCTTCCGTTGAATGCTGACCGACGCCTTCAGAGAAGGAGACGAAGGCATCGACATCAATTTCAGAACAGATGGAAAACTGGTTAACCTCAAAGGGCTCCAGGCAAAATCTAAGGTTATGACGGACATCATGAGGGACTTTCTGTTTCCTGATGACCGCGCTGTCAATGCTGGCTTGATCACTAACATGCAGTCCAGCATCGACAAGTTTTCCGTAGCCTGCGCCAACTTCGGTCTCACCAGAAATACAAAGAAGACGGAAGTTCCGCATTAACCCGCGCCAGACAAACCCTACAATGAGTCTAATATCACAGTCAATTGTGTGAGACTCGCTGCGGTGAGTTGATTCACCTACCTTGGCAGCACACTCTCCCACAACGTCACCATCGACGACGAAGTGGGCATCAGAATTGCAGAAGCAAGTGCAGTCTTTGGCAGATTACACACCGATGTTTGGAATAGAAGAGGCATCAGTCTAGTGACCAAACTGTAGGTGTACAGAGCACTTGTTCTCCCCACACTCCTCCCCACATGTGAAACGTGGATAGAGTACCAACAGCATGCCTTGAAGCTTGATCACTTCCACAACCTGCCTCAGAAGATTGTTAAACATGAAATGGCAGGAGAAAATCTCAGAAACAGAGGTGCTCAACCAAGCAGACCTGTCGAGCATCCACACCATCCTGATGCTGTCTTAGCTTCGATGGACAGGTCAGGTAGCTCGCATGCCAGACCGCTGGCTACCCAAGAGAGTCTTCTACGGTGAGCTGCAACAAGGCGTGCGTTCCCATGGAGGTCAGAAGAAATGCTTCAAAGAAACTCTAAAAACATCCTTGGAAGCGTTTAACATCAACCCTGACATATGGGAACAAACTGCTATGGATCAAGCTAGATGGCGCCTCTCTGTCCATAAAGGTGCGAATACATGTGAAGAACGGAAGACAGCTGCAGCGCAACAAAACAAACAGACAAGGAAAACCCGCGCCAGCAAGCAAGCGCAGGTCTCCCACTTTCCCTGTCCCAGCCATCACCGCACATTCCATGTACGTAGTGGCTTGATCAGCCACCTGCGTATCCATATAATAGGACAGAAGGGCAAGCAAGATGAGGCAGTTGAACACTGCAGTGAGTGGACCAGTGATCAGACCCCACCCTATTAGTTATGCATCTGGCCTCTGCACGAATAACCAGCAGAAACTATCCATCCAACAGTGCTGTCTGCTGTTATTCAGTGAGCATTTCAACTCCTTTCCACCTAATATTATTATCATTACCAATATTAGTTAATGCCATTATTACTATAATTACTATCATCATCATATCATTATCATCATTACTGTCATCATCGTCACCATCATTACAACAATACTGATGTCATTGTTGTTATAATTAGTATCACTATCATTTTTACCATTATACTTATCATGATTATGTCATATTATCAATAATCCCATTGCCAGCATTAACTGTAGAATTAATAGTAGTAATACTTAGATACATAAGTCATTTATAAGAGAGAGAGAGAGAGAGAGAGAGAGAGAGAGAGAGAGAGAGAGAGAGAGAAATATTGTGTATAGGTGTTAGTATGTTGCCGCCCCCCGCTCTCCCCCTCCCCCCCTCCCACCTAGTTTGTATGTAAACCCATCCCCTTCTTCCCTCCATCCTCATAGCATCAACAACCCAAATAGTAGCATGTACTTATCCACCACTGCAATATCAGCCCGCAATATCCTCCACCAACACACACATACTACCATATCTCCCACCATTTACCTCACACACAACTTACAGCTATCTTCCTTTCCCCTCTCACTACACGCTCTCTATCTATTGTTTATTCAGATACTTCTCCACTCCCTTTTCTTCACCTGGTTTTCTTTTAATTTCATATACTATTTTGACAACAGCTTCTGTTCCCTGTTCCCTCTTTCCTGTGCATATCGTGTGTGTGTAGGTGCTTGTAGCTATGCGGAAACACACACACACACACACACACACACACACACACACACACACACACCACGCACGCACGCACGCAACACACACACACACACACACACACACACACACACACACACACACACACACACGCACACACACACACGCACGCATACACACACACACACACACTTCCTCTTCTCTCTCTCTCTCTCTCTCTCTCTCTCTCTCTCTCTCTCTCTCTCTCTCTTTCCCCAACCCTGTCCCGCTCCTCTGCTCCAATACTCTCTCTCTCTCTCTCTCTCTCTCTCTCTCCTCTCTCTCTCTCTCTCTCTCTCTCTTCCCCAACCCTGTGCCGCTCCTCTGTTCCAATACTACTGTTAACCTTTCACTCTTTGATCATCCCTATTCCTTTCCATCTACTGTTAATATTATTAACATTACAATGTTTATCCTCACCACCTTCTCCCTGCTCCAGTAGCACTGTTAACTTTTACTCATTGACCATCTCCATTTCTTTCCACCTACGTGCGAATATTACTTTTATTATTATTGCTCTCAGTAGCACTGCCATCACATCATCATCATTAGCACTATCATCATCACCTTCATAAAAAAGCACCTAACTTCATTATTCTCTTTATCTCGATTAGTGTTAACATCATCATTGTTACAACTTCATAACTGTTACAAGTGTGATATTAACTACAATCATTAATATAATTATTATTCTTTACAATATTTCTGACATTCCAGCTTACCACTTTTTCAGCCTCCTAAAGCATCGCTATCATTACTATATGGTTACAATCATGATTATTATTAAAACTATTAGTATACATATTATAATTATTAATATGCCTATTAGATTCCATCCTTCCCACGATTCATACCTTCCTTCTCCTCTTTGTTCTGCCTGTCCTCCCCTCCCCCCCCCCCTCCCTATTTTCTCCCTTTCTTTAGCATTAGTATTAGTACTATTATCATCATTACTATCGTTAATAATATCATCATTTTTATCATTTCTTTTTTTACATTATATTTCTGTCTCATGCTTTTATTATCACTACTACAGTTTCCATTACCGTTACTATAGTTGTTAGCATTATCGTCATTATTACTAATACGGTTGTTAGTATCGATATTACCATCACTACCATCAACATCACCATCGCCATCGCCGCTAAAACTGCTGTCAGGGCAACCATGCTGTTAAAGAATCTTCTAACCCACTCTCCTTTCTCCCATACTATACTGTTCAAAAAAAGTTAAGGACCAACATTGAGAATGCACAAAAACTTTAAAAAATTCACAAATATTCAATTGTACCGCCTTTGTGGTCCAAACAAATTGAACCACACGCACAAATTGATAGTGAATGCGGCAACTGCAATTTTGTGACACACATTTCTCACGCGCCTTGAAAAACACGTGTCGCGACTTGACATTTTTGGAACAAATTGGGGGTGAATTTCTGATGTGTTTGGGATCCGAGGAGCATGTGCTGAATCAAAATCATGTGAAGCACGAGCTAAATCAGGCTGTAGGTCATAAAGTATGCTCAACCAAATGTCTTTAAAAGCCACTGTACTGGCGAAAAATGCAATGCAACAGCATGCCTCCACGTCGAAGACTGAACGAGCTGGATCGAGGAAGAGCAATAGGATGGCTCCAAGAAGGAGTTGCAGTCCGGGAAGTGGCACGGAGACTTGGGGTATCACACTCTGTTGTTATCAGACTCAGACAACGCTTTCAAGACACAGGAAGAGTGCAAGAACGACCACGCTCTGGTCGACTCAGAATAACAACACCACGAGAGGACCGATACATTGAAAGGCAGGCCACACAAGAAAGAACAGCAAGTGCAAACAACATCAGACGTCGCCTTAGAGATGCCACCAACACTGTTGTCAGTGATCAGACCATACGAAACCGCCTACACGCCGCTAACCGCCGTGCTCGACGACCAGCCATAAGACCTCGTTTGACTGATGCCCACAGAGCAGCACGCCGAGTATGGTGCACGCAGCACGTGAGATGGACACATGAACAGTGTGTTAACGTGATGTTTACAGACGAGTCGTGGTTCTGCCTGGATCCCACCGATAGACGGAACAGGGTCTGGAGACGCCGTGGGGAGCGTTCTGCAGAAGAAGCTGTCCTGGAAAGGAACCGCTATGGTGGGGGATCCGTTATGATTTGGGGCGGCATAAGCACACGCTACAGAACGGTTCCCTACAATGTGGCAGGGAACTTGAATGGTGTTCGCTACCAAACAGAGATTTTGCAACCCCTGGTGCTGCCAGCCCTTCAACAGCTTGGACGTCAGGCAGTCTTTCAAGACGACAATGCACGGCCCCATCGCACCAGAGCAGTAAACACGTTTCTCCAAGCTGCTGGTGTCAACAGAATGCAGTGGCCCGCAAACAGCCCAGACCTGAACCCCATCGAACATCTTTGGAATGAGCTGGGCTGGAGACCGCAGCAGCGTCGTCCTCCTCCTGCTAACCTGGGTCAGCTGTTTGAGTCACTCCAGCAGGAATGGGCTGCTATCCCCCAGGCCTTTCTGCACACACTGGTGAACTCCACGCGACAACGCTGCCTTGAATGCCTTGCCAATAACGGGGGACACACACGTTATTAACCATGACATTGAACAAACACTCCTCCTGTGACTTTCAAATTTGGGGGTGGGGGTGTTTGTACTGCGCTCGATTCCAGTTTGTTGATTCCTCGGACTTGTCATTGTCTTTACACACTTTTCACATATTCAATAAATTCATGTTACACTTGGAGATTGATCACTTCCCAATTTTCTTTTTTATAAGTCAGTGAAATGTTGGTCCTTAACTTTTTTTGAACAGTATATACAATTGCTATTGCCATATCATCACCAAAAGTAGTAGTAATCCTGCCTTTATTTGTTCCGTTGCATAGCAGCGCCTCATGACGACCATAATCCGTTTTCTTCCTGTCTCCTGAGTCGATTTTAGAACTGCCCTCTCCCCCCTCCCCCCGCCCCCCCCCCCCGCCCCCGTCCCCTTTTCTATTCCTTTTTTCCTTCTTTTCTTTCTTTGTCTCGTAGATCTGTTCTTTCTTGAGCACATAAACAAACCTAGTCAAAAATCAGATTGTCTCAATGGGTGAGAATCTAGGTGTAGGCCTATTGATTGACGAACCTCTGGTTTCAACAGCTCTCTTCACCTGCATTAGTCGCACAAGAATCAGTTCCTTCAGTTCCTATCTTAACTAAGAAGCTGGTTTTTTTTTTTTACTTTTATGCGCTCCTTTGTCAATTGTAAGCAAGATAACGGAAAATATTTTCTAGTCCTGGAGATCTAGCTTCAATTAAAACCCAGAGCAATGCTGCGCGGCGTGTTTTCGGATCCTCTTACCATGCGTGTGTTGCACCTGTCTCTGTTGTTCCCCTTCGCCCGTCGCACGCTGAACAAAGGATATTTTCAAATCTCTCCTGTGGATTAAGTCGCTTGAAAACCAGGCTCCAGCGTGTCACTCTGAACCCTTCAGTCCATCCACACCTCTTCATCTTCGTTCTGCTGCTGACATCCGCTGACAGACTCCATTCTTTTAGGCCAAAACCATACGGCCAACGTTTTTCTTTCTGACATCCACATGTACAGACCCTTAACCACCACCCTTTCATTTAGTTTACGACTTCTCGGACTGTTGGGCATGGTGTGTGTGTGTGTGTGTGTTTGAAATGTACGTGCTCAACGAGCGCCATTGATGACAAAATTTAGATCGTTTTGTACGTGCTCAACGAGCACCATTGATGACAAAATTTAGATCGTTTTATCGTGACTCGTGATGTACTGGGCATACAGCGGCAGCAACAGTAACAGTAGTAGTAGCAGTAGTAGTAGAAGTAGGAGTAGTAGATGGAGTAGTAATAGTAGTAGTAGTAGTAAATGTCGTGACGAAGCACCACCAGCAATAGCAGTACTAGAAATAGCAGTATTCGTTGTAAGTGAAAAATAATACTGATAATTGTGATAGGTATAATGTTACTAATGATTACTGCCACTGTTGTAACTTTCAGTTTTTTTTTCATGTCACTCAGTGCTGTGACTCACGTTGAAATCCACTTTTTTCCCCTTTTTTTTCTCCTCCCTTTTCTGACCCCCCCCCCTCCCCACTCCCATTTTCCAGCTATCTCCTTCTGCCCTATTACTCCTTTTTAATAAAACCGCACTGATTGGGAAACATGTTTAGTCTGCTTCTTTTATTTTCTTTTTTTTTTCTCACAAAATGTAAAGCAGGTGTGGGATATAGAATGAATTATTCAGCAGTGTAAACAAGCATATGTAATCACTTTGCGTTCGTCAAACTATTAAGGTTGGTTTCTCAATTAATTTGGCCCATTTCTGTTCGTTTGAAGAGTTTCAAGTTCGATTCTGACAGGGTTAAACATGGTTTACATTAACCACACACACACACACACACACACGCACGCACGCACGCACGCACGCACGCGCGCACACACACACACACACACACACACACACACAAAAGCACGTGCGCGCCGGCAGACAAGGAGACAGACTTTAAGAAAAGAGTCCATGAACTGGTCAGGAGCGAACTCTGTACCTGATATGCACGTGAAAGAAGTGCCTGTGGCTGTTTGTCGTGTCGCGTGATTTTCCGTCGTCCAATCAGCGCTTGCTTTTATGAACTTAGGACAAAATCTTTTCAGTTCAACGTCACCGGACGGCGCCATATTGCAATATTTGCAGGCAAGGACTGGAACGGTAAGTGCGCGATTTGTTTTTTATCGTACTTTTTGAGGTAGACAGTACATAATCCACCTGTTCATTCTTTTTCTAAACCTAGGTTTTAGCCACCCACCCCCCCTGTTCAAACCACTTTCAAATAACTCCTTTGAAAGAAAATCTTTTTCCACCCCTAAAATGAAAGGTCGCGCTTGTCTGTTTACTTGGCATTTCAGTGTGTTTCAAATCGGGGGTATGATGTCCTTGTGTACGCCTCTCCTTCTCCTACACAAGGGCTTCTTTACTACAGCTACTTCAGGCTGTTTGTTTAAAGCTGATGCCGCTGAACGTGCTCTTGTCACGCGAAAGTGTTGTGACGTCCCAACTGTCCAAGATGGTGGGACGGAAAGAAGCGTAGATGTGGAAGGGGGAGGGGGGGGGGAGGGGGGGGGTGGGGGGGGGGAGGGGCGCATAAGAAAATCTGTCTCTGATCGAATTCAGTCTGATTTTTGAAGAAAAGGAAACACGACGGAAAGAATTATTTGAAGGCGAATTAGTGTCGAACGTAAGGGGCCACTAAACCTCATGTTTGCGGGGAGGAAGGAAGAAAGAGGGTGACCCGTTGAGTAATGTATGTATGTGACCACATAGACTCCTGGAAAACCAGGTCAAATGCTCAACATGCTTGCTCGTTCGAGTCTAATCACTGGTCAGCTCAGGCTGGCAGAATTAACCTGCCTCCCCCCCCCCCCGCCCCCCCCTCCACTCAACCCCCTTTTTTGTTTTACCACACACACCTCCTCTCGATTCATCGGTAAGACTGATCCAATTTTAATAATGGTATTGAGGAACGGTAATCTGTTTTGTGGTATATATTCTCAAACGTGAATAAAAAAAACTTTATCCTGTTGTAGTCCAAATTCTCCTACGAACCAGGAGAGCGGTTAGAAGGGTTATCCTTCTCATTATCGGCCCTAGCCCATTCTGTTCAATTTACTCTTGCTCGTTCCAACATCCTCCCTCCACCCCTATCCTCACCTTACCTTTACTACCTTCTCTCAATTTAAATCTGTGGTAAATTCAACCACCCCTACCCCCGTCGACTCCCGGTCCCCATAGCCAACCCTTCCACGCACACTAATTCTGCCCCACAGCCCTCCCTCTCTCCTCCCCTCGCACCTTCTTAGTTTAATCGTGCGAGATAGGGGATGAGAAAGGCACGTCTTCATTCCGCGACCCTCCATCTCCAGTCCCCCCCCCCCCTTGCCCTCACTCTTGGCGCACCACTTCCTCAGTCCACCCACCACCCACCCACCCACACTTTTACCACTATCTTCACTGATATAACTCTAATCGATGGTAATGTTAGGCTGATGAGATTTCCATTGTCCGCCTTCAAATTTAGATATAGATGTATCAAACCTCGATACTGAACTGAGCATGAAAAACGATGTATCTTCATACTTTTTGAGATTAGTTTAGTTCAGAATCTAATAACTCATCGATAACATTGACTGTAACCTGATTTTGTTTTGAGCCGGTCAGTTGATCGTGTATGCTGATTTAAACCTCCTAATTGCTATCAAAGGCTATATCCATATGTATCCCTGTCACAGAAGTTCTGCACAGTAATTAATTTCTTGAAGGAAAGAAGCTTAACGATGTATTCTGAAAGCATTACTTTCCCCATGTAAGTGAAATGTATTCAGTTTTGGAGGTGTATGAGGATACAGCCACAAACTCTGGCTGCGGTATTTCCTTTCTCTCCCTTCATTTAATGGCTGAAAATGGTAAGCGTTGGTTATTGATAGTGATTGAGTTTACTTTTATCAAGGAGAGAGAACAAAACCCGCGCGCACACGACCACACACACACACACCACACACACACACACACACACACACACACACACACACACACCACGCACACGAAAACTCTCCTACTGTCAGAATGAAATGTCTAGCGGACCAGAAGAGGGGTTAGAAAGGTAATCCTTCCCAGTCCACCACACACGAAACCCCTTCCTTCCCAGACGCCGCCCATACCCCCAGCTTCCCTCAAACTTATTCCCCCCCCCCCCCCCCCCCCCCCCAGCCACTACACTTTTTGCTAATTTAGAAACCTAACATCCCATAAGCCGAAACTAGCAGAATGATACCGCATAACCCTCCCCCTCCCCCTCCATCCCCCTCCAAGGTAAGGATTTTGATCGAAGGGGAGAGAACTGTCCGTTTAGGACTATCTTGAAGGTTGGCACACGTTGTGTCGTCATCCGGTTTAGTTACCACCCCGCCAAATCACCAACTCGCAATGTTGTCGCCCCGTTGTGTCGCATCCCGCAAAGTTGCCGTCCCGCTGTGTCGTCACCCACCTATGTCGCCTCCTCCTCCCTCCCTCCTCTCTCTCTCTCTCCTCTCTCTCTCTCTCTCTGACACACACATGCGCACACACACTCTTTCTTTCTCTCTCTCTTTCATACACACACACACGCACGCACGCACGCACGCACATACGCTTGCACGCATACACACACGCAGACATACACACACATACACGCACGCATGCCACACACACACACACACACACACACACACGCCGCGCGCGCACGCACGCATGCACACACACACACACACACACACACACACACACACACACACACACACACACAGGCAGGCGGTTTCTGTCACTCACCATCGTCTTCACCCACACCGGATCAAACTGGTATTCCCGCACGTCACTGGTCAAAATCAATATCCGCGCTTGGGATTCTCGTTCTTCTTTCTGTAGAGTCTCCACAATCATCAAGCTGATTATTCTATTCATTACTGTTCTTTATCTGGATATGAGTCAAAATTTAGAAAGAGGGGTTAGTTATCGCCGAGGACATAGACAAAGTACAGGACAAAATACCATGCATTTGGACCTCTTAGGTCTTCTTCAGGCAAAAACAAATAACATTTAGGACAGTGAAAACGAAGAACGAGCAATCACTTATTTCTCATATTCGGCGCAAGTTCAAAACGGCCGCTGGACTTAAAAACACACACTCACTCTCTCTCTCTCTCTCTCTCTCTCTCTCTCTCTCTCTCTCTCTCTCTCCTCTCTTGTGTGTGTGTGTGCTTTAGTTTCCCTTTGCATAGATTGAACAAGAGTGTATCTTACCTTCGAGTAAAATCACTTTCTTGAAAAAGTACTCTGAAAAAGGCGTTCCATTTGCAATGTGCGTGAACTGGTACATGGTGGTCCTTAAGCAATATTCTACCTCTGATGATTTGGATGTACGTTCCCAAGTGACTAGCAATGCGGTCGCATCATTCTCTGCACATGAAAAACAATGAAATTTAAGAGCATCATCGATTGATCTCTCCTGTACAAACTTCTAAATCGGAAATCGTCGGCAAGTTCCAGTCTTGTTTGTCCACTTCGGACTAAAACCATGCCATGTGCCCAGGCAACTTGCTGTTCAGGTTTGTTTTTCGCATTCTGTTTTGATTCTACGTTTTCGATCCCTATTCATAACAAGTTATATGTCCGATTTCAAAGCATAATTTGCCACCGTTTGTATTTGAAACACCACCGTAATTCCTCATTATGTCTGTTTTCACATTTTCCTCTTTTTCTTTTCTTTCTACGTATTTATGTTTAATGTTTCTCTGTTTTTCCACTTTTTGATGTCTCATCTTCCGTACCCCTCTCGGGGGTATTTTCCCGCTGCTCATTCTAGCCACCTCATACACTGACACAGTGTCTCGTCGTGTTGCAGTGTCTGCAGCGGCAGTCTACGCTTCCCTTCTGTGGTGTTCATCAATGATGGACGATGACGCACATCCACTTTCGAGGGCTTGAACCAAGGGGCGCACTCACATACAGGTGAAGACTTCTATTGTTTTGAAACGGACTCTAGGTCCAAGCTCGGCAAAACAAATCGTGAAGTAACTTACATTAGATATAATAGCAAACGGACCATATGATTTTTTGCTAATGCTTTCTTCACACGTGTTAAACATCTGACACCAACAATGCACAAAACAATTCCTATCCAGGCAATATTGTTTTATGCATTATTCTTTATCAGTCTGAAGATGAAACCTTGTGCAGTATTTTGCTGTGCGTATCTTTATTCTGTTGTTTGTAACATCTGCATTATATATCTGTCTAAAATTCACTCTAAGTGCGTTCATTCTTTTTTTTTTTTGTGTTACATTCCCTTGCCTTAAACAACTAAAAACGTTGCTTAGTTGTGAAGGTCAGATGTTAAAACAGAATATGGTTTACATCAACAGGATCGAAGAACTCCTGCATCAATGGCCGCAGAAAAGAGAGACCAGGACAACTGAACCGGAGGAATGCAGCTAAGTAGCCTTCTTCATTTATTCCAGTATCGTGTGCCAGTTTTTCTCAGTCGAGTGGACTGTTGTGGGCTTATATTGTTCAATAAAGTTTATCCTCTTTCTCTAGCGTTCGCTGTCTCTTTTTTCCCACCCTAACCCCCAGTGTCTCATGTCCTCTGTCTATAAGGTTCGGTGTCTCTTCATACGAAGATTGTTCTCAAAACGCACATCCAGCCCAAACTCCTCCGCCCCTGCCTCCGGTCCTCGGGGTTTTGTCTCCTCTTTCTACTTTGTCCTGTATCTCGTTTCTCCCCACAGAATCCTGTCCTCTTTCACTAGGGTTTAATGTCCCCTTCCCCCTTCCTCCAGAGTTTCGTGTCCTTTCTGTGCCCTCCCGTTCCCCCTTTCCCTCCTCCCCCCCCCCCAAGAAAAAAAGATATTGTGTTCTCTATCGGATTACTTTTTCTATACTGTTCGGTGCCTCTTCTCCCGTCGCATGATTTGTGTCCTCTTTTGGTGAGTCTTTTCTCTTTCAAACTTTCGTGTTCTTTTTATATAAGATTCTGTGTGTGTCTCCACCCCCCCCCCCCCCATTCCAGGGTTTCCTGTCGTCTTTCTAGAATTGGTGCCTCTTTTGTCTCCAAATAGTTTGGTGTCCTCTTTCTACAAGGTTCAGTGTCTCTATTGCCTGTTACAGGTTTTGATGTCCTGCTTCTGTAAAGTTCTCTCCACCCCTCCCCCTTCTCCCAGGGTTTAGTGTTTTCTTTGTATAAGGTTCGGCGCCTCTTTGTCCCCGAAAGGGTTTTGTATCCTCTTTCTTTGAGATACAGCGTCACCTTCACTTACCTCCCACCCCCCTCTCACCCTCAAAAGGATTTTGTGTTCTCTTTCTGTAAGGTTTGGTGCCTTTTCCTCTCCCATATGGTTTCGTGTAGTCTTTCTGTAAGTAGTGTTTCTATAAGGGTTCGGTTTCTCTTCTGCCCTTACAGGGTTTCTTGTTCTCTTTCAATAAAATACTGTCTTTCTTCACATCACATCCCCCACCCCCATTACATGCACACAGCGTACTGAATTGTCTTCGTCAATGAACGGGTTTGGTGTCCTGCTTTTAGGTTCAGTGTCTGTCCTTCCTTGTGCACCCCCCCCCACCCCCGGGTTTTTGTGTCCTCAAGTTTCAGTGTCTACCCCTCCTCCTTTTTGTACTCCCAGTTCTTATAGAACAGGGAGTACTTTAGAATGGGAACGAAGAAATGCTGTCTGTGGTTCTGTCTGTCTGTCTGTGTGTCCGTGGTCCAAATGTGTTACACTCGTTCCAGACAAAACTACTGGGCCGATCTTTCTGAAAATTTGTAGGTATGTTCATTGTGGGCCACGGGCCCGATGTTTTAGTTTACCGCTATAGCCGTTACTAACGGCTGTAACGGCCTATAACGGTTTTTCTTCTTTATGGAATATCTCAGAAAGTACTTGGCCAATTTATAAGCGGTTTGGATGATCTCGTGACAAATCGGAGCCTCTGTCCATATGTAAGTGATGTAATGCTGAAAATGGATTAAACAACCGTTAAAAACCGTTATTCTGCCGTTATTTCTTATATATAGGTGTATTTGAATGAAATTTGGTATATAGAAAGGTTATCACACATAAATGGCACTAATATATAGTGTTTCAAAATGTGACCGTTAAAAACCATTATCCTTTACATATTGTCCGATTTGGATGAAATTTGATATGTACACAGGCTTTAGCCCAGTGAGGACTAAAATACCAGTTTCAAAAGTGTATATCGGTTATATAACCGTTAAACCGTTATTTTGCCGTTATTTGTTTATATATTGGTGGGTTTTAATGAAATTTTGTATATAGAAAGGTTATTACACACAAATGGCACTTCCATGTAGTGTTTCAAACTCTGACCGTTAAAAACCGTTATTCATGACATACGGTCCTATTTGGATGACATTTGGTATGTACACAGGCTTTAGCCCAGTGAGGACTAAAATACCAGTTTCAAAAGTGTACATCGGTTAAATAACCGGTAAAACCGTTATTTTGCCTTTATTTTTTTATCTCACAAAGCACTTGGCCGATTTATAAGCGGTTTGGAAAACTGGGAGTGCGTTTATATGCTTCGCATCTTGTTTCTTTTAGAAGGGTTGGCGTCTTCTTCGCCTCCCCCTTCGCTCCGTGCCCACCTTTGTTTTGTATCCTCATATAAGGTTTAATGCCCCCCACTCCCCAACGGCTATGCTGTCCTTCTATAAGGCTTAGTGTATCCCCCCCTATTCCCCCCCCCCGGCCGGTTTTTGTCTCTAGTGTCTCCCACTCTATCCCCTATTCTTTAGTGTCTGCTTTCTGTAGGGCTTAGCATTTCCGCCTCTCATGCTTTTGTGGTCTATCAGGCGTAATGTCTTCTGTCCCCCCTCACCGCCCCCCAACCCCCGGCCAACGATTTCCTGTCCTCTTGAAATGGTTAGTGTCTTTTTCTCCAACATGCTTTCGTGTCCTTCCATTTGGCTTAGTGACCTTTTCTCCTCCAAAGGGTTTCGTGTAACCTTGCTATAAGGTTCAGTGTTTCTTCCACCCCATCCACTTCCAGGATTTCGTGTCCTCGTTCTATAGCTCAGTGTCTCTCGCCCCTCTCCTGACCCACTCCCCCGCCCTCCTCATGATTTCTTGTCCTCTTTCTACAATATTCGATGTTTCTTTACCCACCACAGTGTTTCTTATACTCTCTGTATTGTTCCTTGTTATTTTCCACTGTCATAAGGTTTCTTGCCCTCTCTCTGGAAGGTTGGGAGCCTTTTTTTCATTCCCACAGGGTTTAGCGTCTTCTTTCCCGAAGTTTTCGGTATCCCTTTTCTCCCCACGGGGTTTTGTGTCCTTTGAATGTTTGCCACTCCCTCAAGCCTACCCTTGGGTTTCGTGTCCCCTGTTTCGATGTCTCCCCTACCCCCACCCCCACCCCCTTCACAGCGTGTCCTGTCCCTTTATAAGGGTTGGTGTCCCCCTCCCCCAAGACTTCCGTGTCTGTTACTATGGGGCTTAGTGTCTTCCCCACCCTCAGCTCCCTGGCTTTGATGTTCTTCTGAAAGACTTAGGGTCTGCTCCCCCCTCTCTCCAGACGCCCACAAGTTTTTGTCTTTATTCTCAGTGTCTTTCCACTCCCACACCCCTCTCCATTATTTAGTGTCTGCCTACTATTAGGCTTAGTAACACCCCCAACCCCCGGCTTCGTGTCTTCTTTCTAGAAGGTCTGGTGTCTTCCCTCCTCCCCTCCCCCTCCCCCACTTAAGTTTTGTGCTCACTTTCAGTAAAGTGCTCTGTCTCTTTTCTTTAC
>CM065720.1:68495509-68525509 GCA_033310375.1 Conus canariensis | reverse complement strand
GGATTTTGTTTTGTTTGTTCTTTCTGTAAGTTTTGCGCCCCCTCCCCCCTCACAGGATTTTGTTTTGTTTTCTTTCTGTAAGGTTTTGCGCCCCCTCCCCCCTCACAGGATTTTGTTTTGTTTGTTCTTTCTGTAAGTTTTGCGCCCCCTCCCCCCTCACAGGATTTTGTTTTGTTTGTTCTTTCTGTAAGGTTTTGCGCCCCCTCCCCCCTCACAGGATTTTGTTTTGTTTGTTCTTTCTGTAAGTTTTGCGCCCCCTCCCCCCTCACAGGATTTTGTTTTGTTTGTTCTTTCTGTAAGGTTTTGCGCCCCCTCCCCCCTCACAGGATTTTGTTTTGTTTGTTCTTTCTGTAAGTTTTGCGCCCCCTCCCCCCTCACAGGATGTTGTTTTGTTTGTTCTTCTGTAAGTTTTGATTTCGTGTCCTCTATCAGGTTCGATGCCTTCCACCTCCCCACCCACTTCATGAGGTTAAGTGTTTGCTCCCACTCCCCCCCCCCCCCCCACCCCCCAGGCTTTCGCGTTCTTTCTATAACGTTCAGTGCCCCTCCCTCCCCCCCCCCCCCCCCCAAAGGGTTTTGTGTCTCATAGGTTCTGCGTCTTTCACCACTCCCACAGGGCTTCGTGTCCTATTTCTGTAAGGTTTGGTGTCTCCTTCGCCCCCTACCCCCTACCCCCACCCCAGGTCTTCGAGTTCTTTTTCTTAGAGGTTCGGTGTCTCTTTCACCCCTCACATGGCGTAGTATTCTGACACTGTAAGGTTCGGCATCTCTCTCGCCTTGCAAACGGCTTCGTGTTCTAACACTATAAAGTTAGGTGTCACTTCCGCGCCCCACAGGGCTTCGAGTCTTGTTTCTGTAAGGTGTGGTGTCTGCTCTACCCAGCTCCAGGGTTTCCTGTCCTCTTCCTGTAAGGTCCAGCGTCTCCTCCTCACCCCTCCTCCTGTAACGTTCAGGGTGTCTTGCCCCTCGCCCTCCTGATCCCCCGCGGATTTGTGTCCTTTCTATGAAGTTCAGTGTCTATTACACCCAATACACCATCCCACAGACTTTCGTGTCGTCTTTTATTAAGATTCAGTGTCCCGTCCCCCAGGGTGTGGCGTCCTCTTTCCATAACGTTTGATGTTTCTTCCACCCCCACCCCCTCTCCCCTCCCTGTGTCTTTTTTTAAATTATTATTATTATGCTCGGTGTATTTTGCCCTTCACCACAACCACCATCCCCCTCATAGATTATTGTGTCCTCTTCCTGTAAGGTTCGGTGTCTATTCCCCACCCCTACCCCCACCCCTCCCCCCAAGAACTTCTTGTCCTTCTGTAAGATTCGGTGTTGCGTAAACTTATTCTTTAAGAGTCGATGTCTCTGCCCTCCACCCCGACCCCATCCAACAGTGTTTTGTGAGGCTCTGAGTCCCCCCCCCCCCACCCAATCCCTAGGTTGCAAGACCTCTTTCTACAAAGATCCAGTGTCTTTCCACTCCAGAATGTCGTGTCCTACAGTGGTCGGTGTCCGTTTTTCTACCATAAACTTGGTGTCTCTTTTTCTCCTGAGGTTCCCCACCCCCACCTCCCACTGCCCTCCGGGATCTCGTGTCTTGCTATAAGATTTGGTGTCTCTCTTCCATCCACCAGTCTTCGTATCTTCTTTCTATAAGGCTCGGTGTAAACCCCCTCCACCCCACCCCCCCCCCCCCCCCCCTTCCTCATGGGTTTCGAGATCTTTTATCTATAAAAGTTCGGTGTACCGTTCACCCCCCCCCCCCCCCCCCCAGGGTTTCGTGACCTCTTTCTTTACGATTTTGTGTTTCTTTACCCCCAAAGGAGTTCATGTCCTCTTTCTCTTATTACAGTTTATCTCTTCCCCCACCTCTCCAGGATTTCGTGTCTACTATCTAGAGTTTCTGTGTGCCGCACCACACTCCCTTCCCGCCCCCTTGCCCGGGGGTTTCGTGTCTTATATCGGAAGATTGGAGTCTCTCCGCCCCACCCCACAGGGTTTTGTATACTCTTTCCGTTTGGTTTGGGTTTCGTTTTTTTCCCCTATAAGTCGATGTCTGCCCCCGCCCTGCTCCCCGCTCGTCCACTTCCAGTTTTGAGTCCTCCTGCAAAGATTCGATTCTCCCCCCCCCCCCCCCCCCCTCGCCGTCCAAGTTTCCCTTTTTCTACGAGGTTCGTTGTGCCTTGCCCCCCCCCACCCCCCCCCCCCCCCCATTCCCCGCCGGGATTTCCTGTTCTTTTTGCGATAGGTTCGGTTATCTCTCCTCCCTCCTCCCCTCCCCACCAAGCCAGGGTTTCGTGCCGTCTGTCTGCGAGGCTCAGTATCTCTCCCTCCACACCCCTTCCCCTCCCACCTCTGGGTTTTCAGTCTTCTTTTGCCCAAGTTTTGATTTATTTTGATTCTTTTCTCTTAGAAGGTTTGCTCTATTCCTTCGTCACCGCCCCCCCCCCCCCCCCACACACACACACACAGGGTTGTTGTCCTCTTTCTTTAAGATTCGTTGCCTCTCCTCCTGCCCTTGGATGTCCGGGTTTCAAGTTCTCTTTCTACAAGTCTTCGTAACTCAATCCCCACTACTCCCCCTCCCCTTCTTGGTTTTGTGTCAACTTGTTACAAGGTTCGCAGTCTTCACCCCCCCCCCCCCCCCCTTTCAGAGTTGATGGTTCTCTTTCTAGAAGGTTCGCTATCTCTTTCCTCTGACAGGGTTTCTTGTCCTCTTCATATAAGGTGCGATGTCTTCCATACCCCCACCCCTCCTCCACAGAGGTTCCTGTCTTCTGCTCAGTGCCCCCCCCCCCCCCCCCCCAACCTCGTCCACAGACTTTCCTATTCTTCTTTGATACGGGTCAGTTTCTTCTCTTCTTTCCATGATTCATTTCCTCTCCTCTTTCACACAGTGTTCGTGTTTTCCTTTCAGCGTGTTTTGTTTTCACTAGTTCAGAGTTTTCTCACAGGACTTACTGGCATTAGAATAAGAGTTAGTGTTGTCCTTTAAGGTTTACTTTTCTCCTTTCACTGGCTTTGGTCTCGCCCTTCCGTATGGTTTAGCATCTCCTTTCAGAGGGTTTTGTGTCCTTTCATACAGTTGAGCGTCCTCTTTTCATAGAAATTGCCATTAACCGTTTGCATGGATTGGTGTCGTCCTTGTATGGTTTTTTTTGTGTCTTATCTGCGATTTATTGTCCTAGTTTATATGGTTTAGTGTTTTCTTTGTGTTAAATCCAGTGTTGTGTTCTCGTAGTTTGTGTTCTCCTTCCAAGGGTAGTGTGTCGCTGTTGCAAACAGTTTAATGTCTTCCTTCTGTAGTCTTTAGTGTCCTTTCTATGGTTTAGTATCTTCCTTTCATAGGGCTCTGGATCCTCCTTTAGTGTGGGTAAATGTCTTCTTTTTTGAGAGTTTATGGTCTCCGTCGTTACAGTTTATTGTCCTCTTTCACTGAGTTTTAACGTTTTCTCCCTCAGGGTGCACAGTCTTCTGTCATCACACGCCGTGTCTTCCTTGTAGAGCTAGTGTCCTACTTGAGTACGGTCTAGTGCAATCTCCTTTTAAATCGTTTAGTTCTCTTTTTCATATGACTGTTCTGTGTGGGTTCATGGGTTCAATTCATGGGATTTAGAATGTTATTCTTTCCCACTCTTTAATGCCATGTTTTTAATAGGTCTTAGTGTTATGAAGGTGGTTGTGTGTTTGTGTGTGCGCGCGCGCGCGCGCTTGTGTGTGTGTATGTGCGTGCGTATGTGTGTGTGTTCTTCCCATCTGCTGCAGAGAGAAGAACCGAACAGCTGTGCGAAGATTGTGCTAACGCTGGCTGTGACTGAAGAGGGATTTCCGAAAGAAACCTGGATCGAGGTTATTTTTCAAAGTCGAAATCACGCCAGTTTGACGAACATAGCAGAAATACTGTATAGAAACGCGTGGGTGAATAAAATGGGAATTTTGATTGACCCTGAGCATTTGCTTTCCTCTGTTTTTTTTTTCTGTAAGTCTTTTGCCATCCTATATTTCGCTAAATGAAACTTTTATTTTGGTAAAGACGGTAACAAAGTTGTAATGGACAGTGGTGTCATACTTTCCTCCCCCCACCCCCTTCCCATTGCGCCCCTCCTCCAATAAACACATAAAGGCACACATATACACGTGCACGCGCACATGCATGCGTGTCTCTCTCTCTCTCTCTCTCTTGCCCCTTCTCTCTCTCTCTCTCTCACACACACACGCATGCACGCACACTCTATTATTTGTTCATAGCGACCCTTTTCCTAATGGTGTTTAAAGTGGAAAACGTGTACGCTTTGATATGGAAGCTGGTGAAATACTTTTAATGTTGTTCACATGATATATCTTGTTAACCAAAGTATTGTCTTATGACCAGAGAACAAGAAAAGAAAATCTTTCTAAAATCAGAACAGTTTTGCTCAACTGAGTGAGTGGATAACATTTATTAATACAGAAAATCAGGTGTTAAATACTAACGTTTCTGTCGACAGGAGCAAAAACTCCTGCTTCATTGGCTGCGGAGAGGGTGACCAGAGCACGTGAATTCAGCGGATCACAAACTTTACCAGCGTATCGTCCAAAGTGATGTTCATAGCACCTGGCTCTTTGGAGGGGTTGTCTTTTTTTTTAATGGTTTAATCGTCCCACCCCCAGCCCCCAAGGACTCTGTGTCTATTTTAGTCACAGGATTCAGTCACTTAGTTTACATGTTTAATGTCCCCTTCATTCAAAGTGTTCAGTATTTTTTTCTTAATTTTACAGATTTTTGTGTAATTGTTCCCAAGGCTACTGCCCCTTCATTCACAAGTGTTTGTGCCTTATTTCTCGAGGTTTAGAATTGTCCTTTCTACAGAGTCTTTCTTTCATAAGACCAGCATGTGTGCTCTGGGTTCTTATGTCGGTCTACTGTGGAACAAGGATACATCACGCAAGTGCCAGAGGGAACATTTTCGGGAATTGCGTGAAAGATTGACTCAAAGCTTTGCAGCGTGTTATATGATTCAGTGATCTAGAACATGGACGCGTGTTTTCAGATAAACTGGGTCTGGCTGCAGTGCGGTTGAGGAATGTTTTGGTCTTCCTGAAATGTTTTCTTGTGCGCACCTGGTACCTCCTGGTGTGAGTGTCCACAGATCTACAGAAAGTCCGACATGATAATCACGAGTCAACATGTTGATCCTCCCTTAGGTGTTAATGTCTGTCTTTCATAGGGTGTCGTCTGTCAAATAGTAGGCAGTATTTTCTGTTTATAGGATTTAGTTTCATCTAGTTTAGCACTCGTTTACTGTTTTTCAGGGATTAGTGTCTTTTTTCATATGATTTTGTGTCCTCATTTCACAGGCGTTGGCATTCTCTTTCTGTTCGAGGCGGTGTGCTGTTTTCGTAGGGTTTAGTGTCCTTTCATAGAGTTTAATGTCCTTTATACAGTATAGTGTCATGATTTTCTAGGGGTTAGGGTAATCTTCTGAAGGATCAAGTGTCTTCTTTCCCTCGGATTTAGTATCCATTCATATGTAGTCTTTTTTTTTTTTACAGGACGTATGCGTGATAAGCTCCAAGCAGACGGGACATCCTCGAATCAACGCAACCATGACGTCAGTGCCAGAACTGCGCGAACGCTTCGTGAACCACAACCGCGATGCCACCTGCCAGTCCGCCTCGGACACCTATGGGAAGAGAGTGAGGAAGAATGACGACTGGTTCGAAGCAGGAATCGTGAAGATGGAGCCTGCCATTACTGCTAAGCGAGCCGCACTCCTAGATCACAAGAGAGAGCCCCGAAGAAGACGCTGGCCGCACTCCAAAAAGCTCGCAACAACGCACAGCGGATCACCCGTAAATGCGTCAATGAGTACTGTCTGAACTTGTGTCAGGGCATCCAGATCTCCACCGACTGCGGCAGCATCCGCGCCATGTGCGAGGGCATGACGAAAGCGTTCGGCCCTAGCACTATCAAGATCGCTCCTCTAAAATCTGCATCTTCATCTTCATCCTCATCCGTATAGTGTCCTCAATCAACAGGCTGATTATTCTGACACTAGTAACGGAGGGGTAAGCGCAGAAAAAAAAAACCTAGCTTGTGACCACTGGTGGAGTTTACGAGCTCCCGACGTGAACACGCCAAGAGACGCGGCTCCAACCACAGCCTCGGTATGTGAATCGTTCCACTCAGGGATGATTCGCAGTCTGGAGGAACGAATACCTCCGGTAGTCCCGTTGACACTGAATTCTAGCAAGCTGCCCTGAGTGTGCTCTTCTGTCCCTCTCCTTAGGTGCTCTCAGCTTTGGCTGCTGGGATTTACGAATTTTGCCAAATTCCACCTGGACCATATTGTTAATGATTTTATACATCCTGGTGAGCCTTGCGATCTTACGTCGGCTTTGTAGGATGTCCATCCGAGGTGGTGTAACATGTTGGAGACGCTAGCGGTTCTTTTGTAGCAATTTAAAACGAAACATGTTGATCTTCGTTGCACAGCCTCAATTTTTGTGATTTGTCCTTTGTACGGGTCCCACACAGTACTTGCGTATTCGAAAACAGGCCGCATAATTGCCTTATAGGCTATCTCTTTGAGTCTGATGTTACTGACTCGGAGGTTTCTTCGCAAAAACCCTAACGTTTTGTTGGCTTTGTTCGTGATATTATGAACATGGAGGTCCCAGTCTAGGTCTTTCGCGATCGTGACCCCCAAATACTTCGCTGAAGTGACATTGGCGAGAGTCTGGTTGTGCAGCTGATACGATGGTGTCAGCAGCTTCTTCTTTCTCTTGGGACTGATAACCGGTAGGAATGACATCCCGTCGGGGGATGTCATCACTGACTGCAGCACACGGATGGAGAGATGGGCGGAGCACTACCAGGGGCTGTACTCCAGGGAAAACTCGATCACCCACACAGCCTTCGAGAACCCCCCCCACCCCACCCCCACCCCCTCTGCCTGCCATGGAGGAGTCGACGCCCCACCCACCCATTGAGGAACTCAACAAGGCATCGACTCGCTAGCCTGTGGTAAAGCTCCGAGTAGCGACGACATTCCGACAGATGTCATCAAAGCCAGCAAGGAGAGTTCTCTCCTCAGTCGCCCCCATGAGCTTCTGCTGCAGTGTTGGGAGGAAGCGACCGGTACCATACCCCAGGACGTGCGTAGTGCAAGCATCATCACGCAATACATAAACAACGGAAATCGCAGTGACAACAATAGCTATTGCGGAATATTCCTCCTCGGCATTGTTGGCAAAGCCTTCACCCGCGTCGTCCTCAACAGGATGCAGCTACTCGCCGGACGAGTGTGCCTATAGGCGTAGTGTGGCTTTAGAGCTGCCAGGTCGACAATAGAAATGATATTCTCCCTGAGGCAGCTACAAGAGAAGTGCCGCGATCAGAGACGACCCTTGTTCATCGCCTTCATCGACCTGACCAAGGCCTTCGACTTGGTCAGTAGGTCAGGCCTCTTTGTCCGGATTGGATGTCGCCCCCCCCCCCCCCCCCCCAAGCTTCTTAAGACGATCACGTCAATCCAGGACAATATGAATGGCACTGTCCAGAACAATGGTTCATCTTCGGACCTTTTCCCAATCAAGAGCGGTGTCAAGCAAGGATGTGTTCTCGTTCCGACACTCATGGGCGTCGCCTTTTCCCTTGTGCTGCACTACGCCTTCCAATAGTCTCCAGGCGGCATCTTCCTCCACACTAGGAGTGACGGAAGCCACTTCAGCATGGCACGCTTCCGAGCAAAGACGAAGAGCTTCTCCCTGAAGATTACACTAACAGGTAGAAAAACGGGACACTATACTGTATAAAGGACATTAAACTCTATGAAAGGACATTAAACCCTATGAAAACCGGACACCGCATCGAAAAGACAGAATGCAGGAAGATGCTCTTCGCAGACGACGCCACCCTCACTACTCGCACTGAGGAAGCGCTACAACGGCTCATCACCTGCTTCGCTGATGCCTGCACCGAGTTCGGCCTCACTATCAGCTTGAAGAAAACGAACATCATGGGCCAAGACGCCAGCAGCACTCCCCGCATCTCCATCGGTGATCACACCCTCGAAGTGGTCGACGACTTAACTTATCTGGGCTCCGCCATTCGCAGCAATTTCTCCCTGGACGCCTAGCTAAACATGCGGATCGGCAAGGTGGCAACAGCGATGTTCCGTCTAGTGCAGAGAGTCTGGGACAACATCATGCTGCCGTCAAACCCAAGATGAAAGTGTGCCAAGCCTGTGTGCTGAGCACTCTTCTCTGCGGAAGCGAAACGTGGACCCTGCACTTTCGACAAGAACCCAGACTGAACGCCTCTCACCTGCGCTGCCTCAGAAGACTCCTAGGCATTACCTGGCAGGACCGTATCACTAACAAGGACGTCCTGGCCCGGGCAAGGATGCCTAGCATACTCGCCATGCTGACACAGAGAGTCTGCGTTGGTTTGACCACGTCAGCCGCATAGACAACGGTCGCATCCCAAAGGACTCACTGTGCGGCAAGCTGGCTACGGGCTCCAGACCCACAGGACGGCCAGCCGTACGACCTTAAGGCAGGCTGCCTCGACCTAGCAGACCTGGAGACAGCAGCTTCAGACCAGGTCAGCTGGCGGTACACCATCAAGGCCGGCATCAAGAAAGCAGAGCAGAGCAGAGGAGAGAGGAGGCCCAGTGGGAAGAACAGAGGCGTCGCAGACGGTAAAGAATTGTGTCAGCACCCACACGACATTCATGGCCAAGACTTAACCTGCAGCAGCTGCAACAGTCTGCCGCTCGAGGATCTGGCTCTTAAGCCACAGCAGGTGCTGCAACTCCACACCTGACTGATCCACGGCGCAACACTATTGTCTCTGGAGACAGACGGATGCATCGTCATCGACTGTGATAAAGTATGAGGCCCTCTTCTCATATTGGTTAGTAGGGGGCCGGAACAGCTCAGTTGGCAGAGCGCCGGACTCGTGATCCTGGGGTTGCGGGTTCGAATTTCGGTACAGGGGAATTTTTCCCTCGGAGTTAGCATTGGTTCTGACTCCATTCCCCATACAGTCCTTCGAATGAGACTATAAACCGAGGTTCCGTGTGTGAACGCACGCACAAGATCTTGTACACACGTAAAATCCCATCACCAACTTTCGGAGGAGAAGGCCAGTTTGGCCGTTGGTATGGATGACACGTTACACATAGCATGCACCTTCCCCGAAGATGGAGTATGGCTGCCTAAATGGCGGGATAAAAAATGGTCATACACACAAAACTCCACTGCCTGTCTATACAGGCAGTATTCGCAGGAGTATCAGCCTGCGAACGCAGAAAGAAAGAAAATATACTGTGCACAAAAAGAAACGCATATTCTTATTTCAGTCATTTGATGCGTCATTTAGCATTCAGAATATTACAACCACAGAAGAAATAAGACATCAATCTACTGTTATGTCTATTCATTATGTCTGACTATTCACACTGGACAGAGTTCCCTGCTATACGGGGCATGTTTCTGTCAAAATTTTCCTTAATATTTTCAGCGAAAAAAATATGCGTTTCTTTTTGTGCACAGTATATATTGGTTGGTGTCCCTTTCTTTAAGGATTTATGTTCTTCTTTTATAGGATTATTGTACTGTTTTAAGGTGTTTCATCCATAGAGCTTATAGCTACTTCTGTTGTAAGCTTTACTTCTCTTCTTCCATCGGGTTTAGCATCCCTTATTCGCATAGTTTAACGCTATCTTCTTCGAAAGTGTTAGAGACCTTCTTCGTAGGGGTAATATAACTTATCCAGGGGGTTTAGTCTTAGTCTTTATTCGCAGGATTTAGAGTATTCTTTCTTGAGATTAAATGTCTTTCACTGGCTTTTAGTATCCTCTTTAGTTTCGCTGTTTATGAACTAAAGGCCATGGTGTTTTCTTTGCATGATACATTTTCTTCTTTCTCGTGGTTTAGTGACCTCTTCTTCAGAATTTAATCTTACGCTTTTCTTTCGGCAGGCCATACAAGGGTGACCGCTGTTCGAGAATTAGTATCCGTCTACCAGAGAACCATTGTGCCACATCTTACAGGACAACTGCCATCCTTACCAAGAACATTCAAGTCTTAGGAAAGGGTTCACACGACAACACTGCTGTAAATACAACTGACGATGATGTACGTTCAAATTCTGTACTTTGAAGCACTTCTGAAGCTGCTAAATAACTGATAAGTTTCGTCCTTGCAAGGCACATAATGGACAGATAAGCAGGTAGCTGTAGTTACAGTAATTTGTTTGATTTCAGAACTTTGTAGGTTTTTTGTTTTGGTTTTTTTTTTGCTTTTTTTTTTTTTTTTTTTCAAATGGATTCTTGTAGCCCATTTCTCCCCTTTTTATGCGTTGTGGAGTGGATCTCCAACTCTCCCTCTCCCCTCCCTCCATCCTTCATTCCTCCATTCTTCCTACACCATCTCTGTGTGCCTTACCGCCGCCTTCCTGCCCCATCTTTACCGATTTTACCGACTGATCTGCTACAGGGATCTCAGCTGTCACAGTAACTTAAAGCCGAGGAAAATATCACTTTGTTTTCAACCAACAGAATATAATTGACGCGTATTCTGGAACAACAGCAACAAAAAAAAAAAAAAAAGGGGGGGGGGGGGGGGGGGCACAATTTTGGAGGAAATTCTGATATTGATTTCAGCAACAGTGAAAAAAATTATATTTTTATTTATTTTATTTTTTTTTGGGGGGGGGGGGGGAGTGAAAGATGGAGAAATGAGGCGTGATGGAAGATGATTGCGCTGAACCATGCAAAAGGGGGATGCTAAACCTGATGAAAGAAGAGAGCGTATAAACATTCTTAATTAAATCAATGGCTCACACACACGCACACGCACACACAATATGCCCACAAACACCACCTTCTCCACTCTACAGACACATGTGCACTCTGATCTTTTTTTTTTTGACAAGCGTAGAGATTTTGTGTGCATACGGATAGGCAAACAATATTTTTTTTGTGTGAAAAGGAAAGAATCGCGCAAACTTTAAAAATCAAATTACTTTTGTGAATTTTGTATTTGAGAAGTATTTGCACAATAATTCTGTTGTTGAAAATATTTGTTTACGTCAACAGGGGCAAAGAACTGCAGAATCAACGGCAGTGGAAAACGGTGACCAGGACGAGTGAAGTCGTGGAATCCAGCTAATTACTACTAGTAGAGTAGGCGCGGTAGTCTTATACTGAAACCTTTCCTCTTTTTTCTCATTCCTTCTCCTGCACTTTACCAGTTACAGCACCACCACCACCACCCCTCCCCCCCCCCAGTTCTTTCATACTTTAGTTGTGTTTTGTAGAACTGGATTCAGTTCAGCAACTGGTTCGTAGGAGAGGTTCACCGTGTGCTTTCAGATGGTTTGTCTTCTTTTCCTGAGGATTCAGTGTCTTCTTCATTCACAATGTTTCTTGTGTTTTTTTCAGTCGTTTTGCCTCTTTCATTAAAAGGGCTTAGTGTCATCTTAATCAGGGTTTATTGTCTTCTTGATTCATAAAATATAGTGTTTTCTCTCCCCGGGTTTTGTGCGTCTTTCTAACGTTAGTGTCAGTCGCTCGTGTGCTTAATATAGTTGCTCAGGTTTCTTATGTCAATGTTCTGTGGTACAAGGACACAAAACGGGGGTTACCAGAGGAAATATTTTCTGGAAGAGCATGAATGGTTGACTCCGCTACGTAGCAGGTCTACTTTCCCAGGGATCTGGAACATGGACGCATGTTTCCAGATCATCAGGGTCTGAGCTGTAGAGCTGTCAAGGAAGTCTTTAGAGCTCTTCCTGAAATATTCCTTAATGCGCATCTGGTATCTTCTGATCTGAGCGTCCTTGAATACACAGAACATCTGTCAATGACATTGTAATCAGCGTGAACATGCGGATCCTTTATATTTTGTAGTGTTTACACTCCATAGATATCGCATCTTACTGTCCGAGGTTTTAGTGTCCCCCTGCCTTACAGCTGTGGACTTGTTCCATGAGTTATTGATAGTTTTAGCGTTTCCTTCCCGTCAGGCATATAATCCTCTTTTGTCAAGAGTTAGTGTCAGCTTCTTTTATAGAGAAAAATGCTACCCTTTCATATTGTTAAGTGTAAGCGTCTTTCAAAATGCTATTCTTTATTCTGTAGGTTGATTGTCTTTTCAAAAGCTTAAGCCTCATTCACAGTCTTCTCTTTCCCAGGTTTACTATCTAGGGTCATAGACATTAATGTCTTCATTATTCTCAGTGTGTATCAACACCATTCTTTGGCGTTAGTTTCTACTTTTTATGCCTTGGTGTATTCTTTCTCGGAGTTTAGCTGCGACTTCTCGGTCTTTTATTATGTCCCTTCTTTAGAACGATTTGGTGTCATCATTCAAATAGTATCTGTTTCCTTTTATGGGCATTTGTATGTTCTTGTTTAATGTTCTTTCATGGGGTTATGAATCCTTTTTAAGTAGCGAGTGTTGCCCTTCTAGACGGCCTGGTTTCCTCTGTTCACAGACTTTACTGTTCTCTTACCCCAAGGGTTTAGTCTCCTCCCTTTCAAAGCAACTAGCTACACTTTTTTAACAGTGTAGTTTCATATTTGTGTAGGGTTTAGCGTCATCTTTCAGAGATGTTCAGACACCCTTTCATATGGTATTTTCTTGGGGCTTAGTTTCCTCTTTTCACAAGGTTCAGGGCCTCCTTTCATGTGCTTCAGTGAAATTTTTTTAAGGTTTTAATGGTCTCAATGTGTAGGGTTTTTTCCTCTTTCAGTAAGGTTTAGCATCTTTTCTCTATAGGGTTTACAGTCGTTTTTGTCTTAACACTTAGTTCCTCTTTCGCCTGTCATAAGCTCTCAGAATGACTGGGTCCTTTTTCCGAAGCTTTTTTTTCCTTTTCTTTTTTTTCTCAGGGCATATGCTTCATTCACAGGGCTTAATGTTGTTTTACCGTGTTTCAGTTGCTCGTATCATAGGCATGAATGTTTTTTCCACGTTCAGTGTTTATGAATTTGTCCGTAGGCTTTGGTGTTTTCTTCATAGGACTGTCTTCATTCTCACGGTTGAGCGATTTCTCCTTCGTCAGAACTTTTTTTTTTTTTTTAGCTGGACCATAAAGGGTGATCACTCTCCGGGAATCGGAACCAGTCCACCAGAGGACAATTGCGCTACGTCTTCCGGGACAATTCCCATTCCCAGCAAGGACTTTATTATTGACCAAAACCTCAACTTTATTATTGACCAAAACCTCAGCTTTATTATTGACCAAACCTCAACTTTATTATTGACCAAAACCTCAGACTTTATTATTGACCAAAACCTCAGCTTTATCTTTCACTTCATCTGACTTTTTCGCATTTTCAAATACAAAATAACGACTTCAGTCCCATTTCCTTGCGGATGGTCACAAATAACGAAGGTATGAAACAACGAAATAAACAAATGAAAAAAAAGTGTTCTTACGCAGGGGTTTAGTTATCCATGGCAGGTCTAACGAAAGCTCAAGTGCGATGCGTGCTGATCTTTTTTGCTTTTTTTTTCACATGTAGCTCAGATATCATGTTCGTGTATCTGCGGAACTTTTTATTTTACTACCAGCAAACACGTCTCAGATGAGAACATAAGGCCCAGAATGCGGTCAGAGACAGAACAGACAATGAAAGGAAGCGTAGCAAAGAGAAAGTGTCGGGGCGATGTGAACATTAAATTTTCAACATTGCTGAAGGGCGGCACCGTGTGGAATGGTCAGAACATCACTGCGTTTCTCCCACGGTTATTCCTCGGAGGCTCTGAAACACACGCGCACGCACGCACACACACACACACACACACACACACAACACACACACACACAACACATATACACACACACATATATACACACACACGCACGCATGCTCGCACGTACGCACGCCCCCCCCCCCCCACAGACACACACACGCATGCGCACGCGCACGCACGCACACATGCACGTGCACACACATATACACGCATACGCACACACGCATGCGCATACATACACACCCCCACAGACACACACACACGCACACACATATTAATTGACATGCATCGTACTACCTATTCAAATATGATTGACAATGCTCAAGAACTGACAAAAGTGGTCCATTGGACGTCTCTTTATAGTTTAACATATTGTGTAATTGGATTTTTTTTTAACTTTAATGTTTTCCCGGGGGCCGGGGATTGCTTTATTATTTTAATTGAATCATACAGGCACACACATACACACACACACACACACACACACACACACACACACACGCACGCGCATGCGCGCGCGCGCATAACACACATTCACATCGTCTGATATCACTTTTAGTGGGAAGACGTTAAACTGAAGAACAACAACAACGCGCGCGCGCGCGCGCGCACACACGACACACACACACACACACACACACACACATACATATGTATTTAATGTATGCGAGAAAAGGAAAAGACAGTATGGAGTTGGTGCTTGTGAAGGTGTTGCATCTCGCTGGACTGTGGTGGAAGTCACTAACTGAAAGAAGATTATTTGTATTTGTTGTAGACAGTTGCTTCAGGCCACTGCTGCAGCGAATGGTGTCATGTGGGTATTTGTTGTGTGTGTTGAGAATACACAAAGATTATCTTTTCTTGCTTTCTCAGAACGAACACGTTTCTGTGTTCAAACCTTTATAGATAAGAGATATTGCCTATTCGCACTTTGATTGTGTTTTTCGCTTTTCGATTGTGATTAATATAAATTATATTAGTCTTTTCTTTGTATATTGTTTGATTTTGCTTAGACTGACTATAAGACTTGCTCATGGCCTCGGTATCTTTGCTCAGGGCTCGAGCGAGTGTGTGTATGCATGATAAATATATATACATATCTATTCTTAAAAATTCCATTTCACTTTTTGTTATATATATTTAAAATATAAGAAAACTGTTCTTGACCAAGTCCACAACTAACTGCAACGTCTTTAACATGGCCAACTAAACAGGGACTCCAAATAGGCTATGTGAATATCAACAACTCAAGAAATGAAAAAGACGATGTTGCAACTATTCTCCATAACGGTGGTAACAGCTTTCATTTATTTTGTTTTGCGGAAACCCTTTTGTCCTCAGAAATAAGTTGCTGATATGAGCATACCGGGATATGAAATAATTAGACTTGATCCGTGTAAACCTAAAAGTACAGGCCTACTTTTGTACCTAGCTTCTTCATTAAACTGTAAAAAACCAAACAGCCTTGAAAACTATGGGATTGAATCTGTATGGATGAACGCGATGCGCCATGGATTACGACTGAAATTTAAAAAATAATCAAAAGAAAAAATAGTATCCATAAATTGGCTAAATCATTAAATTCTGACTGGGCTTGGGCTTTCTTTCGTCGTACTCGAAATGAGCTTACACATATTAGACTGAGGAAGGCAGAATATGTATTAGAATTAGACAACAGAATCTCCTCTCCGAATTGCTTTGGAATCAAGGACTGGTGGAAACCAGTTAAAACATTCATTCGTAACAAAGGCATGCCTCAGGACGAAATCCCTCCCATTGAAGATAACGATGTGATTTATTACACTTCAAAAGAAGGCTGCTGCCCTTAATAAATACTTTGCCGCGCAATGTTCGGTCGATGACGATGATGAAGATATACCTAGGATAAATGAATATTGCGGTTTGATTAGTCAGTTAGTTATTACCAAAGACGTTGTTCTAGAAATACTGAAAGGTCTTGATAGTAGAAAAACTGTCGGACCAGACCTGGTACGCAATAGAATTTTAATTGCTGCTGCGGACGTCATTTGTGAACCATTAGCATACCTGTTTAATCGCTCATTAACAGAAGGCAAATTTCCTTTAATATGGAAACTGGCTCATGTAACCCCCATATTTAAAAAAGGAGATAAACATAAATGCGACAACTACCGTCCTATTTCATTATTGAGTTGTATCGGTAAAATCATAGAAAAATGTGTTCAGCAACATGTGTTTAAACACCTTTTAGGCAACAATCTTTTATCAGATGCCCAGTCGGGGTTCATTCCAAAAGACTCAACTGTTTTTCAACTTCTGTGTATATATCACGATTTTTGCAAATTTCTTGACTCAAAAAACTACTGCACAGGTGATTTTTTGACGTATCTAAGGCCTTTGATAAGGTATGGCACTGTGGATTATTATATACACTTTCTGCCTTGGGTGTTAGAGGACAGTTGCTTGATTGGTTTGCTGACTATTTGACAAATCGTACACAGGCAGTAGTTTTAAAGGGAAGTAAATCACCGTATCTCCCGATATCGGCAGGCGTCCCCCAAGGTTCTATTCTTGGACCAATGTTATTTCCTTATTTATATAAATGATATTGTTCATGATATTGAATCTGTGGTAAAGCTATTTGCTGATGATACCAGTGTATATTAAGGTCTTGAAAATACTCGTCTTAGAACAGAAATCTTAAACTCAGATCTGGAAAAAATCAATACTTGGGCTCTCAAATGGAAAATAACATTTAACCAGTCTAAAACTGAATTATTGACAGTTTCTAACCATGCGGTGCCACAAATTGAACCTCTGACGTTTAATAATGTGACATTACATGATACAGAATTCCACAAACACCTAGGAGTTATCATTCAAAATAATTGTAAATGGGATCGCCACATCAAATCCATGTTGTCAAAATGTCGTGTTCTTGTTGCCTGCCTCCGCTCATTTAAATACCGTCTTAGTCGGAAATCACTCGAAATAATGTAAAAGTCATTTATTTTGCCCCATTTCGATTTTTCGGATGTCGTGTGGGATAATTGTACAAACAAACAAGCTGAAGATTTAGAAAATGTGCATCTGTATGCGATTAGAACTATAGTCGGCTCAGTCCGAGGGACTAGCCACCAAAAATTATACAAGGAATCCGGTTTTACATCATTAAAAGAGAGACGACAACGTCATAAAATCATTCTGTACTACAAAATTGTCAACGGTATTGTTACGATTTATCTGTCTAATCGACTTTTCCATCTTATATCCTCTGTAAACCCTTATCACCTCAGGCGCCCCCTGGAGAGGCAGATGCCAAAGTGTAGTCTAGATCTGTACAAATCTTCCTTCTTTCCTTCATGTACTGCTCTTTGGAATGACCTCCCTGACAATATTAAAGTATCTAATTCTCTTAGCTTTCTCAAGCGTTTCCTCAGCAGTACCGATCGTATCGTGCCTAGATTTTACTACTTATCTGATAGGACGTCAGAAATAATTTTGTGTAAGTTGAGATTGGAAATGAGTGACTTAAACCACGATCTTTTCAAACGACACCTTAGAAACAACCCTTCATGTGACTGTGGCACGGCAGTTGAAGATGCAGCCCACTTCTTGATTAATTGTCCACTCCATCAACAGGCCCGTGCTCTGACAATAGAAACTCTAAACGACACAGCTAAACGCGATATCTCAACATTATTGACTGGTAACCTTGACCTGAATGTGGACGCAAATACAGAGATACTTACTATGGTTGGAAATTTTATTAAGCTATCTAATAGGTTTGCACTTAACTAAACTTATTCGGCTTACCACATTTACCTTCCCGGTCTTCTACCTAGTATGGAACACTATTGATTGAAATGGCATGGCGTGGTTTCGGGCGTGGAGTGGGTTATTTTATTATTGTTGTAGTTTGAGTGTACTCTTGTGTGTTAAACGATCTTTCGTTTGTTCGCTTGTCTTTGTTGTTGTTTTGTTTTTGTTTGTGTCTGTTGATTTTCCTCCTTTCCAATTCCATTTTGATAACTTTTTGACGCAGCCACTCCAATGTACATTTTCTTTGTAAGAGTACGTTTTATAAGCCTATGCTTGTTGTACTCTATGATTTGATGAATATTGCTGCCAAATTGTTCTCGAACAAATAAAATCTGTTTAAACCAATCTGTATGGATTGAAATCAGTATGAAAAACAATAAACCACTTATTACAGGATTTTTGTACATAAATCCATCTGAAACTTTGGACTGGCAAGATAAATTTCATGTTCTCATGGATGAAGTAACAACGCTAAGCTTTGAAACTATTATTTTTGGAGACTTTAATATAGATTTAATGAAACCTAAACCCAAGTGGCATCAAAAGTACACCTTACACAGTATTGAACAACTTATTGACATAACAACCCGTATAACTGAACAGCCAAGTACCTTAATAGATCACATTTATACAAACACAAAACAGTCCATCAGTGAAGTATGCTCTCTGCCATATGGATGTAGCGATCATAATCCCGTTTGTCTGACGTGGTTCAAAAACCGTATAAAAATTCCAAAAGTAGGGCACAAGATTATATATTATAGGAGCTCTAGAAACTTTAAGGAAGAAGATTTCCTTTCAGACCTTGCCACAGCACAATTGGAATATGTATACCAAATAAGAAATCCTGATGAAGCAACTGAATTTTGGATTAATACATTTATTTCTGTGTATAACAAACATGCTCTATTCATCAAAAAAAAAAGAGTCGGACAAGAAACAAAACCACCGTGGATAACAAAAGAAATAGATATCGAAATTAACATAAGAAATCAGTTAAGCAATTCCGGAACAAATAAAGAATTCCGTAGACAAAGAAATAAGGTAAACTCAGTGAAACGTAAATCTAAGCGTAATTACTTTCAAAAGATGTTAATTTCTACAAAGGATTCACGTCAGATTTGAAAACCCATTAACATGTTGAATAATAAACAAGTCTCAAGAAAACAGGAAATTATCACAGATGTAACTGCCGATCAATTAAACAACCATTTTGCTAATATCAAAGAAAAAATTATATCACATGATAGGTCTAATGAAAATGATCTTGAGCATTTAAAACACTAAGTGATTTAAAAGATATTAGCTTTTCCTTTACCCTCCAACCAATGACTGTTATGGACGTTAGTAAAAGTATTTCATCTTTAAAACAATCAGGTACACGCGATTTAGATGGTCTAGATGCAAAAATACTAAAGATTTCACGTTTAATGATTACTGATACACTAACGTATTTGTACAATTTATGCATAGAGAAACAAACTTTCTCCTTTAAATTTAAGGAAGCTAAAGTAATTCCACTTTATGAATCTGGTGATAAGTCAATTCCATCAAACTATAGACCAATTTCTATTTTATCTGCTTTATCTAAACCTATTGACAAACACTTGCAAAATTTACTATATTCCTACCTTACTAAAAACAATTTACTCCACGATGATCAATTTGGTTTCCGTAAAAATCATTCCTGCCATACAACCCTTGTACAGCTTATTGATAGCCTCTTATGCAGTATAAATGAAAATACATTTACTGGTATTCTTTTTATAGACTTTGAAAAAGCTTTTGATGTAATAAATCATTCTCTCCTGTTGCGTAAACTGGAACTCTACAAATTAACTCCAGAATTCATAAATCTCATGTCCTCATTTCTATGTAATAGGAAACAATCAGTAACAGTCAACAATAAAACGTCAAACTTAATGTCTATCAAATATGGAGTACCACAAGGCTCTGTATTGGGCCCTCTACTGTTTACTGTCTACGTCAATGATTTACCTTATTTTCTTGAAAGTAAATGCGAAATGTTTGCCGGTGATACATCTCTTCATTCCAGTGATTCAGATCCATATAAATTAGCTAGTAAACTCCAAAATGATGTTAAAAAACTTATCGAATGGACTCAGGTTGAACCATATGTCCTTAAATGCAAGCAAAACAAAGTGCATGTTTGTATGTGCCGACAAAAAAGGCAAAAGATGAAGACAAAATTTCCACCATTGTTTATATCTGACCAAAAATAGAAGTCGACTCACATAAAATACTAGGTGTAATAATTGATAAAGGTTTAACATGGACCGACCACATAACATCAATGGGGAAACGTCTCTCAAAAAAAATACTTCAATTAGCCAAGATTAAGAACTTCCTGGACACCCATTCTCGAAAGCCCTTCTTCTGTGCTCATATTCTATCAATCATTGATTATGCATCAACCTTATGGGATAACTGCAGTGAAACCAACTTGAAAATTATTCATCGAATGTATAATAGAGCATTAAAATTAGTATTGCTAAAATCAAGCACCCTAACAACCGAAGACTATAAACAACTTAATATGTTAACCTACAACAGACTTTTGTTTAATAAGGCAGTATGCATGCACAATTTTACAAACGGATATGCTCCTAAAAAGATAAGAGATTCATTTACAACTAACACTTATAGACATAGTCACTTATTATCCTTTCCTAGACCAAGAAATGATCTTTATAAATCTAGTCTTTTGTACTCCGGTGGAAATGTATGGAACAAGCTACCAATAACTTTGAAAAACATAAAGAACAAAAATCAGTTTAAGAAAAATCTGAAAAAGCATCTCATGGATGGTTAGCAATTAATATTTTATCAAATTCCCTTGAAATAACTCTTCAGTGATTTTACATGATGTATCCTTGTGTATATGTTTATGCCTATGTACATGTCTGTTTATGCGTGTGTATGCTTTGTAGACAATGTATTAATATTGTACATAATTAAACTCTCTCTCTCTCTCTCTCTCTCTCTCTCTTTGTTACTTTTTTGATATGATAACTATAAATAGGCTTGATTTTTTTTTGTACTCCCTCTCCCTCCACCCCCACGCCTCCATCCTACCCCCCTCCTTCCTCCTATTTCCTCCCCCCTCCTCATCCCCCTCAGATTTCATCCCACCACCTCCCTCGCCCTTTTCCGCCGATTTTCCCTCTTTGTATTTCTTCATTGTCATTATTTTATTATTCAAGTTCCTTTGTTTTGTTATGATAGCTTGATGTAAAAAAAAAAAACAGTTTCTCTGCTTATTCAATGTTCCATCTGGAAATAAAATTTTGACTTGACTTGACTTCACACACACACACACACACACACACACACACACACACACACACACACACACACACACACACACACCGTGGGCTCATTACTACTGTCGTCATCATCATCATCAACGTCATCAACATCATTATGATTAACATGATCATCGTCGTCGTCGTCATCATCATCATCATATCACATTCTTCTTTTTCATCATCAACATCGTCGTCGTCGTTATTGTTGTCGTTGTCGTCGTAGCTGTAGATCTACCCCCCACCCCCGTCATCTTCTGTGCCGTTCTGGTGCCACAACCTTCACGCCGCTTATCCCATCTCCTCGTCCTCAGTCACAGTCAAGCTTATCCCATCTCCTCGTCCTCAGTCACAGTCAAGCTTATCCCATCTCCTCGTCCTCAGTCACAGTCAAGCTTATCCCATCTCCTCGTCCTCAGTCACAGTCAAGCTTATCCTATCTCCTCGTCCTCAGTCACAGTCAAGCTTGTCCCATCTCCTCGTCCTCAGTCACAGTCAAGCTTGACCCATCTCCTCGTCCTCAGTCACAGTCAAGCTTATCCCATCTCCTCGTCCTCAGTCACAGTCAAGGTTATCCCATCTCCTCGTCCTCAGTCACAGTCAAGGTTATCCCATCTCCTCGTCTCACAGTCAAGCTTGTCCATCTCTCGTCCTCAGTCACAGTCAAGCTTGTCCCATCTCCTCGTCCTCAGTCACAGTCAAGCTTTCCCATCTCCTCGTCCTCAGTCACAGTCAAGCTTATCCCATCTCCTCGTCCTCAGTCACAGTCAAGGTTATCCCATCTCCTCGTCCTCAGTCACAGTCAAGCTTATCCCATCTCCTCGTCCTCAGTCACAGTCAAGCTTGTCCCATCTCCTCGTCCTCAGTCACAGTCAAGCTTATCCCATCTCCTCGTCCTCAGTCACAGTCAAGCTTATCCCATCTCCTCGTCCTCAGTCACAGTCAAGCTTATCCCATCTCCTCGTCCTCAGTCACAGTCAAGCTTATCCCATCTCCTCGTCCTCAGTCACAGTCAAGCTTATCCCATCTCCTCGTCCTCAGTCACAGTCAAGCTTATCCCATCTCCTCGTCCTCGTCACAGTCAAGCTTATCCATCTCCTCGTCCTCAGTCACAGTCAAGCTTATCCCATCTCCTCGTCCTCGGTCACAGTCAAGCTTATCCATCTCCTCGTCCTCAGTCACAGTCAAGCTTGTCCCTCTGCTTCCCTGCACCGGCATTTCACAGGGAGGAGAAGTCACTGTCAGGTCGTCCTGAGGCACCCCACTGGAGGATAAACTCCACTGCTGCCGAGTCGCTTTGGTGGTATTCAGTGGTGGCTGTGCAGCTCAAGCATAGACGGTTAAACACCTTATAAGCCCCCTACTTACGACAATAGCTGCTCAGTCGCCGAGCCAGCTTGAGTGAACGTTGCCCTTCGGATAGCGCCAAATATGTTCATCCAACGATAGTCCCCATGAACTCCCCAGCACCGGTGAACTCGACAGGAACTCGCAGTGGGAACAGACGTGGCAAGGAAGTCGAAATTGAGGAGGTCATGAGAGCAGGGAATGTCGGTCTGCAGGATTTGATTTTTTTTTAACGCTGATCGATGAGTATTAGGATTACAAAGATGACGCTATGGAGGTCCATTCTGATCTGAGACTGCATGGCAGGACTATACTTTACGCTTACTTACAATAAGATATCCCGGCGTCAACCAGGCCCGAGAGATACAGATACCTTCAGTGTTGGTCAGGAACTTTGAGCAACACTCAAAGATACATTCGTTGAGCGGATGAAAATCGACTGAGTAGGCCCAGCCTTCGCAAATGACCCCATAGCAAACTCAACTCTGGGCAGGCGCTGTGATGCGTCGAAAATCCCGCGAATGTAAATGGCTCTAATGGGCATAGAACCCTCTCCACTCTCTCTGACGACTTCCCATCGGGAATCCGTGACGCTAATTGCCGTGCCGCGGCTGATGGTAAAATAGTTGTCTTCGTCGACTCCGTCATAGTCACTTTCGTCATGTCATTCTGAAGATGTCATCCGCACCCACTGTCGTCATAACATTCTGCTGCAACTATCGCCATCGCAGAGGGTAATGTACACGCCTTCTACGCTAGAAAATACTTTGAGTTTAGAAAGAAGTGGTTTCTATTCCCTTGCCCTTCCCTCCAGCTCTGTCCCCACCCCCACCCCCACCTTCCACCTTTTTTTAAAGAAGATATCAAGTGGTAATATCTAAAGCCTAGTCTTTGGATTAGGACGATAAACCGAGGTCCCATGTACAGCGCAAACTTGATGCACGTTAAAGTACCCAGAGCAAGAAAAAAACTTTTCCTTAGTAGAATTCTGAAGAAAAATGCACTTTGATAGGCAAACAAAAACATTCGCAGACAACATGGCGCAATGGCAACACACTGTTCCTTCGGGGAAGCTTCACATCTTCTGCGAATACAATACAATACAATATGATACAATACAATACAATACAACACAATGCAATACCATGTAATGCTATGCAGTACAATACGATTCAATACTATACTGTACTATACTATATGGTTTACTGGAATCGTTCACGATATTGTTATCAATGTCGCCATCATATAATCAATATCGTTATCATGCCATCGTCTTCCGTCGGCCCCTTTGTCGAAAGTTAATATCAACAATCCAAGTGAGGACCTGCCATTTTGGTGTAGGAGCTAGCGTCGCAGGACGTGGGGTTAGGACACCGTGGTTCGAGTCCCAACTTAGGCCTACATTTGTGTGAGTTTTCAGCCAGGATCGAATCATTCCTACAGCTGTTAAGGGCACCACTGGACTCAAACGGGAAAACCGAGTCCACACAATCCCGTTTTACCCAGGTCTCTGAGAATGCAACTCCAATTTCCTGCCCAACATTTCAGGTGTCTAGCAGGATATGATATGACAAGAGTACGTACACTGCATCTGCCGTGTAGGCAAAGACCTAAATGGAAAACCGTGGCATCGTGTTCATTATTTTCACGGATCATCGTTTTCAGTGTTGATTTTTTCATGGCCCTCCACGTCCTACGGTCGTGGTGACCTCACTATCAGTTTTATCTCCACGCTCATTCCTTTGGCAAGTCTTGTGTCCACGTTTTCGGTACTGGCAAGTTCATGGATGACCGTCGCTGGTGGTGGCACCGAGTGGAAATGGAAAGCTCACTCACGCTGGCTCAGTAATAAAGTAACTGAGGTCGTTACGTTTTGGGTGTTTTGGGAGATGGCCTCGCGCCAATTCAGGATCAGAAGCAGGTGGCAGAGAGCACCACTAAAGTGACTCAGGAGTGGTGCAGTGCGTTCTCTGGAGGGTTGCCTCATGACGCCTGCTGTTGATGGCTCCCTTTGTCAGGGCAGTGCAGTGTGTTCTCTGGAGGGCTGCCTCATGACGCCTGCTGTTGATTGCTCCCTTTGTCAGGGCAGTACAGTGTGTTCTCTGGAGGGCTGCCTCATGACGCCTGCTGTTGATTGCTCCCTTTGTCAGGGCAGTGCAGTGTGTTCTCTGGAGGGTTGCATCATGACGCCTGCTATTGATTGCTCCCTTTGTCAGGGCAGTACAGTGTGTTCTCTGGAGGGTTGCATCATGACGCCTGCTGTTGATGGCTCCCTTTGTCAGGGCAGTACAGTGTGTTCTCTGGAGGGCTGCCTCATGACGCTTGCAATGAATTGTTGACGGAAAACTGCCAGCCCCGACGCTGCGACAGGAAAAGAATGGATGCGACTGTGTATATGTGTGGCGTTATGCCCCCTAAAGGGCACAGAAGATGAGAGAGCTCAACGAAAATCTAAGGAGGAAGAAGAAGAAGAAGATTTTTTTCCTTAACCGTTTAGTGATCAATCTGCGAAAAGGAAACGGAAAAAGAAAAAGAAAAGATTCTTTCTAATGAACGTGGAGGACATTCTCCAACCATATCAACAACGGAACGGGCATTGAGGAAATCGCAGATTCCCACCAAGGTCGTACAAATTTTGGATCCGTCCTTTGACTCAGTTGGTGGTCTTTTTTTTCTTTCTTTTTGTTATTAAGACATGTTTGCGAGCAGCGAAGGCTCTACTGTCCATGATATCAAAAAAGCTTTAAAAAAAACATACAGGATCCATCTGTGGATCCGGATCCTCAGTACGGATCCGCCCTCTGTCATTTTCAGTGGCATTGTTCCGTGAACCCACATGATCTTTCCACCAAGTGTCGTCAAAATCGGCACAGCAGTTTTTGCACAAGCGTGCACGCAAATAAGTAAACTAAGCAACAGACGAAGGCCAAAGTAATGAACTTTGCGGAGGTAAAACCAAACCAACCAAACAGAACATGCACAATCAGCAAGGACAGCCCACCCACCCACTCGCTCCCTCCCTACATCCCCCCCCCCCCCCCTCCAAGAAGAATGTGCCTTGCTAGTTCATATACCATGTGTCCGACATGCAAGGGCAAAATTGGAGTATTCTTGGTTGAGGAGCGTCTTCGTGTTTGCTCCAGGTGCTTTGTCTCCTGCGTTTGTGGCAAGCGAGTTAGTGCCGTACGCAGTATCTGTTCGCAGGTATGGCCGTGTAACTGTCTCATCTTCGGAGGAAGAGTTTCCCCTGTTGTGTTTGACTTTTTCTGTTTACCCTTCGCTGCCTCATGCAGCATTTCCTTTCAACCACACGGAGTGTCTAGGTAGGTAAGGTAAACATACAGGATCCATCTGTGGATCCGGATCCTCAGTACGGATCCGCCCTCTGTCATTTTCAGTGGCATTGTTCCTTGAACCCACATGATCTTTCCACCAAGTGCCAAGCCGATCACAAAGGGCCATATCAGGGCTGTCACTGCTTTGAATTCAACTCACAAGTCATTATTTAAAAGAAAAGAAAGAAAGAAAAAAGAAAACCTCACTCACACAACCCTTTAAAAACACACCTCCTAAAAATACACCGGAAATTTTGTTTTAAAAAAATCTTTCCTCCGTAAAGTCTTAGATCAGATGCTAAAATGTTAATCTCTTTTCAGAAATTCAAAGAGTGCCTAGCTATAATCATCATCGCAGGACCTACGGTTTCTCATGTAACAGGTCCTTTCAACCACACAGAGTGCCTAATTATCATCATGGCACAACCTACGGTTTCTCGCAGATGAAGTGCGGACGATCATCCTCGCAGTTCAGGTCGTTCCACAGCCCTTTCTTCAGCATCACGCAGTCCTCCTCCCCGTGGCGGTCCTGAGGTTCTCCGGGTCCCCAGAAGGTGCTCTGTGGTCTTAGGCGGCTGTAGCTCCACTGGAAGACGTTCTCCTCGGCAAAGTCCTCGAGGCCGATCCATGTGAAGTCACTCCTGTAACCTGCATATATGTAGGTGGAGGAATGGGGTGGTAGAGCGGACTTGTGCCTTTCAGAGAGAGAGACAGACAGACAAAGACAGAGACAGACAGAGAACAAGAGATAGACGGAGAGACAGACCGAGACAGAGTGACAGACACACACACACACACACACACACACACACACACACACACACACACACAGATAAAGATGGACAGATACACAGACAGACGGACGGACGGAAAGCCAGCCAGACACAGCCAGCCAGCCAGCCAGGATGTTGAATAGAAAAAAAACCCATCTTGTAAGAATATAAAATGTTCTCGAACGTACATATTCAAGCTTACATTGCGTATCGTACATTCGGACAAGAGAGACTATTAGGACCATCTGCCGTGGCGTAGCGCTCAGCGTCGTGGATTCCCGACCAGTAGCTCGTGCGTTCGAATCACACCAGAGCTGTTTATATACTATCATATTTGTGAGATGATTCAGCCCATGATCGGCTCCCAGCCAGTGATTAGTTTGATATGGTCTCCGTTGGGAAAAGTGAAAACCACAGAGTCGAGTTTCAGCCATTTAATAGATCGATGTATCTCTGAGACTGTTTCTCAAATTGCCTGATCAACACTGCAGGTGTCTGTCTCTCTAGGGGCTGGTTGACGCCGTAATATCTAACGAAAGTATGCCAAGAGTACGGTTCTGACACGCAATACCCTCGGTGAGTTTATGTCGAGGTGGCTGGTATGTTTGGATGGACATGGTGGCACCCTCCAGAGTGAGGGGTGGGATGGGGGGGGGGGGGGGGGGGCACACTAACTCACGCTGGCTCCGCGACAAAGCGATTATTGTCGTCAATGGGGCCGGAAGAGCTTAGCTGGTAGAGCGCCGGACTCTTAATCTTGGTAATCCTGGGGTTGCGGGTTCGAATCTCCGCCGGGCCGTTTCGGTACAGGGGGATTTTTCCCTGGGAGTTAACATTGGTTTTGACTCCATTTCCCATACAGTCCTTCGAATGAGACTATAAACCGAGGTTCCGTGTGTGTACGCACGCATAACATCTGGCACACACGTAAAATCCCATCACCAACTTTCGGAAGAGAAGGCCGTTGGTATGGATGACACGTTACACACAGCATGCACCCTGCGTGAGAAATGGAAAGAATGAAGGAAGTAAGGAAACTGAGTAAACGATATTGAACGATATTGACTGGATGACACGTGAAACGACTGAATGAAGCGCCAGCTTGCAGCTCTTCAGTCGGCACTACACAGGTAGGCAGCCCGTTGTGTAAACGAATGTGGATTGTAAAATGCTTAGAGCTTGGTCTTTAGCCGAGAATAGACGCTATATAAGTATGCATTATCTCTCTCTCTCTCTCTCTCTCTCTCTCTCTCTCTCTCTCTCTCTATATATTATATATATATATATATATAATAGGCGTCTTAAGACAGTGTCCTGCGCCTGCCGGATTGGAACAGCCGTGCAGTGTCGCCTCTGGTGGGTCGCCTCATGGCATTGACTCTCCCTGTAGAGTGTCGGTGCCGGGGATAAGCCAGGGTGTTATAATTATTGGTCGGAGATCAGGAATGAGCAGCGTGTATTTATTATGCCACTTGGGCGGAGAGATGATAAGAGAGCAAATAAACAAATGAGTAAATAGAGAATGACGTTAGTAAGGTGATTGAAATTTTACGAGTTAATAAAAAATATAAACAAATAAATAAGTGATTAAGTCAACAAAAAAGTAAGTGAATAAACAAATAAATAGTAAATAAATAAGTAAATAAATCAATCAATAAATGATCTTAATAGTAAAATAAATAAAAACTCATCTTATCAAACAGCTGACAACGTTGTTGAAACAATATGCGACATTCAGTGTAAAAGGCAGTAGCGTCTAACCGGTGTTTAGTTATAGTGTAACTAGTGTTAATATCCGTATGTTAGCATCTCTAACGCGTTTATGCATACATACATGCATATGTACACACTCGTGGGCAAAATAATGCGAACGATATGGCCGTCGTAAAGCACCGCTACAAGTAATGGCCTTTTCATTTTTAGTTTTAAAACGAAGTGACTGGGGGCGGAAAATGAAGTTGATTTTTATTTCAATTGCGTGTTTCTGAACGCAGCTGACAACACCTAAAACACACACACTATCCAAAGTTTATTCAAGGGAGAGTACCTCGCACATAAAATGATCATTCTTGTTGCAGTTGTTTCTCGTTGTGTTGTCATTGTCTGCCGTAAAATCTGAAAGACTGACGGTCTCTGTGGAATAATTCACACACACACACACACACACACACACACACACACACACACACACACACACACACACACACACGCGCGCGCGCGCGCGCACGCACGCACGCACGCACGCACGCACGCTGATCCTGTCCATTGTACCTCTTTGGCTCGTTCAACGGCACAGAATGCGTAAGTAATGGGTTGATACCGTCTTGCCGTGGAATCAGTTGCAGAAGTACTTACTGTGATTATTCACCAACTCGTTCAGAAAGTCGTGTCTGCTCTGGCTTGAGTCTTCGGCCAAATAGCCTCCCATGAATTTACACACCATCTGCACGACAGAGTAGAATCTCCATACAAGATGCATAAACATGTAGACACTGTGGTTGATTTGATATATGGGTGTGGTTTCTCTCTCTCTCTCTCTCTCTCTCTCTCTCTCTCTCTCTCTCTCTCTCTCTCTCTCTCTCTCTCTCTTCTCTCTCTCTCTCTCCCAATAGCTTGATGCTGAATAAAGCGTTTTCATTCTCAATCTCTCTCTGTTCAGTAAGAAGAAGACGAAGAAGATTGATTGATTGAATCTTTAATGGGTGAAGAATTAGACACGTCATAGGCCTTTTTACAATTCTGCCCACTAATGAACAAACAATGGAAGGTTTAAAAAAAAGTAAGCAGAAGAAGGCGAACAACAACAACAATGACGACGACTACAACAACGACAACAACAATTACGAGAGAAAGAAGAAGAATATAGTAAACCAGGAGGGTAACTTATGATTCAACAGTAAAACCATTATATGCACACAACCCAAAACTAACACTATTTGCGGTACCCGTTTACCTTGCACACGATGATAGCTGCTCCTACCACGACCACTGCCAACACCGCCATCACCACCACAAGTACTGCTATGACCACTGCTACTGCTACTCCATCTACTCCTGCTCCTACTACTGCTGCTGCTGCTCCTGCTGCTGCTGTTGTTGCCTTTGCCACCACCATAACAGCAGCAGCAGCAGCAGCAGTGGTAGTAGTAGTAGTAGAATAGTAGTTATGATAATTATAATAGTAATCACAACACACACACACACACACACACACACACACACACACACACAACACACACACACACACACACACAACACACACACACACACACACACACACACACACACACCATCTGCACGACAGAGTAGAATCACCAATCTAAACCGGTTCACGCTATTTCTTTCAGTTCAGAAATTGTTGAGGTTGCAAAAATTATCTCTCAATCTCAAATTAGCATATTTTTATGATTATGATAGTGTAGTTTATATTTAAATTTGTACTGTTCTTGACATTATTTCTTACCTTTCCCTTCCCCCTCCCCCAAACTCCCCCCCCCCCCCCACCCCGTAGAGTCTAATATCACCAAGTGTGAACAGACTATAAATCAACAACAACAACAACAACACACACACACACACACACACACACACACACACACACACACACACACACACACACACACACACACAAAAGTTCACAAAAAAGGAGAGAGAGAGAGAGAGATTTAAAGC
>CM065720.1:68490509-68493009 GCA_033310375.1 Conus canariensis | reverse complement strand
GTGTGTGTGTGTGTGTGTGTGCGTGCGCGCGCGCGCGCGCGTGTGAGTGTGTATGTGTGTGTGTGTGCTTCTGTGTCTGTATCTGTGTGTCAGTGTCTGCGTCTGATTCTCTTGCTTATGTGTCCACATCTGCCAGATAGGTATAGCCTCTTAAAACATTCGGGAACAATTCTTCAATAATAATGAATATCATAATTGTAAGGACTATATCATTTTACAAGTGTTGCGATTTTAGAATCTGAAGGAGCACTCGTTGAGAGAAAAGCCAGGAAAAAAGAACGTAGCTTCTGGCCACTAAAAGAATAATGTCTGTATGTCATGGACAGGATGAACAGGACGCGTCAGTTGTCCCATCTCTCCAGGACGCTGTTGGGCTTTTGCCTCCCTCAAAAACAAGAGGGAACTCTTCTTGTAAAACGATAAGAGGTGAAACAGGTGGTGTACTTCGTAACCTATTTCTTTATCATAGAATTGTAGGTCTAGGGGGCAGGAGGGGGGAAAAAGAGTTGTTGTTAGTGCTGACTCTTTCTTCTTTTTTCTTTTTCTTTTTCTTCTTCTTCTTTTCAATTCTTGTGTGTGTGTGTGTGTGTGTGTGTGTGTGTGTGTGTGTGTGTGTGTGTGTGTGTGTGTGTGTGTGTGTGTGTGTGTTTTAAGGGGGGCGGGACGGACGTTGAGCGGGATGGAAGCGAGGGTGGAAGGTGGAGTTGAACCACGTATACGATGATAACGAAAGATTTTCTAGAGCGATGCAAAGTCGAAGAGAGAGAGAGGAGAGAGAGAGAGAGAGAGAAGAGAGAGAGAGAGAGAGAGTGTGTGTGTGTGTGTGTGTGTGTGTGTGTGTGTGTGTATGTGTGTGTGTGTGTGTGTGTGCGTGCGAGCGTGCGTGCGCCTGTGTGTGTATGTACAAACATAGAGTCTTCTTGCTTCTATCCGATGGCTTCTCTTTGTGTGAGTCGGTCTGTCTCTGGCTGTCTTTGTAAACTTGCCCAGACAGTTACTGTCCTGGTCTAAGGGAAGGCATTCGCCTTCCGTTTTATGATGTTGGTCTTATGGTCGGGTTATTTCCCTTGGACTGGCAATTTTTTTTTTTTTTTTCTTGTTATTTTTTCTTTCGACGTCGGTCATCAAAAAGGTTTAAAACAAACTGTCTTGATGTGGGAATTTACGTAAAGAGTGGCAGTTTATTAAAAATTCGGTGAGTACTTTTCATTTGTTTCAGGTTTTGTCTCCGTGTATTGGAACACACATGTGCAGCGAAGGCTCTTGTGCACAATCCTTAGGTGTTTTCTTCAGCAGTAACTTCTACGCTACAATCTAAGTGTAATCTTGTAGCACAACTAAGAGACATCAGGGGGGGGGGGGGGGGGGGGGGTCAGAAAAAGGTAGGACAGAGTAGGAAACATATCTGTCTGTAAGTAGACTGCTTTTTCCCGGAGTTGCAGAGAAGTTTGTTACTTGTTCAATAAGTGTTCTTGAAGTACAAAGCTGACATCCTCAATAGCTAATATATTGTGTTTGCTCTTGGATTCCGAAAAGGGCTAGTCTCAATGTTTTGATCTTGAAAGTTGCAGTACTCATTAGTTGTGACGTTAGCTGCAGTCAACTTATATTTTTGTTTCTTATCGAACAGGATCATGTACAGAAGTTCAACTTTAAAGGAAGATTGGTAAGTTGGACCATATTAAATTGGAAATTTCTTGAAGAAGAAAGGCAAGAAAAGCAGAAGAGGGTATGGGAATTTGGATTACGTATAGGTACTGAAAGTTAGGAGGCGGGGGGGGGGGGGGGGGGGGGGGGCGGGGAGAGGGGGTTATAGGAAATATAGGTTGAGGAAAACTATATTTCAGAAAGAAAATGGAAAACGTAAAAAAAAAAAAAAAAAAGTTCTAAAATAATTATTTAGGTTACACCAAAGGGGATGGGTGGCAATTTGGGGAAGCTGGAAAAGCCAAGAAAGAGAGCAAAGGGTAAAACAGATTAGGAATAGACAGGAAAAAATCATTAAAGTAGGGTGCGACAGGAAAAGAGGGAAAATGAAGTAGGAGAGGTAGAGAAGTAATAGAAAATAAGAAAGAGTGTTGAAAGTACTGAGAGAGAGAGAGAGAGAGAGAGAGAGAGAGAGAGAGAGAGAGAGAGAAGAGAGAGAGAGAGAGAGACGAAAGGAAGCGGAAAATGTCGGAAGTGAATGGGAGAAATATTTGAAGACAGGAGAATGAAGAAAAAAACGTGAATGTGTAGAACAAAAAAAAGTAGGAACGGATTGGAAAAGTAGGAAAGTGGGCCGGGGAGGGGGGGGGGGGGGGGGGGGGGGGTTGGGGGGAGAAAAATCTGGGAGACATCACGGGGCAAAATCAGGGGGGACAGAGTAGGAAACATACTAAAAGGAAGGAAAACACAGGAAAGGACCATAGATTTACGATACAAAAAGTAAGAAAAACAAAAGGAAAGGGTTGAAAAAGAAACAGGAACAGATGGAAAACGTACTTTAAAGGTGGATGGG
>CM065720.1:68475509-68478009 GCA_033310375.1 Conus canariensis | reverse complement strand
TCTTAAAAAAAAAGAAAGAATAAAGAAAAAGGGAAAAAAGTAGAGAAAAAAAGGAAAAAAGAGAAAAAGGGAAGGAAGGGAAAACAACAACAAAAAAACAAAACAAAAAGTAAAACCGTGAATCCAAATGTAAAAATAGCTGCAAAACGAACCGACATCCTCCTCTCTCTCTCTCTCTCTCTCTCTCTCTCTCTCTCTCTCTCTCTCTCTCTCTCTCTTTAAGGTTTGATCTGTCCTAATGTCTGTGCCGTTATGTTTGTCTATGTATATGTGTGGGTAAATATAAGTGTATGTGTACATGCGTATGGATACATACATTTTGATGTAATGTGATGTGTTTTAATATCAAATGATGTATTGATATAATTACTCATTGTGCATATATATGTATTCGTGTACGTTTGTATGTATGCATGTAAACTGTTATGTAATTTCATTCAAAGTGATTAAAAAATGTTTATGAAAAAAAAAAAGAAGAAGAAGAAGGAGAAAAAAAAAGTAGCTCTTTGAGTCTGTAGATGCAATTACTTCCCCTGCTAGCAATTAAAAGGGCAGCAGCACATGATCCAATCCACCGTCGTATTTTGTATTTCCCTTATCTTGTCAAAAAAGGGGGAAAAATTAACAGAAGGAAAGAGAGAAAGAAAGAGAGACGAACGTCGAGAGAAGTTCTGTCACCACGCCAAACAATAACGCTGGTTTCACTCACTGAACAACCTAGTTCACAGACGCTTTCTAAAAATGTATATACATCTTTTAAATAAACAACAACTATAGCAACACGTAAACAAAACCCGGCCAACCGACAGTCCTATTCAACAGCGCAATTCACCGATTGCTTCCCTTCCCCGCCAACACACGGAAATCAGTGACCCAAGATGTTTGTCCCAATCAGTGAAAGCGTTTGAATAGCGTTCCGGCCCACTAATTGTCCTCACACACACACACACACACACACACACACACACACACACACACACACACACACACACACACACACACCTTTCGCCGACCCCCACCCTTGCCAGTTCACTCACTTTCCTTTTCCTTTTCTTGTCAGACAGGTTTATAGACACCCCTACGGCTATCCCCCGCCTATTATCGCTTCCATCACCACTACCACCCCTCGTCCATTCCTCTCTCTCTCTCTCTCTCTCTCTCTCTCTGTGTGTGTGTGTGTGTGTGTGTGTGTGTGTGTGTGTGTGTGTGTGTGTGGTGTGTGTGGTGTCCTCTCTCTCTCTCTCTCTCTCTCTCTCTGAAAGAGATTTCAGTGCAGTGTGAAAGCCAGATTTCATTACGTGTGGTAATGCCCTTCCCTCCTCCCTTCACACTCCCGACCGTCTGTCGTTCACGTGCTATTTATTAGAATGATTATTTTCTACATTTCCCTGACTTCTCATTCTCCATCTACCTCTTGCACGCACACACACGCGCGCACGCACGGACGCATGTACACACACACACACACACACACACACACACACACACACACACACACACACACAACACACACACACTCTCTCTCCTTTCTCGCTCTCTCTCTCTCACTCTCTGTCTCTCTCTCTTTCACACAGTTTTGCATTGCAAGACGTGAGTATAAGAACCTAAATATAAGAAAACTGAAAGATCATAACGAATCGTTAGTAAATGAATTGGCAAACTCTGTAAAAAGTCAAAAGAACTTCTGGGACACAATGCACAAGATCTCGAAAAAAAAAATCCCAGCCTTTAAATGATATATGTATGAATGAATGGTTTGATCATTTCAAAGTGTTTTGGAAAAAGACGAAGAAGAGATAACTGATACCAACTACGTTGAAGACAATGAAGACAATGTACTGGACAGGCCAATTTCGAGAGTAGAAGTGTTACTTGCCATTAGAAAGCTAAAGAATGGTAAGTCAGCTGGTCCAGATGGACTTATAAGTGAATTCTTCAAAAATTCCGGTGAATCAGTTGTTAATTTCCTAGTCTCACTATTTAACTATTTATTTGAGAAAGGAATTTTTCCGAAAAATTGGACAGAATCCGTAATCATTCCTTTATATAAGAAAGGTCATGTCAATGACGTTAACAATTATCGTGGTATTTCCTTATGTGACATTAGTAGTAAATTATACAGTTCAATTGTTAATAGTAGATTACAAGAATGGATTACCCAGAATGATATTACAGGTGAGTACCAAGCCGGATTTAAAAAGGGATATTCGACAATCGATCATATTTTTACTTTGCTTGCTGCTATCTAAAAACAATTCGCCTATAATAGGAAGTTATATGTTGCTTTTGTGGATTTTGAAAAGGCATTCGATTCTATATCTAGAAGGTTACTGTGGCCAGTTCTGATCAAAACCGGAATTAAGGGTAAGTTGTATCGTTGTGTTAAAAGCATGTATAACGAAGTAAAGGCAAGAGTAAGGTCTGGGGCAACACTGTCTGATGCGTTGAACTGTACACGAGGGGTCAAGCAGGGTGATGTTTGTAGTCCTGTTTTGTTTTC
>CM065720.1:68450509-68463009 GCA_033310375.1 Conus canariensis | reverse complement strand
AAAACAAACCCAATGCTTCACGCGAAAATGACAGCCTATCCTCCACATCTCATTAACAGCGATGGCAATCTAATCTGTTTAAAGTGGCATAGATGCAATCTAGATCGTTCACCCTGACATAGCTACAACCCAAGCTGCTCAACTTCAACACAAATGCAATCTTAAGAGATAATAGCTTTGATATGGATGACATCTAAAAAGACTGTTACCTGGAGAAAGATGCATTCGAAGAGGCTATAAACTTAGCATACATGCAGTCGGGCGAAATATAGTCTTGACACAAGCGTCGTACAAAAAAAAAGTGATTTCGACACGAAGACAGTTTACGAGACAATAACCTTGACACAAATGCACAATGAGAGTTTAAGAGACAATAACCTTGACACAAATGCACAATGAGAGTTTAAGAGACAATAACCTTGACACAAATGCACAAAGATAGTTTAAGAGACAATAACCTTAACACAAATGCACAATGAGAGTTTAAGAGAGACAATAACCTTGACACAAATGCACAAAGAGAGTTTAAGAGACAATAACATTGACACAAATGAATCTGAGTGACTGTAACCTTGATACCGTTGCAAGATGCAATGTACGGTAAGATAACCTTAATACAAATGTAGTTTAAGAGCAAATATGGAATACGTTTGGTAACTCTTGCTCTTGTGATGACATAATTACACACCCATAATTCCAAACGCTCTTTACGATACCAAATCGCCTACCAAATAGGTCAATACAAAGCACACAGAATAAACGAGGAGATATCTCCAGAAAAGCATGTTCCAAGCTAGCCCTACACACCCTATACCTGACACATGTACACAGCAAAAGCAACTGGGATAGTGAAAAACACAAATTAATATTTTCATACAAGACTAGCACAGCCTTTATTCTTATCCCGAGCATAGTGGAAAAGAAAGAAAGAAGGAAAGAAAACGAAAACGCAGGGACAAACAGCAACAGTTACAGGTAACCTCGGTTGGGTTGGTATCAAAGGAAGTCTTAAATGTAAACAGTAGATAACGAACAAGTAAGTAGCTCTTGCTCCCAAAACGAAATAATTAAACGCCCATAACTTTAAACGAATGCTGTTTACCACACCAGATCGCCTGTTATTGTCATACAGACGCAGTCCGGGAAACCATGACCCTGGCACAAAAGTAGACAAAGAGACCCTAACCTTGACAAGGATACAAAAACCCTATACATGGGTGAACTCGACGCACGTGCAATCAAAAGGTTCTGTTAACCTTAATACAGGCACGGTCAATGACTCTTTTAACCTTGGCACCGGTACAGACAAAGACTCTACAATCTTGACACAGATCCAGTGTGAGAAACCTTTGACCCCTGTAGTGTTGTTAGTAACCAGCCTCGTAGTTATATGACGTGACATGTATCCTATAATCCGAGTCAGAGCTACGTGCACATAGAACTGTTGACATTGCTAAGCAACCTGTTTCTGTAACCGTTTAGTTTGGGTTAATCATACTTATACTATACACACCAGCTGTGCTATCGTCATACATTTATGGATCTATTCTGTGCATCCATCATCAAGGACACTATAACCCCGAATCTTCCAGAGCCACTCACCTTGACACAGATGCAGTCCCCGTCCTCCTCATTGTTGTAGTGGTCCACGGAGCCACAGGGCTGGATGCTGCCGTGCCCTTCACGATTCAGACTCAGGGTCACCAGGAGTTCTTCTGCCGATGTCGGCTTCTTGAACGCTCCCTGCATGCACACAGGAGCAAAATCACCAAGACTTCACTTTATGCCAAACTTCGTGCGCAGAGTCTGAAGCATACAGAATTCCGTGAAAACGAACTGTTGTAATTTTCGGAAAGTGAAACTCAGCACATTGCCATGACGAACAGATTTCAGAGACAGTTTCTTTCTTTCTATCTTTCTGCGTACGCAGGCTGATACTCCTGCGGACACTGCCTGTATAGACAGGCAGTGGAGTTTTGTGTGTATGACCTTTTTTGTTTGTTTTTTTTTTATCCCGCCATTAAGGCAGCCATCTTCGTGGAAGGTGCATGCTATGTGTAGCGTATCATCCATATCAACGGCCAAACTGGCCTTCTCTTCCGAAAGTTGGTGATGGGATTTTACGTGTGTGCAAGATGTTGAGCGTGCGTTCACACACGGAACCTCGGTTTATAGTCTCATTCGAAGGACTGTATGGGGATCCGAAGGATCAGAGAGAGTTGAAAGAGTTGAATTACACTTGCACGTATTCTCCTCTCTCTCTCTCTCTCTCTCTCTCTCTCTCTCTCTCTCTCTCTCTCTCTCTCTCTCTCACACACACACACACACACACACAGAGATTTCAACGACAGTTGAAAGAACTGAATTACACCCAGACAAATATTCTCTCTCTCTCGATAGATAGACGCAGACAGACAGACAGACAGACAGACAGACAGACAGATAGATAGATAGATAGATAGACAGTTAGATAGATAGATAGATAGATAGGTAACGTGTGTGTAAAAGCGCACGCTCGCAAACACACACACACACACACACACACACACACACACACACACACACACACACAGTGAGCGAGAGAGAGAGAGAGAGAGAGAGACAGACAGACAGACAGACAGACAGACAGACAGACAGACAGACAGACATACATGCATATATACAAATATACGTAACACATACATACATCCGTAAGTACGTATGAACGTACTTAAACACATACCTGCATATAGCATTACATACACGAAGAAATAAATAGATTATTTAACCAATAAACAAATATATTAAACCTTTTTTCAATTCCCTCACCCCCACCCCCGACCCCTCCTTGTGAAAAAAAAAAAGAAAAGCAGACTGTTTGAAAAGCATGACAAGTTTTTGCTTGCTTGTTTTTTTTTTTTAAAGATAGGTTGGATTTTTTTTTCTTTCTTCTTTTCTTTTTTTTCTTCTTTCCAAACGCTGATCAGAAGTTCTTTGTGAGTCTTTTTATTCGAAAACCAGACCGTATTTTTTTTTGTTTAAAGAGGAAGTTTGATTGCTTCTGTCTGTCTTTCTGTCTGTCTGTCTGTCTGTCTGTCTGTCTGTCTCTCAAAGACACAACAGATTTTTTGTTGTTGTTTGAAAGGCAGATCTATTTTTTTTATCTGTTCAAAAGCGGATCAGAATTTTTCCATAAAGAGAACACAATATTTCTGTTTGAAAAGTGGATAAATTTATTTCATGTTTGAAATTCTTAACAATTTTTTCCTCTGTGTAAAGTGGCTCGATTTTTTAAATTAGATCAGCTCTCTCTCTCTCTCTCTCTCTCTCTCTCTCTCTCTCTCTCTCTCTCTCTCTCTCTCTCTCTCTCTCTCTCTCTGTGGGTTTGAAAAAGCAAATTTTCCCATAGGAAAACAGATCAGATCAGCATTCTCCATCTGAAAAAGAGATCGGATTTTTTTCTCCTGTTTGAAACGTAGATTTGGTTTTTGCTTAAAACCTACAGCTTGTCCTCATTTCTTACTATAGCTGGGAAGTCGTAGTTATTTAACATGCCAAATTGACCTCAGGCTCAATGGTCTGAGCACAAAGATCGTAGTGCAACCCTACTATTCCAAATTCCAACTGAAAATCGTCATTTTGCTTACCCCTCTGGAAGTACTGTCGATCTGGGGGTTTTAAGGTAGGGTAAGAATTGGACCTTACCACCCTCATGCCCCCCCCCCACACCCCTCCTTCTCCTGTCATGTCACACCCCTCCCCTTTCCATATACACCCCTCCCTCCGCCCCCCTTCCTGCCCTGCTCCCGCCGAACTCTACTGAGATATTTTCTCCCTGTATGTCCTAGTACTTTCGCGTGGGGAGACTGATATGGAAATGGTTAAAAATCGATTAAGAAAACCTCACCTCACTCTCCGAGGGACAGAAATGACAGGCCAGATTAAGCGGTTATCCCGCATCAGCAGACACCTTTCCGGACATGAAAGAAACTCAGCTCCCGTTTGGCCGACGACGAACCAAACTGCGTTCAGGCCTACAGTTTCACAAGGGGACCGTGGATTGGAATTTGTGTTTGGTCGCGGAGGGATTCACATCCAAACCTTTTCCATTCTATATGATCTCCCTAAGAAAATTATGACCCCACCCGTGTTCGTGTGTTTATGTGTTTGTTAGCAAGACTGCATAAAAAACCACCTGATCAATTGAAAGTAGACTTGGTGAAGAGATGCAATACGGCCCGAAAAAAGGAGCCTTGATATTTGGATGTGGATCCGTCGTGCAGATCCTAATCACCAGCGGACCGAAGATCCGTTCCGAAACATTAAAAAAAATCATTTTGACAGAAAATAATAAACAAAACCACTATGTATCTTCTGCTTTGGAATTAAGAACTATCAATGGGGTAATATGTTTTCGTGTATATGAAAACTTTCTGAGGCTGTTGACGTCGATATTTTTTCTTTTCTTTTCTTTTTTTTTAAAATTTTCCATATCCTAATCAGAAAAAAAAAACTTACATGAAAAGTGACTTTTTCAAACCTGCCAATCTTTACCTCTACAGGTGAATTACAGTTTTCATGTGAGAAGTGAACAGGACCCATTCTGCTTTTGTGGAAATGTCAGCGCGCTCCTGAGGACCTTCGTGTTCACTCTGTGAATGTAAGTCTGATCATGCCACGTTGTCCGGATAATGTCATACTTGAGAATTTTTTTTAACAACAACAATAATTATCATAGTAATAGGAATAGTAGTAGTAGTAGTAGTAGTAGTAGTAGTAGTAGTAGTAGCAATAATAATAATAATAATAATGATGACAATAATAGCAATAATAATAATGATAATAATAATGATGATGGTGATGATGATGATGATAAATGCTAAGAAAAGAACTGTTCAACACCAGTAGCAATGGTAACGATGATTATGATAATAGTAGTCATGATAATAATGATAATGATGATGACAACGACGACGACGACGACGATGATGATAAAAAGAAGAAGTAGAAGAAGGAGAGGAACAACAACAACATTAGCAACAACAACAATAATAGTAATACTAATGTTAATGACGACGACGATGACGAGGAGAAGGAGGAGGAGAGGGACAAAGAAAAATAATTTCTATGGCGTCATATTTAGAATGATTTTTTTTTTTTGTTTTTTTTTTTTTGGCATATGGAGCTTCAGAACTACAGAAAAAACAGGAAAACGAAACACAAAAACAAAAAAGAAAATGGGCAACATTTATACAGATAAGTATAACCATAAGTTTAAAATAGGCATGTCAAAAAGTAGACACAAGCATGCGTATATCTACAGCAAAACTGCACATCAATAAGGCGTACAGTCAATAAATTACCTAATAGGAGCGTGCAGGCGTACATTTATACCACTAGGTACTGAACAGTTTATACACGAAAAAAATCACAGGATGGCAGAAACAGATTTTTTAAAATAAAAATTTCTCTTTAGGGGAGGGAATTTTTTTTCAGATGCCTTTGAATGTTAATATTCGCGTAAGAAAAGTTGTCCTTTTGACGCAGAAAGCACCCTCATAGTCGTGCACTTGTCTGGCATGGGACCGTTATTGTTTATAGACATACTCTCTCTCTCTCTCTCTCTCTCTCTCTCTCTCTCTCTCTCTCTCCTCTCTCTCACACACACACACACACACAAAACACACACACACACCCAACCTGGGAGCTTTTTAAGGCAAAGTTTGATTATAACTATACACAATTGTCCAAGTTTGATAACATCAATGTTCTTGCATATGAAGCTAGATCCCATATGAATGATTTTTATCCCAATCATCTAAAAATCTTCACTGATGGTTCTTTATTAGACAATCAGGCAGGCTGTGGTTTTGTCATCCCCACTTAAAAAATTGGAGAAATCTTTTTACCTTGGTAAGGACTTCTCCATTTTCACAGCTGAATTAATAGCAGTTTTAATGGCTATTCAGTATGTCATTGATACACCATTCAATTTCTATGGTGCACTCTTTTGTGTAGACTCTAAATCAGTTCTCCAAGCTTTAGAATCAACAAATCCGAAAAACCGGGCTGAAGTCATCACAGAAATTAAAACACTTATTCATGTTCTTATATCAAGGGGTATCGCAGTTGATTTTTGTTGGATCCCATCTCATTGTTCAATATCTGGAAATGAATGGGCGGATCGTACAGCTCGTGCAGGTGCAAAAAAGTCTTTTAAATCCAAGGATATTCCGATTCTTTTAAGTTTACAAGAGGGTTACTCTTTATTACAAAAAGCTTCTTTTGAAAATTTTGAAAAGATATATAAAGACTACATGCTTCCCAAAGTACATAAGCCTAATTCTTCAATAAAGTGTTGTTTAAACGCTCGATCACAAAATTTTTCAAAACAGAATTCATTAATGAATTATACATTTTATCAAAAAAATGTCAATAAACACCCGAAACACCGCAAAAATATTGTTTCACTGTTTTACAAAAACTTAGGTTAAACGCTTTCAAAACAAAGTTCATAAAAAACGTCCAATGTGTATGCGGGGCTGTTGATAGTTGTACAACAACACATATTTTGTACTTTTGTCCTTATTTTGAATCAGCTCTATCAAAATTCAGAAAAGATGAATCTAAATGCATTTTCCAAGAACCTGTATTTCTTTTGAACTTTGTTCAGAACTTAATGATAAGTCCAGTCGGCTCGTTTTTATGATTTCTGCGTATTTTAGACTGTTTTGTTTTGACTGTTGCAGTTTGATTTGTTAATGTTGATTTTTGCTAAGGATTGTTCTTATGTCGTATTTCCATTAATATTTAACACACACACACACACAGGCGCACATACACAAGCGTGCGCACACACACGCGCGCGCACACACACATGCACACACACACACACACACACACACACACACACACACACACACACACACACACACCACACAAGCAAGCACGCATGCATACTACACACTCATACACATACACAAGTAAACACTCACTTCCTGTCTAATATCACTTTAAAGTGAAAAGACGTTAAATCGAAGAACAACAACAACAACAACAACAACATACACACACACACACACACACACACACACACACACACACACGCGCGCGCGGCTATGTATTGCAATCCTGACTACGTGAATTTCCTTTACCTTAATTAATGCCCCCTTACTAGTTCAAGAAGATAAAGAATGTTTTTGCAAACTCGGGAACAAGAAAGCTTGGTGGTATTTCTAAAGAAATGTTACGTCACCATCAAGCCAACGTTGTCTATTTTTTTCCACTATTTTCTCAAATGTTAGAGTGATGGCAAAATACCACTGCTATACATTTTAACGAATGTTCGGATATACATAGGATACCTGCCCGTGTCTCCATAAAAACCTTATTGTGTAAATACATGGAACATGTAGGACACGTTTCCTAGCATAGGAATGACCTTTTAATTTTGCAACTTTTCGTGAAAACTCCAAACTTTGTCTGGATATGTCAGTGTGGGTTCTACCTGTGAATCAAATGGGTTCCAGATGATATGACAAGCAATACATTTCAGCTTTTGTTTGAGTTATTTCAGTATTTCAATGGCTCCTGTTTTTGTCGTTTTCAGCGCGATTCTTCCCACATGTGATTGAAACCCAGCTCAGGTGAAAATATCAATCCAAAGTATTCATATGAATCAACCACGTGATCATCTCGTTCTCTTATAACCATTTTTCACGCTTTGATAGATGCCCACCTCTTCTATACACCATAATGATTCTCTTATCTGTGTCAACTCTTAAACTTAAACATAAGCTTCATCTAACTATAAACCTGTAACTGTTCCGGACTAGAGAATAAAATCATCTCCAAAAACATTAAAAATATCTCCTTCGCCCTGGGAAGAATCTGCACTCTATGTTTACCTTTTTTTTACAAGTCCATTGCAAGTTCGTATATAAAAAATGAAAGTAACTGAGGACTTGAAAGTCGACCATGTTTAACGCCAATTAAACATTCAAAGTAGTATGAATACATTCCATTTACACGCATACACACAAACCGTGGACACCTCTCAGGACCTTATACATTTTTCCGTTTACTCTACTTTTACGTAGTATAATCTATTGAACATTACGGTTCACTGAATCGTAGGCTTTCTGAAATTCATAAAAGCTACAACAATTTTGTATCCTCTACTAAAATGGTTTTCTATATACGAGCCCAGTGGATGTATTCTACTACGTTGGTCCTGATATCCGTTTGTTCTTGTATAATCGTTTCTTCTTTTTAATCCCATGAGGTTAGTTTAGTTTTTAGTGAGTGTAAACTTTACTTAAAATGTTGGTGAGTGCTATTCTACGAAAGCCATCGTGGTTGATAATGTTTCATTATCATGGTCAGGAATAATTACTAATTTCGTCAATTCTGAAAGAAAAGTACCATTTTCAAAAATCTTTTTGGAGAAACTGAACAATGAAATCAGTTATAGTTGAACTTCCATGTTTTTGCATTTCTTCGACACTTTTGTCTAGTCTTGAACGCTTTCCTAATTTCTGAAGTCTCATGCCAGCAACAGTTTGTGTTCTTGATTAGGTTTACTGAATAATGATTCGAACTCTTCCTGTTCTTCTAGCAATCATCTTCTTCATGTGTTGCAATAATATTAGGTTCGCTGAAGATGTTGAAGAACAGCTCATGCAACCTTTTTACAGAAACTTAGTTATATGCAAATGTCGGCCTGTGAACTGATGCTCTTACTGTCAAGAATGTTTCAGATCTTTGAGTCTTTCAGTTTCTTCAAATTGTTTACTTTTGAATATCCTTTTCCTTTGTTGTTATCCGCTTTCCGTACTCTTTTTGGGATATAGCATGCATTCTTTGTTTTTAGTTCTTCATCTAAAGTGTTTTACATCTCTGAATCATTTTTCATAGCGTTTTAAGTTTTTCTTTCTCTTCTTCACATTTATCATCAAACCATCTTTTCTTCAAGTATTTCATCTTTAGAACAACGTGCATAACTTCTTCATTCATACTTTCATTTCTTGACATCACACACATAGTATGACATCACTTCAGTAATCTGTCAGTGTCAGGTTAAATCTGTAGTGAGTACACAATTTATTTTTCAAAACGTTCTTCGAATATCAAAGTACCATCTCTGATATATGCATCGTTACACACAGGGACTTCCTTTGGAGCAACCTAACATGTTATTAATGTAACATCTGTGTGTAGCCCAAACATAATCTATATCTATCTTTATGACAACGGTATTGTCATAGTCTAACTGTTTTCACATTATTTTCAGCCCTATTGCTTATCAACAGCAGCCCGCCTCCAGAATATCTACAGTAATAAGACTTTTTGGGGGCAGGCGCATGCAAAATTTGACATAATCAGTAAAGACACTCATGTAATCAAACGAGGAATTAGGAACACGTTTCAAGAAAACACAAGAAATCAATTTTACTCACAAAATTCATGACCAAAGCGTCTATTTGTTTCAAACATAAGTTTTCAACCTTGTAATTAAAAAAAAAAATCTACTAATTGGATGGTCTGGCTTGACATGTGGCTTTCTCCAATTGCCTGAACGAAGGCTTATGTGATTAGCGGCATTCACATCTTTTTCTCTGCCGCGAGCTGGCACTGGAGAGAGAGAGAGAGAGAGAGAGAGAGAGAGAGAGAGAGAGAGAGAGAGAGAGAGAGAGAGAGAGAGAGAGAGGCTGGATACTTCAAAGTTTCATCGCCTCAGCTAAGCAGCTAAGCCAATGCATGGGGAGTACACGCATGATTTAATACATGGCATTATTGACGTATCAGGAGTATAAGTATTGCTTTGATTAAAGAAACAGCAGAACTTAATGGACTGAATTAGCGTAATTAATGATACAATTCACACGTACACGACCTAACCCAACTGGGGGGCTTTCTTCGTCCTATCCTCTCGCACCTTAAAGAGAGAGAGAGAGAGAGAGAGAGAGAGAGAGAGAGAGAGAGAGAGAGAGAGAGAGAGAGAAGACAGACAGACAGACAGACAGAGAGGCAGTCAGACAAACAGAGAGAGACAGAGACAGAGAGAGAAAGAAACAGACAGACAGGCAAGCAGGCAGGCAGGCAGGCAGATAGACAGACAAACAGACCAGCATAGAGACAAACAGTCAAACAAACACATTCATAAAGTTCGCGAAGTAATACAAGACGGGAGTCTCTTTCCTGATCGCCGTGTCTGTATAGCGGGACTTTGGCCTCTATTGGAAAACACACGGCCGACGAAGAAAGCGGTCGGATGAAAGTGTTACGATGAATATAAATATCAAAGTCTGCTGGCTTTCCCAGCGAAGGTCTTTCACTGCTCTTGTGAATGGGTGAACTTTTTAACTTGCAGTGGCAATTGAAAACAGCCGGGAGAGAAGTGGGGATGGGGGGGGGGGGGTGGTGTAAGGATGGAAGGGAAGGGCAGGAGGGCGGGGATACCCGCTGTAAAGACTCTACGATTGGAGAAAGCGGAGGAAGTAGAACTTTTTCGTTGTTCCTTTTCCTTTTCTCTGCTCCCACGGAGTCACACAGACTCACACGGAAACAGAAATGTGAAACGCACATTCAAACACGTGTACACATGCAGGTGCGCGCACACGCGCATTTAGACACACACACACACACACACACACACACACACACACACACACACACACACCACACTCTCTCTCTCTCTCTCTCTCTCACACACACACACACACACACACACACAACACACACGCACACACACACACACACACACACACACACACACACACACACACACACACACAAGCAACACACACAACACACACACACACACACACACACACACACACACACACACACACACACATAAACTGGGCATTCTCAGAGTTTTATGGAACAGTTCAAGACTTACTCACAAAGACATACCCTCCTGTATCTTCGTTTCATCTAGTACAGCGATGATGACTGTTTGTTCTGCCCAGAAATCGTGAAGGTAAATCGTATCAGCAGTTCAAAGTATGTCAGACGTAGAATAAAAAAACAACAAAAAAAAAACAAAGACAGAAAGATGGCGGCATTCATGAATTAGACACAACCCCTACTCTGTTCCATGAACGTAAAAAGTACAAATCATCGAAGATTTCCTTGTAGTTGATTTGCTCCACGAACTTTCAATAATTTTACGCGGTCTATGTACCTAAAATGTAAGCCACTTATTAACATCGACCCATAACGAACCATCGTGAAAGGTAATAGAAATTTTCTCAGCTATGGCGTGTGTTTTTGTATAAATGTGTGTGTGTGTGTGTGTGTGTGTGTGTGTGTGTGTGTGTGTGTGTGTGTGTGTGGTTTTTTTTTTTTTTTTTTGGGGGGGGGTGTCTTTGTTTCTTTTCTTGTTTTTTTTTTTCTTGTTTTTTTTTTTTGTTATTTTATGGAAAGACATACAGACCGAGTAACAAACACTTTTTTTTTTTTGCTCGGTGTCCGTGCCATCCGAGCGGTAGTTACTTCCACACCATTCATTGTGGGTCCCCCTAGACACATCTACGTCTTAGTTTAGCCGGTCGCACCCCCATCACCGACAGTTTACAGGGTCTTCATGATAAGGCAACACACCACAGGAGACACTGCGCCGCTACTGAGTCACTTCAGCAGCGTTAGCAATGCCTGTTCTGATCCACGTTCGCAAGACGCCAGTTTACTGAGCCCCTGTACTGACGACACTCATTGCTCGGTTGTGCAGCCAGCATGGGGGAGCATCTTCCCTTTCCGGAAGCAGCAGCTACTACATGCATGATACCTTGCTCTGCAATACATTGCCTGCGCACAAGGCACTAAACATTCGGAAGAAAACATCAAACAAAACTAGTCACCTTTCTCCCGGCGATCAGCCCGTCCTGGAAGACAGTGGGACTGGCAGCCTGCACCCCTGTCACCAGAGCACTGCTCCGGAGGTGCACGGGGAAGTCCACCAGAAGGGCGTCTTCGGGCACATAGATTCCACCGAACCTCTCCAGAATGTCCAGCACCAGAATGAATCTCTCCGCGCCCTCCAGAGCACAGCCTGAGGAGTTCAACGGCCGAGGAGAACGTTGTGGACGTCCGCCAGTGTGTGGTTGAACCAGAGATAGTAGCCCTCTTTGTCTACCACAGGCAGAGCCTCATAGTGGAAGAAGATCTTGTCCGGACGCACCAACGTGTCTGCGCGTTTGACGGCCATGAAGTGACGGAACTCGAAATACCGTTGCTTCCCGCACCAGAGGAAGTGCAAGGTGGCGGGCGCCAGGTCCGACCTCAAGTCCGTTTTGTCCTCGTCTTCTTGTTCTTCAGGAATCGCGTCCTTTTTGGCCGGACCCGCCGCTGCTGCTTTTCCTGGGTTCAGTGCCTGAGGTTGCCGTCCAACGAGGTCTTCCCTGTGGCCTTGGAAGTGGTTGTTGAGGTTGTCTTGGGAGAGGGCGGAGAGGATGTTGACTCCCTGCTGGTTGTAGTAGACGAGCGAGACGACCAGGATTAGGACCAGAGTCCACAAG
>CM065720.1:68440509-68443009 GCA_033310375.1 Conus canariensis | reverse complement strand
CGATACGAAAGGAAAGGACCTATGTAACTGTCAACACTATGCGACTACTGAAAGGAAAGGGACCTATGTAACTGTCGGCACTATGCGACTCCTGAAAGGAAAGGGACCTATGTAACTGTCAACACTATGCGACTCCTGAAAGGAAAGGGACCTATGTAACTGTCAACACTATGCGACTCCTGAAAGGAAAGGGACCTATGTAACTGTCAGCACTATGCGACTCCTGAAAGGAAAGGGACCTATGTAACTGTCAGCACTATGCGACTCCTGAAAGGAAAGGGACCTATGTGAACTGTCAGCACTATGCGACTCCTGAAAGGAAAGGGACCTATGTAACTGTCAACACTATGCGACTCCTGAAAGGAAAGGGACCTATCTAACTGTCAGCACTATGCGACTCCTGAAAGAAAGGAGAACAGATTGGACTGAAGAAGGGACCTATGTAACTGTCAGCACTATGCGACTCCTGAAAGGAAAGGGACCTATGTAACTGTCAACACTATGCGACTCCTGAAAGGAAAGGGACCTATGTAACTGTCAGCACTATGCGACTCCTGAAAGGAAAGGGACCTATGTAACTGTCAGCACTATGCGACTCCTGAAAGGAAAGGGACCTATGTAACTGTCAGCACTATGCGACTCCTGAAAGGAAAGGGACCTATGTAACTGTCAACACTATGCGACTCCTGAAAGGAAAGGGACCTATCTGACTGTCAGCACTATGCGACTCCTGAAAGGAAAGGGACCTATGTAACTGTCACACTATGCGACTCCTGAAAGGAAAGGGACCTATGTAACTGTCAGCACTATGCGACTCCTGAAAGGAAAGGGACCTATGTAACTGTCAGCACTATGCGACTCCTGAAAGGAAAGGGACCTATGTAACTGTCAGCACTATGCGACTCCTGAAAGGAAAGGGACATGTAACTGTCACACTATCATCTGAAAGAAGGACTATGTAACAGCAGCACTATGCGACTCCTGAAAGGAAAGGGTCCTATGTAACTGTTTAGCATATGGATCCTGAAGAAGGGACCTATGTACCTGCAGCATATCGACTCCTGAAAGAAAGGGACCCATGTACTGTCGCACTATTGACTCTGAAAGAAGGGACTAGTAACTTCAGCCTATGCGACTCCTGAAGAAGACTTTAATGTCAGCATATGCGACCTGAAAGGAAAGGTACCCATTAACTGTCAGCACTATGCGACTCTGAAAGAAGGGACCTATGACTGTCAGCATTGCATCTGAAAGGAAGGGACTATGTAACTGTCGCACTTCGACTCTGAAGGAAAGACTTGTACGTCAGCACTATGCGACTCGAAAGTAAGGGGCTAGTAATGTCAGCACTTGGCTCCTGAAGAAAGGACCTATGTAATGTCGCATTCGACTCTGAAAGAAGGACCTTCTGACTGTCAGCACTATGCGACTACTGAAGGAAAAGATCTAGGCGGTTGCTGGGTCCTAGAGGACGATCTGATCTCAAAGCGCTGTCGCAATTACCAAGATATTGATGTTTATGATTTCAATATAGATACAATTGGTGGGCGGCGCGCGCGCGCGCGCGCGCGCGCGGGTGTGTGTGTGTGTGTGCTGTGTGTGTTTGTGTGTTTGTGTGTGTGAGTGCGTGCGTGCGTGTGTGCGTACGTGCTGCGTGCGTGGTGTGTGTGTTGTGTGTGTGTGTGTGCTGTGTGTGTTTGTTGTTCTTCTTCTTCTTCTTTAATTTCACGTCTTCCCACTTAACGTGATTACAGACAGATTGTGTAACGGGGCGTGTGTGTGTGTGTGGCGCGCGCGCGCGTGTGTGTGTGTGAGTGCGCGCGCGCTAGTGAGTGGTGGTGTGTGTGTGTGTGTGTGTGTGTGTGTGTGTGTGTGTGACAACCTTGAGTTAATCTGACAATAAATTGGTTTCAGTCAGTCAGTGTGTGTGTGTGTGTGTGTGTGTGTGTGGTGCGCGCGCGCGCGCGCGGTGGCGCTGTGGGTGTGTATGTGTGGTGTGTGTGTGTATGTGTGTGTGTAAAACACTAAACACAAGACTTCACATATACCCAGCAGACAAAACTAGTTAGATCAGAGTGAAAGATATACAGCACACGATTTTATCAAGGCTATCAAAGAAAATCTCATGAAGGTCTGCCTTCCGTGCCTCAACCTAACCCCAGCCTTATCCCTAATCTGATCCTAGCCCTAATCTTAACGAACTCTAACCTAACCTGACAAACCTTGATCCTTAAGAAAACTTCAGAAAACCTTCTTATTAGAAAAGCTCTGCCGTTTGTCATACTTTCAAAGTGCCCTCCCCTGATCGTCGCGTTCGCGCTTGAAATAAATTGTAGCATTTTCCTGCTTTTCTGCGGTATAAACTAGCAAATCAGTCGTTGTACCGATCCTCAGGTATGGCACCTTCTTAGTCGTGCCGCGAACCGAACTATCAACCTGAAAGATAAAGCAATGTCGATGAGCGGACATTTTATCACAGCGGACAAAACAAGTCTGAAGC
>CM065720.1:68428009-68430509 GCA_033310375.1 Conus canariensis | reverse complement strand
AGGTGGGAGAAAGAAAAACAGAGAAGAAGAAGAAGAAGAAGAGAAGAAGAAGAAGAAAGAAGAAGAAAAGGAAGAAAGAAGAAGAAGAAGAAGAAGAAGAAGAAGAAGAAGAGAAGGAGGAGAAGAAGAAGAAGAAAGGAGAAGACAACAAGGTTTAAAACAACAACAACAAAGAACATCAACAAATCTACAATCATCTTAAGATCAGCTTCATATTCACACACACTTCTCACCCCTCGCCTCAATTCCCTCTCCCTTCCTCTCCCACGCTCCTTCCCCTCTCTCTCCTCTCCTCTCTCTCTCTCTCTCTCTCTCTCTCTCTCTCTTTCTCACGACAAATCAAAGAAAGAAAGAAATCAACTACCGGGTATCTGGTTACAATGTGAGTTGGAAAAAGGATCGAATTTACAGTGTGTGTGAGTATGAGAGAGAAGAAGAAGAAGAAGAAGAAGAAGAAGAACACACACGCACACACACACACACACACACACACACACACACACACACACACACACACGCACGTACGCACGCACGCACGCACGCACACACACACATACACACACATACAGAGATAGATAGATAGATAGATAGATAGATAGAAACAGATAGATAGACAGACAGAGAGGGAGGAAAAGGGGGGAGACGAACAAGACGAAGAAGAAGAAGGAGGAGAGGAGGAATGTGTGTGAGTGTGTGTGTGTGTGTGTGGTTGTGTGTGGTGTGTGTGTGTGTGTTGTTGTGTGAGAGAGAGAGAGAGAGAAAGATGAGATGAGAGAGAGAGAGAGAGAGAGAGAGAGAGAGAGAGAGAGAGAGGTTCACCTCTGGAATGTGTCCATTCTCGTCCAAGCCGTCTTTGTCTTGACGGGATCTCACGCTGAGAGACAAGTCCACATGCTGTACGTGTGTGACTGTGAACTATTTTCATGCTATTCATACTCTCTGTCAAGCTTTGGTGAAGTCGGGCTTCGATTTGTCAGAGACTCTGTGGCAGCACGTTTTGTCACTACAGACAAATAAGGCCCATGTCACTTTAGTGCCAAGACGCGGCGAGGGACACACTGAGCCGTCACATACGACGTTACAGCTCTTTAGGAATTCTACTGCGCATTTTCGTATCAGACTTTTGTTTATTTCTGCAGAACATTATACATTCCCAGCTTTTCTGTTTTCATTCTTTGGTTGCAGTTCTGTAAAACTTTTACGAAAGATGCGATGAGTTGACGGAAAAAGGGAGGAAGAAGAAAAAGGAAGGAAGAAAGGGGAAAAGAAGGGAGAATTAGATAGAGACAAACAGATAGAAAGAAAGAGTGAGCGCAAGACAGTCGGAAAGAAAGGCAAAAAAGAAGAATAGAAAGTCAGAAAAAGGGACAAAGAAATACAGACAAAACGACTAGCAAAACGAAAGAAGCACAAACACGCAGAAAGAAAGGGGGAGGGGGGGGGGGAGACAGACAAGAAGAAAGAAGGTAAGAAAGAAAAAAAAGGAAGAAAAAGACAGGAAAGAACAATGGCAGAAAGAAACTAAGAAAGAAAAGAAAAACAAAACAAAAAAGCAAGAAAAACAAAAGAAAAAATGGCAAGAAAGAAGGGAAGACAAAAGACAAGACATAAGGAATGAAGAGGGCAAGAAAAAATTCGAATGAGTACAAGCGTCGATCGGTTCAGATAACTAACCACACTACTGAAATTTGTGTCAGTTTAAAACCATACTTCACTTATTTACCCACCTACGTGTTTAGCTTTCTACATATCCACCTACTTACTTTGTTACTTACTTTATTGCTTGCTTGCCAACCAACTTACTTACTTACTCATTGTGTTACTTGATTCTTGATTAATTTACGTGTGTTCTTGTTTATATTTTCATTCGTTTGTTCACTGATTCGCTAACATGATTAACTTCGTTCGATCGGTAAATAGGTATATGGATGGTTGTGTATTTTGTTCGTTGGTTGGCTATTTAACTGATTGACTGGTTAGCTGACTAACTCAGTGAGCTACTAAATTATCTAATTCGTTACAGAACATGATCGTAAACCACTAAATTATCTCCAGACAAATCTCATGGGTAAAACCCTTCCCCCCTCAAGACAGTTTCACGTCAATCCTATTTACTACCGACTCGGTCGGCCCGTACCCTACTCCTAACCGTTACAGACAGTCCGCTTTCACGGCGCTGGTCTCAACGGCAAAAGCCTATCTCTAGCGGCGACAACTCTCACAATGCGTTCTGCCAGCGTTACCTGCCGCTGTCCAAATAAATGATAGCGGGAAGGGCTGTGAGTGGCCTTGTGGTGCCACACGTCTTTTTGCCTGAGAATATTGATGATAATTTACGACACCTGCTATCGACTTCACACTGACACCTTAAGCGGGTGGGGTTGATGATCAGCTCAGGGAAAGATGGACGAAACCCCGAAGTGGAAAGAGCTTTAAACAATGGAGAGACTGGCGGACGACCTTGCCCGGCCGTTATCGTGTTGATTCTCTCGTGATGTAG
>CM065720.1:68410509-68425509 GCA_033310375.1 Conus canariensis | reverse complement strand
GTCAAAAAAAAAAAAAAAGCGAGAAAATGAGTGAATATGTAACAAGAGCATTGTTGATCATCATTGTTTTCATACATAAAATAGTGCTCACCACTGTTCCCTTCAAGAGAACTTCTGTGCCTACAATAAAAAAAAGTGATTATTGAGAAATGTAAGCACCCATACACACCGTTAATGGAATTAGTGGCGTCAGTCATCACCTTAACGAGTTATTCAAGCCAAAGATCGATGACAAGGCAGACGTCTTGAGAGTCCTTGAGAGTCAAAGTCAAATAGTCTAAAAGTGTTAACAAAATTGTTCACGGTCACTTCAGTTGATACGTCTAAATCAGGCCCTTCACGTGTGCCATATTGTTCGTTTTCTCAGAAATGAACGGGCTGTAATCGTGCACACTGCTCTGATAAAGAATAGCGGCTAATGTTCTGATAAAGAGTAGCGGCTGATGTTCTGAAACACACAGAGAGAGAGAGAGAGAGAGAGAGAGAGAGAGAGAGAGAGAGAGAGAGAGAGGAGAGAGAGAGAGAGAGACGAAACTTACCCATTAATAAACAATAGTGTTAATGGCATTCTTGTAGTCAAACTGTCGGGAATGAATGCATTTTCAGAGCAAAAAGGATGCCCTTTAATGTTTTAGACAAACTCGATACTGGATTACTTTCTTGGTGGGAAGCGTTTTACTTATTAAGAAAAAAAATTGGCACGTTAGAGTACAAGGACATTGTCTTCATATAATTTGAATTTAGGAAGAGGGGCAATGCTAATGGACTACAACTTTGATTATATTAGGATTGACACAGAGCTGACATTCAAGATTACTGTACAGTTCTTGCCCAAAGGACAATGGATTAACCTGCGTTACGAGAAGTACTAGAGCTTAGATTACAAGACAATTCCAACATTTCAAGAAACTCAGAGTTATTGACAGTAACTTTACAATGATAATATTTCTCTCCCTACAAGTCTCGTCGGTTTGGCGAAGATTCAATATTGGATGTGTTTCTGGGTTTAGTTGTGCTTGGGTTTAATTGTGTTTCATTTGTCTAGATATTTGCAGTGAGCAGAGCGGAGTGATTATCTCTGCTTTGCTCATTCTGTTAGTAGTATTACAACTATCTTTTTAGGTCAGTTCTTTTGATGATTTGTTATTTTCCTTCTTTTTGTAAGCGCTGCGGACAAGGTTCTGGATGCATTCATACACAAATCATCGTCATCATCATCATCATGTCCATCATCATCATCATCGTCGTCGTCGTCATAATTGTTGTTGTTTTGGTTATCATCATCATCATCATATCATCATCATCATCATCATCATCATCATCATCGCCAACATCTGCATTATGTTCATGAACAGTGGATACTTTTTTTCTTAGATAATCTGGCTGCACAAATCCTAGATTCGTCGTTTAATGCCCATGACCACGACGGATCTATGCTAAATTTTTAACGCCTTCGTTCTTGTGACACATTCCACGTTTTCACAAAATTTGATTAAAATCAATTCTATACTTGCAAAAAGAATTGGAGGTTGACTGCAGCATGTTGACACAATAGGTGAAACAGCGAAAAAAGGTAAAATGTCAACTGACAGGTGGAAAAGAAGTTAGGACGTTTCGACACTTAGTGTCTTCTTTCCCTCTCTCTCTCTCTTCCCACATCCTTGTTAGTTGTGCTCACCTTCTGTGCACCTGTGGTTGTGTGTGTGTGTGTGTGTGTTGTGTGTGTGTGTGTGTGTGTGGTTGAACACTTCACTTTTTTCTTTTGTTGTTGCTATCTTCTTCTTCTTTTTGTTTCTGTCTGTCACTAACTCATTCTGCCGATGAAGACAATAAGCGTCGAAACGTCCTAACTTCTTTTCCACCTGTAAGTTGACATTTTACCTTTTTTTTTTTGCTGTTTCATCAATTCTATAGTTCTTTGCGTAGTCGTGCTGACAGACAAACACACACGTGCATTAATGGGGAGAGGTTAAAACTCTGATTCCTTGACGGAAGAAAAAGGACTGTCACACACTGTTTGGAATACCTGCACGTGGGTGGGCGGGCCTTTATGCAACGGCGGAAATAATCCTCCCTGCAGGTCGGCCATTTTGTCTAAACCCTTCTTCACTTTAAAGAATGTGTGAAAGTCCTCCAACCGGAGCTTATGGCTTTATAATACACCACACCCAGCCCCTTCTAACCGGAAGTGACCCCAATTCCCTCCTCTGCGGGTAGTAAGTACAATATGTCCACAATAGTGGGTATGTTGAGCGTCATCGTGTCAGAAACTTGTGATGAAATTGCCTCTTCCGCAGTATACAATACGTCCCTTTGAAAGTGACAACGAGAAGTATTTGCGCAGATATGTGGTTTTGTTGTTGTTGTTTTTCGTTATGTTGTTGCTTTTGCATCTCTCTCTCTCTCTCTCTCTCTCTCTCTCTCTCTCTCTCTCTCTGCGCTTGCGTGCGTGCGTGCGCGTGAGCGTGTGTGTATGTGTGTGCGTGCGTGCGTGTGCGCGTGTATGCGTGTGTGTGTTTGTGCGCGCGCGCACGTGCGTATGTGTTGTGCGTGCGTGCGTGCGTGCGTGTATTTGTGCGCGCGCGCGCGCGCGCGCGCGTGGTGTGTGTGTGTGTGTGTGTGCGCGTGCGCGCGCGGACGCGTGTTAAGCGCACTGCTGTGATAAGCAAGGGAGTTTTAGAAGGGATAATAGCTGATCCCACTGGGAGCTAATGTTCTCTCTACATCTAGAGTATACTGTCGAATGTCTCGAATAACTGCGATGGGTCCTCGGCTTTACGAGTCTGTGTGTCTCTATATGTCTCCGTGTCCTCATCGCTGTATATATATATATATATATATATATGTGTGTGTGTGTGTGTGTGTGTGTGTGTGTGTGTGTGTGTGTGTGTGTGTGGCACAACACACCTGGACACTGCTTTCAAGACCATCGTGTACCACAGAAGTTGCGGACGCGCAGTGCGGGAATGTGCGCCAACCTGATTCCGTGCACGACCCGGACAGCTTGCGATCTGCACACATCTTCAGAGTCCCAACTACTATCATAACACCATCCGAGTTAGACTGTGTCACTATTAGGTGCAGGTGTTGTGAGACCTCAAGATGTCCCAATTCCGTGAGATGTCCCAAATTGGGACATTACATGCCCCCCCCCCCCCCCCCCCCCCCCTTCGTGTAATGTCCCAATGGGACATTTCACGGTGCACCCACATGCGCGCTCGCCGCGTTATGTCCCAATTGGGACATTTTCTCGGGGGGGGGGGGGGGTGTAATGTCCTAAATTGGGACATTTCGCGGCGAGAGCACCCATATTGGTCATTAAGTTTAACTTCCCTTCTAACCTAAAGTAAGTACTAAGTAAACTGGTAATGACGAGTCAAACTGGTTCTTTGTCCTTTGCCCAGTTTCAAAACAGGAAAAGGAGTATTTTCCTTCGTGTTATGTTTTAAGTCCCCAAACCGAAGGTTTTTGGGAGCTATTTTTTTTTTGTCTGGTCCGTTCGTACATCCGTTGGTTCATCCAACTGTGGGACATTTAGGACATTACACGCCCCCCCTCCCCCCCTCCCCCCCCCCGCCCGCAAAATGTCCCAATTGGGACATAACGCGGCGAGCGCACATGGGGGCCGCGTATGGGGAGCCCCCCCCCCCCCCCCCCCCCCCCCCCGTGAAATGTCCCATCACTATGTGTCTGTGTGTCCCCGTCTTTGTGCGTCTAAATGTCCCTGCTTCTGTATGTCTATGTATTCTCGTCTCAGTGTATTTGTGCCCTCTCTGTGCCCTGTTTTTTTATGTGTCAGTGTCTCCCTGCCTCTGTGTGTCGGTGTGTCGCCGTCCTTACCTGTCTGTGTGTTCCTGTCTCTATGTCTTTGTGTCCCCGTTTCTGTATATGTGTACCTCGTCTTTCTATGTGTGTATGTGTTCCCGTCTCTCTGTGTGTCTATATTTTTCCGACTCTGTACATGTTTATGAATCCCTTTCTCTTTTTGTGTGTGAGGCGGAGACTGTAGCAGCATTGTTGAAAGTTCAGAATCTGAATGTCTGTGTGTACCCGTCTGTATGTCTAAATGTACCCGTCTCTATATACCTGTGAGTTCCTGTCTACAGTGTCTGTGCGTCCCTATTTCATATGTCTATGTGTTCCCGTCTCTCCTTGTCTAAGTGTTCCTGTCTCTATGTTTCTCTGTGTCCTTGTCTTTAAATGTCTGTGCGTCCCGTCTCTGTAAGTGTTTGTGTCCCCGTCTCCATATATGTGTCCTCGTCTCTCCATGTCTTTGTGTCCCCGTCTCTGTATGTCTATATTACCATGTCTCTATGTCTTTGAGTCCCTGTCTGTATAAGTCTGTGTGACCCCACACACGCACGCACGCACGCACGCAAAGTTATTCGCCATAACACACCAACAGAACAAAGAGCACAAGATCAGTGTGCTCGCATTTCACTAACAATATTCCGAGTTCGCATTTCTTGAATCAGTTGGTCTGAACATGTTGATTAACTTGCAAGCAACGTCTGTGTAGGAAGAGAGAGAGGAGAGAGAGAGAGAGAGAGAGAGAGAGAGAGAGAGAGAGAGAGAGAGAGAGAGAGAGAGATGAACACACACGAAGACAAAACAAAACCAGATAAGCAGCAACAGGGACGCGGTACGGATGAAAGCCGTCGACTCTCAAAGTGCCAGTATGTATCAGAACAAACATTTGTGTAAAAATGTTTACTCCCATCGTTTTGTGACTGTCTGTGTGCTGTGTGCCGTGACAAACGCATGGATCGGTCGTAATCTCCACAACCCTGTCCCCGGTCATGCGCGACAGAGTAGAGGGATTACGTCAAAACCACCCATTCACGTTGTTTATTCAGCACTTGCTGTCTTTGTCCCCAAGACCTTTATTCCCCACTGTACGTGGAGAAATGGACTTGGACGGGGATTCACGGCGGGATACGTGTCCAAACCGGGCAAGATAGTACGGTATACTAACTACTGGGCAAAGTCCCTACCTGTAGGCGTAATGCTCGTTTCTCGTTACACACACAAGTCTTGAGCAACACGTTCCTCGTCACATGTATTGTCAGGCAAATTTTCCAGGTGGCTCCAACATTCACATCAAACCATCGGTTTGATCTCGTTCATATATTCAACACAAAGCAATCCGTATTAATCTGTATCACCCGCCAGACCGAAATTCGGACGGCGGGAAAACGATCACCAAGATTAGAAATGACATTTGGCTGGATGAAGAAACGCGCTAACTGATAACGGCCCGATTGAGAAGATCTGCGAAAGCCAATACTCGGAGGCTGCCGATAAGGAAGGAAAAACAGCTGGTCAGTCTTCTGTCCGACATATTTGACGGTAGTTTGATAAGAAGCTATCTGGAACAAACGATATTTTCGCAATCCGTCGACATTAATTCGAGATCCCATTGTAAACCTACCCGAGGTCAGGACTTATAATGAAGAGATGGGTGACTGGGTTTGTTTTCATTATACTGAAATCTAATACAGCTTATCTACGGTATGATAGGACATCTTAAATGAAGTATTCTGTTAACGTACCTCACCTGACCAGATACTCTGCATTTGGAAGCATGCGTTACTGTCTGCGCACATATGGGATAATATTCCTAAGAAAAAGCAGAACTGAGAAAATAAAGTTGCAGATTCTAGAGGGACGCTTTTTCATCAACGGAGTACTGGCCATCCATGTCTACTCAATGGCCAGTAAGCTGGTCAGTTACAAAAGCTTAGAAATCATCTGCATGAATTTGAAATGAACCATGTACATCTGTTATCAAGTATGCAAAAGAACCATGTCCTTACCCTTTTACAATGATAAACGAGGAAATCGTAGCAAGGAACGGTACAAAACTCAAACGCCGCTTTACAGTCAAACTTAGAGATCAGACTTATGAATATGGGCACGGGTCTTCTGGTTTCAACCTTTCTGGAAGAGTGGCGTCAGTAGACAGCGGGAAGTTGAACTGTTTGGGCACAGCGCCAGTAGCAAGAAGGGTTTGAATAATGACACTAACGGGGCCGTCGTGACCACATGAATGAAGTTCTCCTTCTGAAGGACTTTGTAAAGCACCGTTTCGTTACATAAGTCTCCTAGCCGTGCTAAGAACACCATTCTTTGAGTAACATTCAAAGTTTAAATCCACTCTGCTGGTACAGCAGAAATAACAAGAGGTGAAAGGGGGGAAAGGGAAGGCAGAGGATGCGGGTGATGTAGGGGGTAGTAATCGAGGGACAGTAGGGTGTGGAGGAGTCGTATCTTACTTCACCAGAACAATACTACACTGAGCCATACAGCAAGAACTCACTACGTACATCTATGGTGGAATTCAGTGTGGGAGTCAATAAGTCCCTCAAGTTTGAGCGACTGTATGAGAGAGCTTTTCAGCTGGGGCCTACGTCCACTCAGACTGTATGGGCAAAACGTGCGGACAAAGGATCCACAGGGATTATCCTCTTCTCGCTTGATGTGAGAGGAAACTGTTGACCGCGAGGCCACCTCTCGGGTGGGGCACCCCAAGCTCGCCCAGAGCGGCGACCCGAGGCCTCAGACAGACCTGAGTGGTTGTACAAAAAGGAGGTGGATCATCCCTATGATGAAATGTTGACTTTTCCGACCTGATGTTTGTTTTTCTCCCGGCACTGAAATCCGACCATTGGGTTTTCTTTTTATGTATGGGAAAATACTGGCTTCAAGACGACACAGTTAATGCTAATGTTGCACAAATAAAACCCAGTGACAACTACTTAATGACGTAAAATAGGTATAAATTATGTGTATGAAATAAATGGTAGTTACGTTTTTCATGGCAACCTACAGCTAGAAATAAAACCATGTCTACAAAGTGATAAAGAGAATTCAAACGGAGTACTAATTACCCTTTTCATGGGGATTAATATTACGGCCCAACATTTGGCTTAAAAGCGAAAACCAATGAGCACACAACGATAAAGATCATTTCAAACGGGAAAAAAAAACTATCCATTTCCATGGAAAAAGTGACTGTTGTCACGGACAAGACAGTAATCAGGCGCTTTGAGACAAACAAGATATAAACAGGCACAGGGGATGATGTGGAGACAAGCGTTTGCTCCGCTGGTGTTGTTGCACTGGAGGCCAGGAACTTTGGAAATGCGTGATTCGAGATAGGGCGTAGAAGACCCTTCTTGCTGATGAGTATGCACCCGACTTTTCGGCCTCAGGATTTTTCCCCTTGAGTGGAGAGGTCTAGAGGGAGTAAACATGATAAACTACAGTGGAGGTCCGTTTCAGGATGTGGGTGGGGTGCCAGGGTGTCCGGGTTGAAATGCTCATCGCTTGATGGCGTCAGAGTTTCCATTGTTTTCAAGAATAATAGTGACAGGCTGCCCCTTGTTATCAGTTTACTGGTGACACACACGTTCTCTCTCTCTCTCTCTCTCTCTCTCTCTCTCTCTCTCTCTCTCTCTCTCTCTCTCTCTCTCTCTCTCTGCGGTCGTCTGGGCTACAACAACATTACCTTACCTTACCTTACATTTCTGTCTCTCTCTCTCTCTCTCTCTCTCTCTCTCTCTCTCTCTCTCTCTCTCTCTCCATGTTTTATTACTTTAATAAGTCAAAAAGTACATATACACAATTATAGCCTAACAATAATTGTCATAGGTTTGATGAAGACAATGACTGTTGTCCCCAACACCTAAAAAAGGATCGAGGGCTTTTGAAATGAGAAATATTCCATAGATGTCAGCAGATGAAAAAGAATACACACACAGGTGCTGTGGGGACACAAGTTTGCTTTGGAAGGTGCAACAGAAGGCGAGGAGCTTGGGAAACCTGAAATTCAGCCATGTACTCAGTTTTTCGGCTTTCGTTGTCTCCGTTGTCAGGAACACTTCAGAGAAAGTAAATATGATTAAGTGCATGCGATGTCAGTTTCCGGCGAAAGGCGGAGTTCCGGAATGCCGGAGGTCACTGGGTCCAAATGCAAATTGTTCGCACCGTTTACAAGAACAGTGGAGACCTGCTGTTGCTTGATGTTATTTTACTGGTAACATGCATACAGTTTCTCTCTACTCCTTCTTCTTCTTCTTCTTTTTTTCTTCTTCTTCTTCTCCATGTTATGGTGTCATTACTAGACCAAACAAACCTTTTTTGAAAACAGCCTCTCTCTCTCTCTCTCTCTCTCTCTCTCTCTCTCTCCTCTTGACTGACTGACTGACTGACTGAATGAATGAATCAATTAATTAAGGAAGGAAGGAAGGAATAAAGCTACTGTATGAATGCGTGGTTTTATACTAATTTTTCCGTCATTGATGCATGAGTGAGACAAAAGTCAATTTTTTTTTTACCACAATATACGAACCATGTGCGGTGAAAACAATAATTATGGCAGTTATCTCCGGCAGACAGTTGCAGAATAAATGTTATAATGCACGTACAAACGACTCATAGTTGCAGATTTCTCGAGTGCTATTCACGGCTTTCATGGCAAGTAGTCTAACGACCCTACATATCACCAAAAACCAAAACAATGATACCTTCAAAGCGATGAAAATCATTTCATAAAGAAAACAATGATGATGACGGTTTCAGTGAAGAAATTAATTGCAAAGCAAAATAAGATAATAAACATGGGCATTTGAAATAAGAATTCTCCCACAGACAACTTCTTGATGATGAAATAAAAGGGGTAATGTCGGGACGCTAGTCTTTTGAAATGGTGCGGCAAGGGGCTATGAGGAGGAAAGCTAGAAACTTGAGATGGGGTTAGGCAGAAGGTCTGCTTCTTCTCAATAAACTTATCTCTTCCCCCCCCCCCCCTGTCCCATATCAGATTTTTCCAACACTGGTTTTCTCCCTTGTATGGATGAGTTTGGGGAGAGTGAACGTGATGAACTATGGGAGAGGTCAGGTCTGCGGTGTGGGTGTAGTCAGCGCGGGAGGCCGCTGACAATGCAAGTGGCCTGACGACCTTATAGTTTGCATTGTTTTCAAGTGTAGAGGTGACAGACCGCTCCTTGTAATCTTTGCTTGTGGTACATTCTCTCTCTCTCTCTCTCTCTCTCTCTCTCTCTCTCTCTCTCTCTCTCTCTCTCTCTCCTTTTCTCTTTACTTCTCTTTTTCTTTCTTTCGCACGCGCGCACACAGACGCGCGCACACACACACACACACACACACACACACACACACACACACACACACACACACACACACACACATACACGCACGCACGCGCGATCACGTACACGTCTACATATAGTTTTCTGATGTTACAACAATGCTATATTTTTTCCGTGTGGGATGTTCTTGAGGCATTAGTGAATTTAAAAAAAGTTATTTATCTTTTAATTGCAGTAAACTGTGTGCAGAGAGAACAATAGCTATTACAGTCTTTTCCAGCAGCCAGGCAAACGTCATCCGTGTGTTCCATGTTACAATATGCATACAAACGATCCATAGTTACTATTTTCGTCACGAATGATATCATGGCATACCATCTCGCCAAAGAACAAGAAAGCAGTAACTACAAAGCAATAGAAATAATATCGCGTGGAAAAGAATAATTATAGGTTTCTGTGCACAAAACCACTATTGTTCCATTCAAAATATTGTAATCACGGGATTTTGACAGGAGCAATTTTCCATAGACGTGTCAGACTGTCAAAAGATGCACAAACACAAAGGTGATATGAAGACATTGGGAGTTTACGGATTTGTTCTGTTTTGCTCTTCTCCATCTCGCTATGTCCATTTTTCTTTGTGTTTTTCTTTTTTTTTTTTTGTCCCCTCCTTTTAGTAAGTTTTTTTTTCACGCTAAGGAACGGAAAGAGTATCCTACTTAATAGTGACAAACAACGTATCCATTTCACTCGCAGAAGTAATCAACACCGATTTTTAAACTAAAAACACTTCAGACTTCAGAAAACTTTATTATCTCTTGTTAAAAGAGAAATTACATTCGTGACCGCTGCCCTAAAAGTTAAGACATATATATTTATAGTTACAAACATGACACTGAAATTAAAATTACTTTCAAACAATAAAACATGCATACATCACAAAAATGGGAATTTCATTCTTTCTCCTTTTTTAGTAGTGCAAATAAAACATGCACTCAGCCACACATGATTATATATACATACATGCGTGCCCTCATGCATGAGAAAGAGAGAGAGAGAGAGAGAGAGAGAGAGAGAGAGAGAGAGAGAGGGAGAGAGAGAGAGAAAGAGAGAGAGAGGGAGAGAAAGAGAGAGAGGTGATTTATCATTAAAAATCATTAAGATAAGACATATTCCAGACATTTCTATTCCTCACTGCTCCACAACGTGTTCTATAGGTTCGATCAGCCAAACTAGCAGAAGTAATGTTCAAAATCATTCTTAATAGAATGCAACTGCAAGCAGATACCGTCATAAGTTAAGAATAAGCTGGATTCTGCAAAGGCAGAAGTATTATCGAACAGCTTTTTAACGTACGTACCCTTCGTAAGCAACATTCCCAGCACCAGAGGGAGTTCTACCATGTCTTTATAGACGTCAAGAAAGCGTTCGATAGTATCTGGCAGTAAGCACTGTGGGCCACAATGAAAAACAATTTGGACATAAACTATTACAATCATCCGGCAGCTGGAATGTAAAGCGGTTGGTGATATGCTACGAAAGGTGCTGTTAAATAATATTTTCTTACTTCGGTTGGAGTTTGTCAGGGCTGCCTTCTATCTCCCTCGCTTTTCAACATATTTGTGGAACGACTCGTTAGTGTTGCAGTTGAAGATCATGTCAGCACTGGAGGGAAAAACCATCACAAACTATCTGATTCACAGATGACATCGATGGCCTGGCAAGTAGTGCACAAGAATTCGCCAAGCTTATAGAGAGACTGGATGAAACATCCACATTACATGGCACGGAAATCAGCGCTGAGAAGACCAAGCTGATGGCCAGTACAACACCACCATCAATACTGATAGAACAGTTCACAGTCAGAAGCTAGGATCTGTTCAACAATCAACAGCGAGGGATCCAAACCAAAACTCCTCTCAAGGCCAGCGAGGACACACCACAACACTGTCCAGATTAAAACCAGTGTGGTTGGACAAAAACGTCTCCATGAAGCACAGATCAGACTCTGGCCTGCGCTGAAATAAACCATCTCACTGTGCGCATGCGAGACATTAACACTCACAGCAGATCTGGAAAGAAAAATCGAGGCTATGGAAATGAGATGTTACCACAACCATCAGATACACTGATCATAGAACCAGTTAGCAAGTGCGTTTCACCATCAGACAGCACATAGGACCGTACGAAGATATACTTACATCACTCAGTAAAAGAAAACTACGTCCGTAAGGCTATGTAACAAGATCCAGTGGCCTTGCCAAAGCAATCCTCCGGGGAACTGTTGAAAGAGAGAGACGGAGGGGGAGGCAGAGAAAAATGAACTGACAATATTGCAGAGTAGCTAGCGAAAACATTTGCACGCCATCGAGAGACCTGGAGGAACCTGGTGAACTGTTCTTCACTGTGGTGGCCCAGTGACGCCCCACGGAGTCAAGCGAACAAGATAAAGTGTTCATGCTACGAACACCTACATTTATGTCCTACTCAGTGAGAGAGAGACAGACAGACAGAGACAGGCACAGAGAGAGAGAGAGAGAGAGAGAGAGAGAGAGAGAGAGAGAGAGAGAGAGAGAGAGAGAGAGAGAGAGAAATGGGGGGAGTCGATATTATATTGCGTGAAATCTCCTTTATAACGGACACGAAACGGGAAGGGCAAAATTGTTAAAGGGCCAAACTGGGAAAGTCAAAATGTGATGTCCCAGAGTCTTTTGGGATGAAGCAACACTGGAGCAAACAACTTTGGAAACCTCAGATTCGGATTACGGAGTAAAAAGCCTGGATCTTCTTGATGGGCCTGTGACCGATGTTTTCGCCTCCGCGTTTCTCCGTTCTCTAGAAACGTACAGAGAGAGTAAAGTTGAGAGGTCGTTTTTAGGGCGTGGGTGTGGTAGTGGAGGTCACTGGGTTGAAATGCAAGTGGCCTGATGACATCATTGTTTGCATTGTTTTCAAGAATAGTGGTGGAAGGCCGCTCCTTGTAATCACTCTGCCCTCTCTCTCTCTCTCTCTCTCTCTCTCTCTCTCTCTCTCTCTCTCTCTCTCTCTCTCTCTCTCAAAGCTATAGCCTGACCGTTTTCTCTCAGTTCCATCCTTAACAATAAAACCGACTCCACCTTAAAAGCAAATGACCAGTATTCGTTTACACACACCCACAAGACACGCACACGAGCGCGCGCACGCGCGCGCGCGCGCGCACACACACACACACACACACACACACACACACATACACACAACACACACACACACACACACACACACACACACGCACACACACACGCACGCAGGCACGCACGCACACACACGCACACACTTTGTTAACATTGTTTTTCCACGATCTTGTTAACATTAAAAATCGGTTCATCTATTTCACCATACACTAGGTACCGGCTTGGTTCAAATCTAGACCGCCGATTCAAACTCAGACATGATGTGTTCGAGTCCCCAATGGCGCCCAAGATAAAATTTATCGTTTTCGCTTCCCAGTAGATAGAAAATTCAAACAAGTGTACCCCAGCCCTGACCTCCTCACTCTGTAATGGGCTGGGCCGCGTCCAGGACATGACCCTTAGATGCCCTTCCGCTGTCAGACAATTTTCCCAAAGGCTGCGGGTATTCGAAATTGCGTCTTCTGGATGGGTGGGTGTCTTAAAGTGTAGCCTTTTTAGGCGGATGTCTCACCCACATTGCTATCGGACAATTCTTCACCGTTGGGAAATTTAAACCTTAAGAGTTTGTTTTTTCGCCTTACTGACCACATCCAGATGATGATCTGTCCTAGCTGCTTCTGTCTTTGCCGTTAAGGACGTGGTCCTCTTCTTACCGAAAATCGCGAGCCCCCCCCCCCCCCCCAACACACACACACACACACACACACACACACACACACACACACACATATACACACACCTTCCTGCTTCTTCCTCCTCACTCTAGCCTCTATGACGAGGAGTTTGCTGTGGAAGCCAGACTCCCTCCAGCCGCTGGCTAGACTGGCATACGTTTTCAGTATTGTAGATGTGAGTTTGCTCCATTCTGATTCCATACGGCACGGTGAGTTCAAATCAGAATCATTTGTTGTCATGAATCTGGGTGAAGTACAGTGTCATGCCGCTCTTTCTGATGATGTCTGGATTTTTTCTCACTCTGGAACATCTGCCGAGCGCTCCCAGTCATCCACTCCACCCAGAAAACTCCGCTCCCACGCTATAAATGTCACTTATCCATCTTAACGTGTTGTCGTTCTGGTGGTATCCGTGTGGCGTAAGCCGCGCCCCAAACCCTCGGACTCTCCTGAAATGATTATCCCTCCTGCCAACACTTCCCACGCGGTCTGCAAGGAGGTGTGGGGCCCCCAGAGAGCTACTTAGTCTTGTGTTCACGGTCAAGCATTTGAAGCGAAGGTCAAGCCTATCCTTGGGGCGAAATGTTGACTTTTTCACGCTAATGTTCGAGCTTTTCTTGGTCACTCGGTCACCCTGTTGACTCTCAAGTGACCATCGAATCATCATGTATGGGATATTGCTGGCTTGAAAAGATAACATTTTTTGTGGGTGTGTATGTGTGTTTGAAACCGCAGTAATAATTAATATTTTCACGTAGAGATGATAATGTTTTGGTATGTCTGAAGTGAATGGTAATTACAACCCTACAACGATGTACAATTTTTTTTAAATTTTTTTTTTTACTGCTTTTGATAACGCTTCCAAAGCATCAGGAAGTGAGTCCAAAGATAAATCAGACTTAAAACCGCATTAAGCTGGGCAGTGAAAACAATAATTACCGCAGTTATTTTCAATAATTCGCAATGCGCCATTCTTGTGTTCAAGTGTAATGCTTCAGTACACATGGTTGGGGATAATAGTAACTGTTACCATGCTGTTTTTATTGTTGTCATAACAATACATGCGATGGCACAACATGAAGCCAAGAGGCATAAAACAACATTTTCAGTGCAGAAAGAGTACAAATTCTAAAGGTAAAGCAATAACAATCGATTATTTGGAGAAGAAAACTGATTGTCCGCAAGAAACAGTTTAAACATTAGCAACTATCAATAACCACGAGTTTTTTCGCTAAGAATTGTCTGCAAGAAACAAGATTGAACGATGGCTCAAATTTAATAATTTGACAGGGTATAACAGTACGGTGGTTTTCGTAAGGAAAATGGTTGTCGCTAACAAAAAAAAAAGATTAAATGATACCAGCAAAAGAAATTATTTCACAGAGAAAACAATGATCAGTTTTGTGATGAAAATAATTGCACCCCGGATCCCGGATCATGTGAGGACAGCAAAAGTAACCATTTTTCATTGAGAATATTAGTGATAATAACAATGTTCGCGAACACACACACACACACACACAACACACACACACACACACACACACACACACACACACACTATTCGTGGGGGATTATGGTATATTTCTAAAACCACTGTATGGGTTACACATGGCTTAGTGTTGACTTCATTGATTGGTTGATTAATTGCTTGTCAAAATTCTCGTTCTTAGTGCCTACTTGCTACTGTAGAAATGATCCGAGTGGCTAGGTCAGTGATTGATCAATTATCTTTTTATCACAAAATGCCAGTTCGCCCCATGATCAAACGAGGAGAAGTAAGACGGAGTTAAGGGCGACTTAGGGGGAGGAAGGGACAGGACAGAGTGAAGGGTAAGGGGGTGGATTCCAATTTTAGTCTCCACTGAACGGAATCGAAAAATGTCAGTGGTGGCGCTATTTGTCATCTGTGGTCTTCTTTTCAGTCGCAGTCTATCAAGAAAATGCGGTTCAGTCACCGCGACAGACAAGCAAAGATCTTACCAACGTCATTAAGCACACTATCTGTCGTGAAATTTCTACAGTTGATGGCAGTTTTTTTAC
>CM065720.1:68370509-68405509 GCA_033310375.1 Conus canariensis | reverse complement strand
GACCGAGAGAGAGGAGAGAGAGAGAGAGGAGAGAGAGAGAGAGAGAGAGAGAGAGAGAGAGAGAGAGACAGAGACAGAGACAGAGACAGAGAGACAGACAGAGAGACAGAGAGAAACAGAGAGCGAGCGAAAGACAGAGAGACAGACAGACAGACGGACAGACAGAGAGAGCGAGAGAGAGAGAGAGAGAGAGAGAGAGAGAGAGAGAGAGAGAAAGACAGAGAGAGAGACAGACAGACAGAGAGAGAGGCAAAAATGGGGTCAGGGGTCGGGGGGGGGGGGGGGGGGGGGGGGGCTTGGGAAGGGTGAAGAAGGAGTCTTGCACGGGGTTTTAGTTTTAGTTTCATCAGGGAGGTGTGAAAGCGTTGTAACTAGTCGGTCCATGTACGCTGCCCCATGTCTGCTTAGCCGAGTATACAATCCTCAAGGGTTACAACCAACTACCCAATTAACTGACAAACGCACAGTAAATAGACCAGTAGACCGATTAATTCATCCAGGAGAGAGAGAGAGAGAGAGAGAGAGAGAGAGAGAGAGAGAGAGAGAGAGAGAGAGAGAGAGAGATTGCAATGAGGAAGAAAGAGACGAACGGGCACTTCGCGCGCCCAGTTGGCTCAGTAGTTGAGACCCGAACTGCCACGTCATATGCATTGCGCGTTTGAATCCAGCTATAGTGCCCAACGTAAAAGTTGCCTATGTCATTAACTGCCCATCTTAACGTGTTGTCGTTCTAGTACCAGACAGTAGTAGTAGTGCCAGACAGATACTACCACCCTCTACCCCCACCCCTTTTCAGCTCCTCTGGAATGACTATTCCCGTCCATGTACTACAAGATACGTGTGAACGCTGAACCTTGATATCCCCCCCAAAAAAACCCAAAAAAAAACAAACAAACAAAAAAACAAAAAAAAGCGAAGAATGCGGCACAGAGAGAGAGAGAGAGAGAGAGAGAGAGAGAGAGAGAGAGAGAGAGAGAGAGAGCTCTCGAAGGGAGATATCAACCACCAAATATGCGCATATTTTCAGCATGCACCGATTCAAACCAGTCTCCCACTGTGACAGAACTGTGCACGACTGTTCTGTCTTTGACAGATTTATATCATCCACGTATATTCACGCATTTTTTTATGAAGCTGCAAAAGACATCTTTAGCCAACTTTGAGGCGCATGTAAGAATAATAAGGCAAACATTAGGTCAGAACAACCGCGTGACTGAGTTGTATTCAGATTTAACGTTCATGCCCTTTTCCGGTGATATCTCAGACAGCTTACCATCCTAGTTGAGTGTAAGAGGAGGGGGTGGGGGTGGGGGTGGAGGAGGAAGAGTAAGCTACCTTTATAATACTATACTTACCACCAGATCGACCACACATCGAGAAACAGGACAAAAATACGCTTGATAACACAAAACAAAGTGGGAAATAACGCTGTTTTTATGTGTAATGCACAACTGACAAATAAGTTTTTCGACAAATATGCCTACTTCAAACGTAACAAACCGTAACAACAAAAATGCACAAAACAGTACTCCACTGATATCAATCAGAGAGAGAGAGAGAAGAGAGAGAGGAGAGAGAGAGAGAGAGAGAGAGAGAGAGATTTTCAATGGAAGATGGAGACGGACAGACATTTTGGGTGCCTAGCTAGCTCAACAGTAAAAGACCAAATTTGCTATGTGGGGAGTACTGTTTTGTGCATTTCATATTAGCTGCAATGTACAAAACAGACATATCTGTCGAGATCTTACTTGTCTGTTTTGCAGTGTACTTAAACTCTGCCTTACTTTACACTTTATTGTGTGTGTTTGGTTGTATTATAGCCTGTTTTCCAGTAATGCAGCAGCTGATTTCCTTTGTTTGTTCGTTTGTTTGTTTTGTTTTGTTTGTTTGTTTTTTTTTCCGATACGCAGAGAAGATGGCCATTTGTGACCTTCCACCGCAAAATGTGTCGCCTGTCACTGCACAGGATTTGCAGCCAGCAGCAAAACTAGAAGGCAGGGTGTGTCAGAGGGCGATTTTGAGAATCTGGATTGAAACAGATGATTATTAAAATATGTACCCGCACTTGCTGCTGTCTGTACATTCTTCAGAGCTCGGTTCTTTCTTTATTGAAAATGTCATTTGAAAACTAAAATGGAAAATTCTTTATTAATATGTTGATTAATTCTATATCGACATGTCCGATTTTAGGAGAAAATTCGATATGGACATCACATTTGGTGGAAAATACCTTGGTGTATGTGATTAATGTGTGTATGAAATTGTGTCAAAATTGAAGATTGGATATAGCAAAAAATTCTGTGTTGAAATTGTAATTTGTAACTGAGCCTCCCCCCACCCCCCACCCCTCCAAAAAAAAAGAGTGTGTCGGAGGATTGCGATTTTATGAAGACCATTTCTTGCTAAGTAAACATTCGATTTTGTGACGGTTTTCACCACCAAATTGAGCATGAAAAATACATTCAGTTAAGCATAAAGTTTTATATTTACCCATACGTGACAAGCAACTCGTATTGTGGTCGAAGGTCGCTTTCTTTACACACACACAATAAAGTGTAAAGTGCCGTCCTACACATGAGTCCTTTTTTCATAAAGGGCTATGAAGGTCCACATATGCTGCTGGTAAAGGATTTGATATTTATATACTAGCCGCCCTTCTCATTCCGCTTTATTCCCGCCGTTTTATTCTTGGCAAAGTCACCCTTGTAATGACGGAGGAATAGTTAGCCTTCCCTTGTTGTCCCTAACTCTGTCTGTTCCTTGGCCTTTGGCAAACGACTATGTCTAGACACAAACTTGAATCCGGTTTTCTGTACTCAGAGTGTATCGTCGACAAAGCTGCGGCAAGATCCGTCACAAATATTCTCTTTTCTACAGGCCTTACCTAACATCGCAAATTCAAATTTGGGTGAATACGTGCATACATCTTTATCTGGGATTAAGTCTTTCTTATCTACCAGCTGACGCGGTTGTGATGATTAGCGTCTCGCCCACGGACTGGGAGGTCATGGGTTCGATTCTCATTAGAGGCATTTATTTGTGGGAGATTTCAGCCTCGGCCAGAGTTGACTGCGCTAAGAGACTCAAATGGGAAGACAGGAACTAGACAATTAAATCTCCTCGACTTAATGCGCGTGTGTCTGACAGTGTCGTTAAATTTTCTGATCAACACTGCAGGTGTCTGCATGTCTTGGGGCTAATTGTCGACGGGATACATTTTAAAAGGAAACGTAAAGTGCAGTACTCTCTGACCAAAATTAATTTGTCTCCCTGTCCATGTCCATGCTGAGTTCGTATTAAGCTCATTAACACTGACAAGGCCATAGCGACTGTTGCTGGACGGACGTGGTGGCACAGTCTAGAGGGGGACGCTTATTTACTCGAGTTCCACGACTACAATGTGCCATTGTTGTCATCGTGAGGAGAGTGAGGAGGGGAGGGGTATCCTGCGTCTGTTGGATCAGCATAGGTGCGAAAGAACACCACCAGACTGACTCGAGAGCAGTGCAGGGTCTCCTCTGGTAAATGGCCTGGTGACGACTTGGTTTGACTCCCTGTGGATTGCTGGTGCCGTGACTGCGACAAGACAAACGTGAGTGAGGCGTGTGGACAAGGATCCGGAATGAGCGGCGTAGAAGTGATGCCACTGTGGCGGCTAGGACACCAAGACAGCTAAGAGAAAAAAAAAAGTCTGTTCTCAACTCACTGCGTTTAAGACGCTGAACTAGAAAATGCGATTTTGACTCTGGCACATCAATTATTACGAAACAGACAAGAAGGATCTGTGTTCGAGCAAGTACCTAATTGTAGGAAACTAAATATTCGAAGATGTCATACCGATTCGAACTCGCAACTTAATTTTTTCTTGTATGGCAGACAAAGCATAAATAAACACTAGACTATAATGATGATGACAGCGTAAACAGGAAAATATTCACAGAGCGAGCGAGAGAGCGAGCGAGCGAGCGAGCGAGAGAGAGAGAGAGAGAGAGAGAGAGAGAGAGAGAGAGAGAGGGAGACACCACACACACACACACACACACACACACACACACACACACACACACAAACACACACAGACACCGACAGAGACAGAGAGACAGAGAGAGAGAAAGACAGAAAGAGACAAGAGAGAGACAGAGACAGACAGACAGAGGGAACAAAAGGCACCATGTTTAAGTGGTGTAAAGTGACTGCTATCGTATAGTTATTGTCGTTCTTATCATCGTGGCAGAAAACAGCGCCAACAAATAGAGCGATCGTGAGGACGAGAATCTATATAAGTAATAAAACATTAAAACGCAGGCAATATGATAATAATAATGAGGGGAATAAGAAAGAAAGAAAGAAAGAAAGAAAGAATGAGGAAGAAAGATAGAAAGACAACAAACTGCTATTCCCATGACCATCCAAAAAAAAAAAAAATAGGAGTAGCGTCAAAACACGTACAGACGTAATAAATACGTACATACAACTACCTAACTAACAAACACAAAAACAACGAATTCCATCAACGCCAAAACAAGAAACTAACACACAGAATGCAGATAAATCAACACATGAGCAAAACGAACACTGTTAACAGCCCTAGTTAACTACCAAACACAAAACAACGAATTCCACCAACGCCAAAACAAGAAACAAACACACAGAATGCAGGTAAATCTACACATGACCAAAACAAACACTGTTGACACAGAATGCAGGTAAATCAACACATGACCAAAACAAACACTGTTGACACAGAATGCAGGTAAATCTACACATGAGCAAAACAAACACTGTTGACACAGAATGCAGGTAAATCTACACATGAGCAAAACAAACACTGTTGACACAGAATGCAGGTAAATCTACACATGAGCAAAACAAACACTGTTGACACAGAATGCAGGTAAATCTACACATGAGCAAAACAAACACTGTTGACACAGAATGCAGGTAAATCTACACATGAGCAAAACAAACACTGTTGACACAGAATGCAGGCAAATCTACACATGAGCAAAACAAACACTGTTGACACAGAATGCAGGTAAATCTACACATGAGCAAAACAAACACTGTTGACACAGAATGCAGGTAAATCTACACATGAGCAAAACAAACACTGTTGACACAGAATGCAGGTAAATCTACACATGAGCAAAACAAACACTGTTGACACAGAATGCAGGTAAATCTACACATGAGCAAAACAAACACTGTTGACACAGAATGCAGGTAAATCTACACATGACCAAAACAAACACTGTTGACACAGAATGCAGGTAAATTACACATGACCAAAACAAACACTGTTGACACAGAATGCAGGTAAATCTACACATGAGCAAAACAAACACTGTTGACACAGAATGCAGGTAAATCTACACATGAGCAAAACAAACACTGTTGACACAGAATGCAGGTAAATCTACACATGAGCAAAACAAACACTGTTGACACAGAATGCAGGTAAATCTACACATGACCAAACAAACACTGTTGACACAGAATGCAGGTAAATCTACACATGAGCAAAACAAACACTGTTGACACAGAATGCAGGTAAATCTACACATGACCAAAACAAACACTGTTGACACAGAATGCAGGTAAATCTTACACATGAGCAAAACAAACACTGTTGACACAGAATGCAGGTAAATCTACACATGAGCAAAACAAACACTGTTGACACAGAATGCAGGTAAATCTACACATGAGCAAAACAAACACTGTTGACACAGAATGCAGGTAAATCTACACATGAGCAAAACAAACACTTTTGACTCACCGCTGTGTCTCAGAGCTTGAAGAAGTTCAGGAGCTCCGGTCGACCCTTCGCTACTACTTGCACACCGTGTGATGTTATTGTCGCTAAATTCGAAGCCCATCTGGGTAGAGCTATTGACACACGATTTGTCAAGGTGTGTCATATTGGTTTTTTTCACTATTCTCTCACCCTATGATCCAGTCTACTCTCTCTCTCTCTCTCTCTCTCTCTCTCTCTCTCTCTCTCTCTCTCTCAAGAGATGAACGTTTGTTTTGTTTTGTTTTGTTTTTCTTTTCTTTTTTTAATGATCTTCCTTTTTTCTGGATGAAAGAATTTAGAACCCAAGCTCTGATGCGCTTTTCATGGATGTCAGAATTTCGAACTCGAATTCTTCATGCACTTTTCACGGATGAGCGAATTTGATAATAAGATTGGAACTCTCGTGCACTTTTCACGGATGAAAGCGTTGTTGTTCCGATTTGTTTTTTCTATTACTCTCTCTCTCTCTCTCTCCTCTCTCTCTCTCTCTCTCTCTCTCTCTCTCTTCCAGTTATTTTCTGAAAGTCAAGGGCGTGAGAATCTTTTCACGTGCTTATGCTTCGAGACGGTGTGTGTGATTATTGGATAGAGAAGCCAGGGTTTACACCTATCCTTGCTGTGTTCAAGTTGTCTGTTGGCTACATCTGTTTTCACGACGCCAGTCATCGAGTCTTCAGTTTGAGTAAATGTATGTGGTATCTATTTTTCAACCCATATATGCATTTCTTTATATATCGTTTTATTCATTTATGAGTATCGAGTTTCATTCGTTTTGGAGTTCACTTTTTTCTGAACCGTTTTTAATGTTTTATTCCCTACACATCTCGACAGTAAGGGGAAAAGAAGAGTGTGTGAAATACACGCGTTCTCTCATGTACTGCATTCAGTTTCGTTAATGAAACAAATCTTACTTTCTGCCTCCTTTCCGTTCGTCTTTTTTTTTTATCAGATCACAACGCTTTCTTTTTTGCTATTTGATTCTGTTTCCTTCGATTTTTGTGCACGTGTCCGGACTACCGATGTCGACTTTGAGTATTAACGGCAGATTTTTTTTTTCCTTTTTACTTTTTTTTCCAAATTCAATAATCTCAATGTACACACCACTGCGTGAGATAAACTGAACTTGAAGTCGTCAAAGTAATACAAGCATGCAATAGTAGCGGGCGAAAATCTCTTTCCCCCCTCTCTCCGGTCAGCCGTCGCAACAGACCGGTCAACCTACTGACCAGTGCACTGACTTTGTCAACAAGAAGTCAAAAGCAGCGTATGTTCAGTAGTGACTTCATTGTTGCTGCCACTCGTGTTCGCTACAGCGATTTTTTTCTTTTTAACTCTCTCTCTCTTTTTTTTCCCAGGCTGTGTTGAACTATGACTTGTCTGCACCTCGTACATACCAGCAATGACAATAGTGTGGGGTGTGGGAAGAGCCAACTACCGTCCCCCGCGGCTCACCCGCCACCTTCTTTCTACCCTTCGCCCCTTCCCCCACCTCCCCTCGCCTTCTCTCTCCGTCACCGCCTCCCCCTCCCCCCTGCCCCCTTCTCTCTTTCCCACAACCATCCCACTCACCCCACACACACGCACACACACACACACACGCTGCTAAAAAGCGACGGCATGTGACATGTCTATCGTCAGGCCTTTCCAGCGGACAGGATATGGGGGTGGGCTTTGCGGTTGGGGGTGACAAACGAAAGTGTGGGTTGGGAAGTGGCGACGATGGTTGAAGACAGTTGGGCAGGGAGAGGGGTAGGGGTGGATGGGAGGAAGAGAGAGAGCGGGGAGGCTAGGAGGGAGAGGGTGGGAGTTGTTGGAGGGGAATGGGAGTGGGGGAGGGGGGGGGTCACTTGCCGACGTGTCTAGTGTCTATCCCATTGACCTTAACAGGAAAAGCGCGCTATGTTTGCGGGAAGAAACCCGTTTTGACAGACGGCAGAGAGGAGTCGGGGGCCTAAAGATAGGACAGCGCTGGCCGGTGTTCCCTTGTCATGCTCTCCCTGTTGAGGAAACGTGGAGAGTGAGAGTTATTCGTCTTAGTGGAGACCTTGTCCTTGAGGTGGAGGTGTGTGGGGGGGGGGGGGGGGGGGGGGGGAGGGAGGGGGGGGGGCGGTCTGCAGGTGTGAATTGTCACGGGTGCACAGGCAAAGCAAACTGTAGAAGAGTGGAGCGTTTTAAGAGAATCCTCCCCCCCCCCCCCCCCTGCCCTTCCCACAGCACTCCAGGAAAGTGTTTTAACCCTGAACTCAGCACACTCTGAGGGGACAAGGCCGCCGCATCCAGCTCTTAAATGGTTTTCTGCTGTCAGAAATATTTTGCGCTGCCGCGATTCGAGCCCCTCACCTCCTAGATGCTCAGGTATCTCAAGGTGTGCCTTTTTTGATAGATGTCTTATCTAATATACACCTGTCTATGCATGGAAATTTCTGCCTTGTGAAGTTAAATTCACTTTTGTTTCTCTTCGACTAGATCAAGTCAGAACACTTTTCAGCTGCCCCTTTCTATCGCCTGTAGGGTACTGGGTCTTCTTTTATTCCTACAAATCCAGAGCCGTTTGATGAGATCTTTGGCTTATGAGCCTCCAAAGGCCATAGCTCCAACTTTTGTGTCGAGGTCTTGGGGCTTGGAAGCCGAATTCCCTCGAGCTGCTGGATAGACTGGCATGTTTCTCAGACTTGTAGAAGTGATCTTGCTCTATTCTGCTTTCATGTGGCCCAGTTAGTTCAAACTCGTTTGCTTTGATTAATAACCTGAGTACTATATGTTTTTTTTTAATATCATGTATACGAGCATAAATGGCAAATAATGTGCGTTCACAGCCAAAAAACGATCATAGGGGCTTGAGTTCCGACAGCACAGAAAATGACTATAGGGACACTTCAGAGCATCATAACGATGTCACTAGTTTATATACAGACACCCTTTATATCCCGTGGGATAAGTCTTTCTCTCTCCGTTTCCTTATGAAACGCATATTTCCATATCCTCAGAATGCGACTTCTTCATCACTTTGTCACAAACAGATGGATCCATAGAGCAGTATAACGCCGGTAAGCATGCTGAAGTAAAGAAATATAACCGAAGCTGATCTTAGGCTGGACAGAGTTTGTCTATTTTCTAAGGCACTATTAGCCAGCAGGTATACTTTGAGGACACGCTGTTCGCAGAGAAGAGTCTATTCGGAGGAGGTGGCCGGTGGAGGAGGAGAGGAGGTTCCACTTTAGGGCAAGGTGCTGACTTAAAGGGGTCCTCACCCATAAATAGCATGTTTGGGTTGTTCAAAAGTATGATCGAGCGTGTTTCGATGGACGTGTTACTTTTCTTCTGGAACTCACTTCTGTCCGTGTTTCGGGTCGTGCAAGTAGCCAAATCGTGACTCGCCACTGAGATTGCCGAGCACAGTACGGAAAGAGACGAGAGTCGGGGATTCCGCAAGCGACGTATAAATGCCAAGACTACCGTGAATGAAAGACATGTCCCTAAAAGCTTTCGCTATGAGGACGTAAAACTCAACTATTTTCCGGCGATAATGGCAGATGCTGCCAGCTACGAGTCAAGTTCCAACAAAGAGGACATCGAAAGTGAAATTTTCACTGAAGTGGATGGAGTTCAGCCGTACCAGTTTGAACCTACAGCTCCTTGTACAGTACCACCTCCCTCGCCATCAGACGCTTGTGTTTCTTTCCAGGCAGTTCGACATTTTACAGGTTGACCATATTATGTACATGTACACACATACGCACGACACAGATAGTACATGATATAAACATGCACATGCATACAGCTGTTCACACACACACACACACACACACACACACACACACACACACACACACACACACATTACCGTAGTATATAAAATGATTATGTGATAAACCACATATTCCTTCAGCTGTTTAGATCTATCAGATAATGCCTTTTCCTTTGAACAGGAGTTTGTCAGCTACTGCATCATCACACTAATTCTCTTCCCTGCTGTAGAAATCTTTTCAATAGCTGTTCACTTTCAGCCCCCCCCCCCCCTTTTTTTTAATTTTTTTTTTTTTTTTACATTCCTCATTTTCAATCTCACTTTCTCCACTTAAATTCTGAAGTTCCACAATGACAATTAGAATCTGAGGGGTCTTTTACAATATATTGCAGTCAAAGATTCTGGCCGTTATTGTAAAAACTGATGCGTGACGTGCCGTACATCAGATCTAAGCTGCAGATCTAAGCTCATTATTCTCTTACTCACCAGGGCAGTTTATAGCATACAGACATACCACACCTGCATATATCTTAAAATGCACACTGAGTCACCATCCTGTATCCAAACACTGATAAATAATTCACTTACTAAAGCGTATGGTTGTTGGGCGGAAACTTGAACTTGCAGGGGTGCCTGATGTTCAGCAATGTCCTGAAAAATAAAAACCCAAACTATTATTCACTGGAGTCCTGCAAGTTGTTATTTGTGGACATGGACACTTCCTTGTTAATAAGAATGGTAACTTCAGTTTTGTTGGAAACAGTAACAGCAGGGAAAAAAATCAGTCACAAACATGCAACAGTTTCAGTGGCAGCAGGCAGTGTGACTGACTGACTGCCACTATGACAGTAACAATGTATGTTTCAGTTTGATGCCAACACTCAACAAAAACCAACAACTATCTTTACAACCAACCATACACTGAGAATGAAATGAAACACAAAAAGATCAACCACCCATTCCACAAACCTTACCTTCTTTATGTCTCTGAGTTTGGCTCTCTTGCTCCTGACAGAATCCGTGTCACTGTTGCGTTTGAGGCTTGCACTTGCAGCTGGCGAATGAACAGAGAGTGCTTTAATACATTTTTCTGTTATAATAGTTGGCACAGCATCCTCTTTCAGCTGTCTTCGGACCCGAATTCCAACTTCCACCTTTACCTTCCAGGTGTGTTGGTCTTGGAAACTGTGCTCTTCGAAGTGACGACCGCAAATGCCATGATAACTGTCCCGAAGAACAAAATCTTTCCTCGTTGTGGTGACAAAATTTATCCATAATCGCCTAAACTGGCTGGAAGCACCTGGAAAAGCATGATCGCTTACTCTTTGCTTATTTCCTGATGAAATTCCGCAACTAGACACAGCACACATTCGCCCCATCTCACTTCAGCCGAACACGAAGAGCGACTTGGCTTTTCGACGTCATCAATCGGGAAACCCCCCCTTTTATCGAAATCGAGGCTCTCGTTCCTGTTTCAGCCTCTCGCTTTCCCAATCCGCAGGAAATGCTGCTCTCACTGCAAGATGAGAGCACAGGCGGCTGATTCGGGGTTGGGTTTCGCAATACGACCCCATACCAAAACTGTGTATTTGGTCAAAATAGATTTGTAAAAATGGGTGAGAACCCCTTTAAGACCATGGCACGCGTGCCTTGAGGCACTCCGCGTGCAGTACGTAGCTGAGAAGTCACAAGCCAGCCAGATCCGGTGCTCCGGATTAGAAGTACCCCCTTCATTTTTTATCCCCGTCTTGCTTTGAAGAAAATAGACATGAGCTTTAGGGCGTACTTTTGAAATTGTACTTGACAACCATTTGCCCTGTCTTAGTTATTTTGGTATACATCTTAATCGTCATTCTATCCCCTCCGGCTCACTCTCACGCTCTTCATTCCGATTCTTCTACGCACATCTCATACCTATCTGTTCACCTCATGTTTGTTGTAGCCAAACTGACCACAGGCAACAATATCAGAACTGCCACTTCGACTCAGTTTCTTGCGTAGCTTTGAACAGTATACCAGTAACCCAGTCTTTTGAACGTACGAAATTTGCTTAAAGTCTTCGCTCTGTAAAAATCTAAGATGAGAAAAGTTTATCTCCTCAAGCAACACAAATCAGCTCCAGCGAAACATCTCTGAACGGGGTTTTCATGGACTCTGCTCTAGTGAGGGGTGGATCACATGGAACGCACCACGGATATTTCTCAGCTTCTTGAAAATGAGTGGGCGTGAACAGAGTGGCCTGGCCCAAAACTGTTTCTTCTTTAGGGCCATTAGTGTCAGGTAATCAAAGCTCTTTAAGCCTTAGGCAGATTTGAAATAAGTTTTTCACCCAACTGTGTGTTCCAGTTCTCTTGGTAAAGGTGTCTGACATAACTCTGAACATTGGGTTCCAGGTCAATGGAAGCAATAAAGAATCCACACAATTTTTGTTGTTGTTGTTGTTTGTTTGTTTGGGGTTTTTTTTGTTTGTTTGTTTGTTTTGTTGTTGTTTTTAGCATTCATGTCTAGTTGATCAGTCCCTTCATTGCCTCGAATGCTGAAATGACCGAAAACTCAAGCAAAAACTGTGTTGTAACCATCAGATTTCATAAGGTGTACTGTTGGGGAAAAACATTCAGGAGCTGAGGGTATTTGTCGACCCGTAATGGCCTACCAAGGTCACTCACCAAACCAAACTGAAACTATTGCACGCTCTCGTCGGTCAGTTCTCCTGCATGTATGCCAGTCATTGACTCTAACAGCAGAACTCCAAAGAAAGATCCAAGCTGTAGAAATAAGGTGCCTCAGACGACTCCTTGGCATTTCATACACTGACGGCATCAGAGGAGGTGCGCAGAAGAGTGGGTCATCAGGGTCACCATGAAGACTTGCTGTCAGCTATGAAGAAGAGGAAATTCAAGTGGTATGGCCAACAACCAGATCGCGAGGCCTCTTCAAGACCATTTTACAAGGAACAGTACAAGGAAAGAGGAGAAAGGGATGCCAGAGAAAGACATGGTCGGACAGCATCATGGAACGGGCCGGCAAAAAGTTCGCCCAAACCCAGGCGCTAGTCAACAACTGGGCCAAGTGGAGGCTTCTTGTTGGGTAAGTCACCCTGCTGCGCCCCTACGACCCGGGACAGTTATAGGACAGGTGACGGGTGAATGGCCTACGAAGCAGAAAGAAGATTATAGAGGATGATATTTCCTTCATGTTCAGATTAAGAGACCGTTTGGACTGCGAGGACAAAAGCTGTAAGGTCAATATTGTAGTAAGGAGACTGTTTGAGGGGCTGCCTTTTGAACATTTTTGAGAGGGTGCCGTTGGGCAGAAAGCGACAGAAGCGATTCCTTTTTCCAGTGTGGAACCATCAGTAAATATTTTTGAAGGTATGGAAAATTAGAACAAAGTGTAGTACAAAAAGAAAATCTTGTATGCCAGAGAATTTTAAGGTCTTTGCAGTAAGAGGCAAAATCAAAGCGAATCTCCAGTGAGTGCAAAGTTCATGGTGCATCGTCCGGAAACTTGGGCCTCTTAAGGACACGTTGTTCTAGAGCCAAAGCGGTATGGAGTCAGACACTTGACTGCCTTCGTGCTGGCAGGTTTTGTCTGTTTGCTTCACCTCCTGAGGCGTGAGCTTTCATCCACAGTAATTCTGTTACCGACCTCTCTCTAACCTCCCCTTTCCTCTACTTACCGACTCTTGTAACAAACGCTGTTTCCACTTTAATCAATAGCATGGAAAATGACAGGAAGATTTGTCAGTCACATACTGACCTAGTTGTATATATCATCAGACTCTCCCCCTCCCTACACACACCATGCAGAGACAGGAGTGGCAAGCACGGGGGTCGAAGTAAAGGCGTGGGGAGGAGGGGGGGGGGGGGGGGCGTGGGTTGGATGGGAGAGTGGAGGGAAGCACTAAACAGGGCATTTTTTCGACTATGGCTTTATGTCGTTATCTATGTGCACAACGGGAGGTGGGTGGGATGAAGAGGGAGCGTAGAGGATGTCATTGCCCAAGTCCCCCAGACTGAGTCACCATGCCTGGAGCGTTCTGTCACCCAGCCCCCCTGCCGCGGTCTTTGCAACTGCTGCCAAGACATTATTGGACGGGGCTCTCTATAGGACAGCAGGAGAGACGCTTGTCAAGAAACTGGGACATTTTCATAACGTACGCATGGCCATTCTCACGGTTCTTCATTACTCACCGCTGCGGAGTTTCGCGCAGTTTTGAAAAGATGCTTCTTGAAAAGGATGGTGGGGAGTTTCGAGTAGAACTATGTAGTGGGAGTGGAGGTGGGTGGTAGGAGAGATTGAGGCAGGAGCGGGGAGAGGCGGGGGGCGGGGGGGGTGGGGAGTGTACTGTTGCCAGGGCCAGGGGCACATAACCTCAGTGACTATTTTGCCCGATTTATAGCTGAGAATAAAAGGAGTGACAAAATTGTTGGGAAGTTTATGATATTTACGAGACTGTAAAGTTCTCCCTTCCTCCTCCTCCCCCCCCACCCCCTCCTCGTGTTAAAGTTAGTTGAAAGGAAATGGAATTGAAAATATAACCCGAACCCACAAAAAGAGGTGCAATATTTTAAGATAGACAATTCCGCCTCACTTGAATGTCACGAATTTCTCTTTGCACGTACGCAAGCAGCATTGGTTTGGCATTTCGTCACTTTTTGTGATATGATTTCACAATGTTATATTATGTAACCTCAGATAGGGCCCCAGATCACACTGTTAGAGAGTTTGCCTGCGGAGCTGAAGGTCGTGAGTTAGAACCGCTCTTCAGGTCGGAGTTTAACGGCTTGAAATCGATTTTTCTCTGTCCACCCGGCAGTACATGGGCACCTGCTTTCGGTCAGTGAAGGTGAAGGCGGCAGCAGAAGAGGGACGAGCTCCGCCTTTCATCATGCCGTGCCCCAGGCATAGTGAACCTCTCACGGTTACAGTCGCTAGGACACAGGACTTCTTCGTCCATAGACCTTTTTCTACTAACTTCATCGCAGTTAGATTTGTCTCAGTTAGATTCGACCTGCTCTCTCTCCGGAGAGCGCGCCTGGCCGCGATGTACAGTGCCACCCACATATGATTGTTGTTGTTGTTGTTGTTTTTATTGTAGATTTATCCATGTCTGCTTACATTTTTGTTAGCCTCGTTCAGGTAGCACTGTCGCTGAAGATTGTTAGTTACAGCTGTCTTGGTCGCCGTGGGATCTTTGGTTTAAATAACTTTTATTTTCGGAAACAAATGAACAGAATACCTTCATAATTGACAGGACGAATGAGCAACAACAAGCCCTAGGCTTATACTGTGCTCAAACTGACATTCACAATATATTGGCGGTTAAATACATTCACAATATAATAAACAGTTCACTTCGTGCTTGCGATTTTTTTTTTATAAGGAAACATTGAAAAAGAAAAACAAAAACAAACAGACAAAAAACAAAACAAAAAAGAGCCGAAAAAAGAGACACAGTAGCTGAAAAATAAAATGAATAACATGGAAAATGGGAGGAAGGGAGTGGAAACAGCATTCACGTCATCAACAAGATTATGTGAACACTTTACAAACTCGAGAGAAACTTATACAATAACGTAAAGTAGTTTAGGGTAGAAACCATCTTTTCCATAAGTATTGTGTTGAAGTATAGTTGTTCAATTTGATTAACTTTTTTTTTCCTTTTTTCCCCTTTTTCTTTTCCCCTTTTCATTTTTTTCCATTTCCTGTTATTGTTTTTCTTCCCATTCGAAGACACTATGACATCGATCGCTTAAACAGAAACAAGATTTACTAATTTTAGCGATGACGCTGGCTAATCAGTAAGTAAACAAACTATCTATCCAGTAAACTACGTCTTGGGCCAATCGACTTGTCAGTCAGCCTCTTATTGCAAGAGTAAAGAAATGGATCATAATGAATAAATAAGAGCCAAACTATAAAGTTACAGAAAGTAAAATATGAAGAAGGCAAAAATGATTTTTTTTTTTTTTAAATGAGAAAGTCAGGGCTGAAATCGGTTCGATTCGGAGATAAACTGGTGTACTTTTCCAAATATTAATGAATTCACATCAGGTTGAAGATCACTGGCTACCTTCTAAAAGAAAACGTAATTGGGTATAATTCTGTGGAAGAGTCAAAATTGTATTTTCACGAACTATATTGAATAGGGGACAGAATAACAAATAGTGTTCTGCTGTTTCTCTCCCATTGCCACAGCTACAAGAAGGATTATTATCCAGATGTCGGTTAACCATATCGTTCTTTAGATCACTCATACCTAAACGGAGCCGGCAGTGAATTACTTGTTCTCTTCTTTTACCAAAATAGTAGTATGGTGGAACTATAGCGTCATCAATAGACAGATATCGTTTCAGTTGGCTCAAGGAGTTGCTAGTTTTAATGTAGTCAGGTAGTGCATTCCATAATTGAGTTGCGGATGGGACGAACGATTTTTTATATAGCTCTGTCTTACATTTCATTACTGTGCGTTCTAGAGGCCTTCGCCTGTGGTGAGGGTTTCTGTCCGAGACTAGAGAAGGAATAAGATGTACTAAATAATTGGGGCTTACGCCATTAATCATTTTATAGTACTGTATTAGTTTATGCCGTTTTCTTCTTTCCTTTAATGGGCAGAACCAGACTCTTTGTATAAATTTTGATGGTTTGTTCCACGAACAGTGCCTGTAATGATTCTTAGAGCTTCCAGGTGCAAATTTTCCAGATGCTGCGATTGCGTCTCAGTACAATTATCCCAGACAATGTCGGCATAATCGAAGTGTGGCAATATAAAGGATTTGTATAAGATTTCGAGAGCTTTTCTACTTAACTTATATTTATAGCTTTTTAGACATGAAATTAACATTGTAACAGTGGTCATTATATGTTTTATGTGCTCATCCCATTTGCAATCATCTTGAAGAATGATACCTAGGTGTTTATGCTTGTTAGTACCTTGTAGAATTGTAGAACCAAATGTAAGAGGCAATATCACATTCCTATTGCGAGTGAAATTCAACAATTCTGTTTTCTCGACATTAAATTTTACTTTTAGCCCATGAGTTTATCTTTTCCAAGTCAGCATTAAGTATTTCAGCGCGGAGATTGGGATTATCGAGTGATAAATACATGCTCGTGTCATCAGCAAAAAGTTTTATGTTGGATTGGATTTCATTTACAATATCATTGATATATACAAGAAACAGGAGCGGGCCTAGTACTGAACCTTGTGGGACACCAGAAGGAATTCTCTTATATATAGATTTTTCGCCTTTTATGGTAACTGCTTGAGTACGATTTAATAAATAATCAGTAAACCATTCATGTAATTTACCTCGTATGCCAATGGCTTTCATTTTATGCAGGAGACCTTTGTGGCTGACACGATCAAAAGCTTTGGAAATGTCAAGGAAAACGGCTTGCGTTGTTGTACCATTATCACAAGAGGAACACAGATCATTATATATACAGAGCAGCTGATTGACGGTAGAGTCTCTAGGGATAAATCCAGACTGAGAAGATGAAATAAGTTGATTAGATGATAAAAAATTAAATACATGTTTGTGAATACATCTCTCTAAGACTTTACCAACGCAACTAAGCAATGAAATCGGTCGATAATTATCACACTTCTCTTTTGCAGCCTTTTTATGCAAAGGAGTTACATGCGCAGTTTTCCATATCTTTGGAAATTTGCCTTCATTTAAAGTTCTATTGAAAAGACAGGTCAGAGGGTCTAAAATAACTGGAAGGGATGCCAACAGTATTTTGTTGTGAATTAGGTCAGGTCCTACGGCTTTGTTTTTGTCAAGGTTTCTAATGACATTTTCAACTTCAGAGGGAGTGAGTGTAATTTCATTAAGCTCAAGGTCAAGGAATGGAATATCGGGCACTTCATCTTCTTCATTCTCTACAGTAGACTGGCTAATGAAGAAGTCATTGAAAATATCAGCTTTCTCTTTACTTGTGTGCTATAAGATATTATCATGCATGATTGGTGGAATTTCGTTAGTGTCCATACCCTTCTTTTTAAGAAAAGATTTAACTAATTTCCACCATTCTCTGTTTCCAAAATCATCTGAACTTAAAACTTTAGTCTCCAATTCTTCTGTGTATTCCAACTGTCTTTGCTTTTCTCTGGATATGACATAGTTTCGAAATTGTCGAAACCTGAGCCAGTCTTCAGGTTTATTAGTCTGTTTAGCTATTTTGTGGATTTTCTGGCGTTCCTCAATTAACAGTCGAATTTCATCTGCCGTGGGATCTTTAACCAGACACTAAATGCATGCGGCACACGTGGCCTCGGTATAGTGTCACACTCGAAAGAGAAGCTCTCACTCACCACCGACCTCCACACCCCCACCCCCAGCCCCCGAAAAAAGTCAAGTGTGGGACTAGCTAGTTTCGCGACGCACCGTGCGATAGATACAGCAACTCAGTCAACCCGTTCACGACGAGCCGTTCCGTGGTTATGGTAACACTGCCGTACTCCCAGGACGAGCCGTAATACCGTTCAATCACAACGAGCTGTAACGCCGTTCCATCACAACTATTAAAATAAAATCCTCTGCTCTCTCGTCTACGGTCTAAGGGATGCAGCTGCCCAAAATATTTAGAACAGGGTTCTAGCCATTGGAAAGAGTAAGTTTGCATGCACTAGCGATGACCTTTCTGACCCCAGAGTAGTCCGAACAAAGAAATACTAACCAAACAAACGTAAACAAGACTGCGTTCTCCTATGTTTTAGTTATGTTGTTTCCGTAACTGTAGCGTTGCTATTTTACCTAAAATATACTTAAAGGTGAGCTCATTGCAAAGTTCGCGATTTACCTTTTCCGTAGATATATAACAATAGGTTGTCGCGTTTATACTAGGGGACGTAAAAATAAAATCCGAAAGTGCGAAAATCGCGCGTCTGCAACGGTTGTAAGCACGTGCGGAGCACGCGGCGGCAGGGAAGTGACGTTGCGCTGTCGCGCCCGTCAGGAAAGAACCATGGAGTTCGGTTTCTCTTCTTTCTCAGACGACAGCACCATCCGCTGGGCCACTTTTGCATGGGTGTTTAAATCCATGATGTTAACCTGAGGCTTCATAGAGTTCTCATTGATTGTGAATGCAGCTTTCATTTGTAATTTCCTGCAGGTTCGTGGTGGGTTGTGTGAATATCGTCAATATAGGCAAGTTTATCAGGATAGTCGTTTGGAGGTAGTGTCGCCGGAGGGCCTCACTCATGCTGGCCCCGCGACTAGACAATTATTGTTATCGGTAGGGGAGCGTAGTAGGTGGTATCCTGCGTATTTTGCATCAGGACAGGCAGTACTACACACCACAGAAGGGACTCGGCAAAAATGCAGTGTCTGTCTCCTCTCGTGAGGTGCTTCATATCCACTTGATACTGTGACATGTAATGCTCTCCGACTGTGACAGCACAAACCACGGTTCTTACTGAGGAGAAACCGAAAGGGGCTGTATGTGGGTAATGCCACAAAGTAAGCAAGGAGGATGAGCCCAGGGGAAAATAACCGAAAAAAAGAAAGGAAAGGAAGGAAGGAAAGAAAGAAACGATGTGGGAAAAAAAGTAGAACCACCGTTCCGGGAGAGTGAGATTCCTGTGTGAAATCTCTTTTCCTTCTTTTGTTTTGAGCTTTAATCGTATGTGGCCGCACCCATTTCATTGCCATTTAAACCAGCAAGCTGCCGGTAGCACTCCGGTGGCGTCATGTTGAGAGTTTCCTCACTGCAAAAGAAAGCGGCCGTGTGGGTAGGTACTTCCATCCGCCCTTTCTCCATTTCCCTTCCCCTTCAGCCTCTCTTTGCCCAGTCCTTCCCCCCTCTCCCCTGTTTCCCTCCACCTCTACCCCACTCCCTTCAGACCCCCTATTGTAGTGCTGCAACACCCCACCCCTTTCTTCACCTGTTTGCAGAAACACAAAAAAAGAAAAATGTGGGGGTGGCTTTGGAGATGGCAAAAGGAGGAGCTGGAGAGGAGGGGAGAGGAGGGGGAGAGAATGGATGGAAAGGGAAGGAGGAGGGTGGGAGGGGCAGAGAGATGGAGAGGAAAGGCTGTGGACTTGAAGAGAGTCGGGTCACGCCTGCTCTGGCCCCCTCCCTCCATCCCCCTATCCCAACCCCTATGCAACCCCCTCCCTGGCTGCCCCAAATATCCCGATGTGTGTGGGATTGTTAAACCTGAATGTACCCATCACGTCGGCTGCCGGCACACAAGGGTGGGGGCTGGGGTGGGGGGGGGGGGGGGGGGGGGGGGCGGGGCATGTTGATGTTGACACAGTGTCAGTCTGTCTGGTCTGCCGGCTCTGCGCAGTTTGAAGCCGGCTCTGCGCAGTTTGAAGCCGGCTCTGCGCAGTTTGAAGCCGGCGCAGTTTGAAGCCGGCTCTGCGCATTTTGAATTCAGCTGCGTTCAGTGACACCTATGACCTCCACACTTTCCAACGGTGATGCGGCAGACTGAGATTTTAGATGGAGGGAGGGGAAGAGTGGGGTAAGGAATGCGAGGGGGTCGGTGGATGGAGTGGGGGTGGGGTGGGGACGGAGATGAGGCGAACTTACCGGACACCCACGACAAGACGTTAAGTTTACGGGCACCGGACTGGCCGCTACTGTTGTAAGTTAAAAGGTTTGAAACGGCGTCACCGACTACCCCCCTCCCCCCTCCACACACCACTACCACCACAAGCTCCTAGGCCACGGTATCCTCCTTATCTATGACTACCGCCATAGGACACCTTTTCCCTAAAAGCATGCGCACTGAAGACGTTAAACCCATCATCATCAAATCACTGTACAGTATCCACACCATCTGTACCCTCAAGGTTCCACCACTCAATACCCAACTTTGTAACAACTCGTCCGACCCCCACAGAGGCCCAGACTGATAGGACGTAAATGTCACCATTCAACGACTCCAGGGTGGGGCTGGATGGAAGTCATTGTCCGCCCCTCTCTCTCCCAAGCGGCTATTTGCATTGCACGGATCCGGATTAAGCAGTAAATGTCCTAGATCCCTATCAGTTACCTTCTTCCCCCCCCCCCCCCCCCCCCCCCCCTTCCCTGTTCCCGAATAGGTCGCCGTTTGGCATTTTACTGGCGTACCAGCCGATTTGATGAAGTTCTCTTTTGAGGTCCTCCATGATAGAGTCGTACAGTCGTTCGTGGGGTATGGTCGTCCTCTGCCTTCCAGATGTCCTGCACAATGGTCTTTTGATTACCTTCGCTCCTTTCTGGTGAGCGGAGGCGTGGACTCAAGCTGCGTGCATGTTTAGCTGAAGAGCGGCGGGAGGAGGTGCGGGTAAAAATTTCGACATGATGGAAAAATTCAGGTACCTCGACTTCTGTCATCGCGAAAATATATTCCCCCCCTCTCTCTCTCTCTCTCTCTCTCTCTCCCTCTCATACACACGCACACACACAAACACAAGATGACAATATATATACAGATATATATATATATATATATATATATATATATATACATACATATATATGTATGTGTATATATACATATCTCTCTCTCTCTCTCTCTCTCTCTCTCTCTCTCTCTCTTGTGTGTGTGTGTGTGTGTGTGTGTGTGTGTGTGTGTGTGTGTGTGTGTGTGTGTGTGTGTGTGTGTGTGTGTTCTTCGTTTTTGTCCATCTCGTATTTTCAGTTAGTCCTTTTGTCTATCAGTCTCTCTTTCTGTGTCCGTATTCCCATCTGCCTGTCTATCTGTCTCGCCCCTGTGTTTGCGTGTGTGCGTATTTGTGGCTGTACTTCAAACGTATCAGCACAGGCCTATCCATGATGTGTGTGTCTAAGAAGTACCAGTCCTATGTTGTTCTGAGGGTAGCCATGAACTCTTGGTTCAGCACACAGCCACAAAGCTGCAGTGATTGCACATCCACATAGGTGGATCTATCCTCCCATGTATACGTGCCCTGCCCCTCTTGCTCCCGGTGTTCCCCTCTCCTTGTCCCCCACCTTCTGCCTCCTATCTCAAAAAATGTCTTCTTACTCTATCCCACATCTCCTACACCTTAACGCACACAAACACACACACTTACACTCCCCCAACCTCCCATCCTTCCACACACACACACACACACACACACACACACACACACACACACACACACAACACACACACACACACACACACACACACACACACACACACACACACACACACACCACACACACACGCATGCACGCATGCATGCACACGTACACACACACACACGTCCCCGTTCACACACATACACACACGTACACGCATGCATGCACGCGTGCACACACACACACACACACACACACACACACACACACACACACACACACACACACACACACACACACACACACACGCATGCATGCACGCGTACACACACACACACAACACACACACACACACACACACACACACACACACACACACACACATCAGAGCCCAGACACATCCTGCTCTGCTAATAGGCATAATCTGAGTGTGTTCAGAGAATGTTTTGGGAGAAAGTGACACGCCACTAACTAAAGCAGAAAAAGCATCTCAGCCATTTGTGAATACGTGCCCTTTGACACTAATCCCTGCTTATATTTGTGTCCATTCTAGCATACCACTCACTGTTAAGTGTATGAACGGATCTTGAAGATGAAAGCGTCTCTTTCTATCTCCTTCACCGTTCCTGTCAGCCTCTCTGTCTCCCTCTGGTCCCCCCCCCCCCCCCCTTCTCTCATTCTGCTCTCTCACCTCCCCATTCGGTCTTTTTTTTCTCTCCCATGAATAAAGGAACTTGGCAACTGTTTCTGTCTCAGTTGCTTCTGATTTCTATTCGTTGTTGGTTTTGTTTTATCTGAGTTCTTCTGTTCTAACCGCTCTAATGCCATGGTGCCAGGGGAAGGCAACCTATCCTGCGGTCAATTTTGGTTGACCGCTATATAGCTGTCCGGCCCTTTCTCCCCGTTTCTTCAAACACATTGACCGTTTGTCACTTTTGTGTGTGTGTGTGTGTGTGTGTGTGTGTGTGTGTGTGTGTGGGTGTGTGTGCGTGTGTGTGTTGTGTGTGTGTGTGTGTGTGTGTGTGTGTGTGTGTGTGTGTGTGTGTGTGTGTGTGTGTGTGTGTGTGTGTGTGCGGCGTGTGTGTGTGTATGTGTGCGTGTGTGTGTGTGTGTGTGTATGTGTGGTGTGTGTGTGTGTGTGTGCGTGTGTGTGTGTGTGTGTGTGTGTGCCTGTGTGTGTGTGTGTGTGTTGATCTCATCCACTTCCCCATCAGAAACCAGGACTCTGTCATGAATTTTTTTGCAGTTGAAGAGATGAGGTTTGTCTCTGACCTCCCTCTCTTCTCATTTCCTCTCCGTGACTATCTTCCTTTACTCTCTCTCTCTCTCTCTCTCTCTCTCTCTCTCTCTCTCTCTCTCTCTCTCTCTCTCTGAACCGTCCGCGTTAAATTCACTTATGTTTTCCTACATTGCCCTCAGGGAACTACAACTCTGCACATGTTATGCCCCTTATTCCTTAAGTCTGAAGGAGACATTTTTGTCCAAAACGAACATGTCTGTTTTGAATTGATATTCAACAAGCATTAGTGTGCACCATGTTTTCTTTATTTTTGTTGTTGTGTTGTGATTTTTTGTTTCTACTTTCTTGTCATGGGTGAGGACAGAAGCATCGTACATTGTATTTGTACAACTTTGTGTTATATGACAATCATAATCATTATCAATAAAAAGGCTTATTTTTGTTTGTCTCAAAATTTTTCCAGTCTTTCTTTTGACTGCTGCCGGTGTAACGAAAAGTTTTAACTCCCCGAATGGTTTAACTCCCAGGGAGTTAAACTGTTCATATGTAAATTTTAACTCCCTGGGAGTTAAACTAGAATGACTCCCACCCTGTGCCAAAATAACTCCACTCAGTAAAACTTCAAAATGTTCTAAAATCTTTTTTGTACAAGTCTCAACAAAGCCTTGAAACATTAAGGGGGGAGTCATTTTGTACATATATCAGACGTAACTCCCACCCTGTAACAGAATGACCCCCCTGGGAGTTAGTACAGATTAACTCCCGGGAGTTAATCCAGGCGTGTAAAAGTTTAACTCCCTGCCCACTAAGGGAGTCAGTTTTTCACAGTTTAGAATAACTCCCCTGGGAGTTAATGTGTACACGTGTTTTCTGACTCCCAGGAAGTTACTTTGTAACAGAGGGGGAGTTAATCTGATCATGATTAAGATGACTCCCCACGGTGTCTTTCGGTAAGAGAATGGAGAAGGGGATTTAATGTTCATGATCATCATCATCATAGGGAAAGGAAATGTCCGCGTACATATTCATTTGCTCATCTGTGCATGTGCTCGATATTTTACTATGCCTTTTTGTATATAATCTGCATGTAAAGTCTGTATATACATGAATTAATGGTTTGATGCCTTTGGTAGAAATACTGTACCTTCAGTCTTTGGCATTCTCTCTCTCTCTCTCTCTCTCTCTCTCTCTCTCTCTCTCTCTCTCTCTCTCTCTCTCTCTCTCTCATGGAATCTATGCGACTATCAGACAGTCACCCATAAGAGAAGTACACGTAACACTACCGAGGGACCATGAAAGATCAGACGGGGCGGGGGGGGGGGGGGGGGGGGGGGTACGTTATTTTCATGTGACGTGTTGTTCCCCTGAAAACTGTGTGAACAGTGTTTCCATTCTAGCCACTCCCTGATGTTGTCCTCTTCCCTTCATCTCTTATTCTCACTGTGTCCTGTTCGTCTCGCCTGCTACTGTGCCACGTAGGATTTGATCTGGTTTCTCTATACATTTCCTAGAAATGTTCTGGTGGGTTTTTTTGTTTTTGTTTTTTTGTTGTTGTTTTTTTTGTCCTTATTCAGACGTACATGACGAGAAACTAACATAATGATAAAAGAATGATCATATGCAAGCAGAAGACTACGTAGAAAAAAAAACTTCTTCTTTCGTGTTTGCCCGTGTTTTGTTTCCTTTCATTCATTCATTATTCATTCATTCATTCATTCATTCATTCATTCATTCACTCATTTATCCATTAATTCATTCATTCTTCCTTTCTTTTCGTTCGTTTTTTTTAAATACGGGGGCACAATACCCCCCCCCCCACTCTCTCTCTGTCTGTCTGTCTGTCTGTCTGTCTGTCTCTCTCTCTCTCTCTCTCTCTCTCTCTCTCTCTCTCTCTCTCTCTCTCTTCAGGTCCCCCACCTCCCTCCAGATTTGAGTGCTGTCCCAGGTGCTTCTCATTCGGTTGAAGATAGACGGCAAGACTTCGTGTCTCCGAGTATTCTTGATTAGCGGTCATAAAAGAACCTGCAACAACAATACCTTTGTTCCGGTCTGGGTCCTAATGTAGGAAAAGGTTGACGCACGCACACGCTCACCAAGATAAAAGCGTGCTGCTCTGTCTGTCTGTCTGTCTGTCTGTCTTCTTCTTCTCTCTCTCTCTCTTTTTTTTTTTTTTTTTTTTTTTACTACTCCCCCGCCCCCCGCCCCTTCGCTCTTTTAAACGCCTTTCAACCCTCGAACATTTCTAGGAAAACATGAGAAGAACTAAATTCAGTGGGTGGGATAGAGAGAAAGAGAATGACGGAATGACAGATGGAGAAAAAGAGGGAGGAGACAGACAGACAGACAGACAGACAGCAGACAGACAGACAAACACAGAAAGACGTGCGAGTGTGTGTGTGTGTGCGCGGGCATACATACAATTCTCTGTCTCGTGTGTGTGTGTGTGTGTGTGTGTGTGTGTGTGTGTGTGTGTGTGTGTGTGTGTGTTGTGTTGTGTGTGGGGGTTTGGGTGTGGATGTGGGTGATGTGGGTGTGGGTGTGGTTGTGGGTGTGTTCTCTCAAAACAACAAACAGCATAGCACTGGAGGAAAACCAGTTGACAAACAAGTAAACAAGTCGATCATGAAAAGCCAAAATGAATACAGCGGGTGGTGAAGCAGGATGGTGCGTGTGTGTGTGGGCGGGAGGCGGGACTGGAAGAAGCGGGTGGTGGTAGGAGGCGGGGGGGGGGGGGGGGGTAAGAAGGTGGAGGGAGAGAGAATACGGCCGGGAAGGTGGGAGGTCACGTGGGAAAGGTAGCAGTAGAAGGCGTACCCGTGAACACGCTTCGCTTTCTTCTTAAACAAGCCCCCTAGAAGTATCCCCACTTGATGAAAGAAGGGAGTGCGGGGGGGGGGGGGGGGGGGGGGGGGGGGGGGTTGTGCACCTGGTCCCGCTTTCGACGATTGAAACGTCTCATCAGACGTCAGGGCAGCCAGCACCTGTGGGGAGGATCGATCACCCGCTATGCTTTTAACAGGGAGAGTCCGCACACAGAATGATGTGCCGGTAGTCACGTCAGCACAGCTTGGTCCCATCGCTTTCTTTGAGCTGCCTTCCTGGGTGGCTGGGAGGGAGAGAAAGAGAAGCGCAGGGGTGGGGGGTAGGGGGGGGGCGATGAGAAGGGGGAGGGGGGGGTGGTGGAGGGGGTGGCAAAGGGACGGAGGAGCTGTAGTGAAGGAGAGGGGAAGACAGTCACACACAGAGAGAGACAGACAGACAGACAGACAGAGTGAGAGAGAGAGAGAGAGAGAGAGAGAGAGAGAGAGAGGGAGGGAGAGAGAGACAGGTGGAGAGACGGAGAGACAGAGGAACACACACACACACACACGCGCGCGCGCGCGCGTGCACGCACGCACGCACACACACACGCACACGCACACGCACACACACACACACTACTTTCAGAGAGAGAGAGAGAGAATACATGTTAAAATCAGTCAGTGAACGAATTAAAGCCTCCGTCAGTACAAGATGTCTCCAGCATTGTTGGCAGTTTGATGTGTGAAAGTCAAAACGCCCTTAAGTGGTCAGCAAGAAGATTAACGAAGTGGGATGATTATTGTAGGTGAGTAAGGGTTGCACTGGGGAAAGGTAGCGAGATTCGAACCCGTAACCTCTGACGGCGGGCTTTGTGTCCCACCAAGAAGTCAGCTCAGCACTCAGTTAACCCTTTCAACGTCAGCTATTTCCAGAGCTCGATTTACAAGAACGTCTGTTTTTGACCCAGTAAACCAGTTGCTATCCTTTATACACCATATTAGAGATGAAACAATAGAGTACACTTTTGAAGAACAACACACACACACACACACACACACACACACACACACACACACACACACACACACACACACACACAGAACCACAACATGTTCGGTGGTGCACTGATAGCGGTGATTTAACTTGGAGTTCCTTTGTTTGCTGTGCTCCGTATGCTATGCTATGCTATTCAGTATTACACCGCGTCTGCGGTTTTATTCTGTGCCATGGTTTCGCTTTAGTGCTAGTATATTGTAATCTTTTCAAAGCTATAGAATGTTGTGCTGTTGTATCCCAAGCCATATTCCCAAAACAGTTTTTTGCTAGACCTCAGTATTCAATGCTATCATATGCTTCGCTATGCGTTGCTGTGTTTTGGCGTGTTTTAACATGATATCTATGTGATGCTAAACTGCGTTTTGTTTTAAATTCATTTCTAGTGTATTTCAATTTTTATTTATATTCCGATCAATAATGAGAGAAAAAGAAACCACCTTCATTGTTATCGTCCTTCCTCATCCTCACACTTTCCCCGCCGCCAACCGCCTCCCCCCATCCCCATCCCCCACCCCACCCCATCACTGACTTCCCCCACATCCCTCCATCCGTCTTAGTCCTTGAGCTCAAGATCTTCTATTCCACTGAATGTAGGCGTGAGAACTTCATCTTCTTCTTCCTCTGACCCCGTTTCTGCTCTGGAGGTCTTTACTGGCCTTGACAGTAATCCTCCTTGAACTCCTGAACTTGGCGCTTCTCTGGAATCTGATTGTTACCCATAGCTCTCGCTTGGTTTCCCGGACATGCTGGCATTCGAGGCAGTGGAATGACCCGATTATCTTTCCAGGAATACCACAAGCTGAATTGTCTACATCATCTATCCCCCGTATTTTCTTTGAACGCAAATTAAGCAGTAACGCCAGATGCCTCTTGTAAGAGGACCAGAACATCCAAACGAATTAAAAGAAAAAGAAATTGTCGGATCCGTCGAAAAATTTTCAAGAGTTTCTGCCATCTACCACTAGTGGCCATAAAGAAGAAATAGTAAAATGCTAATTACATACTGACCACCCCTTTTAAACAAGCGCATCTCTTATAACAGGGGAGGATATTACATGATGCGTACCGTATGAGAGGTCAGTCACTTTGAAACATGTTCTTTTCAGCAGACTCCATGAAGACCTTGTTCGAGGATGTTCCACCACATGTGATTTTTTCTTTCTTTTTTTTTTGTTTTGTTTTTGTTTTTTTGTTTCTGAGAGATTTTTTTTATTTGATTAGATCATGCGGGGAAAATAATTCCGATTTTAAGCCACTTTCAGCATTTGGAATGAACTTTGTTGTTGTAGTTGTTTTTCGGGGGAGGTGGGGAGAGACAGAGGGAGCAGGTGCGGCGTGTGGGCGGGGCGTGAGGGAGAAGTCACCCATTTAGGTAGAATTGATTTCGACATGGTAATAGCCTGAAATATGACACCGTGCAGTAGGTAGGCTGTGCACCATGAAATTCAATTCAATGACCTCCCTCGCTTCCATCCCGCGCCCTTTCTCTTCTTCATCACCCATCCTCCTCTCTCCATCTTCACAATTATCAACCCACTCTCACCCCCTCCCTCCGCCCTCAGCTCCCAGTCCTTCCTACCTTCAACTTTCACCGTCACAAGTCCATGCCTCCCCCCCCCCCCCCCCCCATCCCTCTCTCTCTCTCCGTCCTACCGCCCTGTTCCCTCACTTTAAAAAAAAAAAAAAGGGGGGGGGGGGGGGGGGGGACACAACAAAACCAAAACACGAAAGAATAAAGTCGACGGTGGTTGTCAAGCCTTCAAAGACCATTCAATTCCACGTCGTACGCTTGGCTTGCCTCCAGCCGCGGCCAGCGGGAAGTCGGGGTCTTCAAAGAGCACTGTGGACAGAGCGCTACGTCCTCACGATCTTGCCTGGAGCACCATCGTGGATTGTGGTGGAAGGAGAGAGTGACAAGATTCCGGGAGCAGGTGAGGGTACGGAGGTGGGGGTGTGGTGTGGGGAGAGACGGGATGTAGCGGGGAGCGGGAGGGGGGGAGGTGATTACAGGGATTTTATATTTTATATAAACATATGCCGACTGCTATCAGGGGAGTATTGTTGTTTTTTGTGCATGTTTTTGTCTGTTGTTTGTGATAGCTGAAAAAGACCCATATTGTGGGACATTTACTCATCTGTTTTGTATTTTATATTAAATCTGCGTCACTTCACATCTGCCTTAGTATCTTTGTATTTTGCTTTGCTTTACACATAGACGGTAAGGAAGAGTAGATAAAACAAAGAGACAGATAGCCATTTAGCTATCCATCTAGATTTCTATAAACAAGATAGGCTTGTAGAGAAATGGCAATGAATTAAACGAGAGCTGTCTGGCTAGATTTCTATTGGTAGAGAGAGAGAGAGAGATACTGATAAAAAAATAACTGCAGGAAAAAAGGAACATGTCATTAGTCTTGGCAAAACAGACAGATCAGACAGTCTGATCGAACGTGCTGCAATTGCCATCTCTCTCTCTGTGTGTGTGTGTGTGTGTGTGTGTGTGTGTGTGTGTGTTGTGTGTGTGTGTAGTGTAGTGTAGTGTAGTGTAGTGTAGTGTAGTGTAGTGTTTTACGCACAGTAAATATAATTAAAAAAAACAGCCTCGATAATCCCACGTTACTTTTGACCCCCAGCTGAAATCACTTGTTCATTCCCAGACCCTGACTGAACCCATGAACAAAGAAACAAGGAGTGGGAAGGAAACCTTTTCATGTGAGCTTGGATTGCCTTTTGAGAAGAAAAAGAACGGACAAGAAATTTCCCCCATAGGTTATGACCCGGAATGGCCAGGCGTCACTATGTAACAAATATTCCTTGTAAAGCAGGTCAGTAGTCGTAGTACTTCCTTGGAAACCTGAAAACAAGCGCGCAGTGCGATGCCTTCTGAGAGTCCCGTCTGACCTGCTGTTGTCAGAAGCATTGATTTGGAAGGTATTTTGCTGCAGGCTCTCATTCCTCGACATGCTCTTGTCCGGCGGATTGCAGGTTGAGACCAGCCACAAGACTTTTCGCATCCTTCCTTTTAGTCTCGAAAGCCTTTGTAAGCGATTCATGTTTTCCGTCAACATACTCTTACCACCAATAAACAGACATGAGACCACCAGGAATTTGGGCAGAGTTTCTGACAGTGATCAAGAATCGATGCTGTCACGAAAGGGTTTCATTTCTTATTTTCGGTCCTGCCACAGGAAGATATAAGCTTTGAACATGTTCTTTGAAGTGCTGCGCTGGCTCCGTCTTTTTTGACACGTCTCTTTCTCGCCAGCTTTATGTCCGCGGTGGATTTATTCCATGCAATAAAGCCGGCACTTGAAGTGCTTTTTTTATTGCCAATAATGACTGCATAGAAAACGAACAAAGACGTTTTCCTAACAGAACCAATGAAAGGCTGGCAGGCAGAGAAAAAACAGATCGTACAGAAATGGGCTGAAGATTACGCGTGAGTTTTTATCACGTAATTTTGATTCAGAGTGAGCAGTAAGGGGCAATTCTGGCCACATAAAATTAACGACCCATCACATTATATATTATTCTCTCCTCTCTCTCTCTTCTCTCTCTCGCGCGCGCGCGCGCGCGCGCGCGCGCGCGCGTTCACACACACACACACACACACACACACACACACACGCACTTGCTCGCGCACCTTGCATACGCACAGAGAGAGAGAGAGAGAGAGAGAGAGAGAGAGAGAGAGAGAGAGAGAGAGAGAGAGAGAGAGATGCTCATGCGTGCGCGTGTATATTCAATAAGATTTGTATTCGAAAATTGTCAACATGAAAAGCTGTGTTCAAAACTGAGCCATTAGGTAAAAACGACAATAACAATGATTCAGCTGTGAACAATTCGAGCCTTCAAACATAAACCTTCCATTACCCACCCACCTCCTCCCCTCCTTCCCTTCTATCCCTTCACCCCACCACCCCTCGTGACGCACCGACTGATCGGATGAGGATGACACAGCAGGCTATGAGGGAGAAGTGACAATGGCGAATACAGAAAAAAAAAAACTGGGTCAGTCTTGACACATAGGTGAAGTCAGTATGCATCGCATCCGCCTTAGGAATGGTTCACGTCCATGGGCATTTTTTGTGTGTGTTTTCTCCACTCTGGATTCTTCTCTCAAAACAAGTTTTCAGCACCGGATAGATACTCTATCCAAAAAAAAAAAAAAAAAAAAAAGGCAAGGACCACTTAGATGCACTTCTCTACTCTGTCTCTTGATGGTAAACTTGTTACTTTCGTACCAGTGTGCGGCACGCAGTGTGATTGTAGAAGCAAATGACAGTGCATGGCAGGATCTCCGTGGCCACGGAGCCTGACTGCTTGTCCGTCTGTCTGTCTGTCTGTCTGTCTGTCTGTCTCTCACTCTCTCTCTCTCTCTTTCTGTTTTTGTAACACATAAGTACTCTTATTCGCGCACGATCTCTCTCTCTCTCTCTCTCTCTCTCTCTCTCAAACACACACACACACACACACACACACACACACACACACACACACACACACACACACACACACGCTGTCTCTCTGTCTCCGTCTCTGTCTGTCTGTCTGTCTGTCTGTCTCACTCTCTCTCTCTCTCACTCTCTCTCTCTCTCTCTCTCTCTCTCCTCTCTTTCTCACACACACACACACACACACACACACACACCACACACACGCACACACACACACACACACACGCGCGCGCGCACACACACTAACACACTTATGCGCGCGCGCCACACACACACACACACACACACACACACACACACACACACACACACACACACACACATTGTGTATCTCATTTTATAAGCACTGTAGTTTTTGCTCTTTTGTTTAATTGTTTCTTTTGGCAACAGAGCGAAAATGTCAGCACACTAAACATTAGTACATAAACTGACCCAAACGCCTTGCATCCAACGCAATAAATAAATAAATAAATAAATAAATGAAAAAGCGAGCGAATGTCCATCGGTTATGAAACCCACAAACAATGCATGATATGTGAGTCTTCGATTTAAACATTTAAAAGAAACTGAAAAGGGGGCCGGTGGGAGGGGGGGGGGGGGGGGAAGAGGACTGAGGCCCCATTAAAAAAAAAAAAAAAAGCAAAAAATAGAAAGAATATAGAAAAGCAAAATAACATGAGAAAAATTGGGGACTGGAGGCCCCACATTTAAAAAATATGTGCTGACGTCAAATGTCAGGCAAGTCCCAACACTCTTTTGATAACCCTATCACGGTGCATGCATGGGTAATCACAGGGTGTTGGGGTTTGCGTTTCATTCGAAATAAACAGGTCAGTGAAGACTTTCTAAGGAGTTCTTCGGGACTGTTCAACCGGGTATGCTTTTTTTAGTCTTTAAAGGTGAGAAAATTCTCTTTTCGCTTTATTTAGTGTGTGTGTGTGTGTGTGTGTGTGTGTGTGTGTGTGTGTGTGTGTGTGTGTGTGTGTGTGTGTGTCGGGGGGGGGGGGCTGTGAATGTGTGTGTGTGTGTGTGGTGTGTGTGTGTGTGTGTGTGTGTTGGGTGGTGGTGTGTGTTTTTGTGTGCATGTGTTCGGGGGGGGGGGGGGTCTTTTCTTCTTTTTTTATGGTGTTCTGCGTGAGAGATTGAGAGAGAGAGAGACTGTTAAAAAAATTTCAGTACAGTTAAGATGTAATTTGTTTTATTGTTATTATTTCTGATTTTATCATTTTATTTATAAATGTTAAATGCTTCCCTGTTAATTTTCATTTATGATTTTTATGTCATTCAGATGTTTATTTGGATTATTTTCGTTTTCTCATTAATTTATTAAGTTTTTTTTAAATGTCAGTGCAACACTATGTTAATCTGACAGTAAATAGTTTCAGTCAGTCAGTCAGTGTGTGTGTGTGTGTGTGTGTGTGTGTGTGTGTGTGTGTGTGTGTGTGTGTGTGTGTTTTGTGTGTGTGTGTGTGTGTTGCGTGTGTGTTGTGTATGTGTGTGTGTGTGTGTGTGGTGTGTGTGTGGAAAAGGATCCGTTTTGAAGAAGGGGGGGGGGGGGGGGGGGAGAGACTATTTCACACAAGCTTTTCTATTGATTTTCCTCCTTCTTTTTAAAAAACGGCTCTTTTTGGTATATATGACATCAAGCACATGTAGACATTCACATTATGAAGTCTTACAAACACACAGTGGTAAACATGAATAGATAAACACATGCCAAGTCAGTGTACATTATTTGTAGCACCCCCCTCCCCTTTTTTTTGTTGTTGTTTGGTTGGTTGGTTGGTTGGTTGGTTGCTCGCTTGCTTGGCTGGTTGGTTGGTGTTTGTTCGCTTGTTTGTTTGATTGGTTGGTTGTTGGTTGGTTGCTTGCTTGCTTGCTTGCTTGCTTGTTGGTTGGTTGGTTGTTTGTTTGGTTGGTTGGTGGGTTGGTTGGTAGGTTGGTTTGTTGGTTGGTTGTTGGTTGGTTGGTTTGTCGGTCAGTTGGTTGTTTGGTAGAATGGTTGGTTGGTTGGTTGGTTGGTTGGTTGGTTTGTCTGTCTGTTTGTTTTGAACAAACATACAAGTAACTAATTTTGATGATGTGACAACCCTGATGTTGTCCCCTATGGTCGACTGGGTTACAAACAATATGAAACTGAAAAGTATATTTCTTTAACAAATATGAGATATAACAGTTTATAGGTAGGATGGTTTTATTTCAAAAAACTTTTTGAATAGATAAAGCAACGAGCTAGCAAACCCATCGTGCCGTTACTTGTTTTTTGCCATACTTGTAATGTGTATGAGACGTATAAATGCCTGTCACCAGGAATACTACAATGTAACTACAGATTCTTGTCCATCTAGTATTCAAGCTACAGTTCATTTCTGTCTAGATGTTTACTTGTAGTGCCCTTTTCATTCAATTTTTTTTTTCGTTGCTCTTGTTTGTACAGTCTCCTATATTGTCATTTTCAATTATGTATGGAAAATGTAACCCAAAAAAGTTCAATGATAAAAAAAAAAAACACGAACGGGTTTGAATTAGATGACATGGTAAAGATGGTGTGCAAACAAATCATGATCTTCACATGGGGGAAGACAGCAACAACAACAAGGACTCTCCCCTCCTCTCTCTCTCTCTCTCTCTCTCTCTCTCTCTCTCTCTCTCTTCTCTCTCTCTCTCTCTCTCTCTCTCTCTCTCTCTCTCTCTCTCTCTCTCTCTCTTCTTCTTCTTCTTCTCTTCTTCTTCTTTCTTCTTTCTTCTTCTTCTCTGTCTGTCTGTCTCCTGTCTGTCTGTCTGCCTGTCTGTCTGCCTGTCTGTCTGTATGTCTTGTCTGTCTGTCTGTCTGTCTGTCTGTCCGTCTCTCTGTCTGTCTGTCTCTCTCCCTCCCTCTCTCTGTCTGGTGTCTGTGTGTCTGTGTGTCTGTCTGTCTGTCTGTCTGTCTGTCTCTCTCTTCTCTCTCTCTCTCTCTCTCTCTCTCTCTCTCTCTCTCTCTCTTGTATCTTCCAGCCTTCCTACCCTCACCCTAGTCCTGAAAAATGACCGGTACAAAAACGCGCTGACCTTTACTAAAAACCGACAAGAATATCCTTGTGTTTACCAAAGCACGCGCTCGCGCGCTCGTGTCTGCGCGTACGCATGTGTGCGTGCACGGATGGCTAGAAACATAAATATGAAAGAGACCGGGCGGAACTCAACGAAGTGTGTCAGTATCAACACAGCTAAGATCGCCCTTACTGCCCTTTCTAACACCCCATTCTACGCAAGACTAGGAGCCGACCTTTAATGTCCTCCAGTCCCTTTGACACAAGCATGTATGTTCACGTGGATACCGCTGCCAGTGTCAATTTCCAACCTCTCAGCGTTTGACCGAATGATTAACCGTGTTACTGAGGTGTGAAAGAGGCGGAAAGGTCTCTTTTGTTTCGGGTTAAGCGCTAGTTTTTATAGTCGTGTTTTCTTCCCCGTTTTCTTTTTTTCTTTCTTCCTTCCTTTCTTTCCTCCTTCCTTCCTTCCTTTCTTTCTGTCTGTCCGTCTTTCTTCCTTCCTTCTTTCCTTCCTTCCTTCCTTCCTTTCTTTCTTTCTTTCTTTCTTTCTTTTTTCAAAAAAAAAAAAAATTGCTCTTGTGCCTTCAGTCCCAGCATCTGTCGGTTATCTGTATGGAATATCAAAACGCGTGGCTGTGTAATTGATGGAAACTATGTACCTATTTCTTCTTCTTCTTCTACTTCTTCTTCTTCTTTGGGTTTTTTTTGTTTGTTTGTTTGTTTGTTTGTTTTATTTTTTTCGTGTTCGTTTTCCGTTTTTGCTTTCTGTTGTTTTCGCATTATCTTCAGCGTGACATCAACACGAATGTCTATCTGCTGGGAGTGCGTCGTTTGAGAA
>CM065720.1:68337232-68370409 GCA_033310375.1 Conus canariensis | reverse complement strand
GTCACAGAAACGTAACCTAAGGCACCTATTTCTGAAGAAGGTTACAGAAACGTAACCTAAGGCACCTATTTCTGAAGAAGGTTACAGAAACGTAACCTAAGGCACCTATTTCTGAAGAAGGTTACAGAAACGTAACCTAAGGCACCTATTTCTGAATAAAGATACGCAAGACAAACCCTAACGCACCTATATTTGGAGAAAAACAGAAAAAAAAACTTGAACAACACAAAACCAAACTTACCTACTTCGGAACAAAATTATTGACACAAAACCTGACAAACCTACTTCTGACTATTGTTGTATAAAACAAAACCAAGCGCATTCTTGTCTGAAAAAAAGTTGTACAATTTACAGCTTAACGCACCTGTTTTTGAACATCTTTTATTTGCAGATTAATTGAAGCTTAAAAAAAGGAAGAAAAAGAAGAAGAACGAGAGAAAAAGAAAAAAGAAAGAAAGGGGAAACGTCTAAAGCCTCAGTCTGATCTCTGGTGATTCAAAAGGTCAACGATCCAATTGACTGACACCAGTTGCAAGGGAGGTTACTTCGGCGAATCCCAAAGCAGGACGCATAACAATATGAGTATAAATCGTGAAAAGAAACATATGTAAATTCAAGGAGACTTCGAACAATCTAGTCTCCGATTCTTTTCGTTTTCTGACCAAGTTCACCTTTAAGACTAGCCAGATAACTGTATTTAACGACTATAGGTCACACAAAGGTGATCGTTGTTAATCATGTACCATCATCATTTCCACCCCCACGCCCCCACCCCCACCCCTCAAGCCCTTAAATAGTAATGTCTCCGAATTCAAGAATCACGTATATAGTCTTTAGCTGGGGCCGTTGTAACCAGCCAAAACAACGAATACAACCAAGACAACGACTCCAACAACAGCAACATGAACTTATGTACCATCATCATTTCCACACACACACACACCCCACCCTACCCCCACCCCTCGAACCCTTAAAAAGTAACGTCTCTGAATTCGAGAATCTCGTCATATAGTAATTAGCTGGGGCTGTCGACAACAACAAAAACAACGAATACGACGAGGACGACGAAGACAATGAATCCAACAAAAGCAACGTGAACTAAACAGACGATCACAATCTTTACCTGAGGCTACCAACAACGACGAAAACAACGAACACGACGAGGACGACGAAGACCCTAACTCCAGTAACAGCAGCATGAACTGAACAGACCTGACTCACTGTCCTGATCGGGCTGTGCAAGCTGTCTTTCCACGGCTTCTCGGCTGCTGCTCCTACGTCTCGGCAACCAACCCGTCATTTTTATGCAGCGTGTTGTTGGCAGAAGGACATAACGTCTCAGACAGCCCTATATTTATACGCAATTGTGATGATAAACGTGAGGCCCAACCCCTTCTTTTACTTGTTTGTCCGGACGATCGAGTCTCTGGGATAGTGGGGTGAAGATGGTTTTGAATGACATGTCGATGTGTGAGGGATCAGAGAGAGAGAGAGAGAGAGAGAGAGAGAGAGAGAGAGAGAGAGAGAGAGAGGACATGGTGGTGGGGAATGAGGTTTGTAAACCGGCGGTTATCTGGAATGGAAACTGTTGATGGTTGTGAGGAGTGAGGAGGTAAGTACAGGGAGGTAATGTGTGTGTGTGTGTGTGTGTGTGTGTGTGTGTGTGTGCGTGTGTGTGTGTGTGTGTGTGTGTGTGTGTGTGTGTGTGCGTGCGTGCGTGTGTGCGTGCGTGTGTGCGTGCGTGCGTGCGTGCGTGTGTGTGTGTGTGTGTGTGTGTGTGTGTGTGTGAAAGGGTGAGAACAGGAGATGGGGGTGGGGGGTGGGGGGGGGAGTGTAGGCGAGGCGAAGGTGTATATGGGAAGGAAGGGGGATCGACGTGTGTGGTGACTGGGTGATTTTTTTTTTTTTTTTAAATCAAATAATATCAGAGTTTACAAGTGCGCAGAAAGAGGACAGTGCGCAAAGTTGTCATCATTTTTTTTTTGAGAGAGAGACATAAAGAAAGGAAACAAGCACATAAAAAAGAAAGATCAAGCATAGATCCATGTACACACAAAAGGGTTTTAAAATAAAAAATTGCTGTATCGATGGACAGTCTGCCGGGTTTGATAATTGATTGTCGCTGATCTGTATACAATTTTCAAGTGTGATTATTCTGCAAGGAGGATTGCTGTTCAAGAATAAACACTGTAGACTGGGTACAGAGGGAGGGGAAATACATATATACACATATGTATATATACACACATATATACACACACATAAGTATACACATATGTATATACACATACCCACATACATATGCATACACATATACACACACATATACATACACAATACATACATATATATCATTATAACGAGCAGCATAATACAGGTAGGCGCCTATTATGTATCTGATTGAAAAAACATTGGTGTAAAGTTGTTCCATGAGGCTTCAAAGTTTGTCTGATTATCATTAACTCTGGCATTGTGTAACTCGACTTTAAATCTGTTGTGCAGCTGATTTTGGAATCCAGTAACACATGGCGTACGTTTTTCAAATCTATATTTACAGATATAATTTTTTGCAAACATTATAATAAAGTCAAATATTTTGTCTGTTTTATAATGGTGATCCACCCCGAAAATTACAATATTACAAGTGATCTTAGCATTGAAGATGTTTCTGCATTTTTCATTCAGTAAATGTTCAACAGCTTTCCAGAAAGTTTGTACATGGTTGCATTCCCAAAACAAGTGTTCGATTGACTCTCTTTCTTCATTACAAAAGGTGCAGTTCTTCGTATTTGTTATTCCCATAGCATTGAGAATAATGTTTGTACCAATAATTCTATGAATAGTTCTGATTTGTAACCATTTGAGTTTGATATCGTTTATGTTGTGGATGTGGAGAAATACTTTTTTCCAAGGGATTTCAGAATTTAGCTTTCGTTCCCACTTTATACAACAGTTTGGTTTCTGTTCATCATAAGTTAAAATTTCATAGTATTGTTTGACTCCTCTGTTTGCCTTGAAAATAATATTCACCGCTTTAGGTATATCGAGTCTACTATTGGTGGTGGTGTTTAATTCAATCCCAGTTTTATTTATGTAACTTTTTATGGAGGAAATCCATCCGTTGTAAGTAACGAAATTTATGTTATAGTCAAGGTTAGTAGTGAATTCTTCATATGTCATGAATTTTCCGTCTTCTTTTAAGAAATGCATTACTGCATGTTTTCCTTTTTCAATCAGCTTCTTTTGTTTGATCGTGACGTTACCTACTTTAATTTTATCATTGTAAAAGACAGGTTCCGACAGTAGTTCATTCAGTCTGGGGTTCTACACGTAAGCAAAATTCTTTGTAAGCCTTAAAAACATGAGTCCAAAATAAATTTGAGTTCGTACATACACAAGCAACTGCTGATCCATAACATTCAAGTTTTTCAATAAATGGATGGGTTTTCCTTATAATATTCTTCCATTTATGATCAGTCGTGTTAATTTTTCTTATCCACGAGATTTTCAAAGCATAAATGTATTTTCTAATGTCAGGTATGTTTAGACCACCGTCTTTTACCGTTTTGATCGTTGTCTTCCTGCTGATCTTATCTTGTTTACCACTCCACACAAAGTGGAAGCACATTTTTTGAAGTTTTTGAATAAAGGGGTCAGGTGGATCAGGCAAGAGAATCCAAAGATGTATCAGTTTCGACAGGACTAATGACTTTAAAACTGCGACTCTTCCCACAGGTGTAATAGTTCTTTGAGTCCAAATTTTGAATAACATTCTGATTTCAGAAAATTTGTCGTTATAGTTCATCATTTCACATTCTTTTAAGTCGTGTGTAAACCAAATTCCAAGTATTTTAAATTTCGGGGGATTCCATATCATTTTTAAATGTGGGCAGTATGTTGTCTTTGACATCTTTTGACACCCAAGCCATACAGCTTGCGTTTTCTCACTGTTCATGTGTAAACCTGAAGCTCTGCCAAATGTGTCGAGAATATGAATAGAACTTTCAAAAGAAACTCTATCACCATTATTAAATAACTGAGTGTCGTCAGCAAACTGAGCTATTTTATTATCCATCTCACCTATTTTTATTCCTTTTATCAATTTTTCTTCCCTTATCATTATAGCTAAAATCTCTACACTGAGTATAAACAAATACGGAGAAATGGGATCTCCTTGCCTGCATCCTTTTTCTATCTCAAACCATGGCGCAGTCTGTCCATTTACAATAACTGTTGATTTAATATTCCTATAAAATGTTTTTATCCACTGGCATATACTTTCGCCAAAACCAAACGCTTTTAGTACCTTAAACATGAAATTCCAATTTAAAGAATCGAAAGTTTTTTCAAAATCAATGCATAACAACAAACCAGGGAGATTTTTAAAGTTTAAATAGTTCATCAAATCGTAAATCAGTCTAATATTATCTCCAATGTACCGATTGGTCATAAAGCCTGTTTGATCTTCACTAATGAGTAAAGGCAAGACGTCTTTTAGTCTGTTGGAAATACATTTAGAACCTATCTTGTATACTACATTTAAAAGAGAGATGGGGCGCCAATTTTTTACAAATTCCTTTGGCTTATCACCTTTTGGGACACATATAATTATCCCTTCTTTTTGCGTTGTTGAAAGTTCTTCATCTTTGTAAGCTTCATTAAGGGATCTTACCACAAGGGGTCCTAACTGTTTCCAGAAAAACTTAAAGAATTCGGCGTCGAATCCATCTGTGCCTGGGCTTTTTCCGTGCTTCATGTCTTTTAGGGCTAGGCCTGCTTCCTCTAATGTGATTTCTCCTTCCAGTAATTCTTTTTCATTTTCTGATAATTTAGGAATTGTTTTTACAAGATCTTCAATATTACGGTCTTGAGTTTCTTTTTCCTTATATAGTTTTTCATAAAAGATTTTAACTTCATTCAGAATATCTTTTTGTTCGGTTATTATTTCATCATCCTTGGTTACTAGTTTTGCGATATGTTTACTAATATAATTCCTTTTCTCAAGGTTACAGAAATACTTGGAATTTTTTTCACCGTCAGCAACCCATCTTGCCTTGGACCTTAGGAGTACTCCTTCCATCTTCTTCACTCTGAGTGATCTTAATTCCTGATTTTGTTGTTGAAGTAGTTTCATTTCTGTTTCTGTTTTATTTTCCATCTTTTCTAGTGATTCTATATCTTCTATTAGATTGTTTTCTTTTTCTGTTGTTTTTTTCTTTTTTCTAATCGAGTAAGCTATTGATTTTTCTCTAATTTTCATCAAAAGGAAATCTAAAAATAATTTGTCTGGAATCTTAAATTTGCAGAATTTTACTAATTCGTATATTGACTGGTCTTCTTTTGCTGAAAGATCGACTGCATATTCTCGTATTACATTTAGGATTAGTTCGTTTATTTCATCGACATATTGTTTATCTTTTAATACAGACACATTAAATTTCCAGAAACTTTTAAACTTTTCACTTTTCCCGAATTTCAAACACAAAGTAATTATGGAATGATCAGACCGATAACCTGGTAAAATATCAGCATTTTCGAAAGCAGAATAAAGATAATCTGATAACAGAAAATAGTCTAATCGGCTTTGTTTTAGTGGTGTTGGTCTTCGCCAGGTATACCTTTTACAATCAGGGTTCTCTTCTCTCCATACGTCAGCAAGTCCTATTTCTTCAGTCATATTTATCAGTGTTTCTCTGGCTCTAGGGTTGTTATCTTGTACATAGTTAAAACAGTCTAAGTTAGGATCCATCACGACATTCCAGTCGCCTACAGCAATGATGTTGTTATTGTTATAACTCTTCATGATCTTGTTGAGTGTGCCGTAAAACAAGGGGTCATCTTTATTGGGTCCATACACGTTCACCAAGAGAAATTCTTTTTCAAATGAAGAAAAAGACACCAGTATGAAATGTCCATTTTCATCGCGGTGTACGTTTTTTTATCTGAAACTCAAAATTGTTTGAGAATAAAATAGCTACGCCCCTAGAGTTGGATCGAAAGGAGGAAAAGACACATTTGTAGCCCCATTCGGCATTTACATACTTTTCTATTTTTTTAGTAAAGTGGGTGTCTTGCAGACAATAAATAGAGAACTGTTTTTGTTTTAAAAAGTGGAATACGTCCCTACGTTTATGTGAATCTCCCAGTCCCTGACAATTTAAGGAAGCAATTGTTATACTGTCCATTGTAAAGGTTTTTTAAGAGCAAAGAAAAAAGTTTGAACAACACTTAATTGCTTAGTGACACGACTAGCATTCAAAAATCTCCACGACAGGGCCTGTATACAATATGTGTTGAAGAGGAGTACATGAATATATAGTATTCCTTGAAGCAAAACAGTTAAATTGTCATGCATACAGACAAGACATGAAACTCAGCATATACCATCTATGCCTGATGACATACAAAGGTAAAAATAAAAGAAAATCCCTTGCAAAAAAAGTCTAAAGGATAGAAAGAAAATGCAAATCCTAACAAAAAGCAAATATGAAAACAATCGAACACTAAATAACACAAAACCATACCAACAAGACATATGTAGTATGATGACGGTACGAGTAGAAAATATTTAAAAAGTGGATTTGAAACAAAAATTGCTTGACCAACGCAGGCAAGCAAAAAGGCGTGTAGAAGAATAAGAAGAAGAAGAAGAAGAAGAAGAAGAAGAAGGAGGAGGAGGAGGAGGAGAAGAAAAGCTTGATACTCAACATGTGAAGGCAATTGAGTATCAAAGAGAAGAAAGAAACCTGACCATAAAACAACAACAACAACAAAAACCCTACTATTACTAATAAAATGGAAGGTTCGTTTACTCATCTTGGGGGCAACCTATTGACAAACAAAGTCTGCATAAAGGTGATGTCAGCTTGTGCGCTCGCGAGTGCCTACATCCGCACGAGTGTGCGCGAGCGAGCGCGCGCGCGCGCCCGTTCGTGCGAAACGGGACATGGGCGGTTGGATGTGTATGGGGTGTGGAATAGCACTCACCCGGGCGCGCGTTTTCTATGGAGTTCAATGTAATGTAAATAGTACTCAGCTGATACGCCTTAAAAATGTCCGACACAGTTCCTGCTTTGTCACGCACGGAGTGAGATGCAAGGGATTGGGTAGAGGTGGGAAGGATCATGCACCGCATGTGTTCTTACCCCCCCCCCCCTTTTTTTTTCTCTCCCTTTTTATTAAAAAAAAAAAAAACCCACAACCGATGCAAGCATGGCCGATGGATCGGCGATCGAAGAGGAGTGGAATGGGAGGGGGAGGGGGTACACGCAGGAAGGGGCGGGGAAACCGAGAAGCATAAGCGAGAAAAACAAAGTGGGGTCAAAAATGAACTCGTCGGTGGATAAGGCTATCCCTGTTTCCAAAGAATTCAAGGGTTATGAAAATTAAACATTAACTTCATTATCACCTCTTATTTACACTCTATATAGTTTATAGACGTGGCTCGTCAAACTATATATTTGCCTCCTGCCACAACAGAATAAGACAAACAGAAATTTTAAAAATCACTATGACCCACAATAGTTTTAAAGATAGCAATTAGAAATGCAAACAAAATCTCTTCTGTTAGCGTAGGCGATCAAATTCCTCCATCTACATCATCTTTCACAGGGCATATCAACGTCACCCATCGACGTCGCCCTTCAAAGCTGGATATGTACTGGGTGCATGTCATATAACATAACACAAAAGACACTCATGACATTCATAAATACATGTTCATACAATGACAAGGCATCATCCACCTGTTGGCAATAAAGAAACAATCATAATGCCCTCTACAGTATGGTTATCTTATTATCTGGAAAGAGAGAGGGATAGGCGGGGCGTGGGGGGGGGGGAAGTGGGGGGGGGGAGATGTATTTGTGTGTGTGTGTGTGTTCGCGCGCCTGCGCCCACCGTGCGCGCGCGCGTGTGAATTAGTTGTGATCACCCCCCTTTTTTTTAACAGAACATATGCTGGTTTATGTAACAATCAATCATTATCCGTCATTTTCGTCTCTCAACGTGCCACTACAATATCCCTTATCAGCCTGACTGATCAGCCACAACTGTCAATATTCGCCTGTCAATAACACAAGTCAGCGAAATCTGAATTAACCTGCCCCGTGAATTTTCCTCTCCACCCCCTAGCAATATTACCTATCAACCTCATCAATCAATATCACATTTCAACCTCTCTAGTCAATATCACCTTGTCAAAACAATCTTCCACACCATCCATCTAACATCTTCTATCACATTGTTCGCCATGTCATTAATCAGCCTCATTCACCAATTCCATCCATCAGCAATATGCATCAGCCCCACCTCATCAGCATCACTCTTCCTACATATCTCATCAAAGTCATCCCTACTATTTCTCAGCAAGGTCACCCACTGACACTATGGACAAAGAGCTGTCTGTCTCAGCCAACAAGATTTTCCATAGACAGTATCTGTATGCAAATATCACTCGATAATAATATCCGTTGATTTGTTTCTAAACATGGACCATCAGCATCGCCTATTGTTATATTCCAATAAGTACTTGAATTACCTTCAGCAACACTGGCATCATGTCTATACCTTCATCCACATCTCCAATGAACATTTCTCTGTATCATCAGCAACATTATAAAGATAGCGGGGGTCGTTGGCTCCTTTAAATACAGCATAACGAATGGTCATATACAATGGGCACGACAGAGGAAGCGTATGGACTACCAGAAGAAAAGAAGGGGGAAGGAGCCGTGGATTGGGGTGGAGGGGAACGTGGAGAGAGGAAGAGGATGAAGCGGAGTGCGGAGAATGGTCATATACAATGGGCACGACAGAGGAAGCGTATGGACTACCAGAAGAAAAGAAGGGGGAAGGAGCCGTGGATTGGGGTGGAGGGGAACGTGGAGAGAGGAAGAGGATGAAGCGGAGTGCGGAGAATGGTCATATACAATGGGCACGACAGAGGAAGCGTATGGACTACAGAAGAAAAGAAGGGGGAAGGAGCCGTTGGATTAGGGTGGAGGGGACGTGGAGAGAGGAAGAGGATGACGCTGAGTGCGAGAATGGTCATATACAATGGGCACGACAGAGGAAGCGTATGGACTACCAGAAGAAAAGAAGGGGGAAGGAGCCGTGGATTAGGGTGGAGGGGACGTGGAGAGAGGAAGAGGATGAAGCGGAGTGCGGAGAATGGTCATATACAATGGGCACGACAGAGGAAGCGTATGGACTACCAGAAGAAAAGAAGGGGGAAGGAGCCGTGGATTAGGGTGGAGGGGACGTGGAGAGAGGAAGAGGATGAAGCGGAGTGCGGAGAATGGTCATATACAATGGGCACGACAGAGGAAGCGTATGGACTACCAGAAGAAAAGAAGGGGGAAGGAGCCGTGGATTGGGGTGGAGGGGACGTGGAGAGAGGAAGAGGATGAAGCGGAGTGCGGAGAATGGTCATCTGTTCTGTTTCCCTGTCTTTCCTTTTTTTTTTCTTTCTTTTTCTTTTTCTAAATATGCAGTGTGTGTGCGCGCACACGCGCGCACCCGTGTGCGGCCCGCGCGCCACACAATGTGTGTGGCACACAAGGTGTGTGCGCGCGCGCGCACGCGAGAGAATGCCCACACGCGCGCGCGCACGCGCGCGCGTGAGAGAGTGTCTGCAAGCAAGCAAGCGCACGCGCCCGCACGCGCACGTGTCTGTGTATGTGTGTCTGTATCTGCTCTCACATGCTCAGTGTGTGGGTCCGTATGTACGTGTGCCTGTGTGTGAGTGCGCGCCCGCGCGCGCGAGCGCGCGTGTGGGACGGAGCGAGGACAGACAAACAGAGAAAGAAAGACAGTGGTGCGTGCGCGCGCGCGCGCGCGCGGGCGCCCGCATGCGCGCATGTGTGTGAGGAGGGGGGGGGGGGAGGAAGAGAGAGGGATTACATTTTATCCTTCGTGGGATCTGTACTGGTACATACCCAACCTAAAGAGGCCTCCATTATCCATCCCTACCTCCAATCAGCGTCAACATTAGATATCTCCTGTTTCCTTCGCCAATCAGCATGTTCAAATACTTTAAATTATCCACATTGTCAATCATCTGTCCACATCAACCATCCACATTATCAATCATCTGTACACATCAACTATCCACATTATCAATCATCTGTCCACATCAACTGTCCACATGATCAATCATCTGTCTACAGAACTATACACACTATCATTCATCTGCCCACTTCAACTATCCACATTATCAATCATCTGTCTACATCAACTATCCACATTATCAATCATCTGTCTACATCAACTATCCACCTTATCAATCATCTGTCTACATCAACTATCCACATTATCAATCATCTGTCCACACCAACTATCCACATTATCAATCATCTGTCCACATCAACTATTCACACTATCAATCATTTGTCCACATCAACTATTCACATTATCAATCATCTGTCCACATCAACTATCCCCATTATCAATCATCTGTCCACACCAACTATCCATATTATCAATCATCCGTTCACGTCAACTATCCACATTATCAATCATCTGTCCACATCAACTTTCCACATTATCAATCATCTGTCCACATCAGCTTTCCACACTATCAATCATCTGCTCACATCATTTATCCGCAATATCAATCATCTGTCCCCATCAACTTCCCACATCATCAATCATCTGTCCACATCAACTTTCCACATTATCAGTCATCTGTCCACATCAACTTTTCACATTATCACTCATCTGTGCACACCAACTTTCCACATTATCCATCATCTGTTCACACCGACTATTCACATTATCAGTCATCTGGCCACATTAACTTTCCACATTATCAATCATCTGTCCAAATCAATTTTCCACATTATCAATCATCTGTCCACGTCAGCTTTCCACATTATCAATCATCTGTCCACATCAATTTTACACATCAATCATCTGTCCACATCAACTTTACACCTCATCAATAATCTGTCCATATCGACTTTCCACATTATCAATCATCTGTCCACATCAACTTTCCACATTATCAACCATCTGCCCACATCAACCTTCCACATTATCAATCATCCGTCCACATCAACTTTCCACATTATCAATCATCTGTCCACATCAACTTTCCACATTATCAAAAAATTTTTAAAATTTAAGAACCCTTTTTTTGGGAAACCCCTTTTTTTTTTAACTACAAAAATTTTTTTTTTTAAATTCCCCACCCAGCCCCAAAATCTAAAAAAAGGGGGGGCTCTCGCTTTCTTTTTCTCGTTTTTAAAAAAGGGGGCTAAACAAAAAAAACCCAAAACCCCCAAAAGGGGTTTTTCCCTGGGGGGGGGGGGGGGGGGGAATTTAAATTTTTTTTTCCCCAATTTACCTTTAAAAATTTTAGTTTTGGGGGGGAGAAAATGAAAAAAAAAGAAAACGGGGGGGGGAAAAGGAAAAAGGGGGCCCTTGGGTTGGGAAATAAAGGGGGGGGGAAAAAGGGGGGGGGGGGGGTCAGGGGGGGGAAAGAACAGGAAAAGAACAGGGGTTTGGGGTTTGGTAACCTTTGGAAAAAAAAAATTTTTAAAATTTTGGGAAAAAAGGTGAAATTAGGACTTTTTTTTTAGAAAAAAGGGGGGTTTTTAAACGAAAATTTGGGGCAAAAAAAATTTCCCCTAAATAAGAACAACTTGGGGGAAATTAAAAAAATGGGGAAAAAAATATAAAAAAGTGAAAAATTGAAAAAATTCCACTTAAAACTTTTATTTAAAAGGAATGGAAAAAAATTTGAAACCTTAACCCCATTTAAAATTTTTAAAAAACCAAAAAATTTTTCCCCAAAAAGAAATTTTGAACCCCCTTTTTTAAAATTTATGCCAAAAAACCCTCCGAAGAACGTAAAGCCACCAAAAAATACACCCCGCCCGGGTTTTAAAATTTTTAAAAATTTTAAACCTTTTTAACACGAAAAATTTGGGGAAGTTAAAAAATTTTAAAATTTAAAAAGTGAGGGAGAAATGGGGGGGCCGGGGGAGGAAAAAAGGTTTTTTAAAAAAAATTTAAAATTGTTCGGGTTTTTGGGTTTTTAAAGGGGCAAAATTTTTTTTGGGGTTTTTTTAAAAAAAAAAACAAAAAAACAAAAAAAAAAAATTTAAAAAAACAAATTTTTTCCCATTTTCCAAAGGGGAAACAAAACCAAATTTTTTCCCCCGGGGTATTTCAATCCTGGTTTTTAAAAAATCCCTTTTAAAACTTAGAAGGGCCTTTTTTCAATGTTTTTAAAAACTTTAAAAAAATTTTGGTTCTTGATTTGGGCAGCTGGTTAAAAAACTGTTTTTTTCGCCTATTTTTAAAACTTAGAGAAATTTTGCCCTTTTTTTTTTCCCAATTAAAAAAAAAGGCTTCAAAAATTTTTTTATGGCATTGAAATTTTAGTTCCCACCTTTTTGGGGGGAAAATTTTAAACGTTTTTCTTTTGGGGGAAACAGTTTTTTAAAGGTTTGCCCAGAAAAGGATCTTAAATTTTTAAAAATGTTTCCCCAAAACAGGGGGGGTTAATGTTTTTTGGGGTTTTTGAAAAATTTTTCTCAGTTTTAAATTTTTTTAGGGTTTAAAAATTTTTTCCTAGAAAAAAAGGGGATTTTTTGTTTTCATTTTTTGAAAAATTTTTATTGGAGATAGAAAAAGGGGTTTTTTCAAAAACCCCTTTCCCCAAAATTTTCAAATTTGTTTAAAAAAGAAAATTTTGTTTTTGTAAATTTTTCTTTAGAAACAAAAAAAGGGGAAAGCCCAGCAACAGCCCCGGGGTTTCCCCCCCCGGGGAAACCTGGCGGGGTTTGGGTGAACCGGGAAATTGCCTAATTTTCCCCAGGAAACTTTTTTCCCCAATTTGTGCAAAAAAAATTTTTTATCACAAAAAGAAGTCCCCTTTTTTTTCAAAAAAATTTTAAAAAAAATTTCACTGAGGTACGAATTTTTGAAGGAAAAATTTTTTGGGGTTTTTGGAAAAGGGGGGAAAAACGACGGGGGGCGCCCGCGGACACGCCCGACCGGTCGGTGAGGGGAAGCAAGTCCGAATTTTTAGTTTTTTTTTTTCCCTTTTCCTTAAACGTTTTGTTTTTTTTTGGGGGTTTTCGATTGCTTCTTTTCCTTTTCCTATCGCCCCCCCCCTTTTCATTCCCTACTCATTATCCTTCTTTTTTTTTCTATTCCATCAGGATCGTCCCCCCCTTCTCCCCCTCCCCCCCCTCTCTCTCTTCTCTCCCCCCCTTTTCCTTCTTTTTCTCCCCTTTTCTCTCCCTTCTTTTTCAGTCTATTTTTAATATTTCCCCCCCCTTACTTCTCCTTCCTCGCCTTCGCGCAAACCAAAATTTGCGCTCGTGTGGGGACAAGAAGTATGCATTTATTTAAAACACACGCCCAAAACCCTTTTCCTTTGGGGCCCCGCACACTGGGGCGACCAAGTTTTTAATAAAAAACCCCGCAAAAAAAGGGGGGAATGGCAATCTTTTGGGGAAAAAAAAAGGGGGGGCACCAGGGAAGAATGTGGGGGGAAAAAAGGGTTTTAAAAAGGGGGTGGCCCTTTTTTTGTTTATTTATTTCTATTTTTTTGATTTTTTTTTTTCCCCGTCCCCCCCATCTCATTTTATTCCCTTTCAGGACAGGGGTTTTTAAAGGCAGAGTGACCTTTTTGTTTATTTCTTTTCCTTCCCCCCCTCTCACTCACTTAACTCCATTCAAATAACCCCCCCCTACTCTCCCCCCTAAAAGACAGCCACGGGACACACACACAAACACAACACACACACACACACCCCACACACACACACCCCACAAAAGCAAAAAAACACCACACACACCACCACGAAAAAAAAGTTGCCCTTTAAAAAACCCACTGAAAAAAAACCTCGTTGGAATTTTTGAAATTTTCCCCCCAAGGGGGCGTCTTTTTCAATAGAAAATTCCCCAAAAGAAAGACTAGGCCTTTTTTAGATTCGCTGTCTGTCGGTCCGCATTTAAAATTTTGGCCCTTTTAATAAATAAAAAAAAAAAACGGGGACCGTTCAAAAAAAAAGAAAAAGAAAAAAACGGGATCTTAGACAAAAACTTCACGCACTTGAACAAGTCCTGTCCCACCTCCGAAGAGGTTGCGTTTACCCGTCAGACTGTTCAAGCTAAACTCAGAAACACTCAGAATTTGATGCAAAGGCAGACAAAATACAACACTATGCTGATCTCCACGACTTGAGGAGATTCTTTGAAACTCCAAATGTCTTGTATGGCCCCAAGCCTTCTGGAACTTTGTCTCTTCTGAGAAGACTTCTCTACTCGTATCACAAGAATGTCAAAATGCCGGAGAAACTGGCTGAACTCTTTGAAGGTGTATTGAACAGACCTTCCATCGCCACTGATGTCTCCGAGATCATCTCCAACAGGTAGATATCAACACTGAAATGAATGACCATCGAGAGGAAAACGAAGTGGGAAAAAGTCATTGACCAACTTGACAACAGGAAAGTTCCCGGAGAAGACGCCATGCCAACTGGAATCCACATTTTCGGGGGGCAACCGGTCACCAAAAGAATCGTCTGAGCTCTTTGGCACCATCTGTGGGAACAGAGTCAACTTCCCCAAGAGCTGAAGAATGCATCCGTCAATGGTTTGTTCAAAAGGTACGATTGTAACAACCACAGGAACCCCTCCCCGTCCCCTCCCCCCTCCCCCATTCTCCCCCCCCCCCCCCCCCCCCGCGACACTCCACCTCTGGATTGAAAGGAGAGATTCTTGCCAAAGTCCTGCCTGACCCGTCAGATGCCCATCTTCAACAGGGCCATTTCCCTTAGAGTCAGCATGGTTTCATGTAAGGTCATGGCACCTGTCGACATGATTCTCGCCGCTCCCCAGTTCCAAATGGCAGGTCAGGAGCCCAGTCGTCAACAATAAATAACCTTTGTTGACCTGACTAATGCTTTTGATACCAAGCCCTGTGAGGGTCTGTGGAAGGCCATAGCAAACTGTGGATGTCCGAACAGATTCCTCGTCATGTTCGTGACGGACGGCTGGTCCGTGTGCTGGACGACGGTGAAAGCTCCGATGCCTTCCCAAGTAACGGGGGCGAGGGGGGGGGGGGGGGGGCGTCAAGCACGGATGTTGTTCACTCTCCCCACAGCAACGATCTCAGCCAAGTTGACAGACGTCCCCAAGGGGTGAACGAGTCATCCACATCAGATACAGAATGAATGGGAAACTGTTCAGTTTGTTTAGTCCCTAGTCTATCATCAGGGTCAAGGGAATTTTTTTTTTTTTTTTTTTTTGGGGGGGGGGGGAGGGGGGACTCTCTCCGCGCTGAAGACTGTTTTGTCAAAGCAGGCTCAAATCTGTGATTAAAACGAATAGCGTGTAGAGTTTCTTATGCACCTTTGAAGTGCACACACACACACACACACACACACACACACACACACACACACACACACACACACACACGCACACACGCACGCACGCACGCACACACATACACACGCGCGGGCGCGCGCGCACGCACGCACGCATACACACACACACACACACACACACACACACACACACACACCAACGGCAAACAGCAAATACCCCACAAAGGCAAAGTGCACCACGAACGACACATACAGATGAAAGTTTTGATACCGTCAGATTCATTGCGGTCACTTACTGATTTTTAATGACAGGACGGTGAGGATTCAGGACACATGAATCAGGCCTCACTGGAAAGCGGGCCGACTGCGAGCTACCACAGGCTCGAAAGAGGACAGTGAACTGAACGAAACCGAAATCCGGATATTTTTGTCAGACGTTAAAAGAAATAAACAGATACCAAACGGCGACGCACAAAGGCCAACTTGTAAATGATCTCCCCTTTTTTTTTTAAAGAAAAAAGGGGAGATTATGACAGATCGCAGACCTTTAATGGTCGTGTCAGGCAATGAATGAAATATCAACGTCTGAAAGGAAACTAAGCAGATCTTCCCTATCCCTCCAGGGTGTGTCAACAGTGAGTTCGGGCACTGGGTGCACTTTTTCTTTATTTCCTTAGCGCGTTTACAGCTCTGTTGCTCAACAATTCGGGTGTTGTTTGTACCGCTCATGTTGACTTTCGGTGTCTCTATGGCCCAGCTGCGCACAAAGGGCCCTTTCAGGGGTCTCACCGCTGTTAACAGAAGAGGTTCCTTTCGTCCAAACAGTTCACAGAAGAGGTCCCTCTTGTCCAAAACAAAAAAACAAAAGCAAAAACAAAAAACCAAATTCACCCTCACCTCTCCCCAAACAGCAGATTATGCGCAACCATTCAGAACAGTAAAGTTTTGACCATGGAATCCTTAGGGTTTGTAGATACTAAATGGCATTGTGTGTGCCTACCATTCAGCTTAGATTTTCGCAACATAGATGTTCTTTCTTAAAGTGTAAGAATGATTCAAAAATGCTTCAGCGCAGCAAAAGCTACGTTAAAGATTGCCATAGTACCAAATAGCATAGTAGTAGAATGGATGGCTAATGCGCTCTCCAGTAGCTAACTCCTCACAACCTTAACGCCACATTAAGATATGAAATTTAGCTCAACATAAATTGTAACAAGAGTAAAAGATGTAAAGATTCTATTGGAAAAAATCCAGCCTTTGCGCATTCACTGATGCAAAGTCTAAACCACACAATCTTAATTGTCATATGTGGAAAATGTGTCCTGTAAGCATTATACTATCTCTTAAAGAAGGATGATGAGTGGTTGGTTTGACTGTATGTAAATCCACTAAAAAGGAAACCTGTAAAGGTAGACAATATACACAGCAGATACAGATTTTTTTTTCCTTTTTCAAAAAGAAAGTTATCAATTTTTCGAAGTGAAAGTGGAAATGACCTGCATTTTTTCATTATTAATATTAACAGTAGTACCAATATTCTCTATATCTTATCACCAATTTTACCATTCTTGTTCTTCTTCTTGTTGTTCTTGTTCTTTTTCTTCTTTTTATTATTATTATCATTATTTTCATCCGTACTGTCTTACCTCCCAAAAGCTTCGTTTCCATTCCACAATCCATTTTCGCCCAATTTGAAGAGATGAGCAACAGTTCGTCCTTCGTTTTCATTGTCTTGATTGTCGTCTTGCTTTTGCAGAAGAAGACCAATAATGTCAAAACGCGCAGTGTTAGTTTCGTATTTTTTTCTTTGGTTTGGTCTCAAAGCAATTCTTCTTTTAATTAAGGATTTTTCACGATGTCTTGTTTATTCGACCATCTACATGATCAGCACTCGGGGTTCCATATAGGGTCTATCGAAGAGGAGCAGAAAGATAGTTGTCCCGCGTCAAATTCAAACGTTAATCCTAGAATCGTATCGCTTCCCTGTCGAGTGGCTTGCCATTCCATCACCAATTGCCGTGTGATGACTTCAGGCGATATCTTGAGTTCCCGTAATCACTGGGGACCATAAGGTCTGGCGCCTTTCTCATGCTCGGACCTCGACATCACTGCCCGTCTCCGTTCGCCATGGTCTGTGACTCTCATCTTTCAAAGGTAATGTGTGTGTGGGTGCGTGTGCGTGCATGTATATACACGTGTGTATGTGTGTGGTTTGGGTTTGATCGAGCGAGTTAGTATGTCTCGGTGGGAAGGAATTAAGAGAGAGAGAGAGAGAGAGAGTTTGGCGCTTCGTGCATATGTTTGTGTGTGTGTGTGTTGTGCGCGCGCGCGTGTGTGTGTGTGCCTGCGTGAGTGCGCGCGTATGTGTGTGAGAGAGAGAGAGAGAGAGAGAGAGAGAGAGTGTGTGTGCGTCGTGTGTTGTGTGTGTGTGGTGCATGTGCTTGCGGTGCTGTGGAAAGAGAGACATTCTATATATGTACGCTCCTTGTCACTGTAAAGCGCATTGAGGTTTCTTGAAGCGCTAAACAAAATATCCTTTCACTATTATTATGACCTATCTGCCAGCAAACAGGATCGCCGCGACAAGAAGAATGGAACCATTCGGGGTCTTGTAGGTACTGGGACCTAATGGTACTGAGCGCTGACATGACGACGCTGAATTCAGGATCTGTATTGACTCGCAGCGCTGCAATCTGCCATTACTTCCATGCCTATCCTGTGATTCTTTCTACAGCTGTGTACCACAGTCCTCGGACTTGTTTATCACGCTGTGATCGTGATTCTGGATCAAGGACTGGAAAAAAAAGGTATTAGCCTGGAGTTTAGGGGGTCCTGCCTTTGGGGCCCAAAGTTCATGTGTCCCTCTGTATGTTATATATATATAGAGAGAGAGATTATAAACAAAGCTTGCTTTTATGTCTTAGATTGAAGAAATAGGGGGAGATAAGCATTCATATCTACAGTGGTAGATAATTCTGCCTAACTTACAGTATGTGCTTGAGTGGGTGAATGGGGAATATAAATGCTGTTCAGAAAGCGTATAGTCTCCAAGGGGAGGAAACTCACTAACATATAACTCCTGGTCAGATACCGGTATTTGAAACCTGCTTGTTTCTCCTCAGTGACCACGGAAAGTAGTAGTTTATTTATGCTGAACAATTAAGTAGTGGGGGAAAACAAGTGCATGCTAACAATTCTTCGGTCCTTATAATAATGACTTCACAAAGATTTGAACTTTTAGAGATTAAAAAAAATGAAGAAAATAGTGGAAATATATTATAAATATGAGAAACCCTTCACTAGCTGCCTAGAGAGAACCATCGTGATCCCTTCTAAAGGCAGATCTATTTGTATTGCCTGCTTCTAGGCCTTTCGTCTGCTGGGTTGGACTCATCAGGAAGACACGGTTGATTGTGTCTGCGCTCCTGGTGTCGAATAGAGACACACCACAGTCCATAATTCTGTGGTGTTCTCACCACCAAGGGTTAAAAAAAAAGAATCCAACAGCACCCCAAAGCAGCCAGCGAAGGATAATAAATGGAATAAAACGAAAGTGTGGAGAGGAAAAAAGTTGCTGAAAAACTAAAAGCATTATGCAAACAGTATAAAATGTAGGGGACAATCTTTGAGCCTATGCCTGAGGATCCATTCAAGGATACAAGGGAGATCAAAAGATATGGAACAGTCTGAGTGGTCAGCTCTGCTGTTCAATAACTCAAGCAATGTCAGTGGCTAGGAATTGTGCAGGACAACCTTTACTTGGATCTCCTAAGAGATGCAATCTCCCACTGATTGACCAAACAATATAATGCTGAACAATTAAGCAGTGCGGGGAAAACAAGGGCAGGCTAACAATTCTTCGGTCATTATATATATATATATATATATATATATATATATATATAATATATTGTGTGTGTGTGTGTGTGTGTGTGTGTGTGTGTGTGTGTGTGTGTGTGTGTGTGTGTGATCCCGGTGATTTTAGGCTATCAATGTTCATGGCATCTGAGGACGAGAGTGCGCTCAGAACTATTGATGCGTGGTAAATGGCTATGTCATCGGAGAGAGATTTTCCTGTGTCAAAAAAAAAAAAAGAAAGAAACGCTGGCTCATCACATAGTGCTATATTCGCTCTCTGTTTTTTTTGTTTGTTTGTTTGTTTTGTTTTGTTTTGTTTTTTAATTTAAGCTTGCTACATAAATCGAACAATTTGCACCCCCAACCCCACCCCCTTCCCCTCTTTTTTTTTTTTTTCTTAAGTGGTGATTGAAAAGAGCAGCTGATATCGTGCCACAACAACCAAGAACAATTTAGTTCCACAGTGTATTTACAGCAAAAACTCGAACTTTGTAATGATTGTTATGCAGTTTACAGTGAATGTTACGTCCCATTAAAACATTTAACAGTTAATATGTGATTTTTCTGCTCATGCTTGCCTATCATGTGATCAATTTAAAATTATTTTTGACGCCATCATGTGATTGGTTTTGTTTGTTTGTTGTTGTTTTTTCTCTCTCTCATTTTCTCTTCTTACGTCTTTTTTGTTTTTGTTTGTTTGTTTGTTTGTTTGTTTTTTGTTTTTTGTTTGTTTTTGTTTGTTTGTTTTTAATGTGTGTACTCCCTTGGTTCCTGTTCAAATAAACAGAATGTGAATGTTGTTTTCCAGTGTCGCTCAGACCAGCTTGATGTCAGTTCTGCTCGTTGTCTTGAATTATACTGTTAGTGATGAGTATAATGCTCCGGGAGATGGTACATGCCGAGGGTCTTGCTACGCTTCTTCTCATAAATTCGATGTCATGAACGTAACGTAGATTATTTTTAAAAAAAGAAAAAATAGAAAAAAAGAAGCCGTCTTTACTGGATGTGGGGTGTTGACATTCCAAAGCGTTTCTATTTTGCATTTTTTTTTTAGCAGATTCTGAGTTAAATGAGGGTGATAAGATAGCCTTGGCACACACCTACAGATGTTCTGAAGACGTCTCTGAGATCGTTACTCAGAAGGATTTAGTTTTTTTGTGGGACCTTAAAGAATGCTGCTCTCACTTCGATGAGATTTACACCTTCGTAACCTGCAGCAACTCTGCACTCCAGAAATGATCAAAAGCTTTGTTGCAGTCACGTTTGTGGGGGAATTTTTATTTATTGTAATCCAATATACGTATGGCACAACACAATCGCTCGGACGCAGAATCTGCGTCGTTTAGCGTCCCTAACGAAAGGTTGCAACTCCATCCAGCAACAAGATTTTCAATTAACTTCCATGACTTTGGACAAAATCACTACTACGGGTGTGGACGTGGAGAAGAAATCCAAGTCACGAAAGCAGGGTGTGAATGGCCACAGAATTTGAGACGCGTTTGTGATGGGGCAACGAGGATGGTGAAAATGATGCTACAGACATCTGGTCTGGTCAAAGACTGCATGACAGAGTGGCACTCAGAGACAGTATGGCATTTGATTTTCAATGCACAAGTGAAGTTTGTTCCGTTATATGGACAATAAACAAAGTCCAGCACCCGTAAACTTCAGGTGTTCCACGAACAAGTACTTGAAGCCCATCCTCAACACATGATGGTTAACAATCGTTTCCAGCAAAAGTTGATGGAAGAGAACCAAACAAAAAAACTCCATTGGCAAAGATCAGAAAGGAAAGAAATGAGGATAGATCGGTCAATCACTGCAAACTCACACCAAGACAATCACTTAACTGGAAGCTACAGAGAAAAACGAAACTGGGTCGACCTAAAGAGACAGCATGCAGGTTCACAGATTCTGAAGTGAAGGGAGCCGGAATGACATGGGACTAGTTGAAGAGGTCACCCCAGGACCGAGACCGCTGGAGGAATGTTACCGCTGATCAATGTTCCTCAACAAAAAAATGTTGAGGAACAATTCAAGTAGGTCAAGAACGTATTTCTGAAAAAAAGCATTTGGGCAATGTCATGAGCCGGCCGAATGTTCTCGAGCATTTAGGCAAATTAAGGGTAGTTTTGCTGTTGTTGAGAGCAAGTTCCTTGGGTTCTTCAAGTGTGCGAACTCAGGCATCACCAGAGGGGAATACCCCGAGTCGTATACTGAAGGAGGGAGAGTTACTGGGGAGTGGTTCGCATGTCTAGGGGGGTAGTGACAAGTAGTTGCCGACCTGCCGGTCCTGGGTAGAGAAGAGTGTCCACTCCGACCACTGGCTGGCTATTCACTGGGTTCTCCAGTGGGGCTGAAAGGAAGGCGATCGTGTCAGGTGACCGTCACGGGTAGGTGACCGTCAGCCTGCAGGCAGAGTACAGCGACCAGTCAGTCGTCCTTGTTCTGAGGAATGAATGGAAGGCTTCGGCCTATTGAGTGGTTTGCACCTTGTTGTCTATAGAGGTAGTAACTACTTGAAGCATCAGTCCTGGCTGGTAGAGAAGTCCAGGCTGTTAGTACAATGGGTAGCTCGGGGAATCGAACATGAGTTGAATAGGAGGTTGCTGTCGCCTCGTTGTCTCCTGGGTGGGGACGTAAGACAGTGGAGGTTGCTGTCGCCTTGTTGTCTCCTGTGTGGGGACGTAAGACAGTGGAGGTTGCTGTCGCCTCGTTGTCTCCTGTGTGGGGACGTAAGACAGTGGAGGTTGCTGTAGCCTCGGAGCCGACGACGAGAAGAATTGTCTCCCGTGTGGGGACGGTCGACAGCAAGACGTGTTAGCCTGTTGGAGCCTAGACAGGGAGCTGCCAGACAACGGCGGGGTGTTTGCAGCCAGAGAAGACCTGTGGGAGAGGCCGACAGGAGCCCTTTCCGTGGAGAGGGCGAAGTGCAGTGGAGTCCGGGAGACTCGGTGTGAAGGTGGAACTCACGCTACGTTGCCAGTGTCCCCCAACTGGGATTTGGCCAATCGGGAGGACAGAACAGTGTGGCAGCTTCAGCTCGTGGTCGCACAGTGGGATGAGAGAAACTGACGGTCAACCAAGGAATGCTGGCAAGTTATGGACGTTTTATTTGCTCTTAAGTTTATAAGTGTGCAACAGGATAGTGGAATATTGTCTTTCCTGGTTAAGTAAGAATAACTGAAGAACAGGGGATGCGATTTATGAGATTGTCTGTATGATGTTTACATATTTGTATGATACAGATAAGTGTGTTGTGTAGTGACGGGTGGGGGCTCGGAGTCAAGTTAAATAAAAGTTGATTATTTTCTGTAAAATGTTATTGGTTTCCCGTCACCTTTGTGCGGGCCCGATGTGAGTGACAGAGTGCGTGTGCCTATGCGAGAGCGCATTTTGGTTGTGAAAGCGTAAATACTTCTGTCTCTACCCCCCTGCATCCCTGCATATGATAAACATATTTTAATAACGAGGGGGAACGTCGGAGACCCGTCACAGGCAAATTAAGCTGTTTGGACAAAATGGGCATGCGTTGTTGACCCAAACCTCTCAATCTTTTGTTAGGACAAAGCGGATTGCAACATGGTGAAAGTGTTGTGTTTTTTTTTTTACTTTACGCGTGTTTAAGCCCCGATGCATTTGTCAGTTCTGGACTGTGACTGCTCTAATACCTTTCCAGAGTTGAAGGCGACGGATTCAAACTTGAAGACATGAGTGACTTGTTTGCGTCCATTCTCCACTTTCGCCATGAAAGAACTTGTTTCAGGACGTGGAAAGGATGAGCACGGGGAGGAGGGTGGTTAGCAAAAACGTGAAGTTCTTTGTGGGAACCCAGCATGAATCCTATGACTGCCACGGTGTGAGCGAAGCCGGTGCAGATGGCACGGCAAACGATCAAATTAAATTTATGGTAATTGGTTCTTTTCAAAAATCTGTAATCACAATTTTCGTCAGGAGAGCTATATCGCAAGTAATGTGACGTGAAAACCGTGTGTGCATGACTGATTGTGTGGTGTGTGTGTGTGTGTGTGTGTGTGTGTGTGTGGTGTGTTGTGTGTGTGTATGTATGTGTGTGTGTGTGTGTGTGTGTGTGTGTGTGTGTGTGTGTGTGTGTGTGTGCCCAATAGTAACACATTTTGTCACTTCTGTAGCGCTAGTCAGCAGTATTTTGCAGGCTGATTCCTCTTTCTCAATAACAGATCGTTCAAAGTTCAGTGAAAGCCGTCCTCGATCAAACGAACCGTTAATTTGCGTAACTAAAAGGTGGACTGGTGACAAACAATGGTACCGCTGTAACTCGAGTGCGTGATCTACAATCTAGCTCCACAGAGATAGCCAGGTTACAGCGAATTACAGGCTAAAAGCGGTCTGAGACGCCTTCACAGTTTGAACTGCTGTTTTCCCATGAGAGCGGATACATTCGGCATAATGCTGTTCGCCGCTGCTTGACGGAGACAGGTCATGAACCGTGCAGAGCATGGGACGGTGAGAGGGGGTGGGAAATCAATTTCAGCCATCCCTTCTTCCAACGTAGTCCGCCGTCAATTTGAAGTTGTGACTGGGTAACTCACCAGGGGAGACACTGCCTACTGCCGAGTCACTTCGTTAAAGGAAATAGATAGTGAAATATAAGCAACTGGGTTTTACCCCCATCGGTCCCACCCCCCACCCTCGCCTCTTCTCTATAACCCCTTCCTTTTTATTTCTTTTTCAGTCGTTTTCATAGTGGCTATGGACTTGTTTACCTACGCTTATTTTCGCGGATTATTTCATTACAATACTGTTTGTTACGTTCTTTTGCAGCTCAGTATTTCAACATTTATATTCATCTTTTTTAATGTCTGCCTGCAGACTTTTTTTGACAAAGTAATTGTTCTATTTTCTTCTGTTGTGTAGTGTTAAATATATCCGGGTAACTTTCATCCTTTTTCGATTCCCAAGCACATGCTCTTTGTTTTTCATTTTTCCTATTCATGACTTCTTTTTGGTAATTTGTTTCTGTACATTACTTTTTTCTTTCTTTTCTTCTTTTACCTTGCCATGGTTCCTTCAAGAGTCCGTTGGATTGTGATGTTCTTCCCTTTGTGTTGAGATTATCACAAAATTTTAGGTAATGTTTTACATTAGATGCGGTGGATGCACTGCCACAACCGCAACCAGTGGCATCGACTGTGTTCTCATCCAGAAGTTGAAAGTTGAGTCAAGACGGGAAAAAGCGAATGGTTTTATTCACAGTACAGAACCCAACGGTTCTCATTTTCGTCGGTAAAAGAGACAGTATTAATCTTTTAACTTCCCCCTTTTTCGTCTCCTTTCTTCTTCTCCTAACCTCCTGACATTATCCTTTTGAAAATCTTTGTAAAGTCGTTGTCGTAATTACTAAGGGCTTGTTTACTGCACTTGCTTTTTTTTTGCCCCATTGTCTTGTCTAAAAAAAAAATTAAAAAAGACCAATAGGGCAAGGCTCGTTACTCTAAAGTAACTCTTGCTCTCATGAAGAAACAAATGCACGCCCATAACTCCAAAGGAATTCTGCATACGACACCGAATCGCATGGCAGATGTTTCTTTGTTTGTTCTGTTTGCTCTGTGCTGTCATTTCTGCTAGGCGATTCAGTACCGTAAGCAGCATTCCTTTAAAGTTATGGGCGTGTGTTTGTTTCTTCATTGGAGCAAGAGTTACCCTACTTGTTTGTTGTTTACTGTTTACTGTTCCTGCCTCATTTCATACTTACTTTCGTTACTGTAATGTTTGTTACATTCATGTGGTGTCGGCTCACTTATTCCCTAAGCGCAGGACAGCTGATTTTCCCTGCCTCATTTCATATTTACTTTTGTTACTGTATTGTTTGTTACATTCATGTGATGTCGGCGCACGTATTCCCTAAGCGCAAGACAGCTGATGGCATATTTACTTTCGTATTGCAATGTTTGTTACATTCATGTGGTGGCGGCTCACTTATTCCCTAAGCGCAGGACAGCTAGTGGCGTACGTAAAGGAAAATGTATACTGTTCAAAAAAAGTTAAGGACCAACATTTCACTGACTTATAAAAAAGAAAATTGGGAAGTGATCAATCTCCAAGTGTAACATGAATTTATTGAATATGTGAAAAGTGTGCAAAGACAATGACAAGTCCGAGGAATCAACAAACTGGAATCGAGCGCAGTACAAACACCCCCACCCCCAAATTTGAAAGTCACAGGAGGACTGTTTGTTCAATGTCATGGTTAATAACGTGTGTGTCCCCCGTTATTGGCAAGGCATTCAAGGCAGCGTTGTTGCATGGAGTTCACCAGTGTGCGCAGAAAGGCCTGGGGGACAGCAGCCCACTCCTGATGGAGTGACTCAAACAGCTGACCCAGGTTAGCAGGAGGAGGACGACGCTGCTGCAGTCTCTGGCCCAGCTCATCCCAAAGATGTTCGATGGGGTTCAGGTCTGGGCTGTTTGCGGGCTACTGCATTCTGTTGACACCAGCAGCTTGGAGAAACGTGTTTACTGCTCTGGTGCGATGGGGCCGTGTATTGTCGTCTTGAAAGACTGCCTGAGGTCCAAGCTGTTGAAGGGCTGGCAGCACCAGGGGTTGCAAAATCTCTGTTTGGTAGCGAACACCATTCAAGTTCCCTGCCACATTGTAGAGAACCGTTCTGTAGCGTGTGCTTATGCCGCCCCAAATCATAACGGATCCCCCACCATAGCGGTTCCTTTCCAGGACAGCTTCTTCTGCAAAACGCTCCCCACGGCGTCTCCAGACCCTGTTCCGTCTATCGGTGGGATCCAGGCAGAACCGCGACTCGTCTGTAAACATCACGTTAGCCCACTGTTCATGAGTCCATCTCACGTGCTGCGTGCACCATACTTGGTGTGCTGCTCTGTGGGCATCAGTCAAACGAGGTCTTATGGCTGGTCGTCGAGCACGGAGGTTAGCGGCGTGTAGGCGGTTTCGTATGGTCTGATCACTGACAACAGTGTTGGTGGCATCTCTAAGGCGACGTCTGATGTTGTTTGCACTTGCTGTTCTTTCTTGTGTGGCCTGCCTTTCAATGTATCGGTCCTCTCGTGGTGTTGTTATTCTGGGTCGACCAGAGCGTGGTCGTTCTTGCACTCTTCCTGTGTCTTGAAAGCGTTGTCTGAGTCTGATAACAACAGAGTGTGATACCCGAAGTCTCCGTGCCACTTCCCGGACTGCAACTCCTTCTTGGGGCCATCCTATTGCTCTTCCTCGATCCAGCTCGTTCAGTCTTCGACGTGGAGGCATGCTGTTACATTGCATTTTTCGCCAGTACAGTGGCTTTTAAAGACATTTGGTTGAGCATACTTTATGACCTACAGCCTGATTTAGCTCGTGCTTCACATGATTTTGATTCAGCACATGCTCCTCGGATCCCAAGCACATCAGAAATTCACCCCAATTTGTTCCAAAAATGACAAGTCGCGACACGTGTTTTTCAAGGCGCGTGAGAAATGTGTGCCACAAAATTGCAGTTGCCGCATTCACTATCAATTTGTGCGTGTGGTTCAATTTGTTTGGACCACAAAGGCGGTAAATTGAATTTTTGTGAATTTTTAAAAAAGTTTTTGTGCATTCTCAGTGTTGGTCCTTAACTTTTTTTAAACAGTATAATTCCGGTTATCATGTTATCGTCTTTTTTCCCAGTGAAATCTGAAACTGCTTGTGCTTCATTTGAACACACCCTGGTAGACTGGGGTGGTGCCATTCTTGGTTGCACGGCTCAGGGTGTGACAAACAAAGGACCTTCCCACCATGAAATACTAAATACAAGAAACTTTTTATATGATATCTAACAAAGGAAGAAATGATAAACGGACGGAGGGCACTGATTCGGAGGATGCGTAGAGTCATGTATTGTCTGCAACAAAAAAGCCGCAGAAGAGAGAGAGAGAGAGAGAGAGAGAGAGAGAGAGAGAGAGAGAGAGAGAGAGAGAGACAGACAGACAGACAGACAGACAGACAGACAGACAGACAGAACAGAGAGAGAGAGAGAGAGAGAGAGAGAGAGAGAGAGAGAGAGAGAAGATTCGTTCGTGCGATGAGAATACACCACCACACAGCTTTCCATGCCCTCTCTGACCCCGGACCCCGGCAGAGAGTGCGTCACGTCTCAGCCGACCCCCAACACCTACAATCATTGCCAGGACCAACCACGCCAAACCTACTCACGTTTTCGCGTCAGCGGAGATGAGCGAAACGACTTACGTCAGTGACATGTCACCCGTCAAAAGACAAAGCTGTGGTGGAAGAGATGGACGCAAACTAATAAGCCACGGTGAGTGAGTTCAGTCCTGGAATTACTCGCAGCCTTTGAGGAATTACACCGCCGGAGTCCCTCACGTGGCAGGCAAAGACAAGGGTAGCTATGGACACGTGGACGGCCCACGGGTTCGTCGGCAGGGACGATGTTCCAGCTGGAATGCCTCTGAAGTCGGAACACTCTTGGGATGACGGGGATTAATTAAATTAAATGTTTGCACGGTCAGATGACGTCAGGAGTCGAGTTTGGAGCGCAACAGCTGTACCATCCTACTATGTGGTTTTCATGTCTGCTGAGTCATGCGTCTCAGGGGAGATCGGGTCAGTGGCATCTTTGAGTGATGGAGTTTCTGAGAAGGAAACAAACAAACAAACAAAAAACGAAAAGGGGGGTGGAGTTTGAAAGGGAGGAACCGGTGGGGGCAGGGGGGTTAGGATGGAGGGAGGGGGTATTTTGGGGCACAAAACACAAGTTGTTTCTTAAGTGATATGAGAAACACCGGCTAGACAACTCTCTCTCTCTCTCTCTCTCTCTCTCTCTCTCACCCACACACACACACACACACACACACACACACACACACACACACACACACAGGCGCGCGTGCGCGCGCGCACGCGCGCGCACACACACATACACCGGGGGATGCCCGCGCACGCGCACGCACACGCGCGCGCGCCACACACACACACACACACACACACAACAAACGTACACTGATAGAAATATGCACACGCGCGCACGCTTGCACACAAACAAACAGAGAGAGAGAGAGAGAGAGAGAGAGAGAGAGAGAGAGGAGAGAGAGAGAGAGAGAGTTTAAGCCCTTTAAAACAGTTCAACGTGCAAAATGCATTGTACATGGAAAAAAGCACATACTGGTAATAAATAACTCGTTCTTAATTTCATCCGGTCAGCAGTTTCAACGACATGTTTACATTTGCATACACCCGACTATAATTTTTCTCTGACGGAGTGCATGAAAAATACACATAGCTAGTTTTCGAATACGTGTCACTGATTCATTGCGCAGAATATTTAATGTAGGGCTGTTCAATTCCGCTCAAGTATTTAGATGTGATGTCTTCACGCAGAGGATAAACACGTACAAAATTATTTTCGTGTTCTTTTCCTTTAGAAACAGGAGAAAAAAAGGTTGAATGTTCACTGTGCATTATTCTGAACGAATATTTGTTTACTGGCAATACTCGTTTACTGGCAATACCGCAGTTCATGGTTTAACAAGTCCATGATGCATTCTTACTTCCAATATGTAGACATACCATATATTATGGTGTGTCTACATATTGGAAGCAAGGTTCACCTTCAAATGATCGTTTCAAAAGTTGGTAAGTACTATACATGTCTTTGCTCGTGACAGAGCGATCCCCCCCTTGCAAATAATTATCTTTTATTCGTTGTTTGAACAGGGAGACAGCCCGCTTCCTGGATTAATAATCCCTGCCCAGACCCCATTCTAAACAAAGTATTTAAAAAATAAACTAGTCCAGCATGATTCACCTCCATCATATAATTCTTTGCCATGATGCATACACACGCACGCACACACACACACACACACACACACACACACACACACACACACACACACACACACACAAACACATGCACGCGCGCGCGCGCACGTACACACTCATTCATACTCGCAAGCACGCATAATTAAATTCACGTGAACACACAGATCACAAGAACACACACACACACACACACACACACACACACACACACACACACACACACACACACGGGCGTGCACGCACACACACACACACACACACACACACACACACACACACATACGCACGCACGCACGCACGCACGCACGCACGACACCACACACACACACACACACACACACACACACACACACACACACACCTATATATATATTAAAATATATATATATACGTGCTCGCGCGCGCGGGCGCATGCACTATGATAACTGAATTGCCAACAAAAAACACTATTGCCATTTCCCTTGACATTAAAAAAAAAACTGTTGCAATTTCCCTTGATATCAAGATAAGTATTACACATTGTTTTTGTTTGTTTTGTTTTGTTTTGTTTTTTAAGTAGATTTCTTCTGTGTTGGATTTCCTTTTTTTTACTAGTACACTTAAAACATAGTGACAGAAGAATAGAGCGTATGATTTTACGGTAAATATTGAAATTTGACAAACCTGAGTTTTGTACCTTTGAGATGACGAGTCGCAATTCCAGAATAAGTCTTGTTCCAAAGCGGAGCTATCTTTTGGGGAATAAGAACTTTTCAGATATTTTAGATACATGCGTAGATGATTTAAATACAAGATTTTAACTTGCTCTTTCGCTGCTAGATATATATTCTTGTGTGATATTTTGTTCAGAATAGTGTAATCAGTATTAAATTTGTGCTCCGACTAAGGAAAAATAAGTACTATTGAAGCTGCTGAAACAGTCGTCCATGTTACATTTCTCAGTCATTTAACTCGTATGCACTTTAATCGATTGGAGAGGGGTTAAATACTGCGCAATTTTCGAATACTAACCGTCCAGATCTTGTGATCTATGGTGCATTACTGAATTTAGCTGAAAAGTATTTTTTAACATATTGGGCTGCTGACTTAAGCTTTACATGACGAGACAGAAGATCATTTTCTTTGCACTTAACACATTTGTTTGTGTGTTTGTTTCTTTCTTTGTTTTTTGTACTGACCATGTTTGTGTCTACTGTGAAGCATAGGTTCATTTAATAGATCTACTAAAATTGTTTTTGTTCGCTCGTTACCTTTTTTTTTTTTTTTTTTACTCCTCAGTAACGTTTGCGGGGCTGGAAATACAAACCGTTTATGTTCGTACATCAGTTTCAATCAGATAAAACTAACGGTTAAATGTCGTAAAGTATTTGTATTCCGGTCCTACAGTTGTATACTAATTTGTACGTAAGAAGTCTGATTTTTTTTTTTTAACAAATTTATGAAATTCTCAACACGAAGTCGCCAGTTTATTTCATTGGTGAGGAGGAGACTCCCAATGTTTCCATTTTGTCTATTAGTTTATGGAAGAGATGCTGAGCAGGAGACCCATCTTGAAACAAACCCGTAGAGTTGATCTACGGAGCGGATGGACTGGATGACGCAGACATCCATATGACCTCCTGTGGAAGACGTCGAAGCCTGTATTCCTTGCTAAATCAACGACAGTCATGAGGATGATTATCTTAATGAAAAAGCGGTTTAATGCAATCCTCCACTGTAAAGCATCTGACAGGGAAAAAAAAGATGTGATTTGGAGCCGATCGAAGACCGGCTTATGAAATGGAACTTCAGACTTCTTTAGAAAAAAAATAAATGTTCTTCTTCAGTTTGAGACGTGTCTTCAAGGAATGATAATAATAATGCTGGCTTTACGGTCTTTAAATGTTGAAACACACAAAGAAGCAAGCTGAGTTAAACATACTTCATACACACACACAACTTGACTTCAAAAAAGGTGCGCGTAATGGTTGTGCCCTCCCACCTCCCACCCCAAAGGGTTTTATGAAAACGGGCTTGGTGTAGATATAACTCGAACAACCATATTCTATCACTTCCCTTGAAATATACACAAAGAAAAAAGTTAAGCACCCCCCCAATGTTTTTTAGTTTGGAGAAACTGAAATTCTTTTTTGTACTGAACTGTTTAATGTGGAACATTTTTTTCTTTTGTTTTTATTAAATAAAGATATTGACAACATGAAAACACAACAAATGATATACAAAATCATAAACAGTATGTGGTATTGCTAAAGAAAGATCAATGACATTTTCACATGAAAAAATACCCATGAAAAGTATGGTCATTACAAAATCATAGTGCTTAATCAAAGTGGCAATTTCATTTGAAAACATTGCCATGAATCTCCATAAACCAAAGAAAAATGAAAATGTTCAGTAGCGCGTGAATCCGCCCTGAGCCTGGATGACCGCCTCAACCCTGCGTCGCATCCCTCCAGTCAGTCGCCGGATCTGTTGCATCGTCAGTTGCTGCCACTCCTGATGCAGTGCAGCTTCCAGTTGATGCAGATTTTGTGGAGGAGGGTCCAAGGTCTGCAAACGACGGCCAATCATGTCCCAGATGTGCTCCAGTGGATTGAGGTCTGGGCTCATGGCAGGCCATGGCAGGGTCTGCACTGCTTCTTGCTGGAGAAAGCCTGTTACTGCTTGAGCACGATGAGGCCTGGCGTTGTCATCCATGTACACTGGTCTGGTGGCAAGTGGGTGGTTGTCAAAATGGGGCACAACGACCGGCTCAAGGACATCTCGGATATACCGTCCGCCTGTGAGGGTTCCTCGAATGGTAATCAAATCCAGCTTGCAGTCGTGTGAGAGGCACCCCCAGACCATTATGGAACCGCCACCGTGAGGAACAGTTGCCTGTATGTTCCTGGGCGCATAGGCTGTATTTGGGCGTCTCCAAACCCTTGATCTTCCATCAGTGACGTGCAGCAGGAATCGGCTGTCGTCCGACCAGTGTATCTTTCTCCAGTTCCTCAGGTTCCACCCCCGCCGAGCGAGACACCAGTCCAAACGCCGTCTTTTGTGGTGGTCAGTCAACAGAGGGCGCTTGATAACCCTCCTCGCCTTATATCCGTGGGCTTTTAAGCGGTTCTGCACTGTTCTTGTGGAAAGTTGTCTGTTAGGCATCCACTGTCGTTTCAAGCTGGTGCTTGTGGCGAATGGCTCATGGCGTATCATGCGAAGTAGAGCCCTGTCTTCGCGCTGTGACGTTGCATGTGGTCGGCCAGATCGTGGGCGGTCCTGCACATGGTTAGTTTGCTGGTGTTTCCTCACCAGCCGGCTGATGACAGTGCAGTGGAAGCCCAATTGAAGCCCGATTGCTTTGAAGGACATTCCAGTGGAATGCATGCCAATAATTTGCCATCGTTTGGCCTCTGCTATCCTCCTTCGCACCATATTTCTTTGCAAAGTATATCTTTTCTTAAAACCAACTGTGATTGCTAAACTGGATGACTCACCAAACCTCAATTTTAAAAATTTCAAAAACCGTAATGCACGTGCATGCCACACCATGACTATGCTTCACATACACGCCTGACTGGTTTTATCCTTTCAATGACACACCATTCTTGACAAAATTGAAAATTTTGGGGTCATACATTGTTGTTGTCAATTCTGACAGTTGAAAATGTAAGGGGGTGCTTAACTTTTTTCTTTGTGTATACTATTTTCAAAACCAGTTTTTGTACTTTTAGATGCATCCACGTGGAAACCTTTTTCCCTCAGTATAATTATACCCTTCACTAGCGACTTTTAAAAAAAGAACCGCTGAAGCATCTCAACGACTCAGCATAGATGGGGGGAAGGGGGGAGGAGGGGGTGGCGGGGGGGGGGGGGGTAGGAACGTGGAGGCTTAGTCGGCTGTGGAAGTAATGGTCATGAGCTTAAACTATCCGTGGAGACGGAATTTTACGGCTTAGAAACTTCTCTTTCTATCCACCCGGTAATAAATGATTCAATTCAGGGAAGGATAAGGCGGGTGAAGGAGAGGAACAGGCTTCGTGTCCCATTATACTGTGCCTTTGTCCCACAGCTAGGCGAATCTCTGATAGTTCACTGCCCTTCAGAATTATGCTATGGACCTTGACCCTTAACCTTTGATTCCGCTTCAGTAACGTTACCCTTACAGGCTTTACC
>CM065720.1:68327232-68332232 GCA_033310375.1 Conus canariensis | reverse complement strand
AAAAAAGGCATTCTTTACAGTTGTTACCAGCTAGTGCCATAGAGATTTGCTGACTAGATTTAGAAATGGGGCGCAAGGTTTCAAAGCCACCGACTGAATGAATGGTGGATGGACTGGAAAGTTCTCGGATGGCTTTTGTGATATGTGTATAAATAGTGTGAGAGAAGAAACGAAGAAGACTTTGTAGTTCAATGTGAAGTATACGTCGACCTCGGGGCGGAGTGTTAACTTTTCGGTACTATGGGAGCACAAGTAAACTTGTGTGATATGTTGCCGTCTGACAATGATAATGTTATGCCTTAACTCGGCCATTAATAAGCACACGGACGCTGTTGAGATTAAGGGGGACAATTCTTGACCTTTATGACATATCAAACCAATAGCAGCCCCCCCCCCCCACACACACACACACACACACACCTCCTCCTTTCCTCCTCCCTATCTTTCCTCCTCCTTCCTTCTCCCGTCCCTTCCCCGTCCCCCCCTCCCACCACCTGTTCCACACCTCTCACCCCCATTCCCATGCCCCGCCCCTCCCCTCTTCTCTCCCGTCCCCCTTTCCTCCTCACCCCCCCAATCCCCTCAACCCTCTCTCCTTCACCATCCCCTCTGCCTCCGTCTTTCTGCCTCCCCATCCCCCTTCCACCTCCTCCTATTTGCCCTTAGACCGGCTTCGAATCAGGACATCGTTTGTCTTCGCTATACATTTGCAAAACATCGTTTGTCTTCGCTATACATTCGCAAAACATCGTTTGTCTTCGCTATACATTTGCAAAACATCGTTTGTCTTCGCTATACATTCGCAAAACATCGTTTGTCTTCGCTATACATTTGCAAAACATCGTTTGTCTTCGCTATACATTCGCAAAACATCGTTTGTCTTCGCTATACATTCGCAAAACATCGTTTGTCTTCGCCATACATTCGCAAGACATCGTTTGTCTTCGCTATACATTCGCAAAACATGTTTGTCCTCGCTATACATTCGCAAAACATCGTTTGTCTTCGCTATACATTCGCAAAACATCGTTTGTCTTCGCCATACATTCGCAAGACATCGTTTCTCTTCGCCATACATTACCAAGCCATCGTTTGTGTTCGTCGTACATTCGTAAGTCGTAACTTAATTAGTTTTCCGTTGTCGCATGCTAGAGCGCGAGCGTATGAGGAGAGAGAGAGAGAGAGGAGAGAGAGAGAGAGGGGAGAGAGAGAAGAGAGAGAGAGAGAGAGAGAGAGAGAGAATGCGTGTGTACATGTTTTGGAACACCAACTGACGTACTCAGCACTGACTAGAAGTAGGCATTTAATCGACCTTGCACTGGATTCAAAGTAATTTTTCAAACTTACAAGCAGTACAGATCCCTACCATCTTCACCCGGCTAATCGGTTACATTCTGCCGAGAACGGGAAACGACAAAGTTTTAAATTGTTTGTTTCGGAGTGAGGTGACTGCAAGCGGAAATTAAAACAAATTCTAAAGAGAAATTATGATTATTCCACCAAACAAAAGGGACAAACAATGTCTTGTAATTTTTTTTGTCCCTTTTGTTTGGCGGAACGATAATGTTTTTTTCTTAAAATTTCTTTAAATTGTGTTCATGTTCCTGAGTGTTATTTGCTAGGTGAGCGTGACAAATGATTTACACCAACTGAGGTGTGTGTGTGTGTGTGTGTGTGTGTGTGTGTGTGTGTGTGTGTGTGTGTGTGTGTGTGTGTGTGTGTGTGTGTGTGTGTGTGTGTTTTCCATCCTCTGTGCCAGTTTAGTGGCATCGCACTCACGCCGCTCAGTCCGACTCCCCTGTCTACACTCATAGGCCGGCCCACCACAGCCCCGGCACCGGCAACCCACAGGGAGCAGTCAAGTTCAGGTCGTCAAGAGGCAACCCGCCGGAGGAGACACTGCACTGCCCCCGAGTCACTTCGGTGGTATTCAGTGGTGCACTCAAGGTCTGACCAGCGCACTAGGCTAATGCTTAGGTCAGACATCTGCGAAGTCGTAGCCACGAGACCCTCTTCTTCAATTCTCTCATCTTAGTTGTTAATTCATTTATCTATCAGCTTCAAATCATGCGTAGTGTGGTCTGAAAACTTAGGGATGTGGTGTAGCGTATATGGACTAGTCCGCACGCAGTGACGCTTCCTTGATGAAACTAACTGAAACTCAGTGGTGCCTGTTCTGATCCAATATACACAGGACACCACCTACTAAGCCCCCTACTGACGACAACAATAGCTGATCCAACATACGTAGGACTCCTCCTACGAAGCCCGCTACTGACGACAATAATTGCTTAGTTGCGGAGCCGGCGTGAGTGAGCTCTCCCTCGGAGGGCGCCACCATGTCCGTCCAACGACAGCCCTCATGGGCTCGCCGATACCGGTGACCCAGACAGAACCAAACCAAGGCCACAGATGTGGAGAGGACATCGAAACTGAGGTCACCATGAGAGCAGGGCATGAAGGGCCACAGATTTGAGACTTCTCTTTTTTTTTTTAATGCTGATCGATTAGAATGAGGATTATGAAGATGATGCTACAGATATCCATTCCGATCTGAGACTACTTGACAGGGCTGTCCTCTACGCTTACTTTCATAATATATCCCGGTGTCAACAAGGCCCAAGAGATAGAGACACCTGCTGCGTTGGTCAGGAAATTTGGGCAACACTCTCAGAGACCATTCATTTATGGATGAAACTCGACTGTGTGGTCCCAATCTTCCTAACCGAGCCCGTAGCAAACTCAAGTCTGGGTAGAATCCGGTCGAGGCCTAAAACTCCCACATGACTCTGATAGGAATCGAGCTCACGACCTCCCTGCCGGGAGTCCGCGACGCTAACCACTTCGCCACGGCTGCTGGTCCAAGTGAGTTATTTGTTTAAGGTCGTCAGGGAGTTGCTATCATTTTTATTTCTTCCTGTCCATTTGGTGGTAGGGCCAACACAGGGCCATAATACACGTGCCTTTTTGTGTGTTGGGGGGATCGTAGGTGTGTGTGTGTGTGGTGGGGTGGGGGGGGGGGGGTTACAAGATAGAGGGGTGGTGAAGAGGAGGGAAAAAAAGGTGGAAAGAATGAGTGGGTTTAGCGAAACATGTTCACGCATAATCCTTCTCTAGGGACTGTCTTACTAACTTGACAATAAAAACATCTCTCTTCTCTCTCTCTCTCTCTCTCTCTCTCTCTCTCTCTCTCTCTCTCTCTCTCTCTCTTCTGTGTGTGTGTGTGTGTGTGTGTGTGTGTGTTGTGTGTGTGTGTGCGTGCGTGCGTGCTTGCGTGTGTGTGTGTGTGTGTGTGTGTGTGTGTGTGTGTGTGTGTGTGTGTGTGGTGTGTGTGCGCGCGCGCATTCGCGAGTATGTCTATATGTGCGAGCTTACATGCACAGTTATGTGTGCATTTTGTATGTCTCTCTATGTGTCTGCGTGTGTGATTTGTATGTGTGTGTTGCGTGTGTGTGTGTGTGTGTGTGTGTGTGTGTGTGTGTGTGCGCGCGTGTGTGTGTGTGTGTGTGTGTGTGTTGTGTGTGTGTGTGTGTGTGTGTGTGTGTGTGTGTGTGTGTGTGGTGTCTGTCTGTCTGTCTGTCTGTTTGTGTCTCTGCTCAAAGCAGAAGAAGAAAACAAGAATAAACAGTTCGCTGTCAACTAGTCAACGAAAGAACCTACCATGCATGAGTAACGCTAATAACACTCAGATATCGCCTCCTCCAGTTGAAATTGGTTCCACTCGAACAGAGCAGACACTGTCCCTTGAAGAACAGATTACTTTTTCTAGAAAAAAAAGAGGTTGCGTAAATTATGCCAGTGGGGACCGCATAACTGTACTAGCATAACATTTGCACTTAATTGAAGAGAAATAAAAAAAAAAAGGGGGGGGGGGGTAGTACCGTTGCACAAAACACACACACACACACACACACACACACACACACACACACACACACACGCCACACCACACACACACACACCCACACACACACACACACACACACACACCACGCACGCACGCTCGCACGCACGCACGCACAACATACATCTACACAACACACACACACACACACACACACACACACACACACTGACAAAGAGAGAGAGAGGGAGACGCACGCACGCGCGCGCGCGCACGCACACATCACACGCATTGAAAATTGACTTCATTTACATGCATAGTCACGTTGGAGTCTATGCAGCATGTGATAGGAACTACTGTATTGCGTATCACATATGTACCGGGACAAGTTTCATTGATCACTACAAAAAAGGAACGGAACGCAGCGCATTTTATTTTTATTACTTCTCTAACACACAAGGGGAAAAAAAGGTAAACACACCGGAGCGCTACTGAAAACAAACCAAAAGATAAATAAACACAGAAAAGATAGTGCTTAGTAACGGCTTATCGAATACGCAATGCAACACAAAGTAAGTTTTTGACAAATATCTAAATTAGACGTCAGAAACATCACACATAAACTAAAACATGCACAGAGCAACATTTCCAGATCAATGGCAGTATAAACAATCTCATATTGGCAGAAAGCAAAGTACGTGTTGTGCATTTTCTTTCTCTGAAGAAAACACTTTTTTTTCAATAGTTGCTTGTCTCTTTTTGTATCGAGCATTAAGATAAACGATACTGTGATTTTTTTTTTTTGATACACAAACGGATGTATACATACACGTACATATTCACAAACTAATACGCAAGCAAGCAAGTCCACAAGCGCGCGTGCGCTCGCGCGTGCACACACACACACACACACACACACACACACACACACACACACACACACACACACACACACACACACACACACGCGCGCGCGCGCGCGCGCGCGCGCGCGCGCGCGCAAAATTTATTTAATATATATTCATAGTCACGGCGCGTGGTCGCGCAATTACATACACTTTTCTTCTTCTTCTTCTTCTTCTTCTTCTTCTTCTTCTTCTTCTTCTTCTTCTTCTTCGTCGTCGTCGTTCGTCGTCGTCGTCGTCGTCTTCTTCTT
>CM065720.1:68297232-68317232 GCA_033310375.1 Conus canariensis | reverse complement strand
AGCAGGACAAACACAGCAAAGACTGTTAGAAAAGCAACAAATGTAATAATATTCTTTTGCTTCTTTTTTTTTTTTTTTTTTTTGCCTTTTAGATTTCTTTGGGGGGGGGGGATCATGATCATCATTAGTCTCAGAGCTCTGGGGTCTTCGCGGCGTCAATGAAAATAACCATCCTCCTCCATCGCCGTCTGTTTTCCGCCGCTCTCTTAGAATCGCCAGCGATTCCAGGACATTGTCCTTCTACCTCTTTCTCTGTTTGGCCCTTCTTTTTTTCCTGGCACGGTGCTATGTAGAACGCTTTTTTGCAAATCCGGATTATCCAGACATTTACCATACCATTTTTTTCTTCAGTGTTTAACAGCAGGTCTTCAAAGGTGCCAGAGGTCGCTTCAGTTCCTTTTGCGCAATTCTTCGTTTTTGAATGGTCTCAGTAGAAGAGATAGCTACGAAGAATTTTGCGGTAGCATGTCATTTCAAATTTCTGGATTCTTCTTCGTAGATCTACGTTTCACAGAACGTGTGATGATACGAAAGATAACAATACAGAAAAGAATTTTAATTAATGGTCTATGACCATGCCTTGTTAAGAAATTACGAGTTATGTTAGTTTCGTATGTTCAGGCGGCGGCAGACCTATTCCTTATTTATTGTCTCCCTTGGTCAACACCTCAACGAGTGAAAAACAATATCTTAATATTTTCCCTGCTGTGACAAAATTTATAATCACAGGTATGAATCTGGTGCGTCGACTGTATCAAACTATGTTAGGTATGCTGAAATAATGTGTTATCTTTAACTTAAACTATACTTCTGTTACATACTCTGTGATACTGATAGAAAAGGACATGCCTTCCTTTCATAGTTTTAAAGTAATTGAAATAATTCCCGGCGTCTAAATCCAGTATAAATTAGAACTGTTTTCAACAAAATCTTCTGTGTTGTCCTGCAATTCTCTTGTTTCGGCGGATCAAACAGGATAAACAAAGGTCTCAGTATTTCTTGCGTATTTTGTTAGTGACTGGTGTATCATAGAACTTTTTAAAATTAAATTCTTTATGTTGTCAGTTTTTTTTCATTTGCGGTTAAGCTTGCTAAGCTTTTAGAGAGAGAGAGAGAGAGAGAGAGAGAGGGTGTGTGTGTGTGTGTGTGTGTGTGTGTGTGTGTGTGTGTGTGTGTGTGGTTGCTTGCCATGGACGGACAGAAAAAAAAATCAGCATGGCATTGGTTGCTCTAAACATCTTTTTAAATGAATGTATAAGATCATGACATGATGTGTACATGGACTTTTCAACAGGCCGCACCAGTAAAGTTGACAGAAATTAAAGAAACAGGTCAATAGACTGCTTCTGTGTAATTCGTTCATAAACGGGTGACTGGATGATTTGTAAACATTATCGACACTAACCCCTTTGCCCCTGTTTGTGCACGCATAACACTGCAGTGACAATACCTTCCTTTCAAGACATCCGATTTTGGTCTTATTGTTCTTTGGGGACACCTAAAAAAAAATCACAGTGGCTACGTGTTCACATTCTATAGAGAGCATCTCTTCAGATTCACCTTCTTCCAGCTCAAAGTTGACAACAAACTTAAATGCAGTGTAGCCAGATTATCTTGTCATCTGCAGAGATAATGCTCGCACCGTGTGGTGAAGCAGAGAGGCGCCCCTTCCCAACATAGTCGTGGCGTGTGTTCAAACAATTAAATCAGTTGACAGGTAACCAACTGTGATATTAGGAATTCCTAGCGATGTTCTCTCTATAAATCTACATTGCTGACTGAGGAATAAACAAACTCGTGTATAGCACGGATTTTACGCACACTTTAAATGGATTAGCAACAGGTTTGTTTAAAGTACACTTCCCCTCTTTCTCCCTCGTTATCTTATCGTCACACTCCCCTTTCCTTCATCCTCTTGGGAGGATACTTGCATAAAAAAAAGGGGGGAAACTCCAAAGCAATCACTATAACAAAGACACAATTTGTCAGTTAGTTTCTTTGTCTATTTTAAACAAAGCATCCTCCATTAGTCATGAAGAAAATGATATGGCTTTCAAGCACATGCGCGTGCATTAAGCATTTACTTGTGCACACGTCTATGTACATGTGCACTTGCATAATGTAATTTACGTCTAATATCACTCAAAGTGAACAGACGTTAAACAGAAGTACGAACGATAATGTAACTGCACAATAAAACGCATCATTTCAACTGTTCTAAGATAGTATCACGATCGTTTTCTTCCCCTAAATTGTTATGGGAGAGAGAAGAGGGGGCGGGGGCGGGGGAAGGGTGGGGAACTGGGGAGGGGGGATGTGTGTGTGTGTGTGCGGGCGTGCGTGCGTGCGTGCGTGTGTGTGTGTGTGTGTGTGTGTGTGTGTGTGTGTGTGTGTGTGTGTGTGTGTGTGTGTGTGTTTCATTTAACGTCTATCCACTATTCGTGATATTAGTGTGTGTGGTGTGTGTGTGTGTGTGTGTGTGTGTGTGTGTGTGTGTGTGTGTGTGTGTGTGTGTCCGTGCATGTGTGTGTGTGTGTGTGTGTGTGTGTGTGTGTGTGTGTGTGTGTGTGTGTGTGTGTGATCCAAGCAACACAAGTAGACGGATCAAAGTAGGTCAACAAGTGAATAGAAAATAAGTCCATCTCCGCTCCACATAAAAGACACCCTTATAAACTCGTTTGAATTTTCAGTACTCCCCATTCCCATCTTGCAGTGGTTTTTATGAGCGATTAAAGTCACTTCTGCGGCTGCTACGATGATTTTGTAATGTCCCATTGAAATGAAAATTTCTTGCTGCGGGTGACAGAAGACTGAAAGGAAAGCAACTAGAAAAGAGTACGTACACACTTCTCTGTCTGTCTGTCTGTCTGTCTGTCTGTCTCTCTCTGTCTCTGTCTCTGTCTCGGTCTCTCTCTCTCTCTCTCTCTCTCTCTCTCTTGTGTGTGTGTGTGTGTGTGTGTGTGTGTGTGTGTGTGTGCGAGTGTGTGTGGTGTGTGTGTGTGGTGTGTGTGTGTGTCCTTCAAAAAGAGCCAATTCTCTTTGTCTCGGCGTCTACGCCTGTTACTTGATTTGAAAAAAAAAAAAAAAACGAATGGATGAAAACAAGCAAAAACAAAGAAAGATAAACAAGAATAGAGAACAAACAAGAATGAGAAGAAAAGGGAAGAAAGAAAACAAACAAGAAAGATAGAAAGAGAAATGCACAAAGAAATATAATAAAAGAAACACTGAGAGACAGACACAGAAAAAGAAAGAAGGAAATAAAGAAGAAAAAAAACAACACAGGGAGAAGAAAGAAACAAGCAGCAAAAGAACGAAAGAGCTCGGACAGAAAAAACACCCAAAGGAATAAATACATGAACAACTATATATACTATATTGATGCCTGATTCATTTTCGTTTTGTTTGTTTGTTTGTTTTTTGCTTTTTTCTGTGTTTACCTTCTTTCAATCGTTTTACTTTTGTATTTGTGCGTTTAAATCATCTTCGATTGTCTTTTTTTGTGAGTTTTCATTGTGATGACATATGTGTATCACTTGTCTAATTTTCTCCCATTACGCCTTTTTTGTATTTGTCTCTATTGCAATGTTAATGACTTGCTCTTGGAGTGGAGGATTTGCGCTACGTGAGTTTCCACATTATTGGTGGTGGTGGTGGTGGTGGTAGTAGCTCAGTCAGCCACCAAAGTCAAATGCAATAGCTCTCGCTTTTTCCGAACCAACAGTTCCACACAGGGATTTTTTTCTAAACTTTCACCACTACCTTGTATACATCAGTAGAAAGAAACTCGTGGAGAGCGTGGCAGCAGAGAGTCCTCAGAAGAGAAGCCCCCTTCAAGCAAGTGTTTCGGCCCTTATCTCCTGACACTCTAGGGGGTTGGGCCACACCCGGTTCATGACTACGGATGTCCCTCTGCTGCCCTTTTTTTTCCCATCTTGGGACGAGCCATGGCTGGGATTCGAACCCATGACCCTCTGGACATGCTCATTTTCCACTTAATGACTCGCGCTTTAACCACTGAGCCACAGGGACACCTGATATTTGTAGGTAAATTAAGCCTTATGAAGTTCATTTTGTTCCTCCTTGACCAGATCCAGCTTGAACACCCCTCTGCCGCTTCTGCCATTGCTTTCAGGGCTCTGGTTTTTTCCTTCCCTGCAACTGAGAGCTGTTTCATGAGGCTGTATGCAGACGTTCCTACAAACCCCCTAGCTCCAGTTTCTGCAGTGAGGACTTTGACCTGATAGCCTTCTCTCCTCAGGCTGTTTGCCAGATCAGCATACTTTTCAGTCTTGTAGATTTGAGCTGCCTCCATTCTGTTCTCATATGGCACCGTGAGCTCGATCATGATCAGCTGCTTGGTTGACTTAGAGTGGACTACTATGTCTGGTCTCATGCCACTCTTGCTGATGATCTCTGGGTGACTCTTCCATTCTGGGAGGTCTGCAGTGCACTCCCAGTCATCTGCCCCGTCCAACAGACTCTGCCTGCATGTTTCGAGTGGCACTGTTGTTCTTGGCCATGATTTGCTGCCTCCTGCCGTGAAGAATGTTGCGGGTGCTTTTGGAGTCCTGATTTTCCCTTTTGTGGTGTTGGTACTAGCCCAGACTACTTGTACAATCTCTTTGAGCACTTGGTTGTGCTTCCATGTGTACCTTCCTTGAGCCAGGGCTACTTTACATGAGCTTAGGACATGCTCCACTGTTTGTTTTTCATGGCAGAGGGGGCATGCAGGATCGTCTGTTTTCCCCAACTTCACCAGGTTTGCATTTGAGGGCAGAAGGTCATATGCAGATCTGAGAATGAAGCTGATCCTGAGAGGGGCCATGTGCCAAATGTCATTCCAAGTGAGACTTCTTTGGAGTGCATTCTCCCACGTTGTCCATTGCCCTTGCTGGCTCTGCTGGACTGCTTTTTGGAGTCTTTTTGGTCTTCTTCTTTTCTCATCTCCTGAATCATCAAGTCTCTTTTGGCTTTTCCTTTGGCCTTTGACCACCATTCAGTTTTGGTCACCCCCAGTCCTTGTCTGTTAGTCTGTGTGTGTCCTGTTATTTCTCTGATCTTGAGACTTTCTTTTGCAGAATCCATCGCCTCTTGAACTTTCCATTTTCTGCCTGTCTTCAGCTGGGGCTTGATTGCTTCTACCACCTTGTCTCCTGAGTCCTCCAGCATGCTTTGAAGTCTGATCTTCCCTGCTTTGTATTCCTCCAGGATGGATTTCAGTGGTAGTTTCAGCTTTGCTTGGCGACAGTACAGCGCTATGTCAGTCAGACAGGGTGGGACACCAAGCCATTCCTTGTGAACTTGTTGATTTTGGCTTCCATTGCCTCCACTATGCTGATGCAGATGTCGTATATCATTAGAGGCCATAGCAGCTTTGGTATCAGCATGAACTGCAGACACCAGACCTTGTATTTGCCAGGGAGCCCACACTGGTCAATGGTCTCCAAGCCTTCCTCCGCCATCTGCTTGGTTTCTTTTGCTCTTTGTGTGTCTTTCAGCGTATCATCATACCATCTTCCAAGGCTCTTGACTGGTTCTCTGTGACAGTTGGAATGGCCTGGTTGGCAACACTGAAGACCACAGATGCGGCCACTTTTCCTTTCCTCAGTGAGAGACTCCGTGATTTCTTTGGCTTGAACTTCATTCTGGATGAGGCAACTATGTCGTCCAGCCTCTCCAGCACATGACGTGTCTCGTCTTCTCTGGATGAAATCACTGTAGTGTCATCCATGAAGGCCTTGAGAGGAGGCATCTTGTATCCATCGCCAAGGTCTGTTTGTCTCGCGTTGTTTGTTGCTGCTTTCAAGATGAGTTCCATTGCCAGCACGAACAGTATTGGGGAAATTGCACAGCCCATTGCAATACCCACTTCCAGGTTGATCCAGTCTGTTGTGTACTCCTTGGTAGAGAACCGCATTGAGAAGCCATTGAAGTACTTCTTGAGCATGTCGCGGATGTTCTTTGGCACATGGTACATCTCAAGAGCCAACTGTATCATCTCATGGGGCACAGATCCATATGCGTTTGCCAGATCAAGCCACACTACGTCCAGGTCTCTCTTTTCTGTTTTTGCTTTTTGGATTGCGTCCCAGATCATTGTGGCGTGTTCTACACAGCCAGCCACGCCTGGGATGCCACCTTTCTGGACTGACACATCCAGCTACTTGTTTTCCAGCAGGTACGTGGTCAGCCTTGCTGCCATGACAGAGAAGAAGATTTTCCCTTCGACGTTCAGTAGTGATATTGGCCTGAACTGGCTGATGTCACTTGAGTTTTGCTCTTTGGGGATGTACACACCATCTGCCGTCATCCACTGGCCGCTGATCTTCTGGTTTCTCCAAGCCGATCGCAGCAGCCTGTGGAGCCACTCCAGCACCTTGGGACATTTCTTGTAAAGCTGGTAAGGTATTCCGTTTGGCCCTGGTGATGATTTGGCTCTGGCTTTGTCGACCACCTTCTTGATTTCCGCCAACGTTGGAGGCTTGCCATTGAACTGTTCCTCAGGGTTGGTTGGCCACACCAGACCTTGAATGTCGAGTGGTGCTTTGCTCTGTGGGTCAGAGTATGTTTTCCTCAGATGCTGCTCAAGAACTCCTTTGTCCACACTTAGGCTCCCAGATTTTGGCTGCTCAAACAGTGTTCTGGCAAACTGGAAGGGATCTCTGAAGAAGCGCTCTTGTGTCTTCTTCTTTTTGCTCTTCCTCTTCCTCGCAGATTCCGCTTTGCTGAGGGCGCTGTGTTTTTCTTTCAGGTCTTTCCACAGTTTTTCCAAGCCTTGTTTTTCAGCTGGCAGTGCGGTCTTCATTTGCATCTTGAGGTTTTTCTTTTGGACCCTGATCTTGTCCATCTTTTCTTGGCGTCTGGATTTCTTTGGAGGTGTTTTCTCTTTGGGTAGTTTTGCTCCATAGGCGTCTCTACATGTGGCATACACAATGTCCCCATATGTGGCTAGTTTGTGTTCCAGGGTGCTTTTCCCTATCAGTGCATCGAGTCTTTGGACGATTTTTGCATCCAGTTTCTCCCAATCTTCAGTTTCGTTTGCTCGTGGCAGGTTGAGTTTCAGGCGCCTGGCAACGAGGGCCAGTGCAAATTCCTCATCCGAACCAACAGCGTGGATGTCCTTGGCACTGTGGTTTAAATCCTGGCCTTGGTCTTCCGACGTCTTATCTGCTGATGCAGTGCGCTGCTGCTCATTCAGATGAATCTTCACACATCCCATCTTTGTTCTGTGGATCTTCATGCCACGGGTGGTAGCGAAACGCTTTCCACAGACACATGGATATTCCATTTGGTCCATGTTCATAGTCCGTTTGGGATTTGCAGTCATGATTGGTTGAGCACCGATGGATTCATCATTCTCTCCCCCTTTCGGTGAATCCTGGGAGCATCAAATTCTAGCCCCAGTGACATCTTTGCCTGTACATATTCTGCCATCACGGTATGCGTTGTGTGTGTGTGTGTGTGTGTGTGTGTGTGTGTGTGTGTGTGTGTGTGTGTGTGTGTGTGTGCATATGGTTGTGTGTGTGTGTGCATGTGTGTGTGTGTGTGTGTGTGTGTGTGTGTGTGTGTGTGTGGTGTGATGTGTGTGCATGTGTGTGTGTGTGTGTGTGTGTGTGTGTGTGTGTGTGTGTGTGTGTGTGTGTGTGTGTGTGCGTGTGTTTGGGTATGTATGTGGGTGTAGGCGAAAGTATTCCGTTTGATTTGTACGAGTGGAGGAGAGAGAGGAGGGAATGGGGGTGGGGGGGGGGGGGGGGGAGAAGGGACCTCAAAGGGACACTACTCCAAAATGATATCCAACTTGCCGAAGTTGGTTCAAATTGCCGCTCTCACTGCCGTAACCCGCCTCATAAGTTTCTGTGATGGGCTTCCTGAGTAGATAGTTAAATAGTGTTTTCAGCTCATAGGTTTCTGTGATGGGCTTCCTGAGTGGATAGTTAAATAGTGTTTTCAGCTCATAGGTTTCTGTGATTGGCTTCCTGAGTGGAAATTTAAACAGTGTTTTTACCTCATATGTTTCTGTGACGGGCTTCCTGAGTAGATAGTTAAATAGTGTTTTTAGCTCATATGTTTCTGTGATGGGCTTCCTGAGTGGATAGTTAAATAGTGTTTTTAGCTCATAGGTTTCTGTGATGGGCTTCCTGAGTAGATAGTTAAATAGTGTTTTTAGCTCATAGGTTTCTGTGATTGGCTTCCTGAGTAGATAGTTAAATAGTGTTTTTAGCTCATAGGTTTCTGTGATGGGCTTCCTGAGTGCAATTTAAACAGTGTTTTTAGCTCATTGGTTTCTGTGATGGGGCTTCCTGAGTAGATAGTTAAATAGTGTTTTTAGCTCATAGGTTTCTGTGATGGGCTTCCTGAGTAGATAGTTAAATAGTGTTTTTAGCTCATATGTTTCTGTGATGGGCTTCCTGAGTGGATAGTTAAATAGTGTTTTTAGCTCATTGGTTTTTGTGATGGGGTTTCCTGAGTAGAGAGTTAAATAGTGTTTTTAGCTCATAGTAGTGGATTCCGCGTGAGCAGGAGCAGTGGCGTATACATACGCTGTAAAGACGGTCGTGTATATGGCGTACGCACACGCATACAGTCGGTTTCAAAGCGTAAGGTGCTGAACCCATATAGTTAGTTCACTGTACCTGTTCTTCTTCCGTTGAGCGATTCTGGCGTGTTACACCTGTGGCGCAATACTAGATATGACAGGAATGGAGAGGGTAACAGCGTATAGTGGATCCTTTGGGCAGTTTTCACTCCGACAGTGACTGAAAGAAACATCGGTAACACCAGGGGAGACCACTTCCAACTGAAGCTTAAGCATCCGGCAGTTTCGTCCCGTTCTTAGAAATGTCTGATGATTTTGTTAAGCTTCAAACTGAAAACTGGCAATAATAAAAAATTAAAAAATCATGAATAAATGGTTAAAGGTTAAAAAAAAAGGTTTCAAAGGAGACAGACAAATCCCGCATGTACAACATATTGCACTGAAATGAATCTAGTGTCGATCTCTGTCCCGTGACTGCACCACCAAAAACCACTGATCCTGGGATGAGTGAGGACTCGAGTGACGGAGACTTACTGCATATCATTGCCTTGGATACCTGGGAGTATAGAGACAGCAACATGTTCTCTGTAAGACTGTTCTGTCTGTAGAAGTCAACAATGACTGTGCTTTTTGAGAGAGAGAGAGAGAGAGAGAGAGAGAGAGAGAGAGAGAGAGAGAGAGAGAATGAGTGAGAGAGAGACTGCATTATAAAAACAAACAACACTGTGTAAATTGCAAATTTTCGGTTTATTCAAAGCTTTTTCCAGCTAAAATGCAGAAGACCAAGAGAGAGAGAGAGAGAGAGAGAGAGAGAGAGAGAGAGAGAGAGAGAGAGATTTTCCTGTAAAAACAGTGATAATTACTGTTTATGCGTAACAACAGGATAACTTAAAGAGAGGGTGAGGTCCTGGACTGGCTCTGTTGCAGTACTTTTACCACACCCATCTCACGTATTCACCTTTTTTTTTTTAACTCAGAGCCAGTCCAGGACCTCACCCTCTCTTTAAGTTATCTATGAACCGAATGTAATGTGCAAGGGACTAAGAAAAGGAAGGGGAAAAAAAAGAAGGAAAAAGAAAAATTCGTTTAATCTATTCCCTCCCTTGTCCTACTTACTGAAAGGAAAATTTAAAAAAAATTGTACGGTTTTTCTCTCTCGAGATCGTCTTTCAACTGTGCCTGACAACTTAATCCCAAGTGGGGTGAACAGACAGCCATCCCGCGGACGGCAGACAGACACAGCCATTTAAACGGACAGGGGAATGCCTTCAGAGTGTGCAACAGAACTCCAACTAGCCAAAGGTGAAAATACCGATTTTGCCCCCTCTACATCTATGTGTAAACCAGCTCTTTCACGGCAGTCGTCAGTGACAGTCTCATCATGAACAAAAAATCCAGCAAGCGAGACATACACAAAAGAAAATTGTTGTCTACACCAACACATCACATAAAAGCTGATTTGTACACAAATTTAAGGTGCGTAAAACTAGAGAGAAAAAAAAAAAAAACGAAATCCAGCAAACAATTGAAAAAGAAACAATTGTCTGTATCAGCTCATAATGTATTAAGTGATCTGTGCACACCATCAAGGTAGGTAAATCTAGAAAAAGAAAAAAAAACTTTCAGCAAACAAGAAAAAAGACATGATTGTAGGGTAGATAGAACTAGAAGAAACAAAAAAAAATCCAGCAAACAAGAAAAAAAAAAACATGATTGTCTGCATCAGCTTGTAACATAATAGCTGATCTGTACGCAACCTTAAGGAACGTAAAACTGAAAACAAACAGAATCCAGCAAACGAGGAAAAGGGCATGATCGTTTGTACGATCTCATAACATAGTTGCTGATATGCCAACACCCTTAAGGTAAGTAAAGCTAGAAAAAAAATTAATGGTAAAATCCAGCAAAAGCAGAAAAAAATAATTGAAAGTACCAACTCAAAGTAGCTGATCTGTGTACCTCCTTAAGGTAGGTAAAACTTTGGGGGAAGGGAGGAGGGGAGAAATCCAGCCAACGAGAAAATAAAACGTAACTGTCTGTATCAACTCATAACGTAAGAGTGGATCGTACAAACCCTCAAGGTAGGTACAACAGAAAAAAAAAATAACACAATAAAATCATGCAAACGAGAAAGAAAACCTAATTGTCTGTATTAGCTCATAACAGAATAGCTGATTTACACACAACCTTAAGGTAGGTAAAAAAAAAAAATCAGCAAAAAAGAAACAATATTTGTTTATACGAACTCATAAACGTATCTGATCTGTACACACTCATAAGGTTGGTAAAATTAGATTACGCTAAAAGCGCCAGTCGACCAGCTGATCCGAACACCATTATTTAAAAAACAAAAAGTGGAGAACATTGCAGTGCCATACATAAGTATGAAAAAGGTCATCTGGACATATTGACACTAAGGGATGGACAGCCAGAGTCCGTTTTGGACACGCTTGCAATTTGACCAGTTGGTTGTCATAACAGAAAAGCTGACATGTCTGTTGTAAGCTGTAAATTGTAAAAAAAAAATTGAAAAGGGGGGGGGGGGGGGGGATAAAAAAGGACGATAGGGGAGACTTCAGTTACAAATGCTGTTTATAGCCCAGCCAACAGCGTGGGAAAATGGGGGAATGGGATGGTAAGGGGGGGGGGGGGAGAAGGAAGAGGAGAAGGAGGAGGAAGAGGAAAGGAAAAAGAAAGAGCAAAAAGAAAAGACGTATGAGGAAGGAATGGAAAATAAGAAAGATTGTAAAACAGAATCTAAGAAACATGTCACAGGTTATAAAAATAATCATAAAAATTATTTTGAAAAATAATTATAACACTGACAATAATAATAATAATAATAATAATAATAATAATAATAATAATAATAACGACGATGATGACATAGGAAATTGGAAAGAGAGTTGTTGTCTCGTTCGTCATTTCTTTAGATGGATTCCCCCGTCTCCTCGACAAAAGTGGCAGTACGTCGCAGGTCCTCCAGTCCTCCGTAGAGCTTCCGGGCCATTGGTATTGGGTCGGGCCAGGTTTTCTCTCGAAGCGCTTGGTGGAGCGGGCAGGACTGCAGCAGATGTTCTGTTGTCCGGCTGCCTGTTCTGCAGGGGCACTGCTCTGTGTTGCCGATGCGGAGTTTAAAGAATAGGTGGCGTTTCAGGCGGTTGTGGCCTGTCCTGAGCCTGAAGATGACTACCTGCTCTCGTCGAGTCAGCAGGTAGTACGGGTCTGCTCTGTTGTGGTGTGGATGCTGCTGCTTCCACTTGTTCTGCAGCTTGGCCTTGATGATGGTCTTGGATTCGGGGTAGCTGGTAGATCTGTCCATCTGCTCCTTTGTAGTGCCCTCCTTTGCCAGGGAGTCAGCAGTCTCATTGCCGAGCACGTTGCAGTGGGAAGGAATCCACTGCAGGGTGTCTGTGTGACTCGTGCAGAGGGAGGCGAGAGGGTGGCGGCCCTTTAGGTCTATTCCCTTTAGGTCTATTCCTTCAAGGTCTATTCCCTTTAAGTCTACTCCTTCCAGGTCTATTCCGTTAGGTCTACTTTATGTCCATCGGTTGGTAAGTGCCGCGAGATCTACTAGGAACACCTTTTCTTTTCCTCCGAGGTCTACTGTTTCACATCTAATGTCCTATAATAGCATAACAGCACAATGTATAATATTTACACATTATAATCTTTATCAATGTTCTCGTAAAACTGGTGTTTAAAAATGGTTTTAAAAAATAAAATCGTCTGCCAGAAGAAACGGAAATCCATTCATAGTCTCTGTCCAAGAACCTTCCAAGATTATATTGGCTCAGGATGTTGGCAACGGTGGAATCATTTTCCGACGTTCGTTGTATAGCCTGGCTTTTACAGTTGCAAAGCTGGGTGTGGCATTAGCAAGTTCCTCGTCACCTTCGTTCTGGAAAGCTTCACTGTACAAACGTTTCACTTGTTGATGGATTCTGTCCCTGACCTGCACTTTCAGATTGGCTATTTTGCGATCAGAATTGATTTTTGCGGCATGGGTTTCGTGGTTATGAATGGCATTGGTCCTTTTTGAAATCTCAGTTGTGTCATTTACTGTCAAAACTGTTGCTGAACATGTCTTTTTATCGATGCATCGCCAGAATGTATGTGTGGCACTTTTCCTGTACACAGTATATTGGAAATTATCCTAAACAAGGAAACGTCCTCCGCGTGGTGCAGGTATGAATTCGGCTGCCATGACTTCGTTGCAGTAAAAAGCTTAGATAGCATCAGGATTATAAACCGGAGTCAGTTTTTTTTTTCTTTTTAAAGGCCTGGACGAAATGATAAGTTGTATTCATGTGATGAGTGAGGTCATAGGCCCGAGAGGTAGGTGAGGACAATTCGACTAAGAAAATCTCGGGATTTTCAAACGGAGAGAGAGCGGAGACAGTTATTTTGTTTTTTCTTTTAAAAGGCCTGGGCCCATTGCAAGACGGGCTGGTACTGGTAGTTGGCTACTAAACCACTAGTTAAGTTGTGTTCATGTGATGAATTAATGTCAAAGGCCTGAGAGGTAGATGAGTACAATTCGACTAAGAAAAGCTTAAATAACGTCGGGATTTTAAAGCCGCCCAAGTGCGATTTTTGATATTTAATAGGACACAGTGAGTTCGTAATTATCATAGCTTTAATTTCCTATTTACTATTTTTAGCAGTAAAGTATCAAAGGTAACCAATCGGCTATACTAAATACTAAAATGCCACCGGCTTTTAAGGAATACACTAAACAGTACGTGAGTAGATTTAAAGGTCCTCTATTGGCGGTACTGCAATGTCTACTAATAGACTGGGGAGGAATAGACTTTAAATAAAACACGTAGACTTACAGGGAATAGACTTAAGAGGATTTTCATTTTGCGGTGACATCAATGAGTAGATCAACCGGGAATAGACCTATAGGTACCTCCCCGGCGAGAGATGAGGACAGATCGTTGAGCTCTGGATCTCTGTTGGACTGAAGGGCCTGCAAGATGGACAGGGCGTCGGTCAGGAAGACAACGTTGTGGCTGGCGTAGGGGCTGACCTCGATGTGAGCTGCTGCTGTTTTCAGGGCTTCTGCTTCAGCTCTGTAATTTGTGGAGTACAGGCCGGTAGTGAGGCAGATCTTTTCTTCTCTGCCTCCTGGATATTGGACATAGACTCTTGCCCCTCCATTTTGAATGGCATCTGCTGCAGAGCCGTCGGTGTAGACATAAGTCCAGGACTCTTTGGGGGAACTGGGTATGGAGGTGTTCAAGGGTGAGGGACTTTCTTTCAGGGCCGCTTTGGGAATCTTTTGGGCCAACACCAGGGATGCTGCACTGGATGAGGGGAGGGGTTCCTTCGCTCCAGGGAGGGACGGCAAGACACCGGGGTATCACTTTGGGGTCATGGTCAAGGATATCTTGATGTTGCCGTTCTAGGATCCTGCTCTGGTGTACGAAGCTCCCTCTCTTCAGCCGTCCTTTTGTTGGCTGGGACAGTCTGTCTTTCATGGGGTGGCCTTGCAGCCTCTTGAACTTGGCAGCCTGGGTCAGGAGTTTGACTCTCTGCGGTCCTCAAGGGGCTGGAGCTCTGTGATGGTTTCAAGCTCCTGAATTGGCGTAGACTTCATGGCTCCTGTGATGATACGGGCAGCTTGATTCTGAATCTTGCTGATACGTTCAAAATTGGATTTGGCTGTAGTGCCCCATGCAGTCATGCCATACTCCAGCACTGGCCTGACTCTACCAGTGTACAGTCTCCTGAGGGTCGTGTTGTCTGCACCCCATGTTGTTCCTGCCAGCTTCTTCATGAGGGCAAGGCGTACTGTTGCTCTTAATTCTGTTTTCTCTGCTTGCTTCTTCCACGTCAGGCGTTTGTCGAAGGTGACTCCCAGGTACGTGGGGTTATTTTCAGCAAGCAGAGTTTGTCCACTGATGCTCAGGTTGGCCTTCTGTTCTTTGGGTGAGAGGCTGAAAACAGTGTAAGTGGTCTTCTTGGCATTAATTGTTATCAGCCACTGTTTTGTCCAGCTTTCGAGAACATTCAGCGCCTGCTGTAGCCTGTAGTTGGCAGTTGTAAGGTGCTCTTCCGAGCACCATAGGACAAGATCGTCTGCATAGATGGCTCCTTGGACTTTGCGTGGCACATCTTTGACGATGTCGTTGATAAAGACAAGGAATAGGGTACGGCTGAGGACACCTCCTTGAGGGACTCCTTCTCTCAGTGTCTTCTTCCGACTGTATGCTCCGTTGACATGGACTCGGGCCTTCCTATTTTTCAGGTACTGCGAGATCCATTGGTATATACAGCCAGTCACACCACTCTTCTGGAGTTTTCTCCGGAGGCCATCCTTCCAGACTTTGTCGTACGCCTTTTCCATGTCTATCCACACCGTCAGTGTATGCTGTTTGTCCTGGAAGCCATCCTCGATCTTCTGGGCTATGTAGGTCACTTGATCCTCAGTGGAATGATGCTGGCGGAAGCCTGCCTGCTCTGGAGTGATGATGTTGTTCTTCTCCAGGTGCCAAACTAGCCGCGAATTGATCATACGCTCTAGGAGCTTGTCCACGCAGCTGATGAGGCTGATGGGGCGATAGCTGTCACCCCTGACTCTGTCTTTGCCCTTCTTATGTATGGGCACCATGTCAGCTTCTCGCCAGCTTTGTGGAACATGCCCCGTCTTCCAGCTGTTGTTGAAGAGAGCAAGGAGTTTGGTCTTTGTTTTGGTGCCGAGGTGTTTTAGCATCTCGTTGGTGACTTTGTCAGGACCTGGAGATTTTTTGTCCTGTAAAGATTTTGCGGCTTCTTCTAATTCTTTCAGTTTGAAAGGCCTGTCCATGTAATCAGGTTGGTCTTGGTCATCCTGATGATTCTTCATGTCATCACGGACTTGTTGTTGTCTGTCCTCTGTCACAGAGATGTTGCTGGTCTGCTCATAGCTGTCTGTGAAGCAGTTCGCTGCCTCTCTCCCTGTCACAATCTCCTGATCTTTTTGGAGCGTGACAGGCACTGACCTTGTCTCTTCATTATTCATGGCTTTGGTCAGTTTCCAATGTTTGTTGCCATCTCTGTCAAGGTTCAGCTTTTCTGTTTTCTCCATCCAGCTTGTTCTTACAGCTTGGATGTAGGCCTTTCTGTATTTGGCAGTGCAGGCTTTGAGAGTGATGTTGTTTTCTTGTGTTGGGTTGTTTTCCACCTCCTCTCTAGTCCTTGTCACTTCATCTTCAAGCTCCTGCAGCTCTTGTGTCCAATATGGCCTGTAGTTCTTGCGAGCGCCACGTGGAATTGCCTCTGAGGCTGCTTTCAGGATGGCTTGGTTGAAGTTTTTGGTGGCTCTGTTGATGTTGTAATCGTCCACTTTGATGGTCTTACAATACTCGTCAGAGAGGCCCGCGAACATCTCCCAATCCGCCTTCTTGTAATTCCATCTGGGAAAGGACTTGGCATTGCTTGGTGTGTACTGCAAATTGATGGCCAGTAGTACTGGTCTGTGGTCGCTGCCTGCCAACTGGCTCTGTACCTTCCTGCTGGTTTTTTGGGCAAGGTCGTCAGTGGCAAAGGCAAGATCTGGGGTGGTCGTGGTGAGCCATCGGCGAGATAAGAAGGTTGGTGGGTCTTCTGGATCATTCAGCAGAAGCAGGTTGCTCTCTGTCTGCCAGTCCTCCACTTCGTCTCCTCTTCGGTCATTCTCACTGTAACCCCAACAGGTTGAGTGGCTGTTAAAGTCACCTACTACTATGCAGTTCTCTGATGGTATGTCCATTTTCTGTAGAGAGAGCTCTTTGTCTTGTGGGCAGTACACGTTGAAGATGGTGATGACAGTCTTGTCCACTGTGATCTTGATTCCGTGGATTTCAGCTTCCTGATTTGTGTTCACTGTAAATTCCGAGGCTGGAATACTGTTCTTGACGAGTATCTGCACTCCTCCTTTCGGTCTTCCTTTTCTGTCCATCTTGAAGGATTGGTAACCTCTGACTCTGAACCTGTGGTTGGGTTTCAGGTGTGTCTCTTGGATACAGGCCACATCAATGTTTTCTGTGTACATTCTCTCAGTAAGTGGGATCTTTTTGTGGTAGATGCCCTCTGCATTCCACTGGAGAATGTTGAGTGGTCCAGGGGTTTCTCCGGGGTCAGACGTTTTTCGGCCAGTAGCATTTTCCCTCCGCCTCCGATGACTGGCTCCTCTCACCGGGACGGGGTGACCACCAGTCGCATGGGGTGGGCCCTTTTGAGGCACAGGGCCCGGCACTCTACTAGCCCGGCGGGACTCTAGTAGAGCACCATATCGAAAATCTATGAGGTTGTCCATCCATGACGTAGATGCGTTGTACTGCCGTTACGCGCCAAGGGTCCAGTACATCCGTCTTCGGCGTTGGTTTTCTTGTCCGAGTTTCCCTTTCGTAGGCGACTTACTGACCAAGGCTAATGAGCATCCCCTACCCTGGTTTGTTTCTCCGAGGTTTTCCTTCCCCGGGGCTAGAGGTTTTTATGCGCCTCTTACTCGCATGATGAACCCGTCACAGGACACATGGGGAATTTGATATGGTGTAACAGTGCCACCTGTTACCCCGCCCCGTCCTGGTAGGAACATCGCCAGTTGGTCCGGGACTGCTTATTCGACCAGGCAAGCCTGACTTATATCGCAGCTAACCCTCATATCTGGGAGCCGACCCCCTATCCGCCACCCGGGGACCCGCCGGGTTGGGGATAGTCGCCCCGCCCGAGGAAAGAGAGTAAATTAAAATCCCAGATATATACAAAGCACAGAAATTTAGAAAACACAGATGGAACAAAGCTTATCATATAGTGTTAATGATGAAAGTGTTGGTATTAATATTAAAGATCATAAGAACAAAATAGCAAAAGTGATAGTGACAATAATAATAACAAAACAATGATAACGACAGAATTAAGAAGAAGAAAACAACAACCACAGCAGCAACAACGACCATAACAACAACTTCAACAACAACAACAACAACAACAACAATAATAATAATAATGATAATAACGATAATAATGATAATGATTATGATAATAATAATGATAATAATGGTGGCGATGATGATGATGATGATGATAACGCACACACACACACACACACACACACACACACCACACACACACACACGCACACACACACACACACACACACACACACACACACAGAAGATCTTTAACAAATTGGGCAGTGAAGTCCATCAAAACAAAGATATAGAGGGAACAGACTCTGCATCTTCTTCACTTTCACTGGCCGGTAATTCCATCGCACACATGAAAGGCATACGTCACTTCCTCTACACCTGATAGCTCTGTGTCTGCCTCCTGCACCCAGGATGGTTCTGTCTGTTTCCTGCAGACCATAATGTCAGACTCTTAAGGTTTTAAGCACACGAACTGTAATTCCCCCCCCCCTCCCCACCTCCACCCCATTCCACCCACCCCCATCCCTCGCGGGCAAAGTCTACATGCAAGCACTAAACGACCTCGCTGAAGCTGAACAACGGACAAAAAATACTGTGATTTACGTTAACATGCTGAGGTACTTGCTTACGTCAGCAAGCGGGTCTGTGACAAAAGGCGAACAGAAGGAAGCCAAGGCGAAATACCAATCTTCTTTCTCCCCCCCCCCCCCCCCACCTCCCTCCCCTTCTGTATCTCTGATCAAAGGCGGGAATGAAGCCATCACTGGTCTGAAGAGAGAGAGGTTGTATAGTCTTCAGGATTGTCAGAGGAAATGGGTCGTTTTGTGGATCTTTCTTCCTCCAAGTTTTTGTTGGCTTTTTTTTAAATTTAAAAAGGCAGCAGATGTATGAGAAAAGATGAGTCATTTTTGATGATGGAGGCCTACAGATTGGTCAAGCAAAAAAAAAAAAAAAAAACCAAAAAAAAAAAAAAAAAGAAAAATGGAGATGAACTGGGCATGCGCGTCGCGTCATGTGGATGATACGATAGCTGACCCATAGAGGTCACACACAACACGGCTGCAAGTGAGTGAAGAGGAAAACTGCATGGTGGTGTTCTTCCTGTGTTAGTCAATCAGTACCAGGCATCACACACATGCGCGCGCACTCTCGTGCCTGCGTGTTTACGCACTAATGCATCTACGCATTTTTTCCTACACACACACACACACACACACACACACACACACACACACACACACAGATTGACCACACACACACACACACACACACACACACACACACACACACACACACACACACGCTTGTGTGGGCGTGTACAGAGAGAGAGAGAGAGAGAGAGAGAGAGAGAGAGAGATCGGATACTTACGCTTAGGTGCACTTAATCATCTCGAACACTCCACCAGGGCAGCGGACAGTCAGGTGGTACAATAATGGGTACACAATCTACGTATGATAAACTCTCAAAGACGGACTACGCGATGCGTTTCGCTCCAGCAGTCTCCCTCTGGCTCAATTAAACGAGAGAGCGTACCAAACGGCCATCTTTAAACCTATTGACTTCCAGGTCAAAAGTTCGCCCGCAAACCACCCAGGCATACTTGACTACCACGAGGACTCATACTAAAAGCTAAGACGTTGAACTGCCCCTCCGGGTATATGATGGTTATCGTTGGTCATTTGCCGAACATTTCGAAAGGTTGGCCTTTGTGCGCTCACTTGAATCGGACTTCTGGATTGTAGGAAAATATGGGGGGTTTGAAATGTCTGGGAATCTCAAAGCAACGTCAGCGCTGGAACAGTTCACGAGTTAAGTGGATGATGAAGGTGGTGGTGATGAATACGGCGATAATTTAACCATGTTTATGATTTTACTCTCTTCGTACTTTTCTTTCTTTTTTTCTCTTTGTTTCTTTTTTCTCTCTTAGTTTATTTTTCTTCTGTTGTCTTGCCGCCGCTGTTCGGATCCATCCATTCAAGCACTTTAGCATACTCATCTCAGGGTAGTAGCCGACGGAAGGCCGGAAAACCAACAATAAAGTTCACGATGGGTCTCGAATCCACGATCTCCTAAACCTCCCAGACCTCAAGTCGGTGGCGATGTTTACTGCTTCATCGCCACTGGTATGCTTGTGATCTTCTTCAGAAAGATGAACGAGTATTCAAGGTGAAAGAGGACATTTGGCGCTGAAGTCTGCTACGTAGTTCGTTGACTGAAGCAGAGGAAGGCACGAGAAGCGCTCAGGGGTGACCAACCGTGTTTTGAATCAGACGGCTCTGAAGCAGAGGAAGGCACGAGAAGCGCTCAGGGGTGACCAACCGTGTTTTGAATCAGACGGCTCTTAGGGCTACTTTCCATTTCAGAATATTCAGTGATCATACACACACACACACACACACACACACACACACACACACACACACACACACACACACACACACACACACAGAGTATATAATTTATATATATATATGATATATATTTTACTTCTTTGTACACACACACACACAACACACACACACACACACACACACACATACATATATATATATATATATAT
>CM065720.1:68279732-68284732 GCA_033310375.1 Conus canariensis | reverse complement strand
CTTGTGTCTTGTCTGCATTGAAGGAAGGTCGAGCAGGTATCGCATAGTTTGAACTGGTGTGTCCTTTGTGGTTCCCAGGATCAATCTCATTGCTTCATTTTGAATTCTTTCTAATTTGAGAAGGCAATACATCAATAAGCAGCAGTAATTACGAAGGGACGGACGGACAGCCGCACAGACAGACAGACGGTGAGACACACACACACACACACACACACACACACACACACACACACACACACACACACACACACACACACACACACACGCACGCACGCACGCACGCACGCACGCACGCACACACACTAATGCTGCTAGTGTGAACTGTTCAAGCCCAGTGGACAAAGTGCTTTCAGTGTACTGATCCAGAATGCCTGTCGATGTACACTCTTTTGTTTTGTGTCAGAATCCACTTTCAGGATGGATAAACATTTAAAGTTGGACAGCGAGTGTTGTGGACTGTTGAAAACGTAATGTGTGTGCCCGTAGTTTTGTTTATATTTGATGTGTGTCAGTAGAACCGTGATTTGGAGCTTGCGTGTTTTTTTCCAGCATATTGGGAGTCAGTGCATAATTATATCCTAGTACAAAAGGTAGATTATGTCAGTTGTCTGGCACGCCATTTTGTTGCGGAGCTTGTTCACGTCTCCTGTTTAGGACGACTTGAACGATGTGGCTTCCAAAGGTAGAGCTGACGCACGACACACTTCTTTCCCAAATTCGGCAGATCCAGGACGGTCAAAGAGAGTAGGCAGTGAAGTAGGCATGTGCAAAGTCTTTGAAGAGAGGCAGTACCTTTCTGCCACCAAAGGAATCTGAGGAATTGCCTTCTTCATCCTGCTGTTGTTGGTAACCACGGACTGGTTGTCTCTCGTGTCCAGGACTTCACTGATGGGTGGGTGGAGTTGCGTGTCACGATCAGAAATGGGCAAGATTCGTACAGCTGCGCTGGTATGCAGTGTGCAGTCTATTGTCAGGAAAATCCTCTGACTTTTTCTGCCTCTGGATAATGCTGTCCTTGTGGCCATGGGTCCCAAGAAATGTTTGGTCTGTTCTCAGACTCTTTCTTCAATCACGGCTTCACATGAGCTCAGTCTTCTGTGTCTTAGGAACTGGTGTTATGGAACGCTTCTGAGGACTAAAGCAGGATGACAATATGATGATATGACTAAGGAATCAGATTACGATGTACATCGGCGATTTTTGTACACACACACACACACACACACACACACACACACACACACACACACACACACACACACACATACAGAGAGAGGAGAGAGAGAGAGAGAGAGAGAGAGAGAGAGAGAGAGAGAGAGAGAGAGAGTTGGATTAAGTAAACGTTACGTTGGGAACGAAAAAGAAGATCTCGGGAACATAGCTGGTCTAATTCAAGTCACGTTGTAAACACGCGTCAAAATGTTCCTGTAAGTAATACTAAACGTGAAGGTCATGAGGCTATAACCTCCATATAAAATGCAAATGAGGAGATTGACACTTACCGTGATCATGGATTGTCGAAAACATCCTTTGACAGGGGCGATCACGCATTTTTTTGCCCATACCATAAATACTTTCCTTCACATGGCAGTACTTTCAAAGGGAACAGACAGAAGATCGCGAGAAAGGGAGATAACTCTGCCCCCTCAATGTCTACCTCGTAAATATGAAAGGCAATAGATTCGTAGTAAAGCAGAAACATGTGTTGTCAGCGTCCTCACAATCTGCTCAAGAGTTCGCTTTGACGGCTGAGGCTCACAATTATGCGGAACTTTGAAGGAAACCGGTGTAAAAAAATGGGACAGTGACTAAATTGGCCGGAAAACTGGAGGAAAAGAAAAATGTCGGGTTCGTCACAAGTTCGGAGGTGAAGGCAAGGTATGACTTTGCAGTGTATGGCCATAAAAAAGCATGTTATTTTGTCCCTTGAAATGGTCTTATAAAGTTAATCCTCCCGCCCTCTCCCTTTCTTCACTTCCTCCCTGCCCCACCCCATCCCATCCCATCTCTTCAACACCCCCCCCCCCCCCCAACAGCCCCGTGTTGTCCTGGTAGTGTTTATAGTGTTGTCCGTAGTGCGTCTTTCATCGCATCAAAAGCAAGACTTCCCAGAGCATGATGAGCTGAACACAGGAGGTAACGTTTGGCTTCCATGGCGGGAATGCTCAAGATCAAAAGGCACCTCCAGACTTAAATGAATGTTCAGTGTTCGTATCTTTCTTTTGCTATTATTGCTGTATCTTCGCAAGAGGTACATGGGCGAGTTTCTGGCCTGAAATAGACCTTTGCTTTTTTTTTTTTTTTTTTTTTTTTTTTTTGTTCACACGTACACAGAAAAAAAATTGTTAATAAAAATTTGGATTCTAAACAATCATGATTACATACGTTTGTAGCCAGGCAGACAGAGGCGATAGTATAATGTTTAAATATGTAAATATGAATAAATAAGGACATAGAATGTTAATGAAAACTTGAAAACAAATGGACAAACGAACTCGGTACATAGCACCAATGAGGAAGCTAGTAGGAGCCTCCGTGATCCGATTGAAAAACCGTTTTTAAGACAGTCAAATTGAGATGTATCCTGAACCTAGACAAAAGTGGATATTCTTTATATGTGCCAATCAACGGTTGATAATAAGCCCGTTTAGCTGAGAAAGTAGCGCGTTCTATGTTTACTGATGCTATGCGCTTCTGAATTCTGCCTCCTATTTATCGGAAGTTCCAGAAATGCTGCATTATGCGACGGAGAAGCATTTTTCATTTTACCTCGGTAGGAGCCTATAATAAACTCTAGAAAGGACACATACCAAATAAAAAACGATCGTCTATTTCAAAATTATTTGAATACTAAAAAAAACAGATTTTATTTTGTTCTGAGTTGTAGATATTGTTACAGTTTCTGATCATATAAATTTTCTAGAACATCATTGCATTGCCAAAATAAATGAACGCGGAAAAGCTTTTTTTTCTCAACAAAAATTCTTACATTTTCTAGTATCGTACTTTTTGTAAAATGTCGGCGATCTCTTGTGTTTAGTCATTTTCAAACAGCGAATTTTTGTTCGCAGAAAATAAATTACAAAATGAGAACACAGATCTTGGATACAAATATTTATGAGGTAACTTTATTTTGCGGTTATCAGAATATTTAGGATACCCTGTAGTAAAAATAAAACTCACCTCCAATGGTGTTCATGCCTTTTTAATTTTTTTTTCCAATGCGGAGTTCGCGTGGAACAGCATAAATTCTCCCTGTCTCAAATGATAGTTAATGATTGTTACATCTGAACTTAAATAATTAAGTCACGATGGCAGAAGATGTCTGACCAACATATTTCCTTTCCGTTGTTAAAAAAAAAAGTATATTTTTACTATTTTGCTGAATTTTTTTCCTCCATAATTTCTAAGCATAATTCCTCCAAGAATGAGTAGCATGTCAACATAAATAATTTTTGTTAAAGAAACTTCCGAAATTTCCACAAGGAATCAAATCTGGTTTTAACAAAAAGTAAATTAATGGATGTTGTGATCCACTTTGATATATATATATATATATATATATATATATATATATAAACCCCTTGTATATGTGCTTAAATACATCGGACTACAGACGTTTCTATCGAAATTTTATTTGGATCACAAGACCAATCCAAAATCGGAATTCTCTTGGTTTCCAATAAGGACTGACAGCGGGAAAATTTATAAAAAGCTCATGCCTGTCATAATCGAGGAAGGCCTAAACATGTTTGACCTGAAGCATGCCGTGTTTGTCTGTTAGAAACGTTCGCAGGGGAAAGAATGGCGCAGTGCGAGAAAGAAAAGTGAATATACAATCTTTTATAAACGGCTCTTTGAGACCATTATTGTCCGCTTTGAAATCACAATTCTTTCTTTTTAACCTTTCCAAAGATCTCTTCCTCTGCGGAGTTAAACTCATAAATGGGGCATAATTTTCATGTTGACCCACCTTGAAATCAGATGCAGATGTAGCACAGGCGACAAAACAGTGGTATTCCCACGATTGAGTGAACAAAAACCGAATCAATGACACCCCAAAGAAGCCAGTGAAGAGTTTAAAAGCAAAATGCTCTTTATGGAAATAAGTTGCTATTTTTTTAATCATTATGTAAAGAATGATAGATAATCTTTGACCGTATGAATCACGACCCAGTCAACAATACGAGGGAGATCAACAAATGTCAACAGTCAGAGTAGTCAGCCCAACTGTTTAATAACCCAAGCAAAGTCGATCACATAAAAGCTGACAACAGCTAAGGAGAGTGTAAAATACCCTTTTTCTGCATCCCTTATGAGATGCAATTCACATTCATTGACCAAATAACAGCATGTTGAATAGATAAGTGGTTGGGGAAAACAAGTGCAAGCTACCAATTCCTCCCTCAGAGCTCACTCACGCCGGTTCCGCGACTAAGCAATTATTGTCGTCAGTAGGGGGCTTAGTAGGTGGTGTCCTGCGTATGTTAGATCAGAACAGGCGCCACTAAACACCACCGAAGTGACTCGGCAGCAGTGCAGTGTCTCCTCCGGTGGGTTGCCTCTTGACGACTTGACATTGACTGCTCGCTGTGGATTGCCGGTGCCGGGGCTGCGGCAGGGCTGACCGGGCTGTGGCTGTGGACAGGATGTCGGAATGAGCGGCGTGTGTGCACTGCCTCTGAGGTGGCGCAGAGGTTGGGACAGCAAAAAAAAACAACAACAAAAAAAACAAACAAACAATTCCTCCCTCATTTAAAAAAAAACAAAACAAAAAAACGCGACTTCGCAAATATTAAAAATGAAACGAAAAAAGAAAGTTGTGAGAGATCACATTATTGGCTTTCATGCCTGGGTTTCTAGGCCATGTGATTCCCACGGCGACCCCTAGGTCGGTCGGCTACTCATGCAGTAAATGCAGTCTAGATATTTTTTTTTCATAAGCCAGGATTTTTCGGTCAATTACACTGAAACGTCAGACGGCAGGGGGCTAGTAA
>CM065720.1:68259732-68274732 GCA_033310375.1 Conus canariensis | reverse complement strand
GCATACATACATACATAGAGAGACTATGGAATACAACCACAGTTTTTAACTTTAGTAGAGAAATGTCGCTGAGCTACTGTAGACTGCGGCTGTGCTCAACTGCATTTTGCTTTCAACATTCAACGGTAAGTAACTTTTGTCTACAACCTCCGGAGAAGGGCGTCGTTTAGCTCCCTTGAGCTGTGACGGTGAGCGGAGAAAGATGACCCAACAGCATTTATCACCAGGTATCTTCCTGTAATCCCTATTAGCACATCTGTCAAAACTAGAGGGCGTCGTAAAGAGAAGTATGAATAGATGACCCTTGTGATCTTCAAAAAAAGTATGTATGTATGTGTGTGTATGTATGTGTGTGTGGATTTCGCTGCGAGTGTGGCATCGCAGCAGACGCCAGGGGAGAGGTGGTAGCTCTCCTTTGAGGGAAACTGATGTGACAGATCATTGTCAGGCGGCGCAGTCAACCTTCCAGCCATGTGGGTGACGACGGGTCTAGTCTGTGTCGCTGGGGGACGGCTCCTGGAGTTGTGGGGCGATCAGCGAAGGAGCGCTGCCTGACTGCGACTACCGTGGCCTGGGTAACCATGTTCTGAGTGGTGGCAGACATGGTGGGCACTCCTTATGGGGTTGGGCTGAAAAATTGCCCTCTCGGCCGCAGTCTGCGAGTACCTGCCGAATAGTAGGGACTCATGCAGCGCTCAGCGACTTTTGTCCTGCTTCCTCCTTGAGGCGGCCTCACGCGGCACAGGACCATCGCCACCCGAGCATGAAGAAGGCCGCCCGGTGGCCCTGAAGACAGCCTGATGTTTTTGGGAAAGAAGGCAACACACACCGAAGCCATTGTCGGTCGACCAACAACCAAAACCGAACCAACGTTCAAGAAGAACACATACACCGACGACCATCGTCGGTCGACCAAGAAACCAAAACTGAACCAACGTTCAAGAGGGGAACACGAGCTCTGAGAGAGAGAAATGCGACGACCCCCACTGCAACTCACCCACTACTGCCGGCGACAGCAGTTGCCACAATGACGCAGACCTACGTCTGCAGTATAATTGTCCTTAAGGGCCTCAGGTCGATATGACGTTAATCTCACCCTTAATGTAAATGCATGTGTGTGTGTGTGTGTGTGTGTGTGTGTGTGTGTGTGTGTGTGTGTGCATGTTTGTATATCTGCATATTTGTCTATGTGTTTGTCTAATCATGCATTTGTCTGTCTGTCTGCCTATCTGTTTGTCTGCCTGTCTATCTATCTGTCTGTCTTTCTGTCTATCTGTCCATCTAACTCGACAGCCTCAGGAAGACGACATTATTAAAATGTAGAAATGGTCAGTCCTTTCCTCCATTTGCCTTTCTCTAGTTCTCTATAAACAATCACACTTCCCTGCTAGTACAGACTTTGCTCACCCCCCTCCCCTTTCTTTCCCTTCTCTTTCCACACCCCCTCCACTTCCTCCCTCCTATTCCCATCGAAAGTTTTCATTCCTGTCCTTCTTTCTTTTTTCCTGTTTTTCCATTTCTTTCCCGTTTTGTTTGTTTGTTTTTGCTGTCTCGTTGTCCGTGCTCTCTCAATAGCACTGCGCCCACGTCAGTCATCCTGGCTGTCGTCCACAGCCGCATCCTGACATGTCTCGACACAGCCCCTGCACCGGCAATCCACACGGAGCAGTCAATGACAACTCGTCATAATACAACACACAGGAAAAGACACTGCACTACCACCGAGCCACTGCGGTAATGTTTAGTGGTAGCTGTTCTGTTCTAACAGACGTAGGACACCACCTACCATGCCCCCCTCCCCACCCTCTCTTCTCTCTCTCTCTCTCTCTCTCTCTCTCTCTCTCTCTCTCTCTCTCTCTCTCTTCCTACTGACTACAGTAATTGCTTACTTGCGGAGCCAGCATTGAGCTCTCCCTCCGGAGAGTGCCACCACGCCCTTCCAACGACAGTCCTCATGAATGATGACGATGCAAGCTTTGAATTGTTCTGTGTAATGTGCTTTACTATGTAATGCATAGTGTTATGCATTGGAATTATATAAGGATGTAATATAAATGTTGATGCAGGCATGCATTTGAAAGTCGTGTTATTTCTTTCATGATCGATGGGACGTACTAATTTTTTTAACTACAATTATTCAAGATGCTAAGAGAAAGTAATTGTAAAATGGCGTTTCTCATGGATCTTAGGACTCTCAGAAACTGTCCAGTCATCTGTTATGAATGAGCTCAAGATGGATAAACATTTTACCTGTCGTTTTCGAGTTGTTGTTTTTTTCACTTTCACTGGAGAGTCCCGTATATAACTACTCATTTCTTCATTCATAGATTTGATTTCATGATATTGACAGACCCCATGAACCTGCTTCAAAAAGTGGAAAGTGAAATGAGAACCCTGAATAGCCTGAAGTCATGTGCAGCCTTCTACGAGAGAGACGCATATGTATCAACAGCTCAAGACATGTAGGCGTGAAAGGAAATGAGGAAGCAGACACACTGGCAGGCAAGGCAACGATGAGGATTGGACTACAGCTTGTCCGATCTGATGTGATAACATTTCTAAAGAATCACCTCAACAAACAAGACTACACTCACTATGCCATGGACCATCTTTCAGAGCTCAACATCAAGAGAGGAACTGGCGTACATCCAGACTGAAAGGAAGAGCAAGAAACATCACCAACCAAACAAACACTGGAATAATGTCAACGCCAACATTGCGAAGACCCAGAGAATGGGGCAGACTCACGCTGGGTCTTTCCAACGGCACACACAAATGACCAAACACACGTCAACTGAGACAGGACTTTGAGTTTCTCAGGGCCCCCAGTTTTACTAGAAATATATTATGTGCATTGGTAATTGTTCATCAATGAAGCGATGCAAGTTTGTCAAGTGGAAAGCCCATGGATGTGAGTGTGCATGCATTGAAGTGTATGTGTGTGCGGGAAGGGGTGGGGGTGTTGTGTGTGCATGTGTGTGTGTGCGTGCGTGCGTGCGTGCGTGTCTGTCTGTCTTGTCTGTCTGTCCGTCCGTCCGTCCGTCCGTCCATGGTCAAATGTGTTCCACTCGCTCCAGACAAAACTACCGGGCCGATCTTTCTGAAAATTTGTAGGTATGTTCATTATGGGTCAAGAATGGTGCCCGATGTGTTATTTTACCGTTATAGCCGTTACTATGGCCATAACGGCCCATAACGGTTTTCCTTCTTCATGGAATATCTCAGAAAGTACTTGGCCGATCTCTTTGAAAATTTGTAGGCGTGTTCATTATCCATTCATTCATTATTTATAATGAACACATTACATAGCTAACCAAGTTTCTTGTTAAAAAAAAGTACGTAGACGGACAGTCATGGGGAACAGGGCTGTGTGTCCTAATTAGTCCTGGGAGAACTGTTTAACCCAGTTAATTAGTCCTGACTTTGATCTGGGTAGCCTGTGCTAGCAGAAAGAAGTATTTGCCGTGGTTTCTCACTGCTTCTCACTGGACTTCGGACTTGTTACGCTAGCTGTGATAGTTTGTTAGGGGCCTTCAAGACCAACCTTTTCGCACTATTATTACTATAATTATGACTATTATTGTTGTTATTGTGATCATCAATATTATTATCATTATTATTGTTATCATTATTATCATCATCATCGTTATCATTATTATCATATTGTTATTGTTACATATATGATTATGATTATCATTATCATTATTATGATGATGATTATCATTATTATCATAATTATTATTATTATCATTATTGCTACTATTATTATCATTAATATGTTGTTATTGTGTTAACCCGCATTGTCTCCCTCCCAACAGCCTCGTTTCCAGTCCACATCCTCTTTGCGCCCAGTTTGAGAAGAAAAGTGGCGATCTGTTCGTCCTTCGTTTTCGTTGTCTTAAATAGTGTTTGTTTTGCCTGAAGAAGACCAGAGAGGTCATTGTTTTGTAATTTGTTTGTTCATCCGTTGGGCGGCACAGTCATTCTCTTCTCTCTCTCTCTCTCTCTCTCTCTCTCTCTCTCTCTCTCTCTCTCTCTCTCTCTCTGATTATGCAGAAAACTAGCCTTGGATACCGCACGGTGAATGCACAGTTGGCGTGCAAGCTCATGAAAAAATCACCTGCTCCACGGCCCCTTTTTGGACGTCGGTCTGTCTCTCCCCCAACTACGTAGCACAGCCCTGAAAAGACTGCCATTGAAAACACAGTGCAAATAAACTATAGAAACTTTCAACCAGGCAAGGAAAACATCTCATAATAAAAGAAATCCCCCTGTATGACAATGATATGTGTGCTGGTACTCAGGCATGCATGTAATTGTGTGCCATCAACTACAAATACTCACAAACCGAGCAGCACAGAAAAGCCAACCAACCAAACAAACAAACCCACATGCATGCGTAGAACAGAGATTGAGAGCGAAGGGCAGGTAGGAGGGAGTGAGAGAGAGGGAACGATGAACGAACAAACTTGATTCCTATCAAGCTGTTCAGCCAATTAGCGAATCGGCGCAATGTGTAGTGAAAAACGCAAGTGTGAGTGTGTGTGTGTGTGTGTGTGTGTGTGTGTGTGTGTGTGTGTGTGTGTGTGTGTGTGTACGTGCGCGCGCGCGCGTGCTTGTGTGTGTGTGTGTGTGTGTGTGTGTGTGTGTGTGTGTGTGTGTGTGTGTGAAAGAGACTCTCAGTGTGTGTGTGTGTATGTGTGTGTGTGTGTGTGTGTGTGTGTGTGTGTGTGTGTGTGTGTGTGTGTGTGTGTGTGTGTGAGGCAGGAGGGAAGCAGGGATTGAGAGTAATTGGAGAATCTGTGCGCGCATGTGCTTGTGAGTGCGCGCGCGTGTGTGCGCGCGCGTGTGCGTGTGTGTGTGTGTGTGTGTGTGTGTGTGTGTGTGTGTGTATGACAAATGTTTAAATGAGCCAGGCCTTCTGCCCATGTCAAGGGGAAGGGGTACAAAGGAAAATCTTGTCAGGATACTACCACTGAAAATGTATATGAATGAATACTTACCTGAAGACGAAATTGCAAGATTACGGATTTTAAATGGATCAATTATATATGCTGCTAGTCTGCACATGCATTTAGTGTCACACATCAATAACGATAACCTGAAAGTAGAAGGGTGGTTATAATGACATACGCATATAAAATGAAGTTCACTTTCTGGGATACCCTCACAAAAAGGGAAGTTAGGGGATATGTTATTAGAATATCGGTACCGGTGCGTATGTAATGCTGAAACAACTAATCTAAATCTGATTAAAGTCTTTTTCAATACACACTGTTTTTAGGTCGAAGAAGTTTTGAGATGTACCAAAAGATAATTTTAAAGATGCATAAAATATAAACCGAATTGTATTTCTCAATTGAGCCTCTCATCCTGGTAAGAAACAATCGATTAACCTTCGCTTGAATTCTCTGAGAAAAACATAAATATTTTGAACAACTTGGTGTTCCCACACATGTGCAAACCCATACTTGTATAAAGTAAAGCATACGGCAGAAACCCAATTGTTCTGATTTTTATAATGGAGAGCTAACAACAATTCATAAGATTTTAAAGGTAGACGATCATCAGACATTCTCAAAAGTTTCAAACAATATTTAACACATCTTGTATATGTATGAACATAAAGAGGATATCTACCACATTCACAATAGACGAGGACATTAGGTGTCTTAACGCTAACATTTAACAATCTTTGCAACGCAAACAGATGTACTTTTTCAATCAAATTCTGGTCTGCAATCAATCCGCGAACTTCTGAGCCGTATGTTAGCATTGGTAGGATTTGACAATCAAATAATTTAAAGAACACTTTCGGACGCTTTTCACCGAGGGACCACAAGTTTTAAGATACATACAACTCCTCTCTTTGCTTTCGATGCTCTATCTTCCATAGTGTAGGAAAAGGAGAGGGAAGAAGAAAAAAATGATCCCAAGGTATTTTTACTGATTAACCACTTCTAGCTTAGCGCTGCCAAAGAACCATTTTTCTCTCGCTGCAATGTAACTGCCTTTGCGAAAGACGACCATTTAAGTTCTATCTAAATTAATTGTCAAACTCATTCTATGCGAGGCATCCCTCAAAATATTCAGCTGTCGTTGCAGACCAATAACTGAGAAAGAAAGCAACAGAACATCATCAGCAAAAAGTAGTATCAAAATTTTAAGTAAATCTGGGGATAGCTTTACGCCGTGTTTAAAATTACGGATTACGTCAATTGCAAGTTCATTAATGAATAGTGAGAATAAAACTGGACACCAAATGTCTCCTTGTCTCAAGCCCCGAGGACAGTAGAATGGTTCGGTACACTGGTTGTTCACTTTTACACTAACTTTCATATTTCATACATGCCTTTGACAGCTTTGTACATTTTACCCCTAATTCCTTTCTTCTTTAATATCATCCAAACATACTGCCCATTAACTAAGTTGAAGGCCTTTTTAAAATCAATAAACGCAACGTATAGCTTGCTCCAGCTGAGTAGCTGCTTTTGAACTAGTGCTAGAAGAGTAAAAATGTGATCAATTACACTATGATTTCGTCTAAAACCAGCTTGAGATGAATCAGTTAAATCATTATTTTCAACCCATTCGGTAAGTCTTTTATCAAGAATATAACTGTACAACCCAACTCCAATATCTAGCAAGGAAATACTCATGTAACTGTCAGGACAATCAACATCACCCTTTCTATACACAGGTAGAATGATAGACTGAGACTAACGTTTTGGAAAGCTACCAAAATCAAACAGTTTATTGAAGTATTGAGTTAAAAATAAAATAACATCTTGAGATGAGTTTTCATCAAATTCGCCACATAATCCATCAGAACCGGATGCTTTACCACATTTCAACGCTTTTACAGCATCCTCAATTTCCCATTGCTCTATTTCTCTGTCTAGTGGAACACAGTCCAAGTTTATGTCTACAGGCAAGTTAGTTTCTAAAGTATCTTCAAAATCTGTTTAATCAGTATCGTTTTCCGCCTTCAGTCACTCCGTTTTGAAACTCATCTTGAAACGATCAAACCATTCACCAGAAGTGATCGAATTTAATATCACTTAAAATATCTCGGATGTAAGAAACTCGGCTGTAAGAAAATTCGCTTGTAAGAAACAGGTTTAGCTGACCCTGGCGAAACTTTACCTCGGATGTAAAAAAGTCTCGGCTGTCTGTCGATTTTCACGGTGGGCCTACACATACATACATACATACATATATATATATATATATATATATATATATATATATATATATATAAACAGCAACAACAATTCCACGATGCAGGTCACAGGAATTGGCGGAACAGGATGTGGGCCCTTTGATGTCGCCTAAGAGATGGGATATCCGGATGTAAGCTAGACAAAACGCAGGCGCTTGATTACGAGAGGTGTTGGAACTCACCCCCCCCCCCTCCACCCCCCACCCCTGTTTCTCTCTTCACACCAGTGCATGTTCAATGCAAGGCAAGGCTTTGTACAATGTAAAGTGAAGATGGCTGACAAACACAAAAGACAAGCAATTTCGCTGAAATGAAAAATCGAAACTTTGGATGCTTTGGAGAGAAACCCGAAAAAGAAAAAGACGTTGATTGCTGAAGAATTTCAGATTCCTCTTGCTACTCTGTGCAACATTGTAAAACAAAGGGACAAATACAAAAATCAGTTCTTGGGCAGTACAACTGACCCGCAGCTACAGCAAAAGAATAGGAAGGCGAAACATGAGGACATTGACAATCAACTTCTGCAATGGTTTGTCCAAGCGAGGTATGTTATGTTACTATCTCACCCCCCCCCCCCCCGCCATCTCTCTCTCTCTCTCTCTCTCTCTCTCACACACACACACACACACACACACACACACACACACACACACAACACTCTTTCTCCCCCTCTCTACATCACTCCCTCCCTTCCTACCCCTCCCCCCCTCTCTCTCTCTCTATCTCATACACACACACTCTTTCCCCCCCCCCCCTCTCTCTCTCTGTCTTTGTTTCTCGTGCATGTGCACGTATGTGAGAAGTTTGATAAATAATCAAGGAATCACGTGCTATGTTCGTATTCATTCGTTCATTTCACATTTGACGAGCATCAATATGTAATAGCCTACAACTTTTGAGTACCTGTTAACAACAATTCAGAATATCGCTGAGCGCTGTTAAATACTGCTCGTAAATACTTGTGTGGGTGCGCGTGCGCGCGCGCACACACACACACACACACACACTCTCTTCTCTCTCTCTCTCTCTCTCTCTCTCTCTCTCTCTCTCTCTCTCTTTCAAACTTTCAAGCTTTCATGTTCTGTTCCGATGACAAATTATAAAACAGTTCCTACCTGCATTTCAAGACGATTCTCTACACAAGGCTTGAAATAAATCTTTTGTAGTGTGTGATATAGTATTGTCTCTGATGCAATCGCCAGATACAACATATGGTAACATATTTATATGCATTCTTGTTAAAATTAAGAATATATACATGTACTTGCATATTTGTAAGCGCACACACACAGACAGACGACACACACACACACACACACACACACACACACACACACACCATCATGGATGTCCGTCGCAAAGCGACGATGACGTCAGTGGCGCCTTTGGTGAGGCCGCAACCCGAACTCCGATGCGCAGAACCGTCCACACACAGGGCAGGCTACGGCAGCTGCTGGGTTGACTCTTCTGTCCTTCCTGGCCTGACGTTTGGCGTCAAGTTGCTCCTGGCGACGCTTCTCGAAGGCCTTGACCCCTTTGGTTGTTGCCTGTCTCCAGGCAGTGCGGTTGGCAGCAATTACCTTCCCAGCCAATGACTGATGTTACACGCGCTCAAGGATTGCTTGAGTGAGTCTTTGTAGCGCTTGTCTGGCCTCCCTGTCTTCTTGTGCCATTGGCCAGTTCGGAGCAGAAGGGCTGCTTTGGAAGACGGCTGTCTTCCATTCTCATCACGTGGCCTGACCATCTCAACTGTGATTGTATGATCAGGACCTCGATGCCGGGCAGATCAGCACGTCGGAGGACTTCCTGGTTCGTGACGCGGTCTTCCCACTGTATGTCCAGGAGTCTGCGAAAGCAACGGAGATGGAACTGGTCCAGTTTCTGGAAGTGTTGGCGGTAGCATGTCCTGGCATGCCACACACACACACGCACACACGCACACACACACACACACACACACACACACACACACACACACGCGCGCGCGCGCGCGCGCGCATGAAGGATAGTTTACACTGTAACTGATGGCGGGGTTAAAGCTGCCCTTTGAAAAGCGTCATTGGACATTTTGATCAGATTACTTAATCTCTTTTTATTTCCACATGTATGTGTAGGTCGGAACACATCCCAGTCAGTGGTCCTGTCCTCAAAGTCAAAGCAGAGGAGTTGTCAGCCACTCTTCGACTACAAGAATGGAAATGTAGTGATGGTTGACTACACCGTTGGAAGAAAAGACATGATATTGTCTTCAGATCAGTGAGCGGCGAAAGAGTTGTGGACGAAGTCTTTACGGACAAGTGGATGGAGGATGTTCTCAGACCAATGCTGATGAACTTTGAGCCTAAGGATGTGTTCAATCTTGACAAAACAGCGCTGTTTTGGAGGCTCCTCCCCGACAAAACATTTTCGTTCAAGGGAGATCAGTGTCTCGGCGGAAAAAAGTCCAAGGATAGAATCACTGTCATGCTTTGTTGTAACATGGACGGTAGTGAAAAATTACCCCATCTGACAGTTGGCAAGTTCATGAAACCACGGTGTTTCAAGGAAGAGAAAAAGCTGCCAGTGGAATACCAGGCCAATCACAAGGCTTGGATGACTGGGGACATTTTCCAAACGTGGCTGCTCTCCTTTGACAGAATCATGCAAAGACAGAATCGGAAAGTTCTCCTAGTTCTGGACAATTGTGCGTCACACAAAATTCTCACAGGGTTAAGCGCAACGGAGGTCTTATTTCTTCCACCCAGTGCAACTTCCAAGCTGCAACCATGTGACGCTGGTGTCATATAGAACTTGAAAGTGAAATACAGAACGAGAAAGGTTCTCAAGCTGGTTGCTCACATCAACACTGGAGGCACAACAAAAGACTACCAGTTCAGCCTCTTGGATGCAGTATGTACCCTGCAACAGGCATGGGATGAGGTGACCTCAATGACAATCAGCAACTGCTTTCTCAAAGCGGGTTTCAGGCATGACAAAGACACAGAAGCTTGCGCAGAAGAACATGACCATAGTGACCATGAGACACAGGAACCCATTCTGAAGAGACTATTTGAGGAATACAACATTCCACCAAAAGAGTACTTCACTGTTGGTGACAGTGTTGCAACTATGGCGCCACGACTGTGCCAGCTGCATCAACATCAAATGCCCCAGAAACGTTCAGCACAGACGCCTCAGATGAAGATGACAACTGTGGAGAACAAGAAAAAAGAGTTTCCAGCAAAACTGCTTTGGAAGGTATTACAAAATCACGAACTTACTGTTTGCACTCAGACTGCAATGAAGCAGTCATGAAATCATTTGAAGCGTTAAAATATCATTTGGAAAAGCATGTAGCAAGTGCTAAAACTCAAACTAGAATCGATAATTTCTTCTTGAAAAGCAGCACACCTGAGAGTAGACATACAAAAGAGGAGACCAGAGCAGAAAGTAGACAGTGGAAAGGGAGGACAAAAGATGAGGAAGAACTGAAGAAAGGGGATGCAGGAAAACAAAATGGAGAAAGCAAAGGGCAGACAAGAGGAGGAGACGGGGAAAAGAAAGGGGAGACAAGAGCAGAGGATGGAGGAAAGAATGAGAAACAAAAAGAAGAGGATAGAGGTAAGAAAAGAACAGGAGACGATGATAGAGAAAAGAAAAGCGGGGAGGCAACTATGTCATATCCAGAGAAAAGCAAAGACAGTTGGAATACACAGAAGAATTGGAGACTAAAGTTTTAAGTTCAGATGATTTTGGAAACAGAGAATGGTGGAAATTAGTTAAATCTTTTCTTAAAAAGAAGGGTATGGACACTAACGAAATTCCACCAATCATGCATGATAATATCTTATATCACACAAGTAAAGAGAAAGCTGATATTTTCAATGACTTCTTCATTAGCCAGTCTACTATAGAGAATGAAGAAGATGAAGTGCCCGATATTCCATTCCTTGACCTTGAGCTTAACGAAATTACACTCGCTCCCTCTGAAGTTGAAAATGTCATTAGAAACCTTGACAAAAACAAAGCCGTAGGACCTGACCTAATTCACAACAAAATACTGTTGGCATCCCTTCCAGTTATTTTAGACCCTCTGACCTGTCTTTTCAATAGAACTTTAAATGAAGGCAAATTTCCAAAGATATGGAAAACTGCGCATGTAACTCCTTTACATAAAAAGGCTGCAAAAGAGAAGTGTGATAATTATCGACCGATTTCATTGCTTAGTTGCGTTGGTAAAGTCTTAGAGAGATGTATTCACAAACATGTATTTAAATTTTTATCATCTAATCAACTTATTTCATCTTCTCAGTCTGGATTTATCCCTAGAGACTCTACCGTCAATCAGCTGCTCTGTATATGTAATGATCTGTGTTCCTCTTTTGATAATGGTACAACAACGCAAGCCGTTTTCCTTGACATTTCCAAAGCTTTTGATCGTGTCAGCCACAAAGGTCTCCTGCATAAAATGAAAGCCATTGGCATACGAGGTAAATTACATGAATGGTTTACTGATTATTTATTAAATCGTACTCAAGCAGTTACCATAAAAGGCGAAAAATCTATATATAAGAGAATTCCTTCTGGTGTCCCACAAGGTTCAGTACTAGGCCCGCTCCTGTTTCTTATATATATCAATGATATTGTAAATGAAATCCAATCCAACATAAAACTTTTTGCTGATGACACGAGCATGTACTTATCACTCGATAATCCCAATCTCCGCACTGAAATACTTAATGCTGACTTGGAAAAGATAAACTCATGGGCTAAAACTTGGAAAGTAAAATTTAATGTCGAGAAAACAGAATTGTTGAATTTCACTCGCAATAGGAATGTGATATTGCCTCTTACATTTGGTTCTACAATTCTACAAGGTACTAACAAGCATAAACACCTAGGTATCATTCTTCAAGATGATTGCAAATGGGATGAGCACATAAAACATATAATGACCACTGTTACAATGTTAATTTCATGTCTAAAAAGCTATAAATATAAGTTAAGTAGAAAAGCTCTCGAAATCTTATACAAATCCTTTATATTGCCACACTTCGATTATGCCGACATTGTCTGGGATAATTGTACTGAGACGCAATCGCAGCATCTGGAAAATTTGCACCTGGAAGCTCTAAGAATCATTACAGGCACTGTTCGTGGAACAAACCATCAAAATTTATACAAAGAGTCTGGATTCTGCCCATTAAAGGAAAGAAGAAAACGGCATAAACTAATACAGAACTATAAAATGATTAATGGCCTAAGCCCCAATTATTTAGTACATCTTATTCCTTCTCTAGTCTCGGACAGGAACCCTCACCACAGGCGAAGGCCTCTAGAACGCACAGTAATGAAATGTAAGACAGAGCTATATAAAAAATCGTTCGTCCCATCCGCAACTCAATTATGGAATGCACTACCTGACTACATTAAAACTAGCAACTCCTTGAGCCAACTGAAACGATATCTGTCTATTGATGACGCTATAGTTCCACCATACTACTATTTTGGTAAAAGAAGAGAACAAGTAATTCACTGCCGGCTCCGTTCAGGTATGAGTGATCTAAAGAACGATATGGTTAACCGACATCTGGATAATAATCCTTCTTGTAGCTGTGGCAATGGGAGAGAAACAGCAGAACACTATTTGTTATTCTGTCCCCTATTCAATATAGTTCGTGAAAATACAATTTTGACTCTTCCACAGAATTATACCCAATTACATTTTCTTTTAGAAGGTAGTCGTGATCTTCAACCTGATGTGAATTCATTAATATTTGGAAAAGTACACCAGTTTATCTCCGAATCAAACCGATTTCAGCCCTGACTTTCTCATTTTGAAAAAAAATCATTTTTGCCTTCTTTTACTTTCTGTAACTTTATAGTTTGGCTCTTATTTATTCATTATGATCCATTTCTTTACTCTTGCAATAAGAGGCTGACTGACAAGTCGATTGGCCCAAGACGTAGTTTACTGGATAGATAGTTTGTTTATTACTGATTAGCCAACGTCATCGCTAAAATTAGTAAATCTTTTTTCTGTTTAAGCGATCGATGTCATAGCGTCTTCGAATGGGAAGAAAAACAATAATAGGAAATGGAAAAAAATGAAAAGGGGAAAAGAAAAGAGGGGAAAAAAGGGAAAAAAAAAGTTAATCAAATTGAACAACTATACTTCAACACAATACTTATGGAAAAGATGGTTTCTATCCTAATCTACTTTACGTTATTGTATAAGTTTCTCTCGAGTTTGTAAAGTGTTCACATAATCTTGTTGATGACGTGATTGCTGTTTCCACTCCCTTCCTCCCATTTTCCATGTTATTCATTTTATTTTTCAGCTACTGTGTCTCTTTTTTCGGCTTTTTTTTTTTTTTTTTTTTTTTTGTCTGTTAGTTTTGTTTTTCTTTTTCAATGTTTCCTTATAAAAAAATCGCAAGCAAGAAGTGAAATGTTTAGTATATTGTGAATGTATTTAACCGCCAATATATTGTAAATGTCAATGTGAGCACAGTATAAGCCTAGGGCTTGTTGTTGCTCATTCGTCCTGTCAATTATGAAGGTATTCTGTTCATTTGTTTCCGAAATAAAAGTTATTTAAACCAAGAGCAGAGGATAGAGAAAGAAAAGGGGAAACAGAAAAGAGAGATGGAGGGAGGAAAGGGGGACAAGAGAAAGGGATGGGGGGACAGAATGAACAGACGAGAGCAGAAGATGGGGAAAAGAATGGGGAGACAAGAGAAGAGTTTAAAAGGGAGAATAGACAGACGAACGAGGAGGATAAAGGGAAGAAAAAACGAGAGAAAGGATGGAGGCAAAGGGAGACAGAAGCACAGAATAACAAAGAGAGAAAAAAAAAACAGAGCCAGACGTGAACTTTATGGGGTTTCAATCCACGCCCCCGCAAAGTTTCGAACCAACCAATGCTTCTTGGCGACAACGGCAGTCTGAGAGACTGGGTCTCCCAAAACCTCTCGGTCTGCCTGAAAGACTGATCAGAAGAGAGCTGAGAATACCCATTGAAGTCAATGCAATTGTGGGTGATGGAAACTGCCTTTACAGAGCTCTTAGCTATGAGGTGGATGGCATGGTGATCTGACTGGGGTTTCGTTTTCCTATGAAACCTGATGGATGATGTAAGAACAGGCAGGGGACTGGCCACTAATTAAAGGAGACTGCTGGGAATGAAACAAGGGCTGAGAAGAAGACTGACTTTCCACATCGTCAGAGTTCCATGTATCCACATGGTCCATAACGGCGGAATGGTCGGCTGAGACAATTCCACTAGACAGGAAACAATTCAATTTGTCCGTTGTCGTAGGCACAGTATGGGCAGGTGAACCAGCATGAGTATAAGCAGTTTTGTGAACATGCACTGACCAGTGGAGGAGCGACGATCACACTGGAAGCCATGGTGGTGCAGGAGAATGAGGTGGCAGTTTTCTGGTAGACGGCACTGGCCTCTGGATTAGGAGCGAGGGTTTCCTGGCTAGCAAGATCCAGGTCATGTGGAGCAACAGTACTGTCACCAGGGACGGAAGGAACGGGACTTGGTGAAGCTGTCTGACGGACACTGGACTTGTTTACCGGCATTCTCTGACGACGTAGCGTTGGGGATGACGAGGAAGGGCAGGGCGCAGGATGGGACGTCGGGCAGAGTGCCGGCCAAGAGGATCCGTCGTTCTGCTGAGCTGAGGCATGTGGACTCTGAGGGCAGGAAAGGATTCCATATCGGAGGGAAGAGGTGGGCTGACGGGCTGCCGCGGCTGGTTTTGAATTTCGGCGTGATGGCTTTGCAG
>CM065720.1:68254732-68257232 GCA_033310375.1 Conus canariensis | reverse complement strand
AAAACAAGTAGACACCTTTGCCTTGTTTCTGCCCTAATACTCTTCACGTTTTTTCTTCGGTGATGTGCAGTTCACTGTGACTTCTCCTCACTGGCCTGTTATCATTAACAGGGCAGATACTGAAAAATAAAAGATACGAGTGTCACGGTCGCTAAGCCGGACGGCCCTACCACCCTTACCCACGCCTATCACACACTAGGTCAGACAACACAGCACACTAACACAGTTTTACAATCACGCACGCTTCTTTATTTCACACACACTCCATGGCGCCACCACTCACGCACATCTACAACTGCACACAAGTATCCTAATTCCCGCTGACTCACCCTACTCTACGATAAAGACCCGGAGACCCTAACCTAACCTAAAACACCAGTTGCGGTATATCACTGTGACCTGGGGACACAGCGATAGCCCGCACACGTGGTGACTAACTACTAGGGACAAGGATTTACCAAAGGGACTCTAATCTCTTAACTACTGCTACCACCCACACCTCTCCCCGGGACTCACCCTTCTCTTTTAACCCGGGACCACTACTGCACTGATCGCTGCGTCCCTAAGGGAGGCAACGACCAGTACCCTACACTGTGCTGGCCACTACGTCCTGAAAGGAGGCAGTAGCTAACACCCCTAACCCTACTACCTAACGCTACACCCCTTCTACCACAAACATGGGACAACCCATCCCGGCCCGGAAAGCTCCAGTCCTCGGCGCTGTACGTGGCCCCTCACAGGCTGACACCTCCCCGGAAGACTCTGCACCCCGGCGCTGACCGTGGCTCCTCCGCGGGCCAACACCCTCCCCGAAGACTCTGCACCCCGGCGCTGACCGTGGCCTCCCGCGGTCTGACTCCTCCCCCGATGGGCACGACCCCCAACGCACACACACACCAGACGCCCTCTCGACGAGTCTGGGGCTCGAAGGACGCCTCCTCCTCTGAAGGCCCCGTCGGACACCAAGGGTGAGGGAAAAAGGCCTGGTGCAGCGCCCTCTCACAGGACGCCTGAACAGGGACGAGGAACCAGTGCCGGAGAACTCCCGGAAGAGCACCGGTAGCCGGAGGAGAGCTGCCCCACAGAAGGCAGACGGCCTGGGTGGTCTCCCTCTCCCGGGAAAACAACAGGTACTGGAAAGCGCCGCTCACCTGCCGGCACGCGGCAGTAGACTGCGGTGATCTGGCCCCAGCCTCAGGACGGAACAGGATACCTGCTGACACAACTGTAGGCCACTACTGTAATGTTGCTACTACCTGAGTCATCAAGGCACATAGGCTACTTGGTAAAGCTTTAACTCTCCATCTCCCTTGCCTACTTCCCACTCGGGCATGAGAGTGACCCCTTAAATTTCGAATACATCCCCCAACCCATTACTCACTTTGGGGTTATCAGACCCATTTCCTGCCAACCCTTACAACAGCGGTAAAACAATATTCTTCCTGAGCCCATCCACGCTATTACATATGAAATTATGAATCACACCCAAATCTCGGAAAAGAAAAGAAAACTAAGCGATCCCAATGCGGACTTCACGGGTCCCCTTAGGACATACTAAATAATCTAGGAAATGGGCAATTTCACAAGGAAACGTCTCCACACAATAACCAGTAGTAATACACATTTCTCAGAAAAAAAAAAAACACACAAAAAAAACTTATAATTTTTAGCGGTTCACAGTTCCAGCATGTTCACACAAGAGAATCGGCTCGCAGCCACAATCCTTCACATTATTACCCTTCTTTGCACTGTCAATTATAATCATATATCAAAAACATGATTTGTTCGCCAAAATTTCCATCCAGCACCTCACTCTCATGTCATCTCTTGTCAGATAACCCAGTGGTTAATCCTTGTTATGCCAACACAACCACACTTCATACAATATTACATGCTGCACATCATCCGTTTTTATCCTATCGACTGCTAAGCTACTCGCCTTAAACTTTACCTTTCCCTTCTTTCCGACTACTAAAATTCATAATGGGACTGTCTCCCCACAACCTAAGACATCTTTCTCCAACCCTATTCTGTCACAAACACATACATCCCTGCATGTGTGACGACTCATTTGCTTTAAAAAAAACTTCTAACCATATGGACTCACTGTCCTGTACCAAATGCGTACGTCACAGATACAGTCCGCACGAGCACGACACCCGCGTCGAGAACCCTGACTCGTAACGAAAGTGAAAAGACACCAATATAAGTTGAATGGTTACGACCGTACCCCAGTATAAACCACTCGACTACAAATTGGCCTTGGCCTTACTACACAGTTAACCGATTCCAATGCTGTGCAGGTCAACTCTGAAATCGTTAATCAATTTCAACGAACTCCTACTATTTACAATTGAGATTGAGCACAATCATCAAACCCCTCTATGATTCACGCAGACACATCTGCACCTGACTCATATTATGATCCTCAACCAATGCAACCTCGTATTACCCTCTTATTGAACCCACTGACATTAACATGAACTAACCACAACCAATA
>CM065720.1:68234732-68249732 GCA_033310375.1 Conus canariensis | reverse complement strand
CTTGTACTGTGATTATAAAAGATGGGGACTGTTCATTTTCATATGTGCCAGCTTCACCAGTGTCGGTAATGTTAGAGAAGGGATGGTTGGATGTGTGGCGTCGGAACGCAAGGGATGGGATCGTTTATTTTCATTTGTTCCCATCTTCTCCTGTCTTGGAAATCCCGGGGGAAGGACTATGTGGCTGTGTGACGTCGTGTTTCTGGCCCTGGGAGAGAGGGACTGTGTCACACACCGCCTTTGCACACACTCAATCACGAACACAGCATGTTCCCTCCATAGCCTGCATCTACTCCATTCATTCAAAGGAGAGACTGGGGAAACAAGATTCCACTTTTTGTGCTCCCTTTACCAAAACAAAACATAGAGTTTCACAATGACAACCAATACTAAGCGAAATAACATATAAGTTTTTCTGAGCAATTTTCGTTCCAGTTTTCCACAACATTATTACGAGTTATTTGCCATCAATTTCCTTTTTTTATGTACAGCACATAAAAGATTGGATTTCAAGTTTTTTTGTTCTCGCAATAAATTTTTACATAGGAATGTTTTTCTTGTACAAACGTTCCACCAGCGGGAATCAAAAGCTCAGGGTGTAGGTAGGTTCAGTCCATTGGTTGGACGCTGAAGTTTTCCATAGGGAATCATTGCTATGAGAAATCTCAAGCAAACGTCTGTCTGCACTATATCACCGACCACTCTCTGGTCGCTCGGAAAACAGAGTTTACCGTTTCAACCCCCAAGGTTGAAAAACATTTGTCTATTTTTCATTGACTCAAGTCAAGAGACCTATCCTCCTGTTTGGCAACGCCTGGTCTGACATGTAGATCGGGAACACATCCATCCCACAAACAGTGAGCTTCTCGTCGCCCATCACGCGCCGCAGCGTCCAATCAATAACAAGGAAAAGTTAGCGATTTAAGCACTGTTCACGTATGGTCTAACATTGCAGTCATACTTACAAAAAATTTCCCTTTTCAAAAACTCTACCTGTACTCCTCAACACGAAAATTCACTTACGTTTTATGTTCAAGACACATAACATCTCTTGTCATGACAGACTGTTCTCTGTAATCTGCTCCACCTTCTCCAGTATTGGCACTTTGAGAGAAATAATGTGTGAGTGAGCGGCATCTCTTTATTAAAGGCTGCCTGTGTGGAAACGGCTCTGAGTGTCTCAACACAAACGATCTTCAATACTGGTGCTGGCCTCTTGAAGGCTGCCATCGACGTTCGCTTTATGGATACTTCAATCATGTTTTTGATAAATTAGAGTGCGCTAGCGTCTTCCCCAACATTCACGGGTTGTTTTTTTTTTCCTTACTCAACTTCGACACAGTGGTCGCAGACTGCAAACTGGCCTGGGCAGAAAGACGACACTGCTAGTAGAGAGAGGACAGAGGTTGTCCAGATTGTAGCATGAATGAGTTAGGAGATTAACTTTTTCTTCATGAAATGTCCAAATTATCATGCATTGACGATGATACTTCTATTCTCTGGTAACATTAAAAAAAAAAAAATTGTATCCAGTCTGCAGTGTTAACAGTGCAACGGTTTGTTGTTGTTGTGTGTTTCCCCTCCATCCTCCTCCTTAACCACAGTTCCCAGGAGGACTGTTTTAGCGTAGCCATTGGGGCTTGTTACATGGCCATATTGACATAGTTTTCTTTGTTTTATTCTTCCATGTCGTGTGTGTCAGAAACTCTGCTTAAGGTCTGGGTGGTTTCGGATGTTTCTTTATTTGTTTGGTTTTGTTGGGTTTGTGTGTGTGTGTGTGTGTGTGTGTGTGTGTGTGTGTGTGTGTGTGGTGTGTGGTGTGTGTGGTGCGTGCGTGCGTGCGTGCCATGCGCGCGCGCGTGTGTGTGTGTGTGTGTGTGTGTGTGTGTGTGTGTTGTGTGTGACGGAAGCATGTCAACGGAAAACAAGGATCTCTTATGCTTATACAGAAAAAAGGGAAGGATTTTAGAGTCTTGTGTCCGGGTTCACCTGCACGTACAACATGCACGTACAACATGCATCCATGCTGGGCGGTGAGAGACACCACAGGGTGATTGATTGATTACCTGTAGGAAAGGCAGTTGAAAGAGAGGGGGGAACTGCTCGACGACACAGTACAAAGGCGAGGCTGAGCTAGGGTGCACGCCTCATTATTTTCTCTTCTGTTTTTTAATGACACGGGAGGTGCCTTGTGTAAATGTAAATTAATCTTCACAACCGACATAATAAATTAGAAAACTCTAGGATTTTTTTTTCACGGATAGAGCAGGGGCGTATATTTATCTCCTTTTTTGTTGTTGAGAGAGGCATAGACACAAATTGTGGATTTTTTATATGTCGACGTGAGGTCGCGAAGATTGGAAACTAGGAAGAAACTGTTAAAGGTCTGTGATCACCAGGAGACTTTGGTATATTTGAATATTGTGTGTGGCACTGTGGCTGTGCACTTTAAATAAAAGAAGAGGTTTTGGTTTTGAGTTTGGAGGACCTGTCCATGTATTAAATTTGAAAAAAAAAATGTCCGTATAACTTCGTGAAACTCAAAAGAAACCGTAGAAACAATGTAAAAGTTTACTTGTTAATTAAAGGGGGGGGGGGGGGGGGGCGTGGGGGGGGGCGTGGGGGGGGGGTCTCTATATTTGTCCGATTTTATGCTTGTCGAAGTTCGTGAGCGAGGGCCTGACGGTGTATTCTAGGTAAAATTCGAACCTAGTGATTTCTCTTCTAGTCAGGGCAGATTTTCTTGTCGGGTTTACTCATCACATGTGACAGATAGTACAGGGCTTAAATGGCTACTAATAGCAAAGAAAACCTGACGTTGAAAATATCTGCAGAGACACAGGCCTTTGCAAACAACTGACAGGACCGGAGGAATCTGGTGAACTTTTCTTCTGTGTGATGCCCCAGTGAATGCCCACAGAGTTATGGGAGAGAAGAAGAAGAAGAAGAGAAGAAGAAGAAGAAGAAGACGTTTCATCGACTGAAATATAAAGAAGAAATATTTTACTAAATATTAATAATTTTGTCGAGCACTGAATGTTGAAGAAATAAATGTGTTATTCACTCTAGCTAAATTCATCAGTCTAACTGAATTTATCAAGCGCTGAAAGTAGGAAAACACGCGTTTTATTCAATTTAGTTAACTTTATCAGTCTAGCTAAATTTATCAAGCACTGAAAGTGGGAAAAGAAATGTTTTACTTAATCTCACTGAATCTGTTAAGCAGTGAAAGTCAATTTGACTGAATCATCAAGCGCTGAAAGTGGGAAAAGATTTGGTCCACCCAATCTGGCTAAATCTGCCGATCACTGAAAGGCGCCTAGATCATTCACGTCTTTTCATATTGTTCTTCGTTATTTGATATGTTTATTTTTTGTCTTTGAATCGCTTAATGATAAACGTCCGATGCTTTGTACCATCTAAGTCCCAAATTGGGATCAAAACTTAATCTCGAATCTTGTGTGTGTGTGTGTGTGTGTGTGTGTGTGTGTGTGTGTGCACGTGCGCGTGTGTTTTTGTGTGTGCGTTTTTGCGTATTCTCTCCCCCCTCTACTCCTTCAACTCCGCGAGAGGGGGCTAATGGCGCCACATCAAAGAAGTGTTCACTGGGTTCCTTCTGCCCTAGGAGAGGTAGAATGCTGACTGTTCTTCCAGCCAATCGCAGAATGTTACTATCTTTGGCGCACGGGGACAGAATTAATGGCTGTACTAGTTTAGAAAGACTTCCCTTTAGACCTATAACTGCCTCTCTCTCTCTCTCTCTCTCTCCTCTCTCTCTCTCTCTCTCTCTCTCTCTCTCTCTCTCTCTCAGTCTCTTATGCTTTGGATTCCTTTCCTTTTTACATTCCTTTCGACGAAGCTGTCTCCTCCTCTGGAAGACGACCAGAATCTTAAAGGCACTAGCAGAGACAGCTGAAAAAAGTTCCAGCTGGATCTGCTCAAGGAGGAACAAAAAGAACTTTATACGGCATAGATGTCCATATTCAAATAGGTATCCCACAGCGATGTGGATAAGACATTGGTCTAAAAGGCAACGCCTGGACACACCAACCCATCCAGAAGTTGCTAATCCGAAGGTTTGGCAAGGCCAGGAAAAAAATTATATCGGAAGGGCATTGGATGTCATTTCTCTGAAGATCTGCTGTCAAGCTGTTCTAGAGTTTCCTCCCACCGGTTTCAAATCACATTCGTCTTGTCAATGAAGTTGCTAACATTCATCGAAACAAACGCAATCCACAAAAGTCAAGAACAATCAATATGACGTGTTCGCATGGCCTTTTGCTTATTGAAAAGGGTTGGATTGTTTACCCAGAACATTAAATATTATGCTGGATGTTTTTCGTTTAACCGAGATTGAAAATGTCAATGTTTTTGCTGAAGCTGTAACGTTTTCCGCTCTTTGAATGAACTCATACATTGTGTGTGTGTGTGTGTGTGTGTGTGTGTGTGTGTGTGTGTGTGTGTGTGTGTGTGTGTGTGTGTGTGGAGAGAGGAGAGAAGAGAGAGAGAGGAGAGAGAGAGAGAGAGAGAGAGAGAATTTCCGACTCCGGATCTCCTTTGTTTCTGAAAGAAATATCTTTTTTTTAAAAATCAGCATGTCCAAGCATTGAAAAGATTTGAGTGAGAGAGCCTCCGAAATGCTTACAACAGTGTGTGTGTAATTACTGAGCTATTGCGGGAGGGTGTGTGTGAAAAATTGCTTGTGACGTGATTGCAGTGGCATGGTTCAGGCATGTGACTGGACTAATAATGCTCTGGGTAAAAATTCATGTTTTTGGAAATCGGTCAGTTCGACTCGCTTTATCTGTTTCAGATGAACAAGTTCCTAGGTGTGTTCGTGGCCGTCCTCGTCTTGGGAACTTTTAGTTATGTCTCTATGAGCATGTGGAACTACCAGTCAACCCTCAAAATATTCGGCAATGTATATCACAATATGGTCAGTAGTACCAGAAATGCCCTAACCTTGCTTGGTGTGGGAAAGGAGAAACACCAAGAGATGCACCAGCTGAAGCTTAAACAGGATTTCAACATGCACAACAAAACAAGAAATGAAACGTCTCGCAATCAAACCAAATCGTCAGACTTCTTGATTTCAAAAGGCAATGGTTCACTCAAGACCATTTCCAGGAAATATTTAATTTATTTGTGTCATGGTGGATCATGTGGAGGCTGGTCTGACAGACAACGTGGATTACTCAGCGTCTACATCCTGTCTGTGGTCACTGACCGGAAGTTCGGCATGATCATGGATAAACCCTGCAACGTCACTCACTTCTATGTCCCTAATGATGTCAACTGGATCATACCTGCAGCTGACTTGAAAAACAAGACAAGCATCACTGTCAACGACATGGGTAGTAGAGGCGGAATTCAAGAAGCGCTCAGAAGGGGATTTAATCAACAGTATCCCCAGGATGTCGTGTACATTAAAACAAACAACGCACACTATCACACCGGCATAGCCAAAATACAACACTACGCAAGAAAACTTCCCGAATGGGCAAAAGCAAAGAAACCATCTGCAGTGTTCGCCCAGGGTTGGAAGTTACTCATGAAACCATCGCCGTACTTACAACACTGTTTGGACAATTATCTCCAAAGTATTGCCTATGAACAACGGCCGAGTCCTCTCGTGTGTTCGCATGTAAGAATTGGAAGAAGTGAGACTCTGAAGACTGATGGTCCCACTAAAATGAATGTGTCTGACATCCCCGTACTGTGGAAGTTCCTGGACCAGTATGTGCAGAACGGCAGTAAGTTATTCCTGGCAACTGACAACCTGGAAGTAAGGAACTTGGCTCGTCAGAGGTTCGGAGGCAGTATGTCTGACACTGGAGGGGCTATCGTTCACGTGGACAGATACAAAGGCGTCAGGGATCCGTGTAACGGCTTTGGATATGCAGTCCTTGATCAGCTGATCCTGACAAAATGTGACGTACTCGTTTAACAAGCAGTGGTTTCGGGGCTCGTGGATCTTTTTTACGTGCTACGGATAAAAACCTGTTTCGGTTTTTAGGGAACAAAGTAATCAAACTTAGCAGATAAGCTCCGATGACTTTTTTCAGTCATTGAAATAATGTGCATTTAATTGTGAATAACATCAGCATAGTAGATTACAGTAGACTATAGGAAAGTTCATAAGGGGAAAGATTCAGTGTGAGATGTAGGCAAGAATTAATTCGTTGCTATAAGACAGCGAGACTAATTCAGGTTCAAGAACAAAACTTTTTAGGACATTTAAAACAATGCTTTGCACAAAGAAAAAAGGAGTTGATAAATCATTCCTTCCTCCCCATACATACAACTACCCACATCCCTCCCACAATCATCCTCCTCTCTCTCTCTCTCTCTCTCTCTCTCTCTCTCTCTCTCTCTCTCTCTCTCTGTCCGCCCCCCTCCCCTTCCTCTCTCCTCTCTCTCTCTCTCTCTCTCTCTCTCTCTCTGTGCTGTTGACAAATGTTGATTAAGCATTGCATATGCACGCATCTATCCTTTTGCACAGTTACGATATGAAATACATATAAAGTATCATTCTGTAAACAATGCCTGTTGCAATTAGATCACAGTATAAACATGTCCGGGGAATATAAAGAAAAGACGGGGATTGTGATGAATATTGTGGGACAGAATGGATAGGAAGTTAACGAGCTGAAAGAATGCGCACATTCTGCATTGTCTGTCAGCTCTAGAGTAATCATCTACACTGGCGAAAGAACCTCGTCAAAATACAAACAGTGTCATGAAAAATGAGAAACCAAAAGCTGGGACGTGAATTTATAGCTCGTTGTGTATTATTGTGTATGTAGTTCTTTACAAACCGCAAAAAGTAGTACCATCAATTGTGCTCTGATCACAGATAAAAAAAAAATTAAACCGCTCAATAGAGGTAACCTGTGAAACGTAAGAAAAATGCACTCAAAGCGCCAGTGGGACCCAGAGAAGTACTGTCCTCAGCTTCCGAACCAACCGTCCAGGGGCAATCCTGCACCACCCTTAAAAGCCTGTGTTGTGTTCACATAGTGTGCAAGCACACACAGGGCATTCCATTAAGAGTCAAGGGATATAAATACTCTTTAATGTGACCACAGGATGCAACACAATAGAACCTCCATGGAAGCGCGCCCTCTGGGTGTACCAGCCCGTACTTCATGACTGCAGAGCCCAACGGCAAAAGAGGTCACCCCCAAGCGAACTCCTATGCGCATCCTGCAATCCCACTCGTCGCCGTTTCAATGGCAGGTAAGAACAGTACAACTCCAGATACTGCCATCTTTTCGTCAGAAGGTCTTACGCGCTGTTTGAGAAGGATCCCGGGTTCCCGTTGTCAACAGGACTTTTCCCTGTTTACAGTGTGTCTTTCCTCACCGTCACTTGGCCTTTCCCCAGAGTCTGCCAAAAGGCAGACAAGAAAAAGATACACCCGAAGATGCCAGTGTGACCCAGGGAAGTACTGTCCTCATTTGCCATGCCAACCGGCCGGGAACAATCCTGCACCATGCTTGGAAGCCTGGCTGTGTTTACATAGGGTGCAGGCTCGCACAGTGCATTCCATAAAGACGTCAAGGGACACAACTGCTCCATGTCATATGTCATTGTGTGACTCCCGAATGCGACACAACAGAATGGAAGCGCCTCCGTCGGTGAGATAAGTGATTCGTGTATAAACAATTTATGTGAATATTTATGATTCATGTTTATACATAACTTATGTTTTTCCATAGCTGCTGCATGCGAAAGGCTGTCTTCTAACTTACATATCTACAAATACTGTTTTGTCAGCAGAATACTGAATAGCGATATATGTATATGTATATGTATGTATGCATGTATGTATACATATACGTAATATATATATATATATATATATGTATATATATATATGTGTAATATATATATATATGTGTGTGTGTGTGTGTGTGTGTGTGTGTGTGTGTGTGTGTGTGTGTGTTCCAGTTGTTTTTATATTATCGGTTATGATAACTCGTACCCAGTCAAAGAGAAAAAATCAATACTGACATCATGTTCTTCTTTGAAACTTCTTCGTGAAAGAAACTGTCAATCATCAATAACAAAGATACTGCGAGATAGGAAAAATTTTTGTTTTTGATTCCTCTGGGGACAATGTTCTCCGACTTGAATGCCGTTATTGTAGCAAAATAGTCTGGCTAATGGTTCAGCCGAAAATGTTGGCACACATTTGTAACACAAGAGTTTATAAGTTTCAAAAACGTCTACCCAGAATCACTTATATTTTGTAAATTTTGAAAAAGTCGCTGGACTGTGTCTCTTGATCAAACACTATTGAGAAAATTACTGAGCAGAATGATTTTCCATTTACCCTTTGATTTTTCACTTCTAGGCATTTAAGACACATTCAGAGATGTGTCAAAGGTTTTTAACCTAGAGAGACCAATGCCTCAGCCTTTTTTTTACACTTCTACGCGCAGTTTTTAGATTGATTTTTTCTGTTTTTATTTCCCACAAATTTGTTACAGATTTGTTGACATGACTTGAAGAAAACACCTGGTGAATTTGGCAAAAGCAGCCATAGATGAGTCAGTTTTGAAAAAAAAATCACAGATTGTATTTATTGCTAATACTTTCATCATTCGACAGATGACAGATGTGTTTAGGTGTGTTTAATGAAATTTAAAATCATGCTGTAAGAATCATGTGGCCTTTACCGAAAGCAACACTGACAAGTTGTTCAACAGTTTGCTGCTTGATTATTTCCGACATAATATGAACAGGATTTACTTCGAATCGTTACTGTGTTTAAGGTTTACATGTCAACAGATGCATAATACACAAGACGTTTACCTATTAGCAATAATGGGATAAAGGGTTAACAGCAACTACTCAAAAGATAAAGATGAAAAGGAATTACCTTTTGTCAATAGGATATTCATAGCATCATATCAATAGCTACTCACAATGGAAAAGGCTGATCCTTAACTGCCACCGTTGCGCAGAGGTCGGCATTGCGGGCATACAGGTTGATGGGTCGTGGACTCCATACCCATCACAGATATAGTATGTGGGACATTTGGGATTTCTGCACCCCAACCGGCTCCTACCAACAGTAGAGTGTGCTCTGGGCACAAGCAGAAAACTGGAAACATGCAGCCGAGTTTTATTCATCAATGGATCCGTCCTAGAGAGTGTTGCTCAAATGTCCTGCCCATCACGGCAGGTTTCTGTATTTCTCCTGCTTGGTTGAAGCTGGGATATATTATGAAAGGAAGCGTGAATTGCAACCCTACGGTAGTCGTTGACCGGAATGAAACTCCATAGCGTCATCATCAACCTTTTTCTCTGTGATCATCATTTTTAAAATTGTGACGTCAACGTAAATTATGACGTCAATGCCGTCTTGGTTTCGTGGTTGAAATTTGTTGTCGGCCGGTTTGTGTTGTCACCTCTTTTCTGTCTATAATTATTGTAAGTAGTGTACATAGTGGTTCCGGAGTTCGGTTGTCATGGGACAGTTTGGCTAGACAACTTGGGTTCGATATAATAACCATTGATGGACGGTGAGGCAGATATTGATAGTGGCTAGCTCATGTTAATTTCAGTCGGTTCAATAAGAGGGTAATATGAGGTTGCATTTTGTTGAGGATCATAATATGAGTCAGGTGTAGATGTGTCTGCGTGAATCATAAAGGGGAGTGATGATTGTGCTCAATTTTCAGTTGTAAATAGTAGTAGTGCGTTGAAGTTGAGTAACGATTTCGTAGTTGCCCTGTACAGCATTGGAATCGGTTAACTGTGCAGTAGGGCCAATGCCGAGTTGTGGGTGAGTGGTTTATACTGGGGTAAGGTCGTGACCATTCAAGTTATATTGGTATCCTTTCACGTTCGTTAAGAGTCATGGTTCTCGACGCGGGTGTCGTGCGCGTGCAGACTGTATCTTTGACGTGTGTGTGTGTGTGAACAAGCGCACCAGGTTTTGTTGAGAGCAATATGCGCGTGAAGGTAAGTCTTTTATGACATCTTTCAAGGAGACGGGCGCAATGATAGGTGTTGTGTGTACATTGTGACGTACGCATTTTGTACAACACAGTGAGTCCATATGGCTGGAAGTTTTCTGTAGAGCAAGTGACAGTCGTCACACTTACAGGGATACATGTATTTGTGACAGAACAGGGTTGGAAGTGGGATACCTGTGTGTGGTTGTGGGTTACGGGTGTGGTGATTGCTGGTGGTGGCGCCATTGTGTGTATGTTGGAATAAAGAAGTGTACATGATTGTAAAGCAGTGTTAGTGTGTTGTGTTGTCTGACCTAGTGTGTGATAGGCGTGGGTAGGGATGGTAGGGCCGTCCGGCTTAGCGACCGTGACAAGGAGATGGGAAAGAGAGCGAGTTGACACATCAACTTCCACACCAACACCAGCTCGTTGGTTTCCTCTCTCTTTTTATTTCAAATCGTAGTTGGATCGAACCAACCATACCAACCACCGACCTCAGGACAGTGCGTGCTACACGCTAATGGGTCCTCGCGTTTCACCTGTTAGACCCACACCCTGGCCCAACAGTGGCTGTTCAGCCCTTCACATTCACAAACACCTGAATGACAGAACCAGCGTCACAGCCTTCACCACACTCTGCTCAGTGAAGAAAATGATCTCAGAGCCAGAACGCTGGGAGTATATAGGCCTTCCACCCCCTTTGAACGAGATCTTTTGAGAAAGTCTTTTGTGGCCTGAGTCACAATAGAACGACTACAAGTGTCTAAAGTGTTTAAACTCTGGCTCTGGCGGGGCTGCTCTTGACCAGACATTCTATCCCCCACGGCCCGACAACCAACGGGACTAACCGCCATGTAAGTGGCTAGGTCTGGTAGAGTGAAGAGGAACTAGACCCTTCAGACTCTGTACCTAGGGTAAAATCCAGCATCTCACCTGAAGATGTTTACCCTGTAAAATCTCAAGTCCACCTCAGCAAAAACAACACCAACCATGGCTTCACGGTCTCCCGGGGCTGTCTCCCCGGTCTATACTCAGTCTCCCAGACCAAACCATCCAGACCAGCCGTGGGCAGATTGTCTGCTGAGTGACCAGCCTCTTAACTGGCATTCCAACCTACCAGCTAGATTGCCCCTCACTGCGATTCTATCCCGCGTTTGAAGGGATAACCACCACAAACTCTGTTCTCAAATGTTGGGCAGAATCGTACCCTTTACATATTCCCCCGCTGCAATTCATGGTCCCCATGAATTATAATCACTAAATCCAGGCACAACAGTCTATTGGTCAAGAAAATAGGCATGTGCCAGACGAAGCACCACACATTTGAACATGACTTACGACAGTCATATGTGAGGCATACACACACAAGTTCTGAGTTCACCCCTCCTACACTGCGGTGAGGAGAACCTGGAATTACCCAACAACCATTTATGCGAATGCCGCCCACTTCCTTTCGTGGGGGAGGTTGAGTGCGTGCTTCGCCAGCCAAAAGCAACTCTACTCGAACTTAGACAAGTTCACACAGTCACACTGTGTCAGCACGTTGTTGCATAATCTCTTAATGTCCAATTCTAAACAAATAACATCTGACTTTTGAGTAATTGAAAATTTCGAGTAATTGAAAATCAACGACCATATAGTTTGGCAAACTATGTTACACACAACAAAGTTCATGCCATTGTTGACAACAAGGACGCATTAGAATACACAAAAGAGAAAAATGTACATGATTGAAAAAAAAATTGTTATACAAGTGACGGTCACCAAATTACTGTCGCGCAGCAGACTTCAATCAGCCGAAAAAAAGTACACGTGTCTGCCTAACCAGCTGAAGTGAAGAGAAATAATGTTCCACAAAAATACGTCTTAAACAGTCCACATTCTGAGTACTGTCTAACTGTGAGTAATATGAGACATGGAGCATCATTTGCCATGCCCTAACGGGAGTATTGCCCGTTTACTCTGGCTTTATTCTTGTGGTCATTATCTGACACATCAGTTTGCAAAGGACGAAAACAATGAAAGGGGATAAGTTTTGTTGGGTGGACGTGTGTGTGGTCGCGTTGTCCAGAGAGAGAGACTTATTTATACGCTGGGTCCATGTCTTCAGTACTGTTGTCGCCGATAGGGGCTTTAATAGGTGGTGTCTGTATATGCTGGGTCAGAACAGCCCCGAAACGAATCGGCAATAGAACAGTGCCTGTTCTGTTGTGTTGCCTCCTGGTGACTTGATGTCGATTCCTCCCCGAATATTGTTTGTACAATAGCTGCGATACCACGACTTGGGTGTGGCTATGCACGGGAATGAACAAAGCGAGAGTAATCAGTAGGGAGTGTGGAACATCAAACAGAAAGAAACACTTCTATGTATGTGTGTGTATTGAATATGTGTGTGTAGTGAGTACACGTGTGTGTGTGTGCGTGTGTGTGTGTGTGTGTGTGTGTGTGTGTGTGTGTGTGTGTGTGTGTGTGTTGTGTTGTGTTGTGTTGTGTTGTGTTGTGTTGTGTGTGTGTGTGTGTGTGTGTGTGTGTGTGTGTGTGTGTGTGTGTGTGTGTGTGTGTGTGTGTGTAGGTGTGTGGGCACGGACCTTTGTGTGCCATGTATGCGGTGGACGGGTGCGTGCGTGTGTGTGTGTGTGTGTGTGTGTGTGTGTGTGTGTGTGTGTGTGTGCGTGTGTGTGTGTGTGTGTGTGTGTGTGTGTGTGTGTGTGTGTGGTATGCGCGCGCGTGTGTGTGTGTATGTGTGTGTGTGTGTGTGCAGATGTGTATGTGTGTGTGCAGATGTGCATGTGTGTGTGTGTGTGTGTGTGTGTGTGTGTGTGTGTGTGTGTGTGTGTGTGTGCATATATGTGTGAATGTATGTGTGCCTGTGTATATGGGCCTCCACCCTTGTGTGTCTGTGTGTGTAGATTGTATTCCGCACATGCGCGCGGGTGTACACACACACACACACACACACACACACACACACACACACACACACACATATATATATATATATTATATATATTGGACTCTTTACTTTGTATATCTGCATCGCCTCACTTATGCACACCCACCAGTGCACGTGCGTGTACTGTATATATGCTGAATTATTCAAAACCGTATTCTCATTTGACGTGTGTTTGATCATTTGTGTCTATTATTGAAAAGGCTCAGTATGAGTCTGCCCTAATCTTTAGGAGCATTCGCAGTGTTGACCATGAGATTATTCCAATATTTGTTTGGTTGGTGATGTTTCTTGCTCTTCCTTAAAGTGAGGATTTGCGGCCGCTTTCTCTCTTAATGTTCAGCTCTGAAAGATGGTCTATGGTATATTGGCTTTGCGTTTGCTTGTTGAGGTGATTCTTTAGATTTCTTTTCACATTAGATCGGCCAAGCCGTGATCTATCACATCCTTAGATGGGAATTAGATAAATACTAATTTCTTCTCCAGAAACAAAATCACCAGAATTACATGTCAGAGAGAAAATCTAAAGCAGTAGAAAAGTTTGCTGATTTAGTAAAAGGACTGGGGGTTGTGCGATAAGTGTGCATGTACTATAAAGTATGACACATTGATTAACGCCTTAAATCGGCAACAAAAGTATCACAATATAGGCCTATTTTTCCAAGGGCATATTTTGGTTAAATATTGCCGTAAAGGTGTGAAATTAAATGTACAGCCCCTTTTGACTATTCAGTATTTCGATTGTCAGCTCGTTAAAAAAGGAAATACTCAGAATCTATTACTGTATTTTCAGCATCTTGCTTGATAATTCTAATGTAAAGAACATATCGCATGCTGATTTCGTGAATTACAGTTTAAACAAAAACTATTGAGGGCAAAATAAAAATGCGTATATATCATTCAGGAGGGCGTACGTACTTGACTGAAACAACAGAGCTTAAATGATATCAAACATTGTGACCATTTTTTTTTCGTGCAAGAATGATGCCCAGATTCACCGTGTGTCTGTTCAAAACAATGCACAGCATGTGCTCAACGACACAAATCAAGCAGTAAACTGGGATACACAGACAGAAAGTAAAGGCATCAATGTTTTTGAGGATTATTTATCTCCCCTAATTTCACTTTTGCTTTTACCGTGGGTTTCATTCACCGCAGAAGATTTCGTTAATCATTTGAGTGGTACTTCATGGTGTTTTCTTGGCAAGAAAGCAAGAAAATGAAAGCAAAGATAAAATTAGGAGGAATACAAATAGTAGGACGACAGGTACTTCTACTCTACTTCACCATGATGTACTAATATTCAGTCAGCACTTTACAAGCAAGCTTCAAAACGTACTGTTCCTCAAAAGTAAGTTGACACAAGCCCTGTGGTGTATTTCAGGATCTCAGTAAGAGCACACTACGGCCTTATGTGACCCATTGTGGTCGGCTTGGCTACGAACAACATCAACTGAATTGAAAGCATATCAGGCTCAATGTTTGGCGATATAATAACGCTCGCAACCATGAAAATGATAATACTTCCCGACACAGCTTATTCATGCAATTGTTGTTTTATTGTTTTGTTTTGTTTCAACTAGCTTTAGTTATAATTTTCTTCTTTTTAAAAAATTGTTCTTGATAAAATGTTGAACTTTTATCAGAATTATGAAAACCATTTTCGCGAGGAAAATGATAACACCATGATCTCATACACCAAGTAAGCGGAACGTAAGAGTTGTGCCTGAATGGACTATTCAAGGTATTAGTTCAGTTATGTCTAATAAAGAGGTGCTATTTCATCTACTGTGAAGATGATAGGTAAGAAAAATTATATTACTGCATAAGAGTATCAATATCAGAGGAAGGGAAAATAGGCAGACATGCTAACTGAGAAAGAAACAGCTTTTCCAATTTCCTGTTTGTCTATTCTCATATAATTTACGGTGTCCTTCGAACAACGATTTCTGAATCGTCACATACGTTTTAATTAGTAGGAATGGTCTTTTTTTTTCGCCACCCAAAAGGTAATGAATTAGTACACTGTCTTCAAAATATTGGGTGAAGCCCATGACATCATATTCTGCTGAAAAACAGGAG